>CM061065.1:153481611-154681611 GCA_030762895.1 Sophora flavescens
CATTCCATAAAATCACCTTTTGAAGCATCGCTGATGGAACCGCTCCTACAGCGTGAATCCAATCCCCGCCAAGCAAAATGTTGTAGCTTGACTTAGCTGGAATTATTACTAACACAGCGTCATCCTTTCAACAAGGGCCAACTTGTATGTTCAATAAAGTGACGCCACTCCGACGGAGAAGTTTTGCCACCGAAGTTAGTAACAACCATATATGTCGAATTAGATCTCGACCGATCCTTCCCTAATTTTTTGAACATCGCTCTTGGCATCGTGTTTACAGCAGCCTCCTCCGTCAACTAAGACTCGTTGGTAGGTCTTCCATGTATTATGGCCTTCACATGTAAAGTGCCTTAAATGGTTTTTCTCGCTTCGTCGGTAGGCTTCTCCAATCGAGCTACATTGTCAAAAACGTTAACCAAATTCTCTTGAACACACATCCAAAGAATCACATGGGTCTCTTTAGACATCGACGACATCATCCTCGCCATCGAGACATTAATCTCTAGATATCCCTCAGTATTCTCACGGAATGAATGAAATCAATCCTATCTTCATTCTCATCACAGCTCTAATATCACTTCATTGTCTGGATCCTCATCTAAGAATGCACCTCCGACCGCCTCGCCATGATTTCTTTTTAAATCACTCGCCATCTAACCCCGTCCTATCTCGACGCAGGTCGGGCAATCCCCGCGCCACGCTTGTCTAGTGCCTCTATGATGCTCTGCCCAATCCTCATTCTCGCCGCTTGTGTCCATGGCTCCGCTGATGTTCATATCATCATTCTGGATCATTCAAGTGCTTCAATGACAAAGATCGAATGACAATTCCTCTTTGGTTAAATCGCATTCGGCTTGAACCTTGTCGCTTGTTGTTTTTCTATTCTCGCCTCAACCTTTTTCTCGAGTCCCGCAACCTTCTCCACTTCTATCACCCGACAGCCATTTGCCAGGTGGGCTTTATCAAGCGAGGATGCTTGGCCTGAAACCTTCTTCTTTTCTACGAAAAACCTGGGATGCAGTTTATTTTGCCTGGTTTGATTATCGGGTCTCTTCACATTAGTTTCCGTGGGGTGGTTCACTATTACGCTCTTCATCTTGGTATCTCCTCTCTTGTCAACTTTGTTGTCCCTGTAGCAACCAAGCAACCAAAGATCATGGGAAGGCATTTCTTTTACGATGACACTTCCTTGCCTGGCAAGCTTCTTTTTCGAGCTCCGTCTGAGCCTTTGCAGCCTCCTCTTTTGGCTCTTCGAGATCACCAATTGATTCGGAGGGTCCCGATGCACAGTGCCCCGCCATTTGAGCATTTTGAGCCAATTGGCCCCTTCTGTAATTTTCATTCCAAAAAGGTGGGCCACGATCACCGAACTTGTTTTTCTTAGTCCATGTCCGCTTTGCAATTTTGGGTCCTGTGCCATGGCCGAATTCCTCACCCATTGATTCACCATTACGTTGGACGGGGTGTCCTGGTCTTGACAGATTAAATCGCCACCGACGGAGTTACCTCATCGCTGATCCTCCCGATTGGCTCTTTAAGCCAACCTCCAGTATGGTGTTGTCCGGGTCTTGCCTGGTACACGTGTTGTTGATGGCTATTGGATGCAACACTTCTATGTGTACTGTTGGACCCAGCATGGCTATTTGAGTGTGAAAAACTCGCCTTGGTTACCACCATCGCGAGGCTCGATCCCCGCCTCGTGGATGATACAATGGTGGTTTTTGTCCCCTGGCTTTCTTGGCGGCTACTTCATCATAAAACATTTCACATCTTGGGCAAATTTTAATTATGCCCTCAGATTTTTTGCGTGCCATGTAGTTGACAAGTGGTTCTCCTGGCTTCGGATAAATATCGAATGGATCTGACAAATCCATTTGGATATTCTGTCCGGTCGTGATGTTGACCATGCCTACTCCCATAGGGACTTGGCGGTCTGCCTTGTTAGCTTCAGGACCAAAAGGTTCCGTGTCAATCTTCATTTCTGATTTCTTTTCTGAAAACTTTAACCTCCCGTCTGTCAAACCTTTCTGAATGATATCGCTAAAATGCATACAATCATTTGTCACATGACCAAAAGTATTATGATACTTAAAATACTTCTGATCTTTAATCTCGTGGGCTTTCAAAAGCCTATGGTCATCCTGGACAATTTTAATTGCTTATCTTTAAGTAATATGTCAAATATTTGATCGCCTTGGTCACATCAAATGTATACACTTTATTATTAATAAAAGGGATTCTTTCTTTGGCCCTCGCAGGCTTCAAAGCTTGGCATATATAAGGTGGACCATTTTTAGTTCGACATAATCTACCTCATACTCTTCATAATCATTACTCTCTTTGTCAGATTCATTGCATCCGACAAAGTTAATCCTTTCTCTCTTAATGAATCTCTTTTGCTTAAAAACCTTTTCAGCTTTCAATTGTTCAATTTGATCTGACCTTATCCCCTAACTCGGGCAAGATCTATCAAATGTTGGTTGACCAATTTCTTTCTAATATGGTAATCTAAACCTCCGATGAGCAATTTTTACTATTTCTGTCTTTGGGATAGGGTGAAACACCGACTCCTCATTTGACGGAATCGAGCTAAGTAGTCGTCAACAGATTCCCTATTCATTCTTTTAATTCCAAATAAATCTGTCAACCCTATTTTCAATTCACCCCTGAATAATTGGTCATGAAAACTTCTTTCTAATTGATTCCAAGAGTGGATAGAATTAGGCCTTAGGGTTGAAAACCAAGAAAAAGCATTCTTAGTTAACGAACTAGGGAAGAACTTCATTTTTAATCCCTCCTCTAAAGCCAAATCTACCAACTCGATGGTATATCGAGCAATATGCTTGACTGTCGACTCTCCACTTTCTCCTGAGAATTTTGACAACTTGGGTATTTTATATCCTCGAGGCATTTCTGCCTGTTGGACCCAATCAGGAAATGCTGATGCAAAAAATGGTTGATTGGCATAACCTATGTTAAAGCCAAACCTATTTAATGCTTGCTCGACAACTTGATTGACGTTTTGGTTTAAAACATTTTGACGAAAGGCTCCAAAAGCACCCCGATTTATGACCAAATGATAGTGTGATTTTACATCATGTTTTCTATATACTTTTGCATGCATTTTGCATATAGATTAGGCATTATTTAGTTGATTTAGTTAGATTTTCCCTTGGAACGGGTGAAGCGGTGTCTTGGTGTTGTTTTTGCAGGAATTTAATGTAAAAATGATCAAAATCAGCCATGGTGGAGCTTGGATGAAAAAGAGCTTGAAAAGTGAAGAATATAGCCAAACAGCAGCCCATCACGGCCTGGCCGTGATGACCATCACTACCGTGATCAAGCAGAGCGAAGGCAAAAAGTCGAGATCGCCACGGCCTGCCCGTGATATGCATCACGGCCGTGACCTACCAGAAATTCAGGATTCGCGTCGCGAATAAAGGGGCTCGCCTCGCGAGAACCCATTTTGTGCAAATTCGCCCACTCCAGAAGCGGTCACGGCCTGTCCGTGATGGCCATCACGGCCGTGACGCTCGACTGATCTATAAATAAGGCTGCGCTGAACAGAAAAGGGGACTGACTTCTAACCTAAAAAAGGGTCCAGAGGGAGGCATTTGGAGGCACTTGGAGGCTATGGATGGGCTAGGGTTTCAACCCTAGAAGGGAGCCAAGAGAGGTTGCTTTGAAGAAGAAGGAAAGCTCACATGGAGCCTCTTCTCTCCTCTTCTCCTATTTCTCCGGTTTGGTTTTATTTGTATATGAGTAGTTAAATTCCCCATTGTTGGGGTTAGATGTAGCTTTTCTAAACTTGTTTGTATTTGATTTGGTTTTAATGCAAGTCTCTATTTCTCTATGAGTATGTGATTCCGTGCTTAATGCTTTCCTTGGATTAGCTACCCATAGGAATGATATGTTGCTTTGATAGATGACTGAAAGGTTGGTGTTAAGGCATGCTCATGAATCATATGCCAAGTAGTTCAAGAATCTAGACATAGGTGTTGAATGCTTGCAATCTTATAAGTCTTGACTTAATGCAAAATCACAGATTAATCCACCTAAGACATTAGGGTTTGATTTGGGGTTTTAGGCTCAATGCACCTAAGACATTAGGCTTGAGTATTTTAGAAAAGGCTTGATTGTCATTATTGAACTAGAACTTGTGTTGATAACCATTTCATTGCAATTAAGGGAGGATTAGTGTAGTCTAACCCTAACAATCTTAGCCACATCTCTGTTTGCATACCAAGTGTTCGATAAAATTCCAAAAAGACCAAAAATATTGTATTGCTTTGTTTTCTGTTTTGATATCTCATACCATAGTTTAGTCTAGATAGTTGTTGAGTTTGTGAATTGGTAATTGACAACCGATCCCTGTGGATACGATAACCGGTCTTACCACCGTATTACTTGATTGCGACGAGGTGCACTTGCCTTTAATTCTAAAAATCACGCAACAAGTTTTTGGCGCCGTTGCCGGGGATTGGCTTTGCCAATATCATTAGTAACAAAGTAGACAACTACTTTAGACATTTTGTTATATATATTTTTTGTATATATTTGATTTTTTCTTTTGAGCTTTATCTGTGCAAGGTGGATTGCAACACATGGAGATTTATTATTTTCCTGCCTTGGATGGAGTTACAAAATATTCCTTTGGGCCTAATGTAATCTTGGGAGACTATGTGCTCTGGGGAAATCAATGCCCTCATGCACAAGCTTATAGTGTAATCATGAAGCATGAGGAGGAATGGAAATGGAATGAGCCAAGTCCCTTGAAAGTTGCTCTGCAACAATATTCACTAGAGCTATCCATCTCTGAGGCCAAATCAAGAGCCATCTGTGATAGTATCAACGCTGTGAAGCAGAATTTCAAAATGCAAGTTGATGAAATTTGCAAACAGTTAGTACAAGAATCACATGAAGCACAATTTGAGCAAAATCTGGTTTTGGGGATAATTCAAAGTGAAGTTGAAGTGGTAGTGGAAGGTGAGTCACAAGAAAAAGAACATGGGATGGAGAGTAAAGAGGAACTACCTTTCACCATGCTTGCTAAGAAACCGAGATTTTCGACATTGGATAAATATATTGGTTTGGATGCATGCGTGGACACTACAAAATTGGCTCAAGAAGTAAAACCTCATGTGCTTCATGGAACATTTATGCCTGAAGAGGTCAAAAGAGGAGTTTATCACTCGCCGTTTGACCCAGGAGGAACCGAGGGTAGATTCATATTACTTCTGCAATTGCCATTCTTCATGCCATGGGATCCAGGAGGACCTTACACATTGAGCATCTCTTGGTCCTTATGCTACAAGCAATGGGATCCAGGTGGAATCTTCTCGATGAGTTTTCTTAACCCTCCACTTTAGTTTATTTTTATTTTCTTGTTGTTGGTTGTGTGTTTCACATGTTTTAGTTAGTTTGTGTTAGAATAAAAACATGCCAAGCACTTAAATATTTAGGATGCTGTTTTGAGATGTCACTTTTAGCATTCTCATTATTTTGTGCATTTTGTCTGGCTATTTTCCTTTCTTTGGAAGTTCTTCTTGTAGTATAGTCTTCATGTTTCAAATTTGTTCATAGTAATTTTCATAACCTCTTTGCATATTTTTGTTTCTTTTTTATTAAATTCATGGCAATAAGGTATGGAACGAAATTTTGGAATCTTAGTTATAACCTTTGTGAGATATTGGGCTTGATTGTTAATTCTTTGAGTGTGCACCATTGAGTTGATGTGCTGAGATTTGCTTGATTCTTTTATCTAAGATTCATGAATTGCATGTTTCGCATAAAAATGATTTGGGCCATTTTTCATAAGCCACTTGAGCCAAAAAGCCAACCTTGCATGAAAAATTCCCTTGCTAACCCCTTTGAGCTTATTGTTACTTTTTGTTCTCACCCTTGCTTCTTGAATGATGATTACTATGTTTATTCCAACTTGAGGATAGGAGAGCATTGGTGAATTGCTTGTGGACAAGCAAAGACTTTGGTTTGGGGGAGAGAGTAATGAAATATTGTGAGAAGCTTTTTAAAAAAAAAAACAAGGTGAAAAAAAAAGACATGAAAAAGTGGGAAAAAACTGATACCCACAAGAAAAAAAAAATTGAAAAAATGGAAGTTGAAAAAAAAAATATAAAAAAGAAAAGAAAAAGAAGTTTGAAAAAAAAAAGAGATTTATGTGAATAAGGTTGAGGAATAAAGTTGAAAGAAGCTTCAAAGAAGGGAAAGGAGAAATGGAAAAAAAAAAAATCAATTATAGCAATTGGGAATTTGTGCTTTACATTGAAACATTTGAGTTGTTGTAATTGCTCTCCTATTTTCTTAGGCATTTTTCTATTTGTTTCTCACCTCACTTGTTTTCCACTTTAACCAAGTTACAACCCAAAATAAAGTCCCTTTGATTTGTGCATGCTTGTGGTTTGTGATTTTTTTTGGAGTTAGATGAAAAGCAAATCTATAGTTCCATGACTCTAATGTGTGCTTTGAGGGAAACACTTCACCACCATATACTTGAGTGATTATTTCATGAGTGTGCATCCTGTGAGGACTAAGGTTCTAAGTTCTTCTCTTGCCAAATTGCCATGATTTTTAATTTTGAAGAATATGGAGATTGCAAAGTTGTTATGCTTTTTGCTTCTTGACATTTTTGGATGTGAGCTTGCCACTTGGTTGATACTTGCTTTTAGGAATTAGTCCTTGTGCAATTTTGCCTTATAGTGATTTTACTATTTGTGCTTTCTCTTTCGCTTTTCCCAAATCATATAAGAGCTTGGTCTTTTGTCCTTAGTGTTTTGTGTCTTTAGTTTGTATTTACTTTTGCTTGGGACAAGCAAAGTCTTAGGTTTGGGATGTGATAATCCACTATATTATGTGATTTATGTGTGCTTATTTGGTGGATTTTTACTCCTAATAATGCTAATTGATTGAGTTTTGTCCCTAAGTTTAAGTAATTTAGTTTTTAATAGTGTTTTCAATATTTTATTTTAATTTTATGTTTTTAGAGTTAATATAATAATATTTTTATTTGTTTTTGTTTGTAGAAAAATAATTGAATCAAAATTTCAAGTGAAGGAAAAGGAAGAAAGTTGAAGCCCCAACGTGACTTGTTAGAGGAAGCTACATGACTTGAATCCAATTTCAATTCTAATTGAAATTTAAATTATAAAGGCAAACTCTTACTAAATCTTGCGCTGCTGCCCTTTTCAAATTGTTTTGATTTGGCAATTGAAATAGAAAAAGGCCATGTGAGGCCACGTCAAATGAAAGAAAACTTGAACTTGTTGGAATTGAAAAGTAAAAAAACGTATTGGGCTCACATGGATGAAATAACTTGTTATGAAGGTCACTTGGCAAGGAGACAAAATAGATGGGCCCATTACAAAGGAAAGAAGAATTGCAAATTGAAGGGGAGAAAAAGAAAGAATCAGCACGAGGGAATGGGGCCGCACAGGAAAATAAGGCCAGCCACAGAGTAATTAGGGCAGAAAAAAAAATAAAAGAAAGAGGAGGCTGCATGAAAAAGAAGAAAACAGCAGTGTAAAAGAAAAGGGGGCGAGCCGCACAGTAGCGAGAGAGGGACGCAAGGAACAGTGCAGCGCCGTTCGTGGTTCCACCAAAAGAGGAGGAATCCAGCAGTGGTGTTCTCTTATTATCACTTTCATGGAGTTGTTTCTTATCTCTTTCTATCTATTTTATTTTATTTTAGGGTTTAGTATGCCTACTAAATCCTTTTTGTTGGGGTTAGATGATAGCTTTTCCTGAACTTGATTGCTTATGAATTGGTTTAATACAAGTTTATTTCTTTACGAAGTGTTTGATTCCACGCTTAATGCTTTTCTTGGCAATCTACCCATGAAATGATTTGTTCTTTGATAGACAATTGAAAGATTGATGTTAAGGCATGCTCATGAATCAAATGCCAAGTAGTTCAGGAACCTAGACATAGGTCTTGGGGTGCTTGCAATCTTATAAATCTTGACTCTTAATGCAAAATCCCATGTTACTTCACCTAAGACATTAGGGTTTAATTTGGGGTTTTAGGCTCATTCCACCTAAGACATTAGGGTTTGAGTATTTTAGAAGATTTGATTGTCATAAATGAATTAGACTGTGTTAAAGAACCATTTCATTGCAATTGAGGGAGGATTAATGAAGTCTAACCCTGACAATTCTATCCATTTCTATTTGCATTCCAAGTGTTTGTTAAAAATCCTAAAAGACCAAAAATATTTTATTCTTGTCTATTTTGTTTTGTTTACTTTTGCTGGGCTCGGTACTTAGTATTGAGCTCCCTTCCATCCAAACTCGATAGTCTAGATAGTTGTATAATTTGTGAAGTGATAATTGACAACCAATCCCTGTGGACGATATTCGGTCTCACCGATTTATTACTTGTACGACTGGGTACACTTGCCTATTAAAAAAATCATGACAAGTTTTTGGCGCCGTTGCCGGGGATTGGCTTTGTCAATATCATTAGTAACAAATGAGGCAACTAATTTAGACATTTTTATTTTTTTTATTTTATTTTCTGTGTATATTTCATTTTGTTGTTTTGAGTTTTGTTTTTGAAAGGTGGACGAAAGTCATGGAAAATTTTTATTATCCACCTGATGAGGAAGTTTCCAGTCATGTTTTGGAGGACAACTTGTGTTGGGAAGACGATATAAATTTGGGAGAATTCTTCGTGGAGTTTTCTCTATCTCATAATATCCCATCACGAGTTCATCCTATGACTGGTGAGCTTATATATATATATATACTCCAAGGAGGATTGGGAAACATTTTTGTCATATTTACCACCCCCACCACCATGTATGATTCCCATATAGCCACATGAAACAGAAGTTGAGAAAAATCTGGTTGTGGGAATAGATCAAATTGAAGATGAAGTGGTGGTGGTAAGTAAACCACAACAAGAGGGATTACCTTCCACACATCCTTGGAGAGAAACAAGTGAGAAGGCGGTGCATTTGGAAAGCACTCCCTCCACCATGCTTGCTGAATTCACTGCATTAAATAAATATGTTGGCTTGCATGCATGTGTGGATAATGGTAAGTTAACCCCTTCCACTTGTATGTCACACTTCCTCTTGAAAATTCCACTTGACCCGAGAGGAAGTGAGTTTATAATTTTAAAGGTTAATGGTGTTTTCACCCAATGGCTGGGTGGAATTGAAAATAAAGTTATATTACTGCTACAATCACCGCCCCAATTTCCATTTGATCCGGGAGGAGGAGCCAGGTGATGCTTTTGAATAAGTCAAGCTAGTGACGTTAAAGAAGCGCTTATTGGGAGGCAACCCAATTTTTCTTTTCCTTTTCTTTTTTTTCCTTTATGTTTAGTTAGATTCGATTTTTGATTTTAAACTCTTGAATAATTTGAGAAGATCAAGAGTTTTCTTTTACTAATAAAATTGCCAAGTGATTTCATGGAAAGAAGGAAGGAGGGAAGAGCAAGATGACAAGAAAAAGTACCCAATTCTCAGGCAGTTTCTGACTGTAATGTTAACCAACACTTGTTACCGCCCTGAAGTTCGTTCCATTTTATCTTATTTTATTTTTCTTTCCTTTCTCCAACTTGATTGTTTACATTGGGGACAATGTAAATTCTTAAGCTTGTGGTAAGGGAATTTTGCATTTGCATTTGTTCATATGGCATTCATATAGTTTTGCATGATAGTTTTGCATGATCACATTATTAGATTGCCCCTTGCCTGAATTTTGCATCTGATTGTGAGAACTAAGTGCCAAATAACTTGTGATAGTGAATTCTTGAACCCAATTCTGCTTATTCTTGTGATATGGCTGCAAATGAAAATGTTTGAGATAATCTTGGATAGTTGATAATTAGCATATGGTTCTATGGATTTGTGATTTTCATTGATTCTGAACTAAAATGTGAGATTTTGAGCCAAAGGGGTACTCACAAAATTTTACCCCATTCTTTGTGTAGAGTGTTATTCCTCTTGGTTTGTTTTCTCTAGAACTTGACTTGAAACCATTTTGAAGCTTAAAAAAATTTTTGGAAACATTTTTGAAAATGATTGAGGCAATAGGTATTTTTTCTGGCCTTCTGAGCTTTGAATGACTAGATGCTACCCCTTAGTTGCCCAATTTTGTGCCTGAATGAATAAAATGCTTTTCTTGGTACCCTGAAATGTTTTGATAAATATGTTTGATAGGGACCTTCTAAAGTATTACAAAAGGGTAAAAAGGTAGCTGAAAGTTTGGGAAAAGAATCAAAAAAAAATAAAAAAATAAAAAATAAAAAAATAAAAAAATAAAAAAAAATCTCTTGAGTTAAAAAATCTCCCCTTCTCCAAATAAAAGAAAAGGAAAAGAAAAAAAAAGAAAAATAAATAGAGAAGGAGATGACAAAAAGAAGTGAAAAATAAAAAGAAAAAGAAAGCAAAGAAAGGTGGAAAAATAAATTGAAAACCCAAGAAGGTATTTTAGAAGGTTATGTGTTGAAATGTTGATATGTTGTGTAGCCTTTTGAAATGTCATTTTCTTGTTATCCCCACCTAAAGATTAATCCCATGGCCACGTTACAACCAAATAAAAGACCTCTTGATTCTAAATTATTTTCATTAATAAAGTAGAGATTTGGTTGATAGTCAAGCCTATGGTAGGATTCATTCCTTGAGGAAAATTGAGTGAAATGTCTTATTCCCTAAACACTTGAGTGGTGAGGAAGAGAGCCAAGCAAATGAACAAGCTTGGGGTGAGCTTCAGGTGAGAAAGAGTGCCTAAATCAGTGAAAACATGATTCTAAGGAACCTAAGCCTCTAATTGGACTTGAATTGATTGTCTCTTGCTGAATTGTTTGAATTGCCTATTGCTTAGATTATTTACTCGGGTTCTTGATTCACTATCCATGCTTTGATTATTTTGATCTTCTGGCCTTAGTGATTGCTTGAGGACAAGCAATTGATTAAGCCAGGGTGATTTGATAGTGTGATTTTATATCATGTTTTCTATATACTTTTGCATGCATTTTGCATATAGATTAGGCATTATTTAGTTGATTTAGTTAGATTTTCCCTTCGAACGGGTGAAGCGGTGTCTTGGTGTTGTTTTGCGGGAATTTAATGTAAAAAATGATCAAAATCAGCCATGGTGGAGCTTGGATGAAAAAGAGCTTGAAAAGTGAAGAATATAGCCAAACAGAGCCCATCACTAGTGATCAAGCGAGAGCGAAGGCAAAAGTCGAGATCGTTACTACCGCCCGTGATATGCATCACGGTCGTGACCTACAGAAATTCAGGATTCGCGTCGCGAATAAAGGGCTCGCCTCGCGAGAACCCATTTTGTACAAATTCGCCCACTCGTAAGCCGTCACGGCTGGCCGTGATGGCTATCACGGCCGTGACGTGCGATCGATCTATAAATAAGGTCACAACGAGAAAAGGGGACTGACTTCTAACCTAAAAAGGGTCCAGAGGGAGGCATTTGGAGGCACTTGGAGGCTATGGCTGGGCTAGGGTTTCAACCCTAGAAGGGAGCCAAGAGAGGTTGCTTTGAAGAAGAAGGAAAGCTCACATGGAGCCTCTTCTCTCCTCTTCTCCTATTTCTCTGGTTTGGTTTTATTTGTATATGAGTAGTTAAATTCCCCCATTGTTGGGGTTAGATGTAGCTTTTCTAAACTTGTTTGTATTTGATTTGGTTTTAATGCAAGTCTCTATTTCTTTATGAGTATGTGATTCTGTGCTTAATGCTTTCCTTGGATTAGCTACCCATAGGAATGATATGTTGCTTTGATAGATGACTGAAAGGTTGGTGTTAAGGCATGCTCATGAATCATATGCCAAGTAGTTCAAGAATCTAGACATAGGTGTTGAATGCTTGCAATCTTATAAGTCTTGACTTAATGCAAAATCATAGATTAATCCACCTAAGACATTAGGGTTTGATTTGGGGTTTTAGGCTCAATGCACCTAAGACATTAGGCTTGAGTATTTTAGAAAAGGCTTGATTGTCATTATTGAACTAGAACTTGTGTTGACAACCATTTCATTGCAATTAAGGGAGGATTAGTGTAGTCTAACCCTAACAATCTTAGCCACATCTCTGTTTGCATACCAAGTGTTCGATAAAATTCCAAAAAGACCAAAAATATTGTATTGCTTTGTTTTCTCATTAGATATCACATACCATAGTTTATTCTAGATAGTTTTTGAGTTTGTGAATTGTTAAATGACAACCGATCTCTCGTGGATACGATAACCGGTCTTACCACCGTATTACTTGATTGCGACGAGGTGCACTTGCCTTTAATTCTAAAAATCACGCAACACCAAATCTTCGCCTTCCTCCGGGTCGTAGAATATGTACATTTCCACGCCTCAAAGGAATCCTGACGATGGGGCCATTGCCGCTCATCATCCTGTTCAAACTGGTCAAGTCGTATAACTTGTGGTTCAACCCGTGGTTGATTATTCCTGATGACATTTGTATTGAGATTTCTACCAAGATTTTGGTTTTCACCTGGGGTTACAACACCCAAAGCTCTATTTAACCTACGTATCTCATTTGTCAACGCCAAACATGCATTGTTTGTGCTTTCCATTAATGGCGTAATCACTGTACTCATTTGTTGAGTAAATGTATTCACCATATCAGGGTTACTAGAATAAATCTGTTGTCGGACATTGGCTAATGTAGCCTCCGACAGACCAACAATACTTTTGCGGGAGTTGTCTCAATGGGGATATATGTGGCCTTTCTATCGATCGTTCTTGTCGAGAATGGGTAATTATCATTGACCCCGTTATCCCATTCGCATGACCGGGAATCGCCCCTCGGCCGATGGCCCTGCCTGTCCAGATGTATGGGCAGCCATCGTCATTCCATTTGGATATGGTATGTATGCAAATGGGGTATTTGGATTGACGGTTGTAGAACCATAAGGAATTCCGTACAAAGGTTGTGACAGAGGTTGCGTAGTCCATCTTGGGTTTGAATTCACAACACTTCGTGACGACAATCCAGTAGTTAGTGTATTTACTTGTTGTAAAACTGGGGAAGTTGGTGGCGGGAGTGTTCCTTGACCAACTTCGTCAAATCTATTGACCACTTGGGCGTAAGAAACGCCCCTTCTTGTACCTAGACCATTAGTGCCATTTACCTCTGCATTAGTAGCATTAGCCCCGTTTGCAGGAATATTGTCAATTGGTGCAATAGCATCCACTGTTGACACAGCGACGTTAGTGTCTACTACGCCTGCATCACTTGCACTACTCATATTCACGGAGTTTTGGGAAATAGATGATGTTTAAACCACCTTTCCGCTCCGTAAACGCATACAAATAAATTTGTATGTCAAATTCGTGACACTACGAGTTACTCTAAACTCGTCCCACCGGGCGTGCCAATTTGTTAACGCTGGTTTTTGGTTGGTGTCCAAAATCCTTTGGTTACAAATAATGATTAGAGATCAGACGAGTGTAGGACGAACGAGTTATGCGGTAATCTCGTCAGGATATGTGTGTTTGTCTGCCAAGTATGAATTTGACAAATTAGTCAAATCTAGTAAATACTGGCAAAGACTTGGTGTTGCGATGGAAGTGTAAATGTATTTTCGATTTGAAAAGAAAACATCAGTTTCTTAAACAAAAGATACTTTGTAGTTGCATAACTTTTCTGAAAAGGCAAATAATTTTAAAGACAGGAATAAAAGTAACTTAAAAGGGCAATTTGTAGAAAGCGTGATTAAATAGTTACTGAATACAATAAAATAACAGAACTTAAATAAAGAGCATGAAAGTAATACTGAAAGTAAAGAGCACGAAAGTAATACTGAAAGTAAAGAACATGAAAGGAATACTGAAAATAAAGAAAGACATATAAAGATGTTAAAAATCAGTATTAAAGAGCGAATAAAGTACTGGATAATAATGCTGAATTGAATTGAAAATAAAAAGGATGGAGGAAATACTTGAGTATAATCCTTCAATCTGCTGTGTGATTGAGATATGTAGGATATTGTATCAAGTAACCTCCTCCATTACATCATGATTAACAGTATTTATAAGCAAATAAAATAACTACCTAAAGATAACTTCCTATCCTTAAGATTGCCACCTATACAGCAGTTTTGCTATGTTCAAATTCAAACTATTTGACAAGCAAACTTCTTTAACTGCTTCTTTCTTTGAACCGCTTTATGCCAACTTGCTTTTTGTCCACGGTTTGTTTGTTTGACTGGCTTATCTTGGTCGATGCTGTCATCCTTGAAGACTTAGCCATTTCCACCCTTTTTGTATGTTTGACAATTCTTGTTACCACTTGTCAAAAGCTGGCTTTTAATTTACCTGTCATTACTTCGATTTCTTCGTCAGTCAGCTAAATATACCCGTCAGAAATTTTACTCTTGACGAATGTGTCCCTCGTTTTGCTTTATTGACGGCCTTGTCTGTCTGACATACCAACTCTTGTCAATTTTCCAAACCGTCATTCTCACTGAATTCGATTCTCCTTTATGGTGGTTATCTTGACAATTCCTTCTTCGATTCTTCTGTCATCCTGTCGGAATTATTTCTGTCAGAAATTTGAAATTCTTCTATTAACAAGAGGGCACGGAGAAAGTCATCTTCTTCTTACACTACAAACCGAATAGCATCTCAGCATCATTGTTCTTTTGAGAACACCGTTGAACCTGTGATGTTTGCATCCCTAAATGTTCAAATCTATTGAATTAATGCATATTTATTAAACTATGAGATATTTTCTTAGAAATTTCACCCCATAAAAGATCACCTTTCATCGCTTGTGATATTAATTGACAGGGGAAGAAACCCTTCTAACAATGCATGTCAACCATCCACCATTGTTGACATCTCCAAGCCACTAATATTGACCTTAAGCACCCTAACCATTAGTTACCTAACCTAGCCATTAATTACCCAACTATAAAATTTGACAAACTTCCAATTTACAAGTTGTATTCTCATTGAATGAAGGCCTCTAGGATTAGCATAAATAGGGCCATTGTATACATATATTTGCATCTTGAAGTTTATGAAAATTGAGAGTTTCTCTTTGTGAGAATTAGAGAGTGGATTCTCTCTTTGTTTCTGTGCCATTAATCTGCTAGAAAATGTGTCAAATTGTTTATTGAAATCATAGAGTTTAACATTCGGCTTTGAATATGCTTCATTTTGTAAGCATATCTCAATCCAAAAAATGACCACTTTGACATTTCTGATTCTGACACACAGTTGCCATATATCACGGGGAATGAACTTTTTCCTAATATGACAAATTAAGTGGCAGCAGCACCTTATTTGGGAACATTCTTCTAGCACTAGGAAAACAAGCCTTTACAACAAAGACAAGGGAAGATTTTTTGTAACTATATATATATATATATATATCAATCACATTACAAGTACTACCATATCTCACCTAAACTTTAGAACCAAACAATGAAAATTGAAGTAGAAATAATTTCTAGACAAGACATTAGGCCTTCTTCTCCCACACCCTCTCATCTAAGAACCTTCAAACTTTCCCTTTTGGATCAGCTCATTCCTGCACCATATGCTCCAATAATCCTATTTTACACTTCACCTGACACAACTAGTGTTGTTTCTGAAGTCCCCAAGAGGTTAGAATTGCTAAAGCAATCTTTATCTGAGACACTAACCGAGTTCTACCCACTTGGTGGCAAGATTAAAGATGACTTGTCTATTGAGTGCAATGATGAAGGTGCTAACTTTTTGGAATCCCAAGTAAAGTGTCCCCTTGCTGAATTTCTAGTCCAGCCTGACCTGACCATGTTGCACAAATTTCTTCCAACTGAACCATTTTCTGATGGATCAAACTCAGGTTCCTATGTGACTAACATTCAAGTAAATGTCTTTGAATGTGGTGGAGTTGCTATTGGGATATGCATTTCTCACAGGATCATTGATGGGGCTGCACTAAGCACCTTCCTTAAGGGGTGGACTGAAAGGACTAGGGGTTGCAACCAGTTAATGCATCCTAACTTCATAGCATCTTCTCTCTTCCCCACCAACAGTTTATGGCTTAGAGACTTATCAATGGAAATGTGGGGTTCCTTGTTCAAGCAAGGCAAGTGTGTCACAAGAAGGTTTTTGTTCAGAAACTCAGATATTGCTACCCTCAAGGCTCAAATATCTGCCACATCAAACTCTTCCTGTGAAGTGCAAGACCCTACACGTTTGGAGATAGTTTCAGCAATCTTGTGGAAGTCTCTCATGGCTGTGTCCAAGGCACAGTTTGGTACCCAGAGGCCTTCTTTGGTGACTCAGTTGGTGAACCTTAGAAGAAGAATAGATGAAGCTCTTTGTCCACAGCATGCTATGGGAAATCTTCTTTGGTTAGTGGCTGCAGATCACATGTGTGAACATGAAATGGGGTTGGAAGAGTTGGTAGGAAAGTTGAGGAATGCAATATCAAAAGTTGATAATGAATTTGTTGAAGAATTGTGGGGTGATAAGGGAAAGTCAATTATGTATGAGTCTCTCAAAGGAATTAGTGAGACGGGGTCAAAAAATGGGGTGGAATATTTTGGATTTAGCAGCTGGTGCAATTTTGGGTTCTATGAGGCTGATTTTGGGTGGGGAAGCCCACATGGGTGAGTAGTATTGCATCAAGTGGTTCAGTGTTTCTGAATCTTATCATCCTGGTTGACACCAGGTTGCAAGATGGCATAGAAGCTTGGGTTACTTTGGATGAGCAGGACATTAATCATTTGAAAGCAAACCCTGAACTACTCTCTTATGCAACCTTGGATCCAAGTCCCTTGGCAATGACATCTTAGTAGCCTCTTCATGAGAGTTAATAATTTGTTTTAATGAAAATAAATTATAAAATTAAAGAAAATAGAGGTTAATCAAGTTAATCTGTGAGTTTATACCATTCAATCCAATATGTTTGCATACTTAGGACTTGTTTCCAATTTTCCTGTATTTAGAAATAATTATAAAAATGTCATCTTGTTTTTATTATGTTTCATGTTTTCAAAAAAATTATACCGAAACCCTGAGAAAAGATATGCCAACCTCCCATCCTATATAGTGAGTAAACTATCAGTTAGCAAAATAACCAAAGATAGTCATGTTTTGGGGAGAAACTAATTCAGACTTCTTCTAGTACTCATCTCATCTATACTATCCGCCAAGAAAATCTCAATGTAAATAATTTTATAAAGAAGAAGAAAATACATATAGCAATTAAGCAGTTGAGTTATGAATTATCAACAACTCTAATTACAATTCAACAACTTCGTCTTCCCTGCATTCCCCAACATCAATCACCATAGTTCCTTTCTTCTTTGTTCTTTGAACCCTGCAACAATTTCTTCTCGGAGACTGCTCAAAACAACCAAAGCAAATTCATTTCAGTAAGTAACTCTTTCATTCAGCTAAATGTCAAAGAGAGATTCTTAGATGCTCCCACAACAAGAACTTGCTGTATCACCATTGAATGTATGACAAATAAGATATAGCATTAAGTAGTAGAAATAATGGCACACATTTAATGGTACATGGCAACAAAAATCTCTTGCTCAGGTAGTACCTAAGAATTTTTCAACTCCAAATAAAAAGTATACACACACAAAGACTAATAGACCAAGGGATAAGTAATTTGACTCATTTGCATCCATATTCACATAATGTTTGGAATTCATGTTATGTAAGGAAAAGAGCTATCATTAGGCCTTTGAATGAGAGAAGTATGAAATTACCTTGTCCCACAAATGCGGGTCGGGTTTCTTATGAACCTCTACTAGTGTGATTTGGGTCGGATCTGCCATTTTCCACTTGCAATTCGGGTTTGGGTGATCCCGGACATACCGACTCATAGTCTCATTTGTACCTTTGTTATAGGTTGCATTAGACAGGTAATAAACAAATGGTTTCTGGCAAACATTCCTGCTGACGGGGCGCGTGTTGAATGGATAGGCGGTATAATCGGCTCTCTTGTACCAGTTTAGGAAGGTTCTTGCCGGCATTTCCATCTCCCGGGCAGAGAAAATGCCTCGGAATATTTGAACCGTGTAGCCCCAAGAAACGGATATGGTCCAAGTCCGGGATTTGTCATAGCAAATGGATTGCTGCATAAGCCCAGCAGGGTCGAGTTTCATGGGCTCCTTGAGCTTCTTTAAGGCTTGGACCCGGCTCACATTTGAAATATGGGCTCCACCACATCTAGGTGATGGAGGGACACCAGTGGTGTAACGGGATGAGCTGCTAGGAGCCCAAAGAGATTCCCGTACACATCAAACTATTCAACACAGAACAAAACAAACCGTGTCAAATTATGAGAGAACTATTTAAAAGATGTATTTTTTTGGGTACAAAACGACAAAGGGAAAAAGATGTATATGATACAACAAACCTAAACTTATTTATAGATATATACTATTGTAAAAGAAAAGATACCTATTATGTAGCTCCAAATGTTATGTGAGTAGTAGTACTATAAAAATTTAAATGTATGTAACTAGATAATGAAGAAAAACCAAATCAAATCCATAATGTGTATGTCACTATGTTTAATAGTCCATGAGTGAAGTAGAAAACTAGAAAATGTCCACTCCTTTCGTTTCTAAATGAGTGACTCTGAGAATTTTGTCTGGTTCCATCTTGTTTGATGTTTTTAAAAAGTTGATAAACAGTTATCGTACTTTTTCAATTATACCGATAACCAATTATCGCACAACAGTTTTCAATATTTGCAATATGGGTTTTGCTAACGAGTGTCCTAAGGACATTAATTAAGGAATGCATAAAAAGATTTGTATTAGAAAACTAAGCGTAACACTTTTCAAAATGCTAAATACACCATTTTCACATATAAATTTTCCTTTTATAATTCCTTAAACAATGTCCTAAGGACACTTGTTAGCATTCTTCTTGCAACATTTATGACAAGAGTTATTAATATGGGCACTCTAGTCAATTAATTTCACTTTTATTTCTGAGGTTAAATTAATTCCTTACAGTTTCATTGTCTTTTAAATAGGACCCTATAATTTAAAGGTTTATAATACTTTTACGAAATTTTAAATAGGTGCTTATATTTGAATGAGTTTTTAATTAAATCGTCATTAATTATAGAAATTTTATGATAGTAGGGAACTATTTAAACTTTTTAAAATTTTGGGATATAATTAAAAACTTTCAAATTATAAGAATCTATTTAAAAACACAGCAAAACTATAATGATGAAAAAACTAATTTAATTTATCATTAGCATAATGGTGTATTTTAATGCACTGATGCAGAAGAAACAATTAAGAACCAAGGTATGTTTAACCAATCAATTAGAGGAAATGCACTGATGCAGAACTTGCATAGGGCAAGACAGCCAAAAGTAATCACGTGCTGGATCCAGACTCATAACGCGTATTTAATCATGTTTCCCAACTTAATCAGAGTAACTTACAACCATGATTTGGGTGAAGTGGGAACTAAGAAGGGTCCTGTCTTACCGACAATGGAGCTGATTGTGGCTTAGATTTTCATGGTGGGGCTACGACGTGCTTTATAGTATGTGACAAGTGTTATTATTTTCAATTTATGTCTCCTCAATTAGAAAACGAGTGGAGACAATTCAACTGCACCTCACTCGTAGCATAGCAAAATTTAGCTTGGAATGAACACGTGGATGCTGTGCACGATTAGATATTCCCCACATAATAAGGTTTCGTTATATTTTATGTTAAATATAAAATATTGTGAATGAGAAAAAGACTTAAAAGGACACAGTTGAAGCCAAGCAGAAAGAAAAGGAAATGAAGGAGAAGCCAACAATTTTTAGAATTGACCTTTTGAATCGGTGGATATAGAGCTGGAACCTTGGAGGTGGAAGGTGGCCTTTAGCTGTTTAATAGTTTTGGTTTGAAAAAGAAAATCAATCACCATAGACCATAGCAAATAAACTACCGAAAATGCTGACATTCATTAAGGAACCAAAAAAACAAAATTTATATAGAGAATTAGTATATTTAATATGTAGTATTTGAAAAAATAAAATATTCAATTTTTCAATGAAAATTTATTTTTCTTGATTTGTTAAGGAGGGTTCTAACAACATCCGTTAACATTACTAATAGATCTTTACCTAAAAGGGGGAAAAATATTGATGATTTGATTAAATTTACCTCACTTTTCTGCCAGTTACGGCTGAAAAATTCGAGTACATTTGGTAAGTAGCAATAAATGATTAAATGATGTCAACATTTTGTGGGCATCAGAAAGTAAAATGTTTTATTTAGGAGTTACCATCTATGTTCTGACTTTTGAGCATCTACTTGTTGCCTATTGTTCTGTTTTCTGCATCTTATGTCATCTATATTTATTATTGTTGTTGTTCGTATATTTTAATCAATAAATAAATTATCTAACTATGAAATTTCTCCATGTCATAAAGATTATCCTAGGAGAGTTAATTTAATAAATATATAAAATTCTTTAAATAGTGACACAAATCATTTTATTTTCGGTGTGGAATGGCAGGTCAAGAATGGAAGTAAAGTAACACAAATCTGATATATTAGGCCATTCACAACTGAAATGCTAAAAATATGCAGATTAATCCTCTATTAAAAGTGATCCTAATTAAATCTGAGATCTTAAATTAGTTAGGTCACCTATAAAAGTGATTTTTATCAACTACTACTTATTTTTATTTTGTAAATCATCATTACACTATCCTCATTTAAAAATAATCTACCTCAACACAAAATGATGCATCAATTAGATACCCTAGAAAGGTTTTCGTAGCTTGAATACTAAAGGAGAATGCTAACCCTTAGCATGACCCCAATACCAAATCAATGATATCTTATCACCCCATTAATCCCCCACCTTCTCTCTTGTTTATTTATTATTCATTTTTTCCCACCACTTCAAATAAATTTCCCCACTCCAATCATTCATAAAACAATAACAGGTTGACCAAGTCAATCTGCAAAGTCACACAGTTAATTTCTTTGTCATTCCTTTTCTATCCTTTTTCACCCTTTACCCATCTTTCCCATTTTCCTACATTTTCTCAGGAATCAAACAGAAACAGTATAACAAAACCAAAAAAGAAAAAGAATCCAAAGACTACTAACAATTAAGTACTAACCTGATGAAACCCTCTTTCCTTGGTAAGTGGAACCCCAAGCTCAGCCATACAAGCCTGAATCCTATCATCAGAGCCATACAATCCAGGGTACCTTTGGATGCACCTGTCCTGCATTTTCTCCAATGCCACAGCCAATGGATAACTGATTGCAAAACCACCACCCCCATAAGCCATATTATAAGAAAAATAAATGTTTTGCAAGTGGCTCTCTGAAGAGCTCCCAATGTAATAAAACTGATTGTGATCATATTTCTGCAAAACCTTGACCAAATTCTCAGTGACAAAAACTGTGTCATCATCTCCCATCACAAACCACCTCACACCCTCCATCCCAAGCCTCAGTGTCTCAGACACTATCCTTGAAATCCTCAAAGCTGACCTGTGACCCTTTGGGTTCTTGTACTTGAACTTTGATGTGTCTTGTGAGATCCTCAATGGGGGTAACAGATTCTCATCACCAGGCTCAGTTTTCACTTTCTGTTCAAGCCACACAATGCCCCTCATCTCATTGGGTTTCCACCAGAGTTTGATGTACTCCTTCCTTTGCTTCCATAGCTTGGCTGAAGCTCCTATGCCAAACACTATGTGGGAGATGTTGGTTTTTTCTTCAAAAGCTTCTTTTGGGGTATCTTCTGCTTCTTCTTCTTCAGAAAGTGAAGAAGAAGTACCTGTGGTTGTGTCTGATACATGAGAGATTGAAATGTGGGGGTTTTGATCACAATTATCATATGAATGGCTAACAAAACTGAGGGAATAGAAGAGGTAGGAGACTGAGATTAAGAGGAAGAAGAAAGCCATTAGCTTTGAGAAGTTCCATGAAGAGTAAAGGTGTTCTGGATCTTTGGGATTGATCTTCATGGTGGACATGGTTTCAAAGATTTGGACTTTGATAGCAGAAAAACAAGGGTCGCACAAGAAGAATCAGAACTCAAAAGTGTGTTGATCATATCAGAATTTATAAGAACCCCATCAGAGAGAGAGAGAGAGAGATCAGATTTGGGAAAGTGAGGGTAACATAGAAAACCAGACACTCTTTCAGTTTAACAAGAAATCTTAAACTCAAAAAACTTATGCCGGTGCTTGAGGTATCTATATCTGCACTTTTCACGATCTTATGATTTATCCAACAAAAACAATGTTAAATCCATTGGATTGATATATTGCGTAAAAAAATATATACTTTTTTGTCGGAGTTAACTTTCACCTTCCTCTCCGCCATTGGTGTGAAGTTGCAATGAGACATGTGTCTACACAAAAACAAAAACACCAATGCAATACTCTTATTTTTTTAATAAATTATTACGTGTTTTTTAGTCCAGCTGGTACTTTAATAAAGTTATTTTATTTTATTTTTTGCGACATTATTTTATTTATTAAATATTGGTGTTTGTGTTGGTAAAACAGCACCATGTAACGCATAATGTGTGATTAAGTGTGTGTTTGGGAAAACTGGAAAAAAAAGATTATGCTGATAATCTGTTTTCAAATAATCGATTATTATGATAATCGATTATAATCATAATCTATTTTCGTTTGGGTATGTTTACTGAAAAGCTATTTTAAGATAATCTATTTTGTTTGGGTGATGTAAAAATATTCACTTGTTGATAGTAAATTACAAAAAAGGGTATGAAGGCCGGCGCCAACGCCTGGCATGTTGAAGTGCGTGTTTGCATTGTTGGAGAGGAAAGCGCTGGCGCCTTTTGCAGCATGACGAGCAAAACAAAGATTATGAGGATGAAAACTTGAGATGTAGCTTATTATAAAACAGCGTTTTACATCATAAAACAGCGTTTTTAAAATTTAATTTTTTTACCCAAACATGAGTTGATTAATACAAAACAGCTTTTTACTCCTAAAACAGCTGTTTTTTGTTCCAAAACTATGTTCCCAAACACACTCTAAATTGGCTTGGATCAAGGGTTGGAATCCTAATAATTGGAATATGACTATATTTATGGATATAGAGATTATCTCTTAACTGATATCGTACATTTTAGACTGCAGGATACCTTTGGTTCATCCGGACCTAAAAAAACAACATCCTATACATAAATAATGTAACAATTTAAAAAAAAAAACAGTGTAATTGCATATATTTGTTTTTCTCCATTCCATCCAAAACAAAAATAAAGAGAGTAACTAATTAGCTTTTTATTTCAACTTTATTCACAAGATAAACACAAATACAATGGCATATATATCGTGTTCTTCTCCATTCCACCAAAAACGGAAATAAAGAGAAGAGAGTAACTAATTAGCCTTTCATCTCAACTTTATTCACAAGATAAACACAAAAACATAATGGCATATTTTGTTTTTCTCCCTTCCATCCAAAACAGAAATAAAGAGAGTAGTTAGCTTTTCATTTCAATTTCAACTTTATTCACTAGATAAACTTCATAACACACATACAAAACTATAATAATATGGACAAAACTTAGGTACAATTTTATTGGTACATATGTGTAACAGTTATTATACATATTATATTTTTATTGATTAACTGTTACACATATCATATTATCGTTAAAAATTAATATCTAATGTATCCATGAAATTGTATCTAAGTTTTGTTCCAATAATAATGCCACTATTACATAAGATCACAATTTTTTTTTATATAAAAAAATATCACAATCTTTTAGTATAACTATTTGAGATGGAATAATCTGTAATAAAAAAAAATAGAGGAATATATCACTTACATAACCACAAAAACAACATCGCATTTTGATCAAATCTCGAATCTACCGCAACATACAACTATTATTATGGCGATGCATTATTATATAATAATAGTTATTTTAATTTTTAACATCTCTTTTAAGGATGAGGTATCAATACTTCCCTGGTATTTAGTTAGTATACTCCAAAGAAAACTAAGAAAGTATAGCAGCAAAAATAAAAAGAAAAAGACAAGAAAACTAAAAAAAGTATTATCTACTCAGCAAACCAAAGTATTTGATGCATCCCACATTCATTTTAGGCGCAAAACAAAAATTATGTCGAATTGCGCAAGCATAAAGTTTAACAAAAGTGATACTCACGTTATTTCTACGAGGGTTGCAGATGAAAAGGATCACTGGGTCAGGATGAATGTATTTTAGTTTGGATTTGGTTTAATATTTAAATTTGGATTATTTATTTGTATTCAAATAAACTTATTTAAGATTTAATAATGGTGAAGTTGAAAACAGACAAATTCAATATTTTGATACTATATATATATATATATATATATATATATATATGAGTATTATGCAAAATTAACCCACAATATATGGTCCAAGTGGCTAGTAGTAGGGGTGGCAAAATGATCCATTTGTCCACCATCCATCCAGTCCATCCATGAAAAAATCCATCCAATCCATCCATTTATAAAAAAATAATATAAATGGATTGGATGAATTGGATTATTTTTTTAGTGGATGGTTTATGATCCATCCAATATATTTTAGAATCCATTGGACCAACAATCAAAAATGTAACGGATCAACTTTTATCCATTCCAAAACCAATTTATTTTTTTCATATTATTTTTCACCAAATAAAAAAACCTCCATTTGTAAAAAAAAAGTCTATCTAATTTTCTCTTCCGTTCCTTATTATTTTTTATTTTATTTAGGATCAAACTTAGGTACAGTATTCTAGTTATTGTGCCTATTGTCTTAAGGAAAAACACTATAAAAGTATTGAAAGAATTATCCAGTCCATCCAAAGAGTTATCCATCCAATCCATCCATTACAAAAAAAAAAACTTTAATGGATTGGATCAAGTTGGATCATTTCATATTAAGGAAGGATCACTATCCATCCACTATGTTACTAAATCCATTGGATGATATTCTTAAATTAAAAACAAATCCATTGGATAAAATTGAAAAATAAAACAAAATTTACAAAATCCACTACCGATCCATTTTTGAGTTAAAAACAAAAACACACAACATATGAATACTACATGCGACATGTGTTAAATTTAAGCGACAAAATTGGTCAAGAGAATTGAAGCTGTTGAAGAGGATTCGGATTTCTGCTCTTTGCTAGAGTATTTTCTCATTCCATTATAAGTTTCTTTGTTTGTATTTTTATATAAGTTTCTTTGTTTGTATTTTTATGTTAACATTCTTAATGATATGGTATGTGCAGTTCAGGGACATCAGCAGGAAAACCTAAATTGACGCCATCAATTGCCGAAGATCTTGACCGCCATTAAAATTATTTAATTGTAAAAAAAATTATTCTTTAAAATAATTTTTATGGATGGATTGGATATTCATCCATAAAAAAATTGTTAATGGATGGATTGGATGGATTTTATTAAATGGATATGGATGGATTGGATTTTTTTTAATGAATTTTTAATGGATCATAATGGATTAATGGATCGTTTTCAATCCATCCATTACAATCCGCATAAAAATTTATCCAATCCATCCATTTGCCACCCCTAGCTAGTAGTTTGGGTCATTTAATCATATGTCCAAGGTTTGAATCCTGGTTATGAGAATAGAGCAACATTTGTGGGTAGAGGAGTTGCCCAACCGATACTCTATATCATCGAGAATTAGTCCTACGGCTATCAGTTGTGGGGATACCCTGATTCCATCCCGGACCTAAAAAAATATTATGAATAATTATATCATATTTAAATACTAAATTAAAACTAAGGTATGCTTTTGTAACTTTGTTTCTTTTTTTTTTTTTTGGCTTTTTAGCCCCTTCTATTTACCAAAAAAATTAAGGTATGCTCTATAATATATATTTAAATAAATAATGTCAATACTATTATGTTATTTGTACATTTGAAATTAGACACCTTTGGACACATATTTAATGATATTCAAAATTATGGTTAATAACGTGTTGGACTTGGTTAATGGATGTACCAAGATAGATAACTCATTAACCATCCGTTGAGTTTCATTAATCAAGATTTTGTACATCATTAACCAAGTTGTCCATTAACGATTTACCCTTTTACTACAAGTGTATCCATGAATCAAGTTCAACAACCACAATCTTGAACATCATTAATCAGATGTTGCAATGTATCTAATTTTAGATGGATCTATGTTATTTGTACAAGCAATTTAAACACCAACATCGTATTTTTATACATAACTCATATATTTAAATATTATTTCTCTCTCATCTCTGATCATTTGCTCCTGTAAAACATAGCAAAAGATACGGTGTTGACTTATGGTGTCAAATTTGGTTGTTCAAAAAACATTCCTGTTTTAGATGTACAAATAACATTATCGATATCAATACAATAATATTATCATTTTATGGAAAAGATTATTAATTCGAGTCAATAAGTCTTGTTACTTATACTTAACTATGAAAAAATTATAATTCTTTTTAAAAAAACATGCATGATGTGAGATCAAGTTGTGACGATTCGAATTATAACCCAAACTAGGAAAAAAAAATATCAGACTAATTTCTAAAACTCAAAATTATCATAATTAGATTCCAAGACCAATTAGCAAGACATGACAGATCTTAAACATCCCTAATTTCCTATATATCATTTCTATATCATTTGTCATAGTTGTAAATTTAGCTAAAAATGATAAAATCATCACTTAATCATGTGTACGACTTAGTTAAAAGATTAATCACCTTATGTATTTTTATATTATCACGTTTTTATTTTTTTAGAATATGTATTTCATTGTCTCACTAAGTCATTTTAGTTGATTATGTTAGAGGATATAAATCATGAGTGCATGGGATCAAACCCCCTCAATGTGCTCTGCCCCTTTTAAGTTCCTTTCTCCTCGCTCCTCTTCCCCCATGTAAGGTCTCATATAAGCCTCCCCTTTGACCCCAAAAAAGTATATATTTTATTTATTTCTTCATCAATAACTTTGTCATTTATATTTTGACAACTTTCTAGATCAAACGGTACTCTTTACAAATTTGAATACTTAATTGTTTTGTGTGTTTCTTTATGTGAAAATTTCAAAATAATAATAGGAAACAAATTATTGGGAGCCTTTTAATTAAAATTAAATCACTGGATATTGGTTCAATGACTTGTTGGGAAACTATCTTTGATAATCAGAAATTTCCTCTCGAGATGGCTGGTTTAAGTTAAACTCAAATGTGACCTCTAAATGCAATCTGGGTGTCGCAGGTTATGGCGGTTTGACTCATGATGGCTCCGGTCATTGGGTGTGGGTCTTTGGGTTACACATAGGTCTCTACCAGCTAGCTTGGGAGATGGGCATACGACGGTTGGTGGTGGAATCTGATTCATGCATCCTCGCTGGTTGTGTGGTTTTTGTTAAGACTTCATCTTTTGACATCTCTGATTTTGATGAATCCAAACAAAGAATGATTTTAAGTGAACCTTATGAAATCTACTAATATGTGTATGAAGTAAGAGTCTCATGAAAAAGAAACAAAGTCATAATGATGCGCCTGATCAATGACTCAGTCTCTACTGATTCTGCTTAGGCGACTGAAAGTCCCTCACTTCAACTATACTCAAATACGAAGAATATTCCCTGAAAATTTCAAATAAAGAAATTCGATATCAGAAAGCTCAAAGCGCCATTCCGCGCTTGAAGATTCTTTGTGTTGCAAAAGGAAAAATGGACTTTACTTGGTCGCAGACCGCTTAGCACTAAGGAAAGTCGCACTGCCCAAGTCTGAAAAGCAACAAACAGTGCTCTGAATCAACCTGCACTCTTATAAAGCTATGACAACCTATACGCTCAACTTGTCTTGAAGCTCACCAACGTTCATAAACATTAAATGCAAGACCAAAATGACTCTTTGGCATTTATGAATGAAAAACAAAAGAATACTCAGCTGAAGAACTCTCCTCAACGGATTTATCTCTCTTGAGTATAAATAGAAGACTTTGAAAGCTATTGAAGATATACACCAGATTCCATTCATTCAAGCATTCAATTCTTTCTTCGTATTCAAATTAAAGCTCTCTTAAGTTCTTCATGGAACACTTCTCTGCTCAAATCATTTGTATTTATGGAGAAGTCTTTATTGCGATCTTACCTACCTAAAATACTTATTCACTCATCGAAGCGTTACTTGGTAGATCTGTAAAGTTGTAATTTGTGAAGCTGTTGCTTCATTCAACTCTTACCGTTTGTAGAGCCTGAAGAGGCTTGCTGAAAGACACTAGTGCAATAAGTGCTTTTTACGTCAGTTAAAATTGATTTTTTACGTCAGAATACTGACTGACGTAAATACAGCTGACGTTAAAAGTTAAAATTTTAACGTCAGTTGAGAACTGACGTTAAATATAAAACTATTAACGTCGGTTCTTTAACACAACTGACGTTAATTTTGTCAAAATTAACGTCAGTTCTTTAACACAACTGACGTTAATTTTGTAAAAATTAACGTCAATTCTTTAAGAACGGACGTTAATTTTGTTAAAACTAACGTCAGTTGTTATAAAGAACTGACGTTAAAGGTCTTAAGTTTAACTTCAGTTGTAATAAACAACTGACGTTAATAGTGTAATGTATATTTTATAAAATACTATTAACAACAGTTGTTTGATACAACTAACGTTAATAGTATTTATTTTTTTTTAAATTCAGTTTTAAAATATCACTCCCCTCAACTATCCCTGCATTCAGTAAATATCCCAGTAACACAGAATATCACACACATTACAGAATTGCAAAGGAAAAATGGAACAATGATCCATATGTACCTGTTCAAAAACAATATATATTTATTAACATAGGTTATAACTCAAAATAAATATAGAAATATAAATAAAAATAAATGTATACTAAGTTTAAACTACCTATATCAATATCCCTTCGTGATGATCATCACGAGTGGCATGTACATCGTCCACCTGTGTCTCCTCGATTATAGTAGGCATGTTTGTTGAAAAAGAAGGAGCCTCAAGAATATCAAGATTTGAATCTTCATTTTCATCACTACCATTATACATGTTTTTTCCTTGGAGAACCACGGACAACCTTTTGTTAGAAGGATCAGTGATGTAGAACACTTGTTTTGCTTGGGAAGCCATTATGAAAGGCTCATTTATATGACCTAACTTGTTGAGGTCTACCAATGTGAACCCCAATTCGTCGGTTTGTACACCACCGTTACTATCAACCCACTTACATTTAAATACCGGCACCGTAAGCTTAGTGTAATCGAGCACCCAAATATCTTCAATATATCCAAAGTAAGGTCTCGGTGCTTTAACGGGTTCTGTGTCCTTTGCACTAGAGAAGTGCATTGCTTCGGCCACGATCATAACCCCATTATTTTGCATGGTACTCTTGTTATCTTGTTCCTTTGTATAAAAGGAAAAGTTATTTATGTCGTATCCGCTCCAACATATGACGTTGAAGCTAGGCCCACGTGCTAGCCATCTTACGTCGTCAGAAGCAGTGCTACCATCCTTAAGCATTTCTTCCTTGAACCATGGTAAGAAAGTCTTGTTATGCTTGTTCAACAACCACCTTTCACTCATTCGAGGGTTTTCTTGATTGACTTTTCTTTTATGTTCAAATAAGAAAGGCTGAACACATTCGATGTTGTTCAATACATACAAATGTGCTTGAAGCACTTCCTCCCGATCCTTCCTATTAATTCTTAAGCCATGTGTACCCTTACCTTGACATCTGATCTCATCATGCCGAGGCTTAGGAACCCCTATAGGATCCGTGTTATGAAGGTAGTCCGAACAAAACTCAATAGCTTCTTCTGCAACATACCTTTGAACAATAGATGCTTCCGGACGATGAGGATTCTTCATGTTCCCTTTCAAGATCTTCATGTAGCGCTCAACTGGGTACATCCATCTCAGAAAAACCGGCCCACATAATCTAATCTCCCTCACCAAATGAGCAATTAAGTGAACCATTATGTCGAAAAAGGAAGGAGGAAAATACATCTCCAATTGGCACAAGATTGTAGCAGCCTCAACTTCCAAGTCATCCAACATACGGGGGTCAACGACTTTGCTACATATAGAATTGAAGAATGAGCACAACCGAGTAATGGCATGTCTCACATTTTTTGGAGCAATACCACGAATAGCAACGGGCAGAAGTTGTTGCATCAAGATGTGACAATCATGAGACTTTAAGCCAACCAATTTAAGATCACTAGAGACAAGCCTATTCATATTTGAAGAGTAACCATGTGGAACTTTGATGCCCTGAAGACACCCGCGGAAACTTTGTCTCTCTTTTTTTGACAAAGTATGACATGCTGGTGGCAAATAAGTCTGCTTACCATCCTCAACAACTGGAGCTAATTGCTCTCGTATACCCATAGCAACGAGGTCGAGACGAGCATTCACACCATCCTTTGTCTTGCACTGAATGTTGAGAAGCGTCCCGATCACACTATCACACACATTTTTCTCCACATGCATCACATCAATGCAGTGTCTGACATCAAGCTTGCGTCAGTATGGAAGATCAAAGAATATCGACCTCTTCTTCCATATGTTTTTCTCAGCAGCTTTACCTTTCTTTTTGGACTTGCCGAATATAACATCGATGCCCTTTACCCTCTGATAAACCTGCTCTCCAATTAAGGCCGCCGGCGCTTCTTCTGTCTCTTGGCATCCATTAAAAGCTTTTTTCATATTACGATATGGGTGATCACGTATAAGAAATCTCCGATGCCCAAGGTAAACCGTCTTCTTTCCATGATGTAACTGAGTGTAACATGTGCCTTCTTCACATATAGGGCATGCTTTATGCCCCTTGACACTGTACCCGGACAAGTTACCGTGTGCTAGAAAGTCGTTGATGGTGCAAAATAACATGGCACGAAGCTTGAAAGTCTCATGAGAATACCAATCAACTAAATCAACACCTTCCAACCACAGTGTTTCAAGTCTTCAATCAAGGGACCTAGATAAACATCTAAGTCATTTCCCGGTTGCTTTGGGCCCGAAATCATCATAGACAACATCATGTATTTGCGTTTCATGCACAACCAAGGGGGCATGTTGTAAATTACCAACAGAACAGGCCATGAACTATGAATACTACTCATGTTACCATAAGGATTCATTCCATCCGTAGCAAGTCCAAGCCTTAGGTTTCTTGGCTCATCGACGAAATCCGGAAACATAGTATCGATATTCTTCCATTGAATAGAATCAGCAGGATGACGAACATTTCCATCACGTTTCCTCTCATCATTATGCCATCTAAGATTCTTCGCATCTTTCGCATTGGCAAACAATCGCTTGAACCTTGGAATTATTGGAAGATACCACAACACCTTCGCAGGAGGACCCTTTTTTCTCACATCATCAAGATCATCATCATCACCACCACCCTTCACTTTGTATCGTGATAACCCACATTTGGGGCAATCGTGATTGTCTTCATGAACACCGGTGTACAATATGCAATCATTGGGGCATGCATGTATCTTCTTATACTCCATACCCATAGGACACAATACCTTCTTGGCCTCATAGTTACGGTCAGGCAATGTGTTGTCCTCCGGAAGCAAGTCTTTCAACACTTCAAGCAATTCCGTGAAGCTTTTATCGGTCCAACCATTTCTTGCCTTCACACAAACCAATTTTAGCACCGCCGACAACCGTGTATGAGTAGTACACCCTGGATATAAAGGCTTACCCGCATCACCGCACAACCTATCATACACATGAGCTCGATGAAAAGATTCTTGTCCAATATCACGGATCATGTCCTCTACTCGATTATCCTCCATATCTACGTCAACGTCCTCTCTTTGGGAGACACTTGCCGTACTACTCAACAACACATCACCATGTCATATCCATCTTGTATAACTCAAGTAAATCCCTTCACAAATCAAATGAGTACGTATATCCTTCACCGTACATTTCCTCGTATTCAAACACTTGACACAAGGACAACAGAACATTCCATTACTATTAGGAACATTCCTTTGAGCAAATTATATAAATTCTCTCACCCCCTTCAAATACTCAGCACTAGTGCGCTTACAAACCATCCAACTACGATTCATAACTAGATAGGTCCTGTAGATATACAAAACATATATCCAATATAAGGACAATACGGGAGATTGAAAACTATAGTTTTTGAAGATTGCCAAACACTGGTCCCGGCCTGGCAGTGATGTCCATCACGGCCGTAACGTGCCAACTGAATCAGACCATCACAGGCAGAACTGATCACGGCCTAGCCGTGATGAGCATCACGGCCGTGACAGATCAACCAGCAGAGCAACATGCACTCAAAACCAAAAATTGAGACGTACATTCCAAACAACTCAAACTCACGGTTTCAAGTTTCAACTACTGAGACTACAGTTTCAACATACAGTCAAAACTAAAAATAAAAAAATGTGCCCTAAAGACTCACCAAAAATAGGTGCTCGCGTGGTGGGGGGGAGGGGAGCTCGAGTGGTGGCCAACGTTCGATGTGGTTACTGAGAGCAGAGGGACAAGGAGAGTTAGTGCGTGGGAAGGGGTAAAAGAGAGATGTCAAGTTATTGCATGCAAAGAATGAGCGGGAAAGACAGAGTTAGGGGTTAAGAGTGTACCTGACGGTGGTGGCGAAGAAGCCCTAGCGGTAGTTGCGGTGGAGATGAGCACGCGATTAGGGCAGAATCAGAGTGAGAGTGAGAGTGAGAGTGAGAGTTGAGAGTGACAATGAGCGTGATGAAAAGAGAAGAACAGAGATGTCAAATTATTGCAAAGAATGAATGGAAAGACAGAGTTAGGGTTAATAGTGTACCTCACGGTGGTGGCGAAGAAGCCCTCGCGGTGGTTGCGGTGGAGATGAGCTCGCGATTAGGGCAGAGTGAGAGTGAGGGTTGAGCGTGATGAAAAGAGAAAAGAGACGTACAGAGCGAAGTGTAGAAGGCGCACGGGTGTAAACCAAAATAAAACAACATTTGACGTCAGTTGTTTGTAAAGACTGACGTTAAAGGTCGTATATTTAACGTCAGTTGTCTTAAGAAACTAACGTTAAAAGTGTATACCTTTATCCAAAAACATTAATTTCTTTGACTATTTATTTAATTGAAGTAAAAAATAAAACTTTTAACGTCAGTTGTATTAAACAACCGACGTTAAAAATAAATATTTTTTATTTTAAAAGCACTTTTAACGTCAGTTTTTGAAGACAACTGACGTTAAAAGTGTATATCTGCAAAAAAATTCATTCCTTTGACTACTGTGCTAACCCATGCACCTTGAAACTTAATCCTCTTAATAAGCATTAAGTTTATAGATAAGTTTTCAAGAAAATCAGAGAGACTCTATTCTCTATATAAAGTGTCATTCTTCTGTATCAGTATGTAAATACACCCTCTTCTTTTCCTCTATATTTCGTGCGTTTTCTATTCCTTCACAATATGGTTCTATCACATTTGAGACTGTTGTTATTTCTTCCTATACCTATACTTAAAGGTCTCTGTCTTAATGGTCAAAAAACTTCTGAGGTTGAGTAAATCACATAATATGACTCCCTCACTTTATTCCTTCTCCTCCCCAAGCGACTGTGGATAAAGCACAGATGGAGCATCAAGGACTTCAAATGTGCAGGGAGGGGATCGATGCATCCATTGGCGTTTCTGAGGACAGAACTGAGAAGAAATTGATGTTGAAGCAGAAACTTTTTAATATTTTAGTGCTATGTTGCAGAAATTTTTTATCTTTTAATCGTGTAATTGTAACTTATGAATCACTTCAATGAGATACGATTCGATTATACATATAACACTTTTATGTTAAGTGTTTATTTATTTTAATTTTCACAAGAATATGTTTACTAATTCAAGCTAATTAATGAAGATTAAAAATAAACTTGTTTAATATTTACACAAGTTCTTTACACAACTGACGCAAATAGTGATTTAATATTTACAAATTGCCACCACCTCATTTTTAACGTCAACTTAATTTATGACTGCCAAGTTCCCGTATATTACATTATTTCCAATATTCATCCTGCGTGTTTATATTTTATAGGATTATTTACGTCAGCTATTTATTATACTGAAGTAAAAAACCACACTTTTAATGTCAGTTGTATAAAAAAACTGACGTTAAAAATAAATATGACTGCCAAATTGTCACCACCTCATTTTTAACGTCAACTTAATTTATGACTGCCAAGTTCCCGTATATTATTATTTCCAATATTCATTTTGCACGTTTATAATTTATAGGATTATTTACGTCAGCTATTTATTATACTGAAGTAAAAACCACACTTTTAACGTCAGTTGTATAAAAAACTGACGTTAAAAATAAATATTTTTTATTTTAAAAACACTTTTAATGTCAGTTGTATTAAACAACTGACGTTAAATGTGTATAAGTTTCTGCAAGAATTCATTCCTTTGACTACTGTGCTACTTACCCATGCACCTTGTAACTTAATCCTCTTAATGAGCATTAAGTTTATAGGTAAGTTTTCAAGAAAATCAGAATAGCTTAGTAATTTCATCCCCTGCTCCTATAAATAGCTTCCTTCCATCCTTTTAATTTTCTGCTTCACGATATGGCTCTGCCGTTGAGATTAACTTCATCACTCTTTCTTCCTATTCCTATACTCGAAGGTCTTTGTCTTAATGGTCAAACAACTTCTGAGGTTGTGTAAATCACATAACATGGGTGATAAGGTTGTGTAAATCACATAGTGTGAGTTGCTCACCTTATCATCTTTCCGGAGAATCGCGACTCTGACACCAGAACGTCAGCTTTGGAAGCAAATGACTGTTCTAAGGCCATTGCTGAAACAGATCGGGTGCACCCTTGCTCAGCCGCTCTGGAAAACTCGGTCGCTCGACTCTCCTCTCTTGCTCACCCGTGAAGGGAACGAAGCCTCAACAAATGTTTAGGATTTTAAACCTTTTCAATGTAAATTTTTATAGGATTTTAAACCCTATCAATGTAACTTTTTATACGATTTTAAAGGATTTTAAACCCTTTCAATGAATGAGATCCGGTTTGGGTTATTGATTCAACTTGTACTTCGCACATATATTTTAGTTTTTGAAACAGAAACACAAAACATCAAAGCAATTGTGAAACTGAAACTTTGAGGAAGGCAATGCGGAAGGGTACGTATACTAGATAAAAAAAATTATTAAAATAACCTTTAACGTCTGTTGATGAAAGAACAGAAGTTAAAAGTGAAGTGACTCACTTTTAACATCAGTTCAATGAAGAACTGACGTTAAAAGGTAACTCACTTTTAACATCAGTTCAATGAAGAACTGACGTTAAAAGGTTCATTTTTAACGTCAGTTGTTTATTGAACTGACGTTAAAAGTGAGTCACTTCACTTTTAACGTCAGTCCTTAAAACAACTGACGTTAAAATTGAATTAATGAAGTTTGATATTTACAAAACTGCCACCGCCTCCTTTTTAACGTCTAGCTTTTGGTTAACTGACGTAAGCCTTTACCGTCTAATGTATATTTTCCACTAGTGAGAATACTTGTTTAAGCCTGATGAGGCTAGGTGTGCAAATAATACTTGTTTGAGCCCGCGGAGGCTGGGTGTGCAAATAATACATTTTGTAACCTGATCAATTATAGTGATAATACTTGGTGAAACCAAGGACTGGACGTATCCCAAGGTTTGGGGTGAACCAGTATAAATCTATGTGTCTCCTCTCTCTAACTTAATCGTATTAGTTTGTTTTATATTAATTGTGCTAACCGGGTTGAAAAGTGATAAGTTTTCTGTTTCTTCAGACTCAACTTTGTGTCTCTTATCCAAAGTTTTGATCTTTTCAAAAGTTAACTAAAACACAATTCAACCCCCCTTCTCGTGTTTTATATCTGTTCATTTCAATTGGTACCAGAGCTTAACCTCTAGGTTGAGCACTTAACAGTGTTAAGGAAAGATCCTGTTGAACAGAAATCATGACAGCTGGAGCTAGCACAAGCAGAAACAACTCTGGAGAATGAGCATCTATGGCAAGGCCACCCTTATTTGATGGTGAAAACTACATCCACTGGAAAGGAATATTTAAATGGTTCATCATGTCAACAAACTCCGACTTATGGGACATCGTTACCGACGGTCCATACACTCCAAAGAATGATGATGACACTAATAAACCTAAAGCTCAGTGGATTGCTGCAGAAACGACTAAGTGAGAGCTAAATCACAAAGCAATGTATTCCTTGATGTGCGCCCTAAGTCAGGAAGAATTTGAGAAGGTCCATGCATGTAGATCTGCTAAGGAAATATGGGATACTCTTGAAGTAACTCATGAAGGAACGACAAAGGTGTAAGAAACTAAGATAAATATGCTTGTACGAAAGTATGAGTTATTCACCATGGAAGATGGAGAAAGCATTGCTCAAATGATAGGAAGATTTCAGACTATCACAAATAATTCGAGGTCACTGGGAAAAATCTACACCAATGCTGAGAAAGTTGGCAAAATTCTAAGAAGTCTGCCTAAACAGTGGAAACCTCTGGTTACTTCAATAACTCAAGCCAAAGATTTCACAACTCTTCAAATGAGTGATCTTCTTGGAATCTTACAAGTTCATGAACAGGAGCTAAATGAAGATAGCTCAGCAAATAAAGGAAAGTCTACTGCTCTCAAGGTAGAAAATACCTCTTCAAAGGCTCTCAAAGTTGATGAATCAGAATCAGATGCTTCAGAAGAAGACTCTGTAACACCCCCCTTGGGCATTACTATGTAAACACGTGCGGAAATAAATTAAAAAGAATTTTGCTGGTTGCTTTCGAAAATTGATCTATTTTGATGTCGGAAAATCTGGGTATAAAAATTTTTCTTATGCGGAAAGCTCTAGAAAACCAAGATACACACACATTAAAACAGTAAATTCTATACATAACAAAGTCTCCACGACATACAATTCTTCTCAAAAGTTTCATTTTTCAAAAAGAGAGAAATTAAACCAAAGACTAAAGTATAACACCATATTCACCGACCTTTTCAAACATACAACCCAAAGAAAAATCCTAAGCTGGTCGCTTTACAAGACACTCACTGATAAGACCGCGTGATCATCCCTATGATCACACATCTCTTTCTGCAATCCAAACTTAAGTCTCCAAATGACTTAAGGAACTCTTCTGCAACATCTGCATTCGTGTACCAAGGTACAACATCAAAGCAGGAGAACATGTATATGCAGGGGTGAGTTCTAATATATGGATTTTAAAACGATAACCATATGCACGACACATAAATAACATTTAACATGTATAATCAACAATAACCAATCTATTTATCAAAGGGTTTCATACCCGACAATCTACGTTATTTTAAAAACCATGACACTTCAATATTCATCAACTAACTTTTGTTCCTAATCTCTGGAGCTTCCAACACCAAATAAGTGAGCTGATCAGGCTCTCATTGCCAGATAAGGCAGAAATTAAACGTTGCCAGATAAGGCAGGTTACAAATTAACCATAACACTGTCCAAAACGAGGCACGGTGGTTACTATTCATAGTATATGGTTTCGGGTCATATATCCATCAAGGCACAGTGATGCAAACTTCATGAATACTTGTCATCAAGCATTCAAGTCCTCTGTAGAGGCATGTCTACCCAAAAATGCATGTAAAACGTTTTGTTCACGCCATTTTCTTTGTGTTTATTCTTTCCTTATCGAGGCTCAAAGGCTCACGACCAAACCAAGGTTTAAACATTTAAGTTAAACAACCATTCCAATAAAAAGGATTCCAAGTCCAAACTAATCAAACGGACTCCAAGTCAAAAATGTGCAAATCACGAAATCTAGACCCGTGCACCAGATTTAGATTCGTAGATTTTGGCGCACAAAAACCAATATAGATTTTTATAGGACATCTAGTCCATAACTTCACCTTTCGGACCCCTGACCCATACCATAGAACACTAGACACCGACATCTCCGCAGCTAGGTTCGTCTTTCAATTTAACAACATTTTCGCTCTGTGAAACACAAATCCAAAAACAAAGTTCCCTCAACTTATCCAAGTTGTCGGAAACGTATAAATCCACTTTACCGAAAATCCTTTTACGTTGGAAATTCATTTTATAAAATAATCAAAATCACTTAAAATTCATTTTCTATCAAAAATCAATATTTTGAACCTGAAAATATTGCTTTGAGACAAATTCTCTGTTTTAACTAATATTACCATTTTTAATAATCCTACTGTAATTATTGTCGGAATTGTCTGACGTTTGACGTTTTAAAAACGTTTTAAATCCAAATATGATTTTTCTAGTAAAATACTAGTAAAATAATTTTTCCAGCACTATGACTCATAAAACACTCTTACACCATTAAATCATTAAAGTAATATTATTTTTCACTATTATCCATTTTCACAAAACAAAACATTAAGTAATAATATATTACTATTTTCCACAAATTAAAACTCATTATTTTGAGGAAAAAACCCACAAACCACATCAATAACAATCATGTCAATAATATAGCATATCGCACAATTAATGACATGCAATAAACTATAATAACAATTAAATGCAGATAATCAAATAATTAAAAACAGATAATTTAAAAGCAGAGAAATCTAATTACGTAAAACAATACATACACCAAATAAAATATACAGACCACAAACAAATTACATACAGCTATTGGAAAAATCCCCCAGGTATTCCCCTTGCCTCTTGAAGTTTTCGATTCTTTTCTCGAAGTAATTTTCGATTTGATTCCGGTTTCCTCCACACAACTCAACCAATCAAACAACCAATTAATCCTTCAACAAAACACAACAAATAATTATCAATCAAACAACTAAATACACCTATGCTCCTATATGATAGGTTCGACCCTAAGGTGTTTGGATGGATAAAAATTTCTAAAATTTCTAAGCTTTTTGATTAGTGATTCTTAATCACTCAAAACCCTAAAACAATGATTAACTTACAAAGGTTGAAATAAAATACTCCAACCCTGTAAAACCCTAGTTTCGGCCATGACACAAAATTTGGGTTAGAGATCTCAAAATTTCACATACTCTTAGATCCATGACCTTAGAGTAGTGTAGAGTTAAGATAAATTATTATAAGTTGAAAAATGAAACAAAATCTTTCAACTCCACAAGAACATAATTTCATCCATGAATAAAATAATGGCTTAGAGGTTTTATTTTGATTAAACAAGCATGGATATTGATTCGATACCTATATGAGCCATAAGAATGAATCAAACAAGACTTAACCAAAAAGTTTTAAAAAAAAACTAGGGTTCGACCTCCTTAAGATAAATAGGCGCGAAATTTAGTTTAATGCACACTCTTAGATCTGGAATATAGAGAGGATAATAAGATCATAGAAATTGGTTTCATGGTCATTGGATTTTTCTATTATTTTCTATGAATTTTCAAAGTTCTAGATCTAAGAATTGAAAAATATGATCATGGCTTCAAAACACAAAAATAATTGAAGAACATGATGATAATTGAGTGAAAGGAGTATGGTATACCTCTTAGAATTGGAAAGTGAGCAAGGTTTCAAGTAATTGCTTCACAAAATAAAGCTATGGAACTTAAGCTTTTTAAGAGAAAATGGAGAAAGGTTGAGGAAGATGATGAAAAGGTGTGCCTTAAATAGAAGTTAAATGGGCTTAAAAAGGGAGGGTTTGGGCCGTGGAAATGAGGGGTATAAGGGTCCAAGGACAAAAGAGTAATCTTACAAAATGGCATTTTTGTGATATAAAACAACCTTAAGGACAAAATAGTAATTTCCCATAAAACCATCATGACAAACATGTGGTGAGGATTGGTTGGTAAGGTGGCTGATTTGTGTCCACAAATTGTTGGGACAAACTTGGCATTTCAATGAAATTTCAAGGGTAAAATGGTCCAAGGGCAAAATGGTTTTTACACTATTTTGAAGAAATATCTAGATTTTCGTTTAAAGGTAATCATGACATGGGTGACTCATCCATATGAATCACTACCCTAGGTGGCACCATACCTCAGCATCCGATTTCGGGTTTTGTCTCTGCACGTCCGTTCTCGATTCCGTCGATTACCCGATTTAGGGTTTTTACGCCCGAATCAAGTATAAAAATATTTTGAAATTTTTTAAAATAACCTATATCATTGGAAATGAGATATAAATTCTATTCATTTCTTTCTCGAGTCAAAATTAGGTTTCCTGATCAGTAAAATCTTATTGTCAGCAAAAACGTAGATTGGGTTCCGTCTGAATTTTCAACCGAAAATTTAACCGTATACTTATAAAAATAAGTATAATATGAATATGAATATGAATTTGGTTTTCCCAAAATCATTTTCTAAGTTTCAGATAAAAATATAAATGTTTATTTATATTTATACCGATATTAGAAAACAGAAAAATCGGGGTGTTACAGACTCGGACAGTGATGATGAAATGTCATTACTAACTAGAAAAAAGAGGAAGCTATGGAAGAATAAGAATTTCAGAAAGGCTAAACCTTTCAAAAAGTTCAATAAAGAAAAATACTTCAAAGAAAACAACAGTTGTGACAAGAGTCCTATCGTGTGCCATGAATGTAAGAAACTGAGACATATCAAATCTGAATGTCCTCAGTTACAAAAGCAACCCTTCAAAAAGTTCTATAAAAATAAAAAGAAAGGGATGATGGCAACATGGGAATATCTCGATGGAAGTTCATCAGATGAGGATGCAGAAGGCAAGGAAGCAAATCTGTGTTTAATGGCAAATGTTGATTTTGACCGAGGTAATTTCTGATCTTAAGGAATTGCAAGATGCCTATGATGAATTGATTGAGGAATCTAACTATTTAACTAAGGCGTTTAGAACACTAAGAGGCAATATGTGAACCTCCTAAAAGAGCGTGAGCATAAGACTCAAGAGTGTGACAAACTGTCTCAGGAAAACAGTAAGCTTAAAGCTGAAAAGCTTAAAGATGAGATCATAGTTGAGACGCCACAATCTGAAGAAGTTGCCAAACTTCAACAGAAGATAGAAGATCCCACCTCTGATCTTGCTCGTTTTGTCAATGGTAGAGATAATCTGACTAAACTGTTAGGAAGTCAGAAACCCTCTCTTGATAAAAATGGTATAGGATTCACTAACCAAGTACATCATAAAGTATCTATCAAAATATTAGGACAAAAACCTAAAGCTCTTTATGATAAAGTTAATTCATGCAAGGATAGCTGTAAAAACTGTGGAAAAGCTGGACATATCACGTCCAAGTGCATTCACACAAGAAATAAGTTATCACCAACTTCAAGAACTAACAAGAAAGGACCCAAAAGAATATGGGTACCTAAAGCTTTGATTATGCCTGTTGCAAATATCCTTAATAGGACAAAAAGCACACCTATCATGGTACCTGGACAATGGCTATTCACGACACATGAAAGGAGAAAAGTCTATGTTCCTAGACCTCCAACATAAAGAAGGTGGACATGTTACCTTTGGTGGAAATCCAAGAGGAAAGATTATTGGGATGTGTAAAATTGGTGGGAGATTACCTCTACCATCTATCTCTAACGTTCTTTTAGTTGAAGGATTACATAATATGCTAAGCATAAGTCAATTATGTGATAATGGATATAATGTTTCCTTTACTAAGAATGCATGCATAGTCAAAGATACTAATGTCAAAGTTCTATTTTCAGCAAACAAGCAACAAAATCTTTATAAGATTGATCTAACTAAATTAATTGATCAAAATGTGACTTGTTTTGTGTCAAAGGAAGATGAAAGATGGGTATGGCACAAGAAACTAGGACATACAAGTATGGAACAGATAACTAAGCTTCATGAGTATAGATTTGTGAAAGGTCTACCTGATATAAGTTTCAAAAAGGATGTCTTATGTGATTCTTGTCAATGTGGAAAGCAAGTTAAATCTAGCTTTACACCCAAGAATCCGGTATCTTCCTCTAGACCTTTACAATTGTTGCATATGGATCTGTTTGGTCCAGTAAGTGTTGCTAGTAAGGCAGGAAAGAAATATGGTTTTGTCTCTATCGATGATTATTCTAGATATACATGGGTACTCTTCTTAACCCACGAGGATGAGTCATTCAATACATTTTCTATATTCTGTAAGAAAGTTCAGAATGAGCAGGGATTCCGTATCTCAGCTATTAGAAGTGACCATGGGGAGAGTTTGAAAATGAGCACTTCAATACATTATGTGAAGATAATGGTATCTCTCACAACTTTTCTGCTCCTAGAACTCCTCAGCGGAATGGAGTAGTTGAAAGAAAGAACAAATCTCTACAAGAGATGGCTCGAACGATGCTCAATGAAAGCAAACTCCCAAAGTACTTCTAGGCTGAGGCAGTAAACACTGCTTGTTATGTACATAACAGAATATTGATAAGACCCTTCTTGAACAAAACTCCCTATGAATTGTGGAAAGGTAGAAAACCCAACATCTCTTATTTCCATGCTTTCGAATGTGAATGTTTTATCTTAAATACTAGAGATCAACTTGGAAAGTTTGATTCAAAAGTAGAAAGTAGATAAGGCTATATTTCTTGGTTATTCGGACACTTCTAAAGCTTTCAGAGTTTATAAATTTAGAACATAAGTTGTTGAGAAATCTATTCATGTCAAATTTAATGATGGTTTAAAGACATATAGGAAATTATCAGATCTTGAAGATGATCTCATAGGTTTAGATCTTGGAAGACAAGACAATCAGAATGAAGATAATATGAAGAATGAGGATTCAGAAGTTCTTACTCAGGTGTCTGATCCACTTGCTCAACAATCTTCTGATACTGAACCTAGATGAGACTGGAAATTCAGAACTCATCATCCTGAAAAATTGATCATTGGTAATCCCTCTCAAGGAGTTAGAACCAGATCAACTTTCAGAGATTCAAACAATATGGCATTCCTATATGATATTGAACCAAAGAATATCAAAGAAGCTCTTAAAGATGAAAGCTGGATTTTACCTATGCAAGAAGAGCTAAATCAGTTCAAAAGGAATGATGTTTGGTTCTTAGTTCCAAATGAAAAAGGAAAATCAATTATTGGAACAAGATGGGTATTTAGAAACAAGCTTGATGAAGAGGGTAAAGTAATCAGAAACAACGCAAGGTTAGTAGCTCAAGGCTTTAATCAACAAAAAGGTATTGACTACACTGAAACTTCTGCACCAGTAGCTAGAATAGAGGCAATTCGCATACTCATGTCATATGCTGCACAACATCAAATCACTTTATTTCAAATGGATGTTAAAAGTGCATTTCTTAATGGAATGATTGAAGAAGAAATATATGTTAAACAACCACCTAGTTTTGAGGATAGTGACAAACCAGATCATGTTTATAAGCTTAAGAAAGCCCTTTATGGATTAAAACAAGAACCTAGAGCATGGTATGATAGACTTAGTTCTTTTCTTATGAAAAATGATTTCATTAGAGGAAAAGTTGATACTACTCTCTTTAGGAAAAGTTCTAAAAAGGATTTCATTATATTAAAAATCTATGTTGATGATATTATATTTGGTGCTACTAATGAAAAAATCTGTAAAGAGTTCTCCAAGCTTATGCAGAATGAATTTGAGATGAGCATGATGGGAGAATTAAAGTTCTTCCTTGGTCTGCAAATCAAACAGACACATGATGAAATATACATCCATCAACAAAAATATACCAAGGAAATATTAAATAAGTACAAACTAGATACAACAAAACCCATGAAAACTCCTATGGAAGTAAATGCAAAATTAAACAAGGATGGAGAAGGTAAAAAGGTAGATCAAACTATCTATAGAGGTATGATTGGTTCTCTTCTGTACTTAAACTCAAGTAAACATGATATTCAATTCAGTGCCTGTATGTGTGCAAGATCCAATCTGATCCAAGAGAATCGCATCTTAAGGCGGTTAAAATAATAATTTAGATATTTGCTTGGAACCACTAATCTTAGTTTGATGTATTTAAGAACACAAGAATACAGATTAGTTGGATCCTGTGATGCTGATTATGCTGGAGACAGAGTAGAAAGGAAAAGCACAAGTGGAGGATGTCAATTCATTGGAGCAAGCTTGGTCTCTTGGACAAGCAGAAGACAAACTACAACTGCTCTATCTCTCTTGCAGAGAGAGAATACATTTCAGCTGCAAGCTGTTGTTCACAGCTTTTATGGGTAAAACATCAACTTGAAGATTATTCTATCTTTGAACATAATATTTCTGTTTGGTGTGATAATTCTAGTGCTAGCTTTTTATCTAAGAATCCCATACAACATTCTAAGGCTAAGCACACAGAAATTAAACATCACTTTATAAGAGACTATGTTCAAAAAGGTACTTTTGACATTAAGTTTGTTAAAACTGAAAATCAGTGGGCTGACATATTAACAAAACCCTTAGCTAAAGACAGGTTCGTATATATTAGAGATAATCTGAACATGCATTTCATAAATGATGTTTGATGGAATCTGTCTGATCTAAGTAAAAGCGTCTGCTGACGTGTATTAATGATTGAGACTTTGCATTGCAGTTATCTAAAATATTTTTGAATTCAAAACGTTTTTTATCTTTATTACTCTCAACTGCTATTTTTGAAACCTCTCTCTTAAAAAGCAAAAGTCTTCTCTCAGAAACACTCTACTTTTTCAAAAAGCTTTCTCTCTCTCGTGTGAACAAACCCTTTTCGAAACCCTTCATCTCCTTCTTCTCAAACCCAAATCCATGGCACCCAAAGGACCCCCACAAAAACTCGTTCGTGCTGCTATTCAATTGGGAATGAGTATCGAGGACATCTCCATGATTGTACCAGGGAGATTCATAAAAATGAACAAAATCATAAAAGGAGGGATGAACGTAATGGCGGAACTAGAAGCTTCTCAATGGGTCAATTTCTTGGCTTTGAATGAATCAGTGTATCGTTCAAATTTTTCCATGGAGATTAATCACTATTTAGTATTTACAACGATGGATACTTCATACCACTAATGTGATAATAAAAGAAAGGCTAAACCCCTATTTTGGTCCCTTATTTTTTTTTTTAGTTTTCATTTTGGTCCCTTCCACCAGTTTTGCACTGACGGCGTCAGGTATCCGCCGTGATCCATCGGAAACCGCCTCCGTCGCTGGAATCTGGGTTTTAGAGAGATAAAATCTCATTTTCTTTCTCTCTCCCCTTCCTCCCCTTCCTTCTTCCCTCTTCCTCCTTCTCCATTTTTCCTTCTTCTTCCTCTATGAAATAGTGACAACATCAATGGGATTTAAGGAAGGGGAAAGGAAGGAGGAAGAAGGAAGGGGAGGAAGAAGGAAGAACCCAGATTCCCGCGGCGGCGGTTCCGACGACTGACGACGGCGGTTTTCGACGACTTACCACGGCGGACTGACGGAAGGGACCAAAATAGGCTGACTGTTGAAAGATAAGGGACCAAAATAGGCTAACGGTTGAAAGATAAGGGGGAAAAATAAAAAATAAAAATAAAGATAAGGGACCAAAATAGGGGTTCAGCCTAAAAGAAAAAATCTTGCACTCATAAAAAGCAGAGCGTTAATGAAATGAAAAGTGTACTTGTTTTCGACTTTCCATTCCTTGAAACTTCTTATCTTTGTATTCCAAATGCAAGTAGAACAAAAACAAATTTTATAAGATATGAATTTCAGATTTGAGGAATGAGACAGTACTTTAAATGTAAAAATTAAGCTTCTTTTATGAACCCAGTTAAGGATACAATCCTGAGAAACTTAAGCCAAACCCGTGAAGCAATGAAACTATGAAAGTACCACTAACACTGGATCCTACGTTCAACCATATAAATTAGTCACCAAATTAATTAAGCAGAATCTATTTAACTATAAGTTAGGCCATCCGCATCGCACCAAAAATGTGAGGTGCTTAACTTTTAACAATTGCACAACGATGGAACGGGGTGCTTCATGGAGTGCTTAGCAAGCACAGATCTTCCACAAGCACTCGGTGCTTGTGGTGATCCATGACATTTTTTTTAAAATTCAAAATAATTGAAACTTTCGCCGGGGGGGGGGGGGGGGGGGGGGTGGGCGTTTTTTTCCAACGGCTAATATTATAACCATTTGGTCTTTTTTTTTAATGTACCAATTACTATGTATAAATATTTGATGAACTTTCATTTTTTTTACACAACCAAACCTATCTAAATTTTTTCAATCATATTCTCATAGTTTCTCAAAAATTATCCTTCTTTTTTTGATCAAACTTTCATCTCACACGATGGATCCTGACCAAGCCAATATCAATTCCTCCTTAAATTTCATGCAAAACTATCAACAGCTCAGTACTCGAAATTTTCAAAATCATCCACCTATACCAAACCCACAATATAATCCAAATATGGATAATTTTCAATTTCCTACACTCTCATTTCCATTTCAATTTCCCAATATGGATCATGGGACTTCAATGGGGACTACTTGTAACACCCTTCTTGAGCGCTATATTGTCTGTGACATTTCTATTTTATAAGACCGAGTAAAGCGGAAAATAATTCTTTTACCAAAAATACGGGTTTACTTTTTACTTTTCTCTTTCTCAAATAATACCATACATACTTTTTAACATATAACATCCACTCATATATAAATATTTACAAACATTCCCAAGTACTAACAGTCATACATATTCAGAAAATGGCGGAAATACCAACACTAGTAAATAACAACAGACTCGAAATATGTTTATAATAATAATATCTTTAGAGACATAGCTTCACAAAATATAACATAGACACGAGACTGGCCAGACACAAAATACTGACAAAATGTCCATTATACTAAAGCCCTCGAGACTGTGTTCATGTCTACAAGTACTCTCAAACTCCAGCGGTGTATGATGGAGAAACAGTGCTGTCGTCATCTTCGCCCGACATAAGATAGAAAACAGCAAACCAGAAAATACAGAAATGAAGTGAGATTTTCGTTCATCTTACACTTAACGCAGACATGCAGTGGTACGACACACATGTACTTACAAATATCAATTAACAGTTATATCATCCATTACAACAGAAATAATAATGTTTCACAACAACATAATCACAGGGCACCATTTTCCCTAGACAGAAGACATCTAAGACTCGAGGAATGACCTCTGATTCCCTATACCATGGTTTTAACAAACAGTCGGAGAGAGTGGTTCCGAGGATTGTTCCATAGTCCATCAGTCTTGGGTAATAAAATGCGTTAACAGTCATCATGATGCACATAGACTTTTTCGGGAACATCCTGCACTGCCAGAAAATACATAATGTCTAGTATAGTATGTCGGTGTATTGCAAGATCACCATGACACAGAAGAGCAACCAACTGGGCCTCTATGAGTATTTCATACCCCGACAACCCCAAGCATCAATAGATCGTCACTACGAAATTCGCACCCGCGTTAAAGTGTTAACTCAATCTCCTAGGCACGCCTTACAGAACATAGTTTCACTATGTGTTGAGGCAAACTTTGCTGGAAATGCGTTATTCTCGTCTATCCATCAGATAACATAGTTTGATTCCATCGGAATCCTTTCAACATACTGTAACAGATGCTAGATTTTCTTAAGTCCGAATCACCGGTACTTAATCATCAAGTTAAAGTTCTTAAGTAACCTTTCATCTATGTGCAAAGTTTTCTTAAAATACTTGATTACAAATCCTAGCACATTATGAGATTGGAACATAGGTCCAATTTATTTATTTCTCTGTACTTTTCTAGTTGAGCCTTTTTCTTTGGCTTTCAAGAAAACAAATTATTCCGGGTCCATCAAATTTTATGGAATATGGATAATGAATTATCCATAATTTATGACATAAGGTCGTGTTCCACCCCACGTCATAAATTATTACGTTCATATTTTCACTAAGTCGTTCTTGACTTAGGTTTTTACATTTTACAGTAAAATCTCGTCTTTGAAGATTAAAATTCTTTTGGATTGAAACTAAAACCTTTATATAAGATCAAATCCATTTTCAAGAATAATTTCCATCAAAGATACTTAGGTATAAATTTCTCCAAAACATTTTCTCGAAAATCCTTAAAACGTTTAACGACGTTTTCACCGCTTTTTACTGAATTTAGATCCAAAGGCCATATTTTTGAAAGCATGGTTCTTCACCTCAAATGTATTACTATCCTAGGTTATATTACTCATATGAAAATGTTGAATCACTGATTTTCCATGAAAATCTCCATTTATACAAAATTTCTAATAATCTGACCAAACGTCGTTTATTTTGTAAATCACGTAAATTCCTTTTCAACGATTTCACACTCTAATAGTCCAAAACCCATTTTGGAGTTTTATAACAATTTGATAATCATGAAAAACAGTTTTTAACTGTCAAATAACATTTATTTTCTAAAATTTCATTTTAGTCCCTAAACTTTCATTAATTACAAAAAGGTCCTTATTCACTTAAAACCTTATAACTTTTTATTTATAACTTCAAATCACACCAAACCAACTTCTTTAGAAATATTTTTCAGTTGCCCTCAAATTTTCCAGAAATCACATTTCTACCCCAAGTATTTTTCAATAATTTCAAAAAGGTCCATTTTTTTACAAAAAAAGCTTATAGCTTTTTATGTATTAATCCAATTAACACTAAACCAATTTCTATGGATTTGTCTCATCAAAGAATACAATCTTAACACACAAGAATATGAATTTCGGTGCAGCCACTGAAATTCTCAGAAATTGCAATTTAGTCCCTAATGACTCATAAATCCATAACTTTCAACATATACATCCTAATCAATCCAAACCAATTTCTACTTTCTTATGTGATCATGCAATCCTCATAAAAATTATTCAAACCATTTATAACCACATGGAACCCATTTAATTTAACATGGCCGAATGACCTTACTTTTTTATTTTAACCATTTTTGTTTCACAAAACAAACAATCATTAACCAAGGTTCCAATTAGTGATTAATCACACCAATATAAACACATATCAAAATCAAACATCAACCAAATCCTCCAAGAGGATCACACACATATAAATCAATAAATTACTCAACTTACATACTTATAATTTACAAGACTTTATACACTAATAAACCACCAACATATCTACCCTAAGGTAGGATGATGGTAATCTCCCCCATACCTTTGGTGATCACTTGATACTCAAGCAAGAAAAAGATGATGTTCACCTAGAGCTCAAGGTTTGAACCAACAAAACCTAGCCATGAATCACCAACAAGAGAACAAGTTACAAATGAAAGAAAACCATCTAACTCACTTAAGAGCTAGGTTCGGCCTTGTCAAGTAAAATAGGCTAGAGATCTCTAAGTTTTTCAAACTCTTGAATAATGAAAATAGAAGTCATATGAAGATCATAGAAATTGGAATCACATTAAAAGGATTTTTTTATGATTTTCTAAAGATTTTTGAAGTTCTAGATCTAAGAATTTGAAATTTGTGAAAACTTGAAACAGAAAGAAAAGTTGTGAAGGAAAGGAAGGTATGATCATGAATCACAAGAATCTACCTTTAGAATTTGTAGAAATGATCAAAATCTACTACTTCCTTTGAAAATTTAAGATGAAGAACTTGGAGTATTTTGTGTGAAAGTGTAAGAACATGAGCCAAAATGGATGAAATGAAGTGAAAATGGCCTTTTAAAGGGGTGATGGCCGTGAGTTTTCTAGGGCAAAAGTGTAAAATGTTGTCATGGCACACTTGAAGTTACATTGAAGGATTAAAGGTATTATGGATATTACACACTTAAGTCATCATTGCATGCATTTAATGCATGATGACTAACCCCTATGACTCACCCCATGAGTCATCATAAATGACTCATTGTCCTCATCCGTCCGACGTCGGGTTTTGTCTCTGCACCTCCGTTCTCGATGACGTCGATCCCCAATCTTCGAGTATTCGTCCGAATAACGTATAATAACCTATTTATTTTGAAACTTTTAAAAATAACCACTATGGTTGGAAATAAAATATAAACCTAAACAGTTTCGTTCAGGGGTCAAAATTAGGTTTTCTGACCACTAAATCTTACTGTCAGTGAAAACGCAGATCGGGTTTCGTCTGAGTTTTAAACCCAAATTTTTATCGTAAGCTTCTACCATAAGGTAGAGTATAACTATGATTTTATTTTATTAAAAATCATTTTCTAGATCTAATATAAAAATTACGAACAATTAAAATTCTACCGATAATTGAAAAATAGTAAAAAAAGGCAAAACGATAAAAACCGTAAAAACAGGGTGTTACACTAATGGTGGGCAATCTTGTGAAAAAGACCAAGAAAAAACAGCCGAGTTCGCGACAGAATCTCAATCTCCAGCATTTTCCACGCAAGTTGGGTTGGATAATATTACTCTTGATGAAGAAGAAGATTAGCCAACTCAAAAAAACAAAGAGCAAGGTTCAGCACAGAGGAAGATAAAGTTCTCACCCAATCATGGCTAAATGTTTCCAAGGATGTAGTTGTGGGGGTAAACCAAAAAGCAGATTCCTTCTGGTTAAGAATTAGAGATGGTTACAATGAGAATCGCGGTCATTTGAAAGCGAGGGAATTGACACAATTAAAATATCGATGGCAGAAGTTGAATAGCATAGTTCAAAAATTTGCAGGGTTTTACAAACAAGCCTATCAAAGAAAGAAAAGCGGTAGCTCCGAGACTGACATCATAGGAGATGCATATCTGATTTGTGCTCAAGATGTACGTGAGCAGTTGAAGTTAGAGCATCATTGACGGTTGTTGAAAGATGAACCTAAATGGTCAAACCCATCATTTGAAGGAGCTAGTAAGAGAACAAAGATTTCTGCATCATGCATCATACTTACAAAGGCGAACACTTGTGCAAGATAGGCAAAATCATCACCAACCGCAAGCGGACCTTGTGGAACATATCTAGGAACTTTTTGGCATGATAATCAGCAAAATTGAATTTTCAATTAATTATGTAATTTCATTATTTTAATGTCTTCATTTTGTAAGTTCATCGTTTGTAATTTCATAATTTTAAATTTCATCATATGTTCTAATTTTTATTACAAATTTTTTAATTTTAATTTTCTATTTTTTATTTAATAAAAAAATATAATTTTTATATTAGGAGTTACTGTTGGGGTCCATTTTAAAAAATAATTAATTTTGTAATTGTAAGGATGTGTGGTCATTGATGGGGTCCATTTAAGAACTTTTTAAGAGTTACTGAGATGGAGAGATAAGATACTTAAGTAATTGAAAGTAAAAATGAGTGATGTATAAAGGTGAGACCTATTTAAGAACCAAAAAATGGGATGCTGAGATATGGATGCTCGTGGGGCTTTCCTAATAATGGTCTAGTTGTGAATTATCACTACAGCCACTCATTGCTTATTGGAGTTCCCGTAATGACAATGTTGGTCCAAGTGGCAGCGAAGTTTAAGTTTGGCAAAATTGTTCCATATAAAAGCTAACTAGTTTCTTCTAAATTTTAATTTAGAAAACCAGCAATCAAAACTTTGGAGCTATAGTGGGAAGTTAATTAATGCGGTTATTTTGCTTAAGGTCTTCTGCCAACAATAGATAATTTTGTTGATTATTGGACAATTGTCAAGTTTTTTTTTCTTCATGAAAGTGAAATAATGATGCTTGTAAGACTTTTAAATACAGAAAAAAAAATAACTGTTAATCAATCAGAAATCACAATATGAGTAAGTAATTATTATAATAGGCACAAATTTTCAACGATGTGTCAATTTATGTTTGATTGACAATATAATAAATTTTTATACTAATAATACATACCAAATATTTTAATATTTATTTTAAATTATAATTTAACATGATATACATATGCAATATTTTATATAAAAAAAAATTGACAGCAATATATTATAACTTTAAACTATTTGATTTGTTAATTTTTATTTTTTTACAAAAAACTTATATACTACTTTTTGAATTCTTATCTTTTTGAAAAATATTCTCCATATTTATATATTATTTTAAAAAATTAATAAAATGTTAGTTATTTTTTAACTTACTCATACTATTAATAGCTGAATAAAAATTATTTAAATAATAATATTTTGAATATTTCACCAAAAAAATATTTTTTTTGTCACTGACCGAATATCCCCACAAGCATAGCTGAGAGTCTAACCCTTGGGCTGAGGGTGGATGTTAGATAAAACCCTCTCAAAAGTAACACTCCAGAACTTGCAGGTAAAGTTTTATTAGTGACGCAGTCCATTTCCACTGCGACCAACCATTGCTGGATAATAAAAATAATTTAGTTAAATACAATTAATTTTATTTATTATTAAATAAATTACTATCATTTCCGATAATGAATTTTTGATTTTAGTAAAAATGAGGTGTTTGCTGTCAGGTAAAATTGATTTTGTCGTCAGAAGCGATTTTGATTAGAAGCTACAGAAAGTAATTTTTGCGTTGGGTTGATAAATTTATACTAAGTTTTACACCAAACTTGCTTTTAAAATAAAAATAACCAAATATAATTACTGTACTTCAAACTCAATTCTAATCAAATCAATTTTACAAAATCAATTTCATTCAAAATCACTTTTATCAAATGTTTATCCAAACATGCACTAAAACAAACATCTTCAAAATTTTAAAATCACTCTCACTAAAAGCAAACATGAATTTTGGGCCATCTAAAATCTAAAATAAAGAAGCACTTAATCGCGTCACCAACTCCACTTTCAAGGTTGAACATGAGGACAAATTGGGTGACTTTTGTTTAATTAGTGGTTCTATGAATTAGTTCCAACGATACTCAATAAGATTCATGAAGCTAGTATGCCAATTGCCAAGCAATCTACTTTGGAATGGAAGTTCTTTTTAAGCACTATAAATACTTCAATTTTAGTATAGATAAAACTTTTTCTTCGAATATCTTCCTCCAAGATTAACCTTTTGTGACACGTTAAGTTCAAACGTTTAAATAAAGATTTTTTTCCCAAAAATATATTTTTATATGCATGATTTGCAAGATCAAACTCGGCACTATGTATTTAAGAAAACTGAATCTCTCTCACTCGAACAGTACTTTTACGTGTTCAATTAAATTCTTTATATTTTAGTATAAGAATAATTTCTACAGAAAATATGGATCTAATTAATATACATTATTAATGTAAAGATATTTTATATTGTTTTTTGAGTGAAGGTCCAAATTGATCCCTAAAAAAATTCGGGGACCTACTTTTAGTCACTGAAAAAAATAAATTAATCATTTAGTCCCTCAAATTTTCAAATCAGGACACATTAGTCCCTAGATTTAGTTCCAACGTTCATTCACTTGCCTACATGACCCATTAACCACTGTGCTTGACCGGCTAGTGATCTTGCGTGACTTATGATGAATTTTCTATGCAATTTTTTCATTTTTCATTAATTTTTCTTGACTGAAATTAGTCATAGGCCACGTAGGACTATTAACGGGTCAAGTGAGATGGTTAATAGGACACATAAGCGAGTAAATGAACGTCGGAACCAAATCTGGGGACTAATATGTCCTACGTTGAAAATTTGAGGAACTAAATTGTTGATTTATTTTTTTCAGGAACTAAAAGTGGGGCTCCAAAATTTTTTAGGGACCAATTTGAGTCTCCACTCTTGTTTTTTAAAGAAAGATATTTTATAATGTTAACCAATTATAAATTAACATATTATTAACAAGAGTGGAGTTGCAACAAGAAGACATGTGTCTAACAAATTGAAGTTGCAACCAGTATTTACCCAGATATCCTTCAATTTAAGGCTAGCATTATAGATGTTGGCAAGGAGAACCTAAGAGCACGCGACAATGTAAAAGAATGAAATCAATCCATAATACATTACATATGTTTTATACATAAATAAAATTATGAAATCCATAATACATTATGGTCATGGGTACGACAATTAGTAGAGCTATCAATATAGGTTGGAACTAGTGGTGAGAGCCAAAAAAAAGATTGAATGCACCATAAAACCAAATTTTTGTTGAGTATCAATGATCGGTTGACAATCCCAGAAGTGATGAATAGTCTCGTCATAAAGGTGACACCTACTGCTAGTAGCAGTGACTGTTGGAAGTCATTCATAGGAACAACATCGTGTAGTATTGTAGCATGAACCAAACAAGAAATCATACATTTTCTCAAATGATAGTGAATGGATTGGTTAGCTTTCTAATTCCCGTGATGTCTATTCCTTGCGACTCCATGGGAAATATGGTGGAGTATAAATATAGCTGTGTTAGAAGTGAGGGATACCTCTTAATCTAGATGAGTAATACAAAAATTATTTTATAGGTACGATTCATGTTGATGCTTGCTTGTTGTCGGAGACAAACATACACTTCAGCATTCAGTCTCTTGATCTCTTCCTTTGAGGACATTAGAGATTCTATAAACTTTATATTGATAAAACCTCTTTGGGCAACCTTGGAAATATAAGTTATGGTGGGTTGTCAGTCACTAAGGAGAGTGACCGCTAGTTGACGAGGTTTGTTGGTTTAGGGGTATGGTAAAAAAAACTTTGCACAAAGGCAAGGCTTAGAGATTGTATGTAGAATGTAGATTGCTTGTTCAGTTGTGAATCAATTCTCATGTGTATCTTGCACTTAGTAACAAAGCAACCTTCCTTCCTGTCCCTGATCTATTCTAATCAAATATTTAAGAGTTAAGTTCATTTGTTATACAATGGCTCTGTTTGGCATGGCCAATAAGCTAATTTTATAGCTTATTTAACTAGTCTATAAGCTTGTTTGGTAAGTAGAGGTGTTTGATAAACAAGCTTATCTCATCACTTATAACATTTTTTCATAAGCTAATTTATTTAGCTTATGTCAGTAGTTTATAACTTATTGTCTTTTCTCGTTTTTTACCCTATTCATTTAATGAAATTCTCACTTTATCATGTCTATCATAAATATGTCCTTTTATGTCATTTTATATTTATAAGTTAGTTCAACAATTAATTTTAGCAAACACTTCAAATCCAATCAGCCAGCTTTTCAACTATCGGGTTATCGACTAAAAATTAACTTATCAACTATCAACTAGCTTATCGCCTATCAATTTAGGTTATCGCTTATTTTTACCAAATATAGCCAATCTTTCCGATCAAGACAATAATTGTATTAATCATCTATCAAGTTTGATAGATCAAATGAGGTTCATCTCCGTATTTAAAATTCATATTGTTGAAACTCATCGACCTTATTGCTTGTGTACTATGTTAAAGCCTTATTTATTTGTAGTTAGTATTATTCTATCCTAACCAAGTCTCATGTATCCAAAAGTGATTGATCCTAGTGAATTTTGTCCCAAAGCAAACTTTACTTCCAAGGTTAGAATCTTGAGGTCTCCACTTTCATTAAAAAAAATGACCTAACCATCACCTTGATCTCGAGAGGTGGCCTCACAATTTTTTTATGGGATAGCTAAAGAAAGAAGAGAAATAGTATTTTGACAATAAAATTAGACAACAATATATGACACCACATCAATGAAGAATGTTTTGAACAATGAATTAGAGAAAAAAAAGTGTAAAATATTATTTTAAATACTCTACCATGTACATATACAGTCCAAATATTAGAAAGAAAAAATCTTAGTCATACACACGTATAACACTTTTGTAGGAGTTATATTATTTGAACACTTGAATTTGAACACCTAAATGATATCCCATTCACAATTTCATATACATGTATTCTATCTCAATATTCTTTATATTTTCATCACACCCACACTCATAACTCGTTCGATAGGCATAGCTACATAACATAACTCGTTCGATAGGCATAGCTACATTTTGCAATTATTTTGTGGCTTTTTTATTTTACATTTATTAATTTTTTTATTTTTTTAATTTTTTTTTTTGTGGATTGTTGTCTTACCTTCCAAGCAAATGAAAAAGAAAATTTGAGACCTTTGTCTTCGTCATATTCATCTTCACTCCAATCTTCTATTTCTAGCTCAAGGTACACTGTCTTTTTAATTTCTCTCTGTTTCCGTTTCTATTTGTTTGATTCCTTAGCAAATCCTGGAAAATCGATTCAACGCGAAACGAAAATAAGATCGAGAACATCGTATATCACACCTCTCTCCCTTTTCTGGTTGCAATTTGAAAAATACAAATATGATGGACGCTTAGGGTTTACAATTGAATCATTCAATTATCCTGAATTTTTTCCTTTTAATCTTAGTATGTTGATCTGATTTGATTGCATTGTGGTTAATGTTACGGAATTTGCAGATTGAGGTTAAGAGGACCACTAACAATGATGCCTTTGCTGTGTTCTATCAACTGCTGAATTGTTAGTTTGCTACAATGGCTTCTGTTAGGTTTTCTTCTGTGAAACGTCTAAGGAGTTCAATCAAGGGTTTTTCGAACTTTGAATTAGTTCAACAATACCACCATAATGTGCCTATGAATTTTTCAATAATTGCAAGGTTGCCAAGTGATTCACTGAGCCATCTTTATTCCAAAAAGGAGTTACAGCCATCTCAAATTTTGGCTAAGAATCAGTTTAGTAATTTGGCTTCTGAATATCTTGTTAGTAATACCAAAACCAGTGCATCATTTTATGCTAAGTTCTCTAGCTTTGGTTGCTGTAGTACTCTTCCTTTTGCTTCTTTGACGACCCACATGTTGAATTGCCACCGATCATATTCGTCATCGGTGGGTGGCAAAGGAAGCAGTGATGGTGGCACAGAAGTTCCTTCTGGTTCTGGTTCAAGTGACATGAATGGCAGCAGCAATTCCATTGTTCCTGGTGATTGGTTCGAGAAGATTGGGGATGCTTGGAAGAGTGTGATAGAGACTGCAACACAAGCCGGGGAAAAGGTTAAAGAAGCCTCTGATGAGCTGACTCCATATGCTCAACAGTTGCTTGATTCACATCCATATCTTAACACGGTGATTATTCCAGTTGGTGGTACATTAACCGCTACTCTAATAGCTTGGGTGGTGATGCCTAAGATTTTGAGGAAATTTCACAAATATGCAATGCAAAGTCCTGTTTCTGTATTTCCTGGAGACATATATGGGGAGGCAGTTCCTTATGAGAAAAGCTTTTGGGGTGCTCTAGAAGACCCGGTGCGATATTTAGCTACCTTCATAGCATTCTCACAAATGTTAGTGGCTTATTAACAAGTTTTGGGATATTATCACTCACCCTTTTTTTCAGAATACTCTTTGTATTGCATGTTCCGTTGTATGACAAATTGACTTTGATTTCCAGAGGTGTAATGGTAGCTCCAACAACTATAGCTTCTCAATATCTTGCACCAGCTTGGAGGGGTGCAGTTATACTTTCATTTGTATGGTTTTTGCATAGATGGAAAGCGAATGTTTTTGCACGTACATTGTCCAGTCAAAGTTTACTTGGGCTTGATAGGGAGAAATTGCTTGCTCTAGACAAAATCACATCTATTGGTCTCTTTGTGATTGGTATAATGGCTTTGGCCGAGGCTTGTGGCGTGGCTGTGCAATCTATTGTAACTGTTGGTGGTATAGGAGGTAATTGTTAATTTAATTGAAATATTGAATATGCTCAGTTTAATTTACATTCTTAAACTTTTTAGTATCTCTCTTTTTTCTACTTCTTTGGTTTTCTATGATGTTGATGTAGGCAAGAAAACTCTTATTGAGATTGTAGGTTTTTGGTAGGAAAAGTTTATAGTTATATCAATCTGGTCAAAAACTGATGCCATCAGCACTATAAAAAATGATAACTAGTGTGTCGAGCTCCATATTGCTTATAAATAAACAAAATTTTGACAAACTAAGTTAAATTGGTTTATAATCTGATAGGTCCACAGCTGAACAACTAGGCTCTAATGGGCTGATAGCACAGCAGTCTCATGGGCCCAAAGTATGGAGAGTTTATGTTAGGAAAAATAGGAAAGGAATGAGGAAGAATGATGAGGTGGCAGAGAGAGAGATGGGATGAAAATTGTTGGAAGGAATTACGGTTATATGGGAGTGAGTGAGGTGAGAGAGGGGTATGCAAAAACAATCATTGGTTTGTTAGGACAGGGAGCATATTTGGCCTCTGTTGGAGCTAGGCTCTGTGTCAGTGGAATTCTATTCCATTGTATTTTTCCTTGTTTTGCTGTTTTGCCTAAATATAAGCATACCTAGAATATTCTACTACTCTTCTTCATCTTCTGCTATATTCTCTGTTGTTGTTTTCTATAAATTGGTCCGAGCCAGGATACGTTACGGGACCGGTGAGATAAGGATAGTGAATGCCCCCAAAGAAGAAGGCGGACAACGTAGCAATGGAGGCGAGGGTAGCAGCTCCGGAGAATGATATGGCAATCCTCAAGGTTACTATTGCCGAAATGAAATCAGCGAACGAGAGAACCAAGCGGCGTTGGTAGCGTTACTCATCAAGAACAAGGAGGCGATGCCCGGGAAATCCTCCGAGAGAAACAATAGGGTTGTCTCGAAACTTCAAGGTGACTCACTTGACGAGTTTCGACAATCGGTGAAGAAAATAGAATTACCAATGTTCCTAGGAGAGGATCCGGTTGGATGGATAGCACGAGCTGAAGTGTATTTTCAAGTTCGGGGGACGAGCCGAGAGATAAGGGTGAGTTTGGCCCAATGTGCATGGAGGGGTCGACAATTCATTTCTTCAAGTCATTGTTGGATGACGAAGTGGAATTGTCTTGGGATCGACTCAAGGTAGAGATTCTTTGGAGCGTTATGGCAGAATCGGAGACGGCAATGTTTTGAACAACTTTCAACACTTCGGCAAGAAGGAAGCGTTGAGGAGTACATCCGGAATTTGAGCGGTTGATGGCGCAAGTAGAACGTCTTCAGGATGATCAATACTTTGGTTATTTTATCCAAGGTCCGAAGGAGGGTGTCAAAGGAAAGGCACGAAGCTTGCGTACTTTGGGGCCTCTACCTCGTTCAAGGCGATGAACTTGACGAGGGCGGTGGAGCGTGAGATACGAGAGCAACAGGGATGGACCGGGCAACGGAAGTACGGGAGGAGCGGGGGCATCTAGGGTCGGGTGCGAAGTACAAATCTAGCCCAAACCATGTACCCGTGCAGTTAATTCAGGTCGGCCCGGTGGCGGTGATTGGGTTTTGAGTACGAGGGGGCGAGAATCACCCGATAGAGGCCCAAATTTGAAGCAGACCCACGTGCTTTGAGAGGAGAGGTCGAACATGCGTGATCGGGCGTGAGGCATTTGTCGTCCCGGAGATCGCCGTCGGAAGCGAAAGGGCTTTGCTACAAGTGCGGCGGTCCGCTTCCACCCTCGTCACCCGTTGCCCCGATCGTCGGTTAAGGGTCATGGTGGTGGATGACGAAGAGGAAGGTGAGGGGCGAAGCAAATGCCCTTGTCGCGAAGCTACGGAAGAAGTTGGCGGCGACGGAGAGTGCGGTGTTACGCATTTGGGGAGCTTGAGGCCGAGAAGGGGGTGAAACCGCAAACTATGAAACTTAGAGGAAGAGTGGAAGGGGTACCGATTTTGATTTTGGTGGATAGTGGTGCTACCCACAACTTCATCTCCGGGAAGTTGGTTACAAAAATGGGGTGGCCAATAGAAGAGACTAGGCCTTTGCAGATTAAATTGGGGGATGGATTCAAGGCGGTGGCGCATGAAGGAAAATGCGAGGGAGTGAAGATTGAGCTGGAAAATATGAAAATGGCGAGTGGATACCCTGCTTCTTTGATTTGCAAGGCATTGATGTTGTCTTGGGAATTTCGTGGTTGGCTTCTCTAGGAGAAATGTGGGTTGATTGGGGAAAACAATGCATGAAAGTCCAATCTCGGAACCGGTGGATTGAGCTTAAAGGGAGAAGGGTGCACTAGTTCTAATCAAACAGCTCTGCAAAGCTTATTTGGTAAGCCGACAAAAGTGGTGGATGGCTTAGTTTTTTTCCCTGAATTATTTTTAGTGAAGCCTTGAAACAAGCGAGAAAACCCAAGTCTGATTCATATCAAACGAAACAGCAACTCCAGCATTTATTGGATCAGTTTGTAGCAGTTTTTCGAGAGCCAAAAGGGCTACCTCCCAAGAGAGAGAAGGAACATGTGATCACCCTACTAGAAGGACATGGCCCGGTTAATGTTCGACCCTGTCGTTACCCACATCACCACAAGAATGAGATAGAAAAACAAGTGAAGGAGTTGCTCAAGACGGGGGTCATTCGCCACGGTCAGTGCTTACTCTAGTCCGGTTATCTTAGTAAAGAAGAAAGATGATACATGGCAGATGTGTGTCGACTACAGGGCTCTCAACAAGGTAACTATTCAGGATAAATTCCCTATTCCTGTGATCGAAGAGTTATTGGATGAATTGTATGGCGCCCAATTTTTTTCTAAATTGGACCTCAAATCGGGATACCACCAAGTACGGGTCAGACACGAAGATGTGCATAAAACTGCTTTCAGAACTCATGAAGGACATTACGAATATTTGGTGATGTCTTTTGGGTTGATGAATGCTCCTTCTACTTTTCAATCCACGATGAATGAAGTGTTTCGGTCCATGTTAAGGAAGTTTGTGTTGGTTTTCTTTGACGACATCTTGGTTTATAGTCCGGATTGGGACACCCACATTTTACATTTGACACGTGTCTTTGGATACATTGCGAAACTGACAACTTGTGGCTAACACTGAAGAAATGTGCTTTCCCCAAACTTGATGAGAGTACTTAGGACATGTGATTTCTAAGGAGGGGGTAGCTATGGATCCTAATAAGGTTTCTAGTGTGCTTAGCTGGCCCGTGCCGGAATGTTAAGGGAGTGAGGGGTTTTCTTGGTCTAACAGGGTATTACAGGAAGTTCATCAAAGATTATGGGAAGGTAGCCAAGCCACTCACGAGAATCGACAAAGAAAGAGAGATTCCAATGGGGTCCAAAGGCACGGGAAGCTTTTGAAATTCTGAAAACTAAAATCACTCTTGCACCCGTTTTAGCCTTGCCCGACTTCACTCAACAATTCTTTATTGAAAGCGATGCTTCGGGGGCAAGGCATAGGCGCGATTTTGATCCAAAGTGGTCGTCCCATTACGTATTCTGACAAGGCGCTTGGAGAAAGGAACTTAGCTAAATCGGCGTATGAAAAAGAACTTCATGGTTGTAGCTTTGTCTATTCGGCATTGGAGGCCTTACTTGCTAGGCCGCGGAGTTCCACGGTGTGCCTGAGACCGGAAGAGCTTGCGCCGACTTTTTGTTACAAAGGGTTTCCACAATGGATCAACAAAATTGGAACGTTAAACTCCTTGGCTATCAGTTTGATATTGTCTACAAGACGGGTTTGGAAAATAAAGGTCTTGATGCCCTTTCCGAGAATGTATGGGGAGGTGGAATTAGGGTCCATGGTTCACTACCCGGATTGGCTAGATGGGAAGAAGGTGATTGAAGAAGTTCATCGGGATGTGCAATTGAAGGAAATCATTCATGCTCTGCAGCAAGGTCGAGAGGTTAGGAAGGGTTTCTCTTACAAAAATGGGGTCTTGTTGTTTGAAGGAAGATTGGTGATCTCCGCTCGTTCTCCTTGGGTGCCTATGCTAATGCATGAATTCCATTCCTCTCCTCAAGGAGGCCACTCGGGCTTCTATCGAACCTATCGTCGTGTGGCTGCCAATTTGTACTGGTTTGGGATGAAGAAAAGTATTCAACAGTTTGTAAGAGAGTGTGACACATGCCAAAGACAAAAATACTTAGCTACATCCCAGGGGGCCTTCTTCAACCTCTCAACATTCCCGAAACAAGTGTGGGAAGAAATATCCATGGATTTCATTACCGGTTTGCCTAAGTCAAGAGGTTTTGAGGCTATCTTTGTGGTGGTGGATAGGTTGTCAAAGTACAGCCACTTTATTCCATTGAAACACCCATATACAGCAAGATCGGTCGCTGAAATTTTCACTAGAGAAGTGGTGAGACTTCATGGAGTTCCTGCCTCAATCCATAGTGACCGAGATCCTATTTTTGTGAGTAATTTTTGGCAAGAACTACTCAAGCTGCGAGGGCACGCGTCTCAAGATGAGTACGGCATATCATCCTCAAGCGGATGGCCAAACCGAGGTGGTTATTCGTTGCCTTGAGACTTTCTCTGTTGTTTTATCGATCGGCCAAAAACACAGGTGCTTTGGTTACCTTGGGCTGAATATTGGTACAATACTACATTCCATGGTTCCACGGGCACAACCCCATTTGAAGCCTGTTTATGGCCGAGCTCCTCCTGCGCTTATCCGGTTTTTGGGGGAAACTAAAGTGGAAGCGGTGCAGCAAGAACTATTGGACGGGGATGAAGCTTTGCGTCGGCTTAAGTACCATTTACAAAGAGCTCAAAACCGGATGAAGGCTTATCTTGCAGTAGGAGGAAGGATCGCATTTTGAGGTAGGGGAATGGGTTTTCCTTAAGGCTGCGACCACATGGTCAACAAACCTTAAGAGCAAGGATGTGCCCCAAACTTGCCCCACGATATTATGGCCCTTTCAGTGCGGAGGAGGGTAGGAACGGTGGCTTATAGGGTGCAGCTTCCGGATTCTACTAGAATTCACCCTGTTTTTCACGTCTCATTGTTAAAGAAGGCGGTTGGTAACTATAGGGTGGAACCCGACCTTCCTCCTGGTCTAGAGAAGCGACTCTTCAAGCCCACAGAGGAACCATTGCAGTGCTGGCTACACGTGTCATTTACAAGCATGCCGAATCATTAACCGATTCTTGATCCAATGGAAGGGCAAGGCTGTCGAGGAGGCTTCATGGGAGGAAGAATTCAGCATTAGAAGCCAATTCCCCAAATTCGGACTTGAGGACAAGTCTGTTCTTCAAAAGTGGGCAGTGATAGGTCCACAATTTGAACAACTAGGCTCTAATGGGCTGATAGCACAGCAGTCTCATGGGCCCAAAGTATGGAGAGTTTATGTTAGGAAAAATAGGAAAGGAATGAGGAAGAATGATGAGGTGGCGAGAGAGAGAGATGGGATGAAAATTGTTGGAAGGAATTACGGTTATATGGGAGTGAGTGAGGTGAGAGAGGGGTATGCAAAAACAATCATTGGTTTGTTAGGACAGGGAGCATATTTGGCCTCTGTTGGAGCTAGGCTCTGTGTCAGTGGAATTCTATTCCATTGTATTTTTCCTTGTTTTGCTGTTTTGCCTAAATATAAGCATACCTAGAATATTCTACTACTCTTCTTCATCTTCTGCTATATTCTCTGTTGTTGTTTTCTATCATAATCCCTTGTACATACTATTTTGTGGATTATTCTACTGAAGGGATTGAGTTGAGTGGGAACATGGTGATGATGCTTCGTGATTGCAAAATGACTTGAAGTAAGAGGAAATATTGTATAACTTGGTTTTGTAAAAACAATATTGTATAACTTGGAAGTACAAATGCCTTAATCATTAAAGTGAGGGGTAGTTCTGGATCTGTACAAGCAATGTTTAATATAATTAGTCAGAAAATGAAGGAACGGAATACGCAGAGAGTATTTTCTTGTGCTCCATTTAGTGAAAACATCAGCTATCTTTAATCCCAACCTGTCGGTCCACATAGCAAGTCTTTAACTAAAACATGTTCAGAAGGGTGGCCAAGTGCACTTGTGCACGAGGCTCTCACCTGGTGGGGTTTGGGGAGGGTAGATGTATGCAACCTTACCCTCGCTAGTGCAGAGGCTGTTTCCAGGATTTGAATTCATGACTTCCAGGTCACAAGGCAGCAACCTTACCATTGTGTCAAGGCGTGCCCTCTATGTTAAAATCTCTGTATGAGTTTATTTTTCCATTGGATAATTTCTTTATAATATTGCTTCCCCTTCCTTAACTAATTTCATCTCCATCATTTTTCCCATAAATAAAGAATGGATGATTTGATATTTCTCTCTTTCTATCTTATGCAGGAGTTGCTTCTGCTTTTGCTGCCAAAGACATTCTAGGCAATGTGTTTAGTGGTTTTTCGATGCAGTTTTCAAAGCCCTTTTCAATTGGAGATACGATAAAAGTATGTTGGTTTAGTAGGTGAAAGCTAATGATTGGTCCTGTTTTAGTTTTAAGGGGAAGAATTATTTTCTGAACCATGGTCTCGCTATTTGTTTTGCACTAGAATACCCTTTTTGCAGTTATTTTTTTTTTCGGTGAGGAATGGCAATTATTTTTTACTTCTTGCACATTAGGTAATAATATTATAGTCAAATTGGTGCTTTGTTCCAATGATCCAATGTGTATTATGTAGTCTGTAGTGCATATATAGATGTTGTATGTACATCCAGGGGCAGAATTAAGGTTAAAACATTTGAGACTCCAAATAAATAAGTAAATCAAATTTAGGTGAGGATTTTTAAGCAAAAAATACAATTTGGAGGACCTTGACATATATGTATGTCCGTGTATATATATATATATATATATATAATTATATATCATAATATTATTAGTGAAATGCAATGTGAATTTTACAAAATTTGGAAATTTTGGAGGGTTCCATTCTTCAATGTAGGTCTGCTCCTATTTAAATCCTATATATTTCTAAAATGGGTCTGAAAAATTGTACAATTTGCAGGCTGGCTCGATAGAGGGTCAAGTGGTGGAAATGGGTCTTACTACCACGTCATTGCTGAGTGCTGAGAAGTTCCCTGTCATAGTGCCAAACTCATTTTTTTCTAGCCAGGTGGGCGCTTTCCTTTCCCCCTCTTTTTCTGGTGTTGCCGTAGAGGCTCACTTCAGCAGTGCATAGTGAGAAAGAGAAAGAAATAAAATAAATGAGTTCCACAATTCAAAATTAGTGAAACCTACTTTATTGTTTATGTTGATATTGTTTTAATTGTTTTTGATATGTTGATGATATAGATGATTTTGTTTCCTAGTTTATCATATATCTGTTGTAAATAAGAGATATACTCAATCCCTAAAATCAAGGGATTTGATACTATACTATGTAATTTCTTGTTCTATAAATTCACAAAAACTGAGAGGGTTTCTCTAAAGCTATTCAGCAATCACAAGTTGGAATCTAGAGCTAGGTTCAATCTGGTCACGAAAGCTAGATTCTCCGGCGACCATCTCGGCGATTATCTCCGATCACCAAAGTAAGGTGACCCAGGACATCTCGAAAACAGGACGACGATCGTTTTCCGTGAAGACCCATCTCCGAACGCCGTCGCACGCTCCCTCACGCGCCTCGAGCGTCCGCTGCTTCTCCGAGCGCGTGAGGTCCACGCGCCGCCCTCCACGCGTCCGTTAGTCCTCCGGCTTCTTCCGATCGCTTTTCCGGCGTCCTCTGGCTCTGTTTGGAGGGTCAAAAGTGAACTTCGGTCAGTTTGGCCTTTTCCCCTCTCATCATGTCCTCTGATTCGTCCCCTAACGCCCATTGTTTCACCCATTTGCTGAATCTAGTGCTTTGCACTTTGGGTCTACAGGGAAGGGTCTCATCTCTTTTGCCTTCTTTGGAAGTCCCATTATCACATCGGAAAAACTCAATGGCAAGAATTTTGTGGATTGGTACAATGCGGTTGAAGTTTGGTTTTTAGGTCAAGGGCTTTATGAACATCTCATCAAGAAGGAAGCAGAGATTGATGAGAAAATTCGTGATGAATGGAAAAGGGTAGATTATCAGTTGGTCTATCTTTTATGGCAGTCTATTGATCCGAAGCTGATGGCACACTTTCGCCCGTACATAACATAACTTGTTATGAAATATGGAAGAAAGCCCAAAATGTCTATTCCAATGACCTACAACGCCTCTATGCCTCTGTCCACAATTTGGCCACTCTTCAGATGATAGATCATGATCTTCCCTCTTAGCTGAATAAAGCATAGTCCGTTATTGATGACATTAAGCGCATTATAACAGGTAATGATCTTACGAAGGTACTAGCAAAACTTGATAATATGTATATGGCCTTTGTTCTTCATGGTTTACATAAGGACTTTGAATCTGTCCGGAATCAAGCTCTAACTAATCCTAACATCCCCACGGTGGAGGAGCTCATTGATCGTTTTCTACGAGTTTCGTCACCAGTGGAGACATCCGAGATTGGCTCCCAGACAGCTTCCGAGTCCTCAGCCTTTGTTTCGAATTCGGTACATCGTGGAGGACGAGGTCGTGGGCGTGGTGGAAGAGGTGGTCGTGGTAGAGGTGATCGTCCTCAGTGCTCTTATTGCAAGCGCGTGGGTCATACCCAAGACAAGTGTTATTCTTTGCATGGTTTCCCGGAAAAGTCAGCCAATGTCACGCATTCCGACGATCAGAAATTTGAGATTGGGTATGATAATCAGAAAAGTGGCAGTCAAAATAGTTTTTCTGTTGATGAATATAAGGAGTACCTTCAGCTTAAGGCAGCCCAACAAGCTTCATCTTCAGCAACTATAGCTCATACTGGTAATTCTACGGTTTGTTTCTCTTATTCATCTCCTGTTGGTTCCTGGATTTTGGATTCTGGTGCTTCTGACCATATAACCGGTAATTCTTCTCTCTTTTCTACTTTATCTTCTACCAAAACACCACACCACATCACCCTTGCTAATGGCTCTAAAACACAAGCTACTGCTATTGGTCAAGCCTCACCTCTTCCCTCTCTGTCTTTAAATTTAGTCTTATTTATACTTGGATGTCCTTTTAATTTAATTTCTATCAGTCAACTTACTCGATCTCTTAATTGTTCCATAACCTTCACTTCTACTTCCTTTTTTATCTAGGATCGGAGTACGGGGAAGATGATTGGAGCGAGGATCTCGAGTCACACGGTCTCTACTACTTACAACCTCCATCCTCCACAATATGTCTTGCTGCCAGAGTCGTCCAGTCTTCTTGGTTTGAATAAATTAAAGAAAATGGTCCCTCATTTCTCTAACCTACAGTCATTGGAGTGTGAGGCATGTCAGCTTGGAAAACATGTTCGGGCATCCTTTCCAAGCAAGGTTATAGGTCGTACAGAGTCTCCTTTTAGTCTTGTTCATTTTGATGTTTGGGGTCCTAGTCGTATTTCTTCTGTCTTAGGATATAGGTACTTCGTTACTTTCATTGATGATTTTTCTCGTTGTACTTGGTTATTTTTAATGAAAGAACGTTCTGAGTTATTTACTATTTTTCAAAAATTTTGTGCTGAAGTACACAATCAATTTGGACAAACTATTCGTATCTTATGCAGTGATAATGCCAAAGAGTATTTTTCTGCCCGTTTTAATGCTTTTATGGCATCTCATGGTATAGGCCATCAATCGAGTTGTCCTCACACACCTCAACAAAATGGTGTGACTGAGCGTAAACATCGTCATATCATTGAAACAGCTCGTACTCTCCTATTACATTCCAACGTTCCTGTGAAATTTTGGAGTGATCTTTGTTCTCACCTTGCGGGTTATTTAATAAATCGAATGCCATCTTCTGTTCTCAATAACCAGGTTCCTCACTCTATTCTATATCCTCAGGCACCCCTTTATACTGTTCCCCCTCGTGTTTTTGGCTCAACTTGTTTTGTCCACAATGTTGCTCTAGGTCTTGACAAACTTGTTGCACGTGCCATTAAGTGTGTCTTTCTCAGTTATTCTCGGGTTCAAAAAGGGTACAGGTGTTATTCTCCTTCAACAAATCGCACTTATATCTCTGCTGATGTCACCTTTTTTGAGGATACACCATACTTTGCCTCACAGGTCCTGTCGGAGTCTGTTTCTCAAGTCTTGCATATTCCAGTCTTTGATTCTCCCGTTTTCAGTCCGCCTGTTTCGCATATATCAGAGGTTGTCCCTGCTGCTCCTAAGTACCCTACCGAGCCATTTCGTCTCACTTACCACCGTCGTCCTCGTCCAACGACTCTGGAAGCTGCACACGTGGTGGACACCAGTGACTCACCTCCTACTCCTTCGTCTCCATCGATTCCGGTCCAACCTGAGCCTTCCACTGATCTTCCCATTGCTCTTCGCAAAGGTACTCGTTCTTCCCGCAATCCTCATCCTATTTATAATTTTTTGAGTTATCACCTTTTATCTTCTACCCATTGTGCCTTTGTATCTGCTTTGTCGTCCATTTCTATTCCTAAAACTGTTCAGGAAGCACTATCCCATCCAGGATGGCAACAGGCTATGATTGATGAGATGGCAGCCTTGGAATCTAACCATACTGGGGCTCTTGTTCCCTCTCCTCCTGGGAAGTCTACTACTGGTTGCCGTTGGGTCTTTACTGTCAAAGTTGGTCCCGATGGGACAGTGGATCGCTTGAAGGCCCGTCTTGTGGCTAAAATTTATGGTCTTGACTATGGTGATACTTTTTCCCCTGTTGCCAAAATGGCCTCGGTTCGTCTCTTTTTATCCATGGCTGCTACTTCTTGTTGGCCTTTATATCAGCTGGACATTAAAATGCATTTTTACATGGTGAGTTGGAGGAGGAAATTTATATGGAGCAACCACCTGGGTTTATTGCTCAGGAGGAGTCAGGTCTTGTTTGTAAACTTCAGAAGTCATTGTACGGGTTGAAACAGTCTCCTCGAGCCTGGTTTGGGAGGTTTAGTAAAGTCATACAACAGTTTGGCATGCTTCGTAGCGAGGTCGATCACTCTGTGTTCTATAAACATTCACCGTCTAAAAAAGTCATTTATTTTGTGGTCTGTGTAGATGATATTGTAATTACAGGTGATGATCATGAAGGAATCACTAGACTAAAGCAACATCTGTATCAGCATTTCCAAACTAAAGATTTGGGCAGGTTGCGGTATTTCCTCGGTATTGAGGTTGCTCAGTCAAGGGCAGGTATTTCCATTTGTCAAAGGAAGTATGCACTTGATATTTTGGAAGAAACTGGGATGCTGAATTGTAAGCCGGTGGATACTCCTATGGATCCGAATGTTAAGCTTATGCCAAATCAGGGGGAGCCATATTCAGACCCAGGCAGAGATCGGAGATTAGTGGGAAAGTTGGACTGTCTCACTATGACTAGACCAGATATAGCCTTTGCTGTCAGCGTTGTTAGTCAATTTCTCAACTCCTCTTGTGATAGTCATTGGGATGCAGTTACTCGTATTTTAAGGTATATTAAAGGATCTCCTGGAAAGGGGCTAACATATGAGAACAGAGGTCATACAAACATTGTTGCCTATATAGATGTAGACTGGGCGGGATCTCCGAGTGATAGGAGGTCAACGTCTGGATATTGTGTTTTCATTGGAGGCAATCTCATCTCTTGGAAAAGTAAGAAGCAAAGTGTAGTTGCAAGATCGAGTGCAGAAGCAGAATATCGAGCCATGACTCTCACTACATGTGAACTTATATGGTTAAAACATCTACTTCAAGAGTTAAAGTTTTGTGAGATGGGTCCTATGCAACTGATTTGTGATAATCAAGCAGCCTTGCATATTGCTTCTAATCTCGTCTTTCATGAACGGACTAAACATATAGAGATCGATTGTCATTTCATTCGAGACAAGATTCTTTCAAAGGAGATTAGTACTTCATTTGTCAACTCTAGTAATCAACTTGCAGATGTTTTCACCAAGTCCCTACGGGGTTCACGAATAAATTACATATGTAACAAGCTTGGTGCTTATGACATCTATGCACTAGCTTGAGGGGGAGTGTTGATATTGTTTTAATTGTTTTTGATATGTTGATGATATAGATTTTGTTTCCTAGTTTATCATGTATCTGTTGTAAATAGGAGATATACTCAATTCTTAAAATCAAGGGATTTGATACTATACTATGTAATTTCTTGTTCTATAAATTCACAAAAGCCGAGAGGGTTTCTCTAAAGCTATTCAGTAATCACAAGTGGTATTTATAGAACAAGATATGGCCTAAGTAGTGCTTATAAGACTTGGGCAGTCCTCACCTTACAAACCGGTTTTGTGGGATTGAGTTAGGCCCAAAGCCCGAATTAAAGATGGTATCAGAGCCTATCCTAGATCTGTTATTGGGCCAAGATCTCTATTATTCCACTCACATTTGTCCACGCTCCAGATGTCCAGGCCTGGGCGTGCCGTGATGGGGTGTGTTGAGATCCATGTTATTCCACCCGCATTAGTCCACGCTTCAGATGTCCAGTCCTGAGCGTGAGAGGGTATGTTGAGAGTCCCACATCGACTAGAGATATGGCCTAAGTAGTGCTTATAAGACTTGGGCAGTCCTCACCTAACAAGCCGGTTTTGTGGGGTTGAGTTAGGCCCAAAGCCCGAATTTAAGAGTTTCTTTCTCGGACTGCGTCTATGCAGTGACTTCGAGAGAGCCAAATCTGTTCTGAAGACTCAAACATTATAAATTAATCATGTTGATCTTTGGAACAAGTATCATAAAAGATATACAACTTGTTGAGAAATGCTCACAAGTCACAGCATATCTGTTTCTATAATTGAATCTAGTATTTAAACCAACAGTATTCTCTTTTCTTCAATGACTCTTTAAGTTATAATTCTGTTGTTTGATTTTCCAGGCAATAGTTTGAGCAGACTTCTTGTTGCTTAAATTCATTTGTAATTCTGTTGTCTACCATCATGCAGTGATCTTTGATGTCCTCGGTGTTTTTATGGAAATGGATAGATAAGAATACATTGGGGAAGAAATACATGTTGGCATGTGCATGTATTTCAAAAAATTATATGTTTGTTGCTTATCACGTTGAGGGGGAAAATGGGAGAAACAACTGAGAGTTTTGTGATTCCATTATTTGCTTGCTCAAATAATTTGGTAATGGCATAATTGGCATTCCCACGTTCTGCTCCTTCATGGTCAGATTCTGTTGGTTGTTGTCTTTAAGTGTGTCTAACCATTCATATCATCACTTTCTAAACGGAGGTTTAGGTACCCATATTTTAAATTAATTTCATAATCCCCTTTGTTTTTTGGGCTTAAACATATCTGCACTACTAGGAAACTTGACCTCCAGAGGATATGCAAATTTGAAGTAGGCAATTCACACATCTGCACGTACACACAAAATACTGATGCAAAAGCTATTGCCTTGTTCTCTATAAAATTGTTTCTTGCTTAAGCTTTTGATCTTGAGATTATGATCTACTTGCTGTTTCACTCATCATAATTATAGCCCTCTTTTCCATGCAAACTTTGTAGATTATAGTGAACAAGTCCCGTGCTGAATATCGCTTCATCATTACCAAAGTTCCTCTGCATATTGAGGATTTAAGTAAGATTCCCCAGATATCGGATGCTGTAAAGAACATGCTAAGATTAAATGCGAAGGTTTTCTTAGGAAAGGATGTTCCCTACTGTTTCTTGTCGCGTATAGAAAGTTCATATGCAGAATTGACTCTTGGATACAACCTCAAACACATGGTACCCCACCTATCTGAATCCCTTAATTATCCATATTATTTTTGTTACTTGCTCCATGAATCCTTTTTGTTTGCGAATTGCTTTTGGAAAAATTATTCTCAGATGACTTTAATTCTGAGAAATTGACATACAAGCATATTAACTAGGGGTTTGCTAGCTAGGAAGTAAGAAGGACAATATGTAGATGCTATAATTATCCTTGGAGTTACCTTTGCTTCAATTTATATTGCATTTCTTTTGTTTTGATTTCGAGCTTGTTTTGCATTTCTTTTGACTGATCAAGGAGTATGCAAAAAATATCTCACTGTTTGCAATACCAATACAACAACAACCAAGCCTTATCCCACTAGGTGGGGCCGGCTACATGGATCATACGGCACCATAATGTTCTATCATGAATCATGTTAATAGTTAAATCATTGGCCTCCAAATCTTTCTTAATAGTTTCTCTTAAAGTTTTTCTTGGCCTTCCTCTCCTCTAGCTATTGGATTGCCCTCCACCTTATCCACTCTCCTTACTACAAAATCTAAAGGTCTCCTCCATACATGCCCAAACCATCTAAGTCGAGATTCAACCATCTTTTCTACAATAGGTGCTACCCCAACTCTCTCTCTAATGCTATCATTCTTAATCCTATCACGTCTAGTTTTTCCGCTCATCCAGCGCAACATTCTCATCTCTGCTACATTGATTTTACTCTCGTGTTAATTTTTTACCGCCCAACACTTCGTCCCATACAACATCGCCGGTCTAATAGTTGTACGGTAAAATTTTCCCTTTAGCTTAAGAGGTACCTTTTTATCATACAAAAAACCCGAAGCCTTCCTCCATTTCGTCCACCCTGATTGAATCCGATGGTTTACATTTCCCTCAATTTCTCCGTCATGTTGTATAATAGACCCAAGATATTTAAACCGTGTGACTTGTGGTATGTTGTGGTCTCCAACTTTCACCTCTAAGCTAGAGGTGTTTCACCTTTTGCTAAACTTACATTCCATATACTCCGTCTTGCTTCAACTCAAACGGAAGCCATGTGCTTCTAAAGCTTGTCTCCAAGTCTCCAACCTTCCATTTATATCATCTCTCGACTCTCCAACTAGAACTATATCATCTGCGAAAAGCATGCATCGCGGTGCTGGCTCTTGAATGTGCTCCGTAAGTACATCCAAGACCAAGGTAAAAAGATAGGGGCTTAAAGTCGACCCTTGGTGCGGACCTATGGTTATTGGGAAATCTTCGTGGGCGCACCTGCGTTCTCACACTAATCGTGCCCCCCTCATACATATCCTTGATAGCTCGAATATAGGCAATCCAAACACCTTTCTTTTCTAGGGCTTTCCACAAAACCTCTCTTGGCACCCTATCATACGCTTTCTCCAAATCAATGAAGGCCATGTGTAAATCTTTTTGATCCCTTCGATATTGTTCCATCATTCGTCGTAGCAAGTAAATTGCTTCCATGGTCGACCTCCCGGGCATAAAACAAAATTGGTTGTCGGTGATTTTGGTTTCTTTTCTTAGTCTCCGTTCAAGCACCTTTTCCCATAGCTTCATAGTATGACTCATAAGCTTAATCCCCCTATAATTTGCGCAATTTTTGTATATCTCCCTTGTTCTTCTAAATTGGAACTGAAGTGCTTCTCCTCCATTTGTCCGGCATTTTCTTTGACCTCATAATTTCGTTAAAAAACTTCGTGAGCCAACTAATGCCTCTATTTCCTAGACTCTTCCATACCTCCACAGGTATATTGTCCGGTCCAACTGCCTTGCCATTATCCATCCTTCTCAAAGTTTCTTTTACCTCATGCTTTTGGATTCTACGATAAAAAGTGTAATTTTGGTCCTCCTCTCTGATGTCAAGCACCCGTGAGCATGATAAAACTTCAAACCCTTCATTAAATAACTTGTGGAAATAATTCTTCCATCTATCTGTAATATCTTGTTCCTTAACCAAAACTCCACCTTCTTCATCCTTAATACACTTCACTTGGTCCAAGTCTCTTGTCTTTCTTTCCCTATTTTTAGCAAGCCTATAAATAGATTTCTCACCATCTTTGGTGCCTAAGGATTGGTACAACCCGTCAAAAGCTTTAGTTCTAGCTTCACTCACTGCCTTCTTGGTCTCTTTTTTGGCCACCTTATAATTTTCCCAATTTTCAGCATTTTTACATAAAGACCAAGCTTTAAAACATTACCTTTTAAACCGAACCTTAGCTTGCCACTTTCATCCCACCACCAGGATTCTTTACCCTTAGGTCCGAATCCTCTTGATTCACCAAGCGTCTCTATAGCTACCTTCCTAATCCCTTTGGCTATCTTGTCCCATATATCATTTGCACTTCCGTTTGCCTCCCAAAACCCTCCCTCCAAAACCTTGTGTTGGAAGATCCTTTGTTTTTCACCCTTTAGTTGCCACCAATTGATCCTTGAAACCTTTTCTTGGCCTCTTCTCTTCACACTCCTCTTAACTCTTACATCCATGACCAAGACTCTATGTTAGGTAGTCAAGCTCTCTCCAGGTATGACTTTACAATCCAAGCAAATCTTTCTATCCGATCTCCTAATAAGAAAGAAATCTATTTGAGAGCTTGTCACCCCACTTTTGTACGTGATAAGATGCTCCTCACGTTTTCTAAAACACGTATTGGCTATAGTAAGGTCAAAGCGGATGAAAAGTCCAGAATAGACTTACCCTCACCATTTACCTCCCCTAGACCATATCCCCCATGCAAACCGTCGTAACCTCTAGGTGCCCTCCCTACATACCCATTTAGATCCCCTCCCAAGAAAATCTTTTCACCTAGCAGTATTTCCTGAATTAGGCCTTCTAAATCCTCCCAAAATTTTACCTTGAAGTGTTATTCTAACCCTACCTGAGGTGCGTAAGCACTAATTACATTAAAGGTGTTTTGTTCCACTACAAATTTTAGGGCAATGATCCTATCTCCAACCCTTTTTACATCCACAATATCATTCTTCCAATATTTATCCACAATATCATTTGCAATACCAATAGTTATAATATATTAATTTCTTGTAGAAAAATAGCTTCATGCAGTGGAAGTAATGGCATAGCCAACTGGTGGAGTCTTGTGTCATTTGATTTTCTGATAGGTTGCATAGCTGATGTTTTTATTCACTTGATCTGAGATGTAGTGTAGGTCAATCATTCTGATTCCTACGGGACTACTTATTGTGCCAATTGATCCCAAATGCTCAAGTTGATAGGAAGGGAGCCAGTTATATATATACGTGAAGCTTAATTTAACAACACGTGTGTGCACATGTGGACCAGAAAACTTAGCGGAGCTCAGTAAAGGATATAAAGCTCACTAAACGGACATTTGATATATCTTTCTAAATTTATAGAAGGAAAAAATATATGTCCCGAACTTTATTACTAAGTGACTTTATGTGTAAGTTTGCCATGTTGACTTGGTAAGGTTTTTTTGTTCAAAATTCAAATGTTTGTGCCTATCAGCACTCTTCAAGAAATGCAGTAGCTAATAGTTATATTGGTCTACTTCGCCGCACCATGGTTGAGGCTGTTGAAATATTTCCTTTTTGTTTTGTTCATGTTTTTTATAAGTAATTTTAATGTTTTTCAAACAATGGTTCAGTATCCTGATTTTATCATTTGCTTTTTGTTATTTAGTGCTGTTTTAAGCCATCTTTTGTTACTTTGACTTTGATACATCATTCTCCTTCAAATTCCACCATATTTGGCTGTACTTATTATCCGTCGTGTGCATCTCATATGTCTCTTTGTTACAGCGCAAAGATGAGTTATACTCTGCAGAACAAGATATTCTCCTGCAGGTAGTTCAGATCATTAAGAATCACGGGGTTGCCCTTGGCAGCACAGGGCAAGACATGCCTGCTAAGTAACATGCTCCGCGTGATGACGATTTTGGAAGACGTGAGTTCAAGACGTGGTAAGCTTTGTACTAACAAGGCCTTCAGGGATATTAAGTTGCCATTAGTTTGCAACCAACTGCAATTTTGTAATTAATACTAGAAGGACCTGTGTAGTTGGGTCATTTGGCTTCAGATTTTAATTTTTATTTACTAACAAAGTTTTGAATTATGAGTGAATTATATTGTATCATCCATTTATGAAGTTCCTAATTTTTTTTAAGAAAGAAAATTTAGTTACTATACTAATATGATACTATCTTCTTTTTTAATAATGTAACTGTTTTTTACACTGGGATAGGATGAAATTTAAACTCTAGAGCTAATGATTGTCCAACACGTGTTAAATTATTATATTACAAAATGTGATTTATTTATATTTTAATATGCATTCTAAATTCTTTTTCATTCATATTTTCTAGATCTAATTTTATCACTATTTTTGTTTTGGAGAATGAACATTGTGATATAACGGTATTTTTAAATTTTGAGTTTTATAGAAAGCTAACATTTTTTTTTTACATTTTTTATTATAATTTATTTTCATCTGATTGATCTTTTGTCTTATTGGGTATATTTTTTTTCATCTCATATCCTAAGCAATTTAAATCTATGGGATCAAAAGACCAACTTATGTAGAGACATTAAGAGTATATGAATACAACATTGAAGTGTTGACCAAGTCTATAAAAATAGAAATGAACTGCAAAGCCAGACTTTTGATTTTGGGAGAAGAATGATGCACATGGTCTCTCAACAATGATCATATCATGATGACATCACCCATTTTTTAACTTGTGGGCTTATATTTTACCTTTCATATCCTCGACGATGACATTATGATTTCATCTATTCAAATTTATTTATTGTACTGCCTCAATACTATTTTATATTGTAATAATTTTGAATATTTTGTGAAAACTTATATTTTTCTTTATTTTTTTATATTTTAATTTGATATCAATTTGGTCAACATTGATTGTGTTTATCATCTTCTACTCATTTATAGTGAAAAAGAGTGTTAGTAAAAGTTTTATTCCACTATTAATACACAATATGAAACTCATTTGTTAATTTTGTTATGGGGATTACATTATCAAATTAATGAATAGATGCCATGAAAGTAACAATATTATCATCTGTGTCATATTTTTAAGACAAGTCACAAAGATTGAATAATTTCTTTTATAAAAGTAAATTAATTTTTTAACATTAATATCTATATATAAAGTGAATAATATACAATTTATAAATAAAAATATTACGTATGGAACTCAACTTTGAAAAACATTTAAATACATTTATTTTTTTTTACTTTCTTTTTCATCTGAGATAACATTTTATGTAATTAGCTGAAATTGTATTGACTTAATATTTGTAAAAGAAAAGAAAATAAAAATTATTTATAGATATCATAAAAATAATTCAATTAAGGTTTTGTATATTTTTTGAACTAAAAAAGGGAATATATTCAACAAAAATAGAGTTTATTTGAATAATTAAACGTTTTAATATTTACAAAAAATTAAAGAAATACTTCTTTAAGTTTCTTTTTTAAAAAAATTCATGTTTCAAACATGAATATTTTGATTAATTTATGGATTATAAAAGGAAAATATATATTACACAAAGATGAATATTTTGAATCATAACTATTCATATGGATTTAATTAGTATGCAAAGTTTGGTTGAGGTTAGTTATGGACTGTGGCATACTTTACAATGGGCCACTGGATTTCTTTTCTTACCTATGAGAGGGAATACATTATAATTATAAATATTATAATAAATTTATTTAAAAGTAGAAAATTTTATAATAAATGTCATTAAGTAAATTATAATCATTCCATATTTAAATTTAAATAATTTTAATTGGAGATCGCATTGAAAGTTACTCTTTGATTAATATTAAAATTAATATTCAAAATAGGATTTTTAAAATACATTTCAAAAAACTCATGTCAACAATTCTAAATTTTAAAATATTAAAACTTTATTTTCTATAAATTTAGATAAACAATTTTCATACATATTCATATCAAATATATTATAGAAAATATTTATGAATTTTTTTAAAGAGTTATCTTTTTTAATCTATTATTTTAGTTTTAAATTTAGTCATCTTAATTATTACTATTATTGTTACTATTATCACTATTATATGCTTATATAAAATCTTGATGGGTTTATTTATTTTAATTATAAATTGAATATATTTTTATAAACTGAATGTTCGATCCATTATATGATTGAAGTCAAATAATAACTTTGATTTAAGTATATGATAAAAAAACAAATCAAATATATATGATTGTTTTTTTATTTTCTCCTTACAAATTTAAAATTTAAAATATTAATAACTTTTGGCAAATCATTGTTCTTTTCTTATTATTTTATTCTCACATAATTAATTTCTCGAATATATTTTATTTGAATTCTTATAATAATTCAGTATAGATATATTTCTTTCTTAGTCATTATCTTCTCACCAAATAATTTTTTTGAAGATTTTATCTTATTTAAGATAATTTAGATTTTTTTTACCTAATTGATTTTAATTTATTTATGTGATCGAAAACCAATTTAAAATCATATTTTTTTTATCTTTTCCTTGAAAGTTTTAAATTGAAAATATGAATAATTTTTAGACAAAATAATATTTTCTTTCTTATTATCTTCTCACCTTACTAATTGTTAAAGTTCTATTTTATCTAAACATATTTATTTTTTACTAATTAAGTTAGATTTATTTGTATGACAAAAAATTGAACGTAAAAATCTTAATATTGTTTTTTGCCTTCTTCGTGTAAATTTAAATTTTAAAGTGTTAATAATTCACAAATTGTTACTTCTTTAATATTTATTATCCTCTCACCTAATTAAGAAGAAATATAGTACTTTATTATAATTATAATTTAAGCACCTATTTGTAATTCATTGTTTTATTGATTCAAACATTAAGATTTATATTTTTGAATTGATTTCAACATTAAGATAACTCTTAATTATTTATTATCTTTGTAATTAATTTATTAGAGATTCTTTATTATCTAAGTAAATTTGAATTTACTTTTACCTAATTATTAATTCAAATTTAATTACAAGATAGAAAATCAAATCAAATTCATATGTTCATTTTTCAACCTCTCCTCACAGGTTCAAAATTTAAAATCTTAATAATTTTTAGGCAAATCATTATTCTTTATCAATTATCTTCTCACCTAATTAATTTATTAATTTATTGAAGATTTTTTAATTTGAGAAATTTTTTATTTTATTTTAAAAATTAATATCTATATGTAAATGATCAATATAAAAAATTATGTACTGTATACATTTATCTTCCATATGTCAACCTCTAAGAAAAACAACATTTAATTCATAGTTAGGAATTAAATTCAAGGGCACAAATCAATTAATAATATTTTCAAAAAAAAGGGCACAAAATCAATTTTCCCCTAGAATTAAACGTTATATACAGTCTATCCATAAAAAATGTTATATGCAGTCTTTACCCAAAAAAAAGTTATATACAGTTGAAAGCATCGATTAATGATATTTTTTAAAATTAGCATACAATCATTTTTTCCCGGTCATTAAACGTGATAATGGAAATTCATTTTTGAAAGCAACTAATATGTCAATAAATTTATTGATGTTAGCTATAGTTGGTATGTGATTTAATTCTTTCTCGAATGCATTTAATATAACTTATTAAGATTTAAGAATCAACAATTGTATTAAGATTCGGTAATAACTAATAAAAATAAAGTTTGACACAATTAAATCAATAATTATAACTCATGTTTACTTCTCATAAGTATCAAACTTTCTACAATCAAGTTCGCATTGATGCAGGCATCATTTTGACATCAATAAATCCTATGCAGAAATGATTGACTCTATTTACATGGGTAGTCTCATAATCAATAATTGTTATTACTTTTTTCGTAATATTTATGTGATTGTCAGTAACCTTTTAGAAAACCAAATTTTTTTGTTCTTCATATCTCTCAAGAGCAACATGACACATGCTGTCTAGGAGGACGTTTATAAATTGGTTGACAAAAACATTATGTTCAAGGTGGCAATAAAAAAACATTGAGGGTTCTGATTTTGCAATAGGAGCAAGAAGGATCAAAACAAGGAGCGGGAAACTATTATTATCTAAGAGATGATAGAATTATCTTTCAATTTGACATTTCAAATGCTACCTGGCAACATCAGACACTAAGAAGAAGAAGAATATGATATATATATATATATATATATATATATATATATATATATAATTGCATGAGAAAAAAAATTAAATAGATTTTCAAGAGAGAAGAAAATAATAATATGATATGTAAACATATTTTTTAAAAATGGTTATCTTGCACAGAAAGTAAGAGAAAGGAAATCAAATAGATTTTCAAGAGATAAGAATAAAATAATATGATAGACAAATAATTTGTTCACAATTTTTTGGTATATAATTTTTCACAAAAAAAACTAAACCAAAAACATGAAATCAACAATTACATATTTTTTTAAATCCTAAAAAATTAGCATATTCCTTATGCATGGTACGGGTCTATACTCCCCGATCGCTTTTAATAGGATTACCCAAATTGTAGAATAACTTATTTTTTGTGTCATCAAATGACATTTTATCTAAAAATCGGTCCAAATTGAATCGTGAACATCTTTATAGAAAACATAATATTTCAACTGTTTTTTTTAATATATATATATAATTAAATAATAATTTAAATCTGGCATTCTTTTTCCGTTTATTTGCATTCAAAATTTCAAATCAAAATATTGGTAAAAAAAAGCCATAATTGAACTTTCTTTCTTCTATAGGTTTCAGCTACACCAAGCCCAGGGAGATTTGTAATGCCACCACCACTAAACAAATCCAGTAAATATTTAAAAAGTAATGATATTCTCAGGACACTTTTTTTTTTTCACACGTAAAGTTCTATACATATTTCATAATTATTTAACTATACACTCATTGTTATTTTCACAGGTTTTTTTATCAATGATTATAAAATAGGTATAAAGAAGGATGTAGGAAAAAAAAAGTGTGTGAGTGATTTTTCATACTAAAAAAGAAAGTTAAAAACAAAATTGCAGAATGAGTTTTAGAATTTTCTTTTTTGCGGGTTCAGGGAGTATATTATTATTTTTTTGTTACAAGTGGGCCAGGGCAAAAAAAAACAAAAGAAACTAACTAGAATTAACTAAGTGGGGCAAGGAACCCTCGGACAGCACTATAAGAGATAGCTCTAGAGGAGGACTAGTAATGTCTTCAAAGCCAAAGTTTTTGGTTAAATTCCAATCTGCTAACTAATCAGCACAACGGTTTCTTTTCCTTAATGTGTGATTAAAGACCACCTCCCATTGCATAGAGGCTAAGTTGTTGATTTTATCAGTCAATGGGATATTAACAGAGTTTGAAGAGGCCTTCTGAATAGCTTGAATAGAAGCAAGGGAGTCACTTTCAACAATAATCTTCCTGAAAATTTATAAGTAGTTAGAATGTATTATTAGCCCTCTTTTACAAAGTCTTTAAAACACTGTTTGATTCTCGAATTTTAATTAAACTCTTTAACCTATTTTTTAGTCTTCTTTCATCTACACTAATCTTGAATCTCCTTTATAAAAAAGTGGGGAAAAAAAAAATTAGTGAAGACAGATGGTTTGCTAAGAATGTCCTTTGCATTAGTCAACTAGAAAATTGAAGAAGGGCGCGAGTACAATCTAAAAATATAATCCACCTCATTTAATAAAAGGATTAAATATGTTTTCAATCTCTGTTTTATATAAAAATTCGATTTTAGTCCCCATTTTAGAAAATATATTTTTTTAGTCCCTGCTTTTTAAAATGTGTCAGAAATGATTCCTATACCACACTTTCGTTTGAAAAACGAGGAATTAAAACCGATATTTTATAAAAAAATGATGGACTAAAAATATGTGATTGTAAAAAATAAGAGGCTAAAAATATATGGTGCAAGACAACTTCTGACACATTTTAAAAAAACGAAACTAAAAAAATACATTTTTCAAACACGGACTAAGTTCGAATTTTTTTTAAAAAATTGTTACTAGAAACATATTTAACCCTTAACAAAATTTCAGTCGGTGTTTGTTTGAAAACTTCCTGTAACCACGTTTGGACGTGGTATTGGAGAAGCGACATAATGGAGCAACCTCTTTTTTGCCATTCTCAATATCTGTTTTTCCGAGTAAACCTTTTAACTCTTTCTCAGCGGAGAATCTTGACGGGGTGCTTGATTGCAGGTGCTATGTCGGAGTTTGAGAGATGACATTGGTGGATTGCTAGAACGATGGTGCTTTTGTTGGATTTTGGGATGAACCATGAAGGTGATGGGTAGTGAGTTTCTTGTGTTTAAACCTGAAAGCCAAAGTAGCAGTATCTTTGTTGTCTATATGCAGAAAATGGTGGGTGGGTGCCATTGATGCTAGTATTATTATTGCAAAAGAGATCGATGCTATTATAGTAGGGTCCTTTTACAATGCTCACGTTAATCAAAAGAGTATTATTGATCCTTGACTTGCTAAGCTGCTGTCACTTCTTTCCTTGTGCTTTTTTGTGTTTGGGTTGTGAACAACAGTCGCGGAAGAAAGGTGGCTGGGAAAAGAGAAGTCTCTGCCAATGGGAGAGGTGATGACATATTTGTGAGAGGGAAAGAGCTTCATGATAGAAAAACTTGTCCTTTTGGTAAGTTTTATTGAAGCAAAGTGCTTGCATATGCAGCTGGGAAGATCCTGCAGCAGAAAAAGAGGAAAATGGCTGGCAATACAATTCATGTAATGATGCTTCCATGATCTGCCTTTGGCCACTTGCCATTTTTCCAGTTATCCATACCCTTGGCCAAAGCTGGTGTTCATGTCTCCTTCATATCAACTCCAAAAACATTCAAAGGCTAGCTTCCTTCAACTTTAGCACTTTTGGTAGATTTGGTGGAATTTCCATTATTGGACAATGAGATCTTACCAGAAGGTGCCGAGCCCACTGTGCACTGTGGATATCATTTCAAAAAAATTCAGTACTTTCTTGTTTGTTGATAAACTGAAACATCCAGTGAAGCAATTAGTGGTCAATCAGCTCCCACTGGGTGGTAGAGATTGCCCAAGAGTTTCAGGTAAAGCTAATCTTCTATTCTGTTGTCACTTCTGCAGCACTAGCATATTGGACCACCAGGTGCAATGACAACTTGCATATCTCCAGAAAGTCTATAAGTACCACCACAATGAGTGACTTTCCATCATCAGTGGCTTATCAGAGACATGAAGCAATTGCTTATCCATGGCGGTGCCTACCAGGAAAATGCCTCTCAAACTGTATTATTTAGTAGTTGCTATGAGATTGAAGGTGAATATTTGAATAATTGAATGTATACCAGAAACTAATTGGGAAGCCAGTGTTTCCCATACGTTTACTGCTTATAGAGGCCAGAGAGGGGAATTGTTTGTGTCTTGGGGTAAGATATTTGAGTGGCTTCATAAGCAAGCATCCAAGCCAGTTGTATTTGTGGGGATTGACAGCGAGTGCAAGCTGAGAAAGGATCAAGTTTTTTAGATAGCTAATGGACTTGAGGTTTCTGAATTGCCATTCTTATGTGCACCGAGAATTAATGATCACGATTCTCTACCAGTTGGTTTTGGTGAAAGGACATCTACGAGAGGAATTGTTTCTATGGGATGGGTTCCACAACAGAAATTATTGACGCATCCATCTATTGGGGGTGGGGGGTCTTTGATTCACTCTGGCTGGGGCTCTGTAATTGAAACTGTGCAGTTTGACCACGGTCTCGTTGTATTACCCTTCATTATTGATCAACCTCTTAATGCAAGGTTTAGTGGAAAAGGGTCTGGCGATGGAAGTGAAAAGAAATGAAGATGGGGTCACTCACTATAAATGACATAGCCAAATCCCTTAGAATGACAATGGTATTAGAAGAAAGAGAAAAGCTTAGAATTAAAAACAAGAGAAGCTGCTACAATTGTACGAGACTTGAAGGTGCACCAGGATAACAGCAAAGCGCCATTTGTCCAGTTTCTTAAGAATGGAATCAGGAAACAATCTAGTTAAGCTAGGTAGTTTCTAAAGAGTTTCAGGAAGTAATTTCAATAATCATTTATATAACTGAAGTAGTGAATTAGCTATGAGAAATAAATTCAGATCCGGATGATCAAAAATAAAAGAAAAAGAAAATAAAGGTATAAGAAGTATTGCGAATGAAAAAACCTTGAATGAAGAAACAAAAGAATCAAAATAAAGATGAGTATCTGAAAAATATGAAGAAAAAAAAATCAATTTTAATCTAAAATCCCAGGAATAGAAAGAGATTGAATAAAAGATGAATGTGTCTCATAAGAGTGTAGAATGCTTATAATATATAATGGAATACTTGGATCTTAAAGAATTTAGATGAATCATACATCTCCGAAAAATGGAATGATTCCAATGCCATACAAATAGTTCTATACAACATCATATTTTCATATCACATTAGAAGATGGAAGACGTAAACATATATGCATGTATACATTGATAGATGAAGGAGTCTATCAATAATCACTATTTTTTTTATTAGTAAAAAAAAAGCAACAAAAACAATAATAAAAAATTTGATCATTTAAAATAATGAGGCATGAAGAAATAAGAATGAACTTATATGACACCTTCAAATGTTCCTTGTTTTGATCAGGTTCTTCTATCTTGCCTTCGTGAGAAATTGAGAAAGCACCTGATGTGAAGAAGAAGAAGAAAAAAAGCCATTAGTGCTACAAATTGTATAGTTTGGAGCAAATGTATATTGATTACAATCATATAAATAATGATTGATTTAAATGAATATGGCAATATGGTATCTCATATCAGGTGATTTAAATTTATGCAGATAATAGTATGCAAATATTATGCAAATCTGATTAGAATTGAATGGACAGTATCCATCTGATATTTGTCAATTTATTGAAATTTATTATTGTCTTATTTCTTTTATTTGAATTGCTCTCTTGAATTTGCTCCAATATTATGGAAATTTAATTCAATATATTGACATTTAATTATAATCAATGTTGGACGTATGCATCTCAATATTGTATTTTTTTTTCGGATTCTCAAAATTTATTGACTTTAAATTTTAACATTCAAATATGAGGTGTAGCATAAATGTCTGTTTAATGGACGGAAATTATTTTCTTTTGAAGGCAAAATGAAATTTGAATTTGAAAACATTCCTTTTAAACAATTTGTGACCAGTCCAGTCATCCCCTGTTTCATGTTATGAACGACACACAAGAAATTGCTTGAGGTGGAAACGCCGAGAGAATAACATGTGGTGATACGTCCGAGATTAGGCACATTAATGCCAACAACAATGCACAAGCTGAGCAAGACAACAAACAGCCCAATAACGAGGCCCGTAAGAAACATTGTCAAGCCGCGTTGGATGGATAGTTATGAGACCTAGAATTCTTGTTTGTAAAAGATTCCCTAGCCTTGTCATTAGGTTCTAGAACCTTCGTTTTATTTTACCGTCACGTTACTTCTGCACTCCACCTCCTATTATTTAGGAGAGTACCATGAATGAAAGTTGGCAAAGAATATTTCCTAAAAAAATTTCCATTTCCTCTTTTAATTCGGAGAGAGATCCCTCTCTCTCAAAGGGATCACCTTGTTTTCTATTTCCTTGTTATTGAGTGCCTATCATTGGTGCTCTCGTTGACCTACCATGCCTCCCAAACCTACCAACACTACCGACCTAACTATTGAAGCTGACATGAACGCCATACAGGAACGGCTGAACCAGCTCCAAACTCACATGGATGCCTCCCATGCCACACTCCAAACTCACATGGATACCTCCCATGCCACCCTCCAAACTCGCATAGATGCTACCCACGCCTCACTCCAAACCCTGATGGATACCCGCCATGAGACCCTTACTACCGTCATCAATACACTGGCTGACAAAGTTGCCAATTTGCCTACCTCAGCCCCCCAACCCAACCCCCTCATTCACCATCTTCTAACTCTGTTCGTACCCTTAAGCTCACCCTCCAAACCTTTGATGGCTTCAACGTCCTAGACTGGATCTTTCAGGCCAATCAATATTTTCATTTCTACACTGTTCCATCACAACAAAGAATGGAATATATGGGTTTCTTTATGTCGGGAGAGGCACTCAGTTGGTACAAATGGATGCATAGCAACCATCAGTTATCTACCGGGAAGTTTTTACCCCGTGACTTGGAGCTTCGCTTTGTCCCGCTTCTTCATATGAAAACCACCAAGCTGCGTTATTTAAGCTCCGCCAAAGTGGGATCAGTAGTGAACACCAAGCTACCTTCGAAACTTTCCAACGAGAATCATTGGGTTGCCCGGATGATGCCTTATTAAACCGCTTCATCTCTCGTGCCTTCGCCCCGACATTCAACGTGAGTTGGTCCCGCACCCAACCTTTTCCTTGTCACAAACATTGGGTCTAGCCAAACTCATCGAGTCCGAGCCATCGGACGCTACAACTCCCAACCGAAAATACACCACCAACCAACCTACTCGCTCAGCCCCTCTCTCTTGCCCAAACCACCCCTTCTTCCTCTTTCCCTATCCGATGCTTATCACCTACATGAAATGCAAGCACGTCGAGCTAAAGGTCTATGCTTTAACTGCGACGATAAGTGGCACGCAGGCCATAAGTGTAGTGCCAAACAGTTTTTACTGCTCTTGAGTGATGAGGATAACGAACCCCCTGCTCCGCACCAACCTGAACCACCTCTTCCACCACCCCTCATCAACCTTCTACACACTCCGGAACACCCTAAACATTCACTTTTCCAACTCTCCACCACAACCTCCTTTGGTGGGGTTGCCCCACGATCATTGAGAATACTGGGAACCATTCATGGTCACCAAGTGACCGTTCTCATTGACACAGGCAGTTCACATAATATACTACAACCCCACTTGGCTTCCTTTTTACAACTACCAATCTCTCCCATAACTCCGTTTTCAGTCATGGTTGGAAACGACGAGTGCCTCAGATGCTTGGGCATGTGCCATACTGTTCCCTTGAAACTGCAGGAACACCTATTCAACATCCCATTCTATTTGTTACCCATTCAAGGAGCTGACATTGTCCTCGGCATGGCATGGCTTGGAACCCTAGGAACAGTGGTTTCTAATTTTTCCACACCCTCTATGCCCCTTACACTAAACTCCAATAATATAACCTTGCATGGCACTGTTCAAAACCCTACCCCCCCTTAACCCACCACCAACTGTGTCGCACCTTAGCAACTGATAGCCTAAGCCAGGCCTTCACCAAACTATACATTCCCATCACCACAACCGAACCTACATATTTAGCCTACCTTCCACCAAATAACTCACCACCGGACCCAGTTCATCCTAATCCACAAATCCAACAGTTATTAACCAAATACGCCTCGGTTTTTGCTACACCATACGGCCTACCCCCACCTCGCCCTCACGACCACCACATCCATCTAGTTCCCAACTCCCAAACCGTGAACGTCAGACCATATAGATACCCACACTGTCAAAAAGATGTCATGACCAAACTTATTAATGACATGTTAACTGAGGAGATTATCAAGCAAGCACAAATCCCTTTTCCTCACCGGTGGTTTTGATTAAAAAGAAAGACGGTTTGTGGCGTTTTTGTGTTGACTATAGAGCACTAAATGCCATAACTGTTAAAGACCGATACCCCATTCCTACAGTTGATGGCTTGTTAGATGAATTATTCGGGGCTACCGTGTTCTCTAAAATCGATCTACGCTCCGGCTACCATCAAATTCGGTTAGCAGAGGGAGATGAATTCAAAACTGCCTTTTCGCACCATAGATGGTCAGTTTGAGTTCTTGGTCATGCCTTTTGGGCTCTCTAATGCACCATCATCTTTCATGGCAGCAATGAATGATTTGTTACGGCCATTCTTGCGAAAGTTTGTAGTCGTCTTCTTTGACGACATTTTAATTTACAGCAAGACTTGGCAAGACCATCTACATCACTTACAACAAGTTCTTTCCTTACTCCACTCTTCCAAGTTTTACGGCAAACTCTCAAAGTGTGTTTTTGGCCAACCTTCTATAGCTTACTTGGGTCATATAATTTCAGCCCAAGGTGTGAGTGCAGACCTCTCAAAAATGCAAGCTATATTAGACTGGCCCACTCCCAAATCTCTAACCGCACTTCGTGGTTTCCTTGGCTTGACGGGCTATTATAGACGCTTTGTGCGTCATTATGCTACCTTGGCTGGACCACTCACAGACCTACTTAAAAAAGGCCAATTTTCGTGGACCTCAGAGGTCAATGCTGCGTTTTTAGCTTTAAAATCTATTATGACCTCTATGCCAGTATTACAATTACCTGACTTTAATATTCCATTTCAGGTTGATACAGATGCTTCAGGAATTGCTATTGGTGCGGTTCTATCTCAACAAGGCCACCCCCTAGCTTATTTCAGCAAAAAAATGAGCTCCCAAATGCAAGCTGCTTCTACATATATCCGTGAAATGTATGCCATCACCGAGGCTGTAAAAAAGTGGAGACAATATTTTATTGGGTGCAAGTTTCATATCTTCACAGATCAGCAGAGTCTTAGAAGCATGCTTCATCAAACAATCCAAACACCCGAGCAACAAAAATGGTTAACCAAGCTCCTCGGGTTTGACTATGAAATCCACTACAAACCGGGAACCTCAAACAGAGTTGCGGACGCTCTTTCTAGGCAATTTGCCTCCTCTGATGCTGAGTTTTTAGCCATCTCATCTCCCATCCTAGGGTGGGTGGATCAGTTGAAACACTTCTATAAAAACCATTATGAAGGTCAAGCATTGGTTACTAAGTGGCAAGAAGACACAGAGGTGTGTGAAAAATTTAAGTTCATTGATGGGTTGCATTACTTTGGGGAACGTCTCTACCTGCCCGAGACGTGTACACTACAAAGCCAAATTTTGCATGAATACCACGCATCACCTCTTAGGGGACACTCTCGCACCAAGGCTACGTTAGCCCGCATCGCTGCCTCTTTTTACTAGCCATCAATGAAGAAAGCAGTCATGAAATTTTTGGCAAATTGTCAAGTATGCCAACAACATAAGTCTTCAACCCAAGCCCCTGCTGGGTTACTACAACCTTTGCCAGTACCTAACCAAATGTGGGAGGACATTTCAATGGATTTTATCACCCACTTACCCCCATCACAAGGCAAAGCAGTAATCTGGGTTATAGTAGACAGACTTTCCAAATATGGTCACTTCATCCCTCTCCCAACTAACTTTATAGCTCAAACACTTGCTGTTGTCTTCTCCACCGAAATCTATCGTCTTCATAGGATGGCCAAGACAATTGTCACTGATCGTGAACCATTATTCCTCAGTAATTTTTGGAAAGCTTTCTTTCGGTTGCAAGGAACTGTTCTAACTTATTCAAGTGCCTATCCTCCTATGTTAGGCCTCCTTCTTTAAAATGATGCTTTGGGATATAGTACCCTACAGTTGGTTAGTTAGTCTTTTGTTGATTCCTTTCTGTTATTAAAAAAAATGCAATTTAAATTAGTTAAGGTGATTATGTTTTTTCTTATTATTTTTTGTTTTATTTTACTATTTAAAATATTTAATTTAGTACATCAAATATACTATCCCATGAGTGAAAACATGTATGACAATAATATATAAATTATGACTAGAATATTTATGGGTCTAATCACCAAAAAAAAAAAAATTTATGGGTCTTTTTGTTTTTGACTGAATTTATGGGTCATTCTATTCTACTATTTACTATTTTAGTAATTAGTAATTTCATATTTTCATTGGTGCTATACTTCTAGCTGACCTCTGCTGCAATTGCACCTTCTCTCCTCCGCCACCGCTGTGCAACCCTTGACCCTCACTCCCCACTGCCTTTCTCCGCCGCCAACTCCATTTGAAAACCCCAACCTCCGGCGAGCTTTACGGTTCAATAGCTCTCTTCTCGATTTGGGAGATTTCGCATCCCACCCAGCCCCCTCACTGCTCAACTTCCCCTATTCTTTGTTTTAAAGAATCAGGGTTTTTGTTCTCTACTCCAAGGTAACTCTAATGCACTCGTGCTGCGAAAAAGACTTCATTTTTGCTATTAATTAAGCACTTGCGCGTTTGTGGGGGTGATTCCATCTCTCTTTTTGAGATTGCTTCCATGTTTAGTTTATGTGCTTTGGTTGTATTTTAGTAGTATTCACGTTTGATAACTTTTTGGTCCAAGACCTCAATATATGGAAATCACATTGACCTCTTGACTAATCTCGAGTCGAGCTAGAAAGACTCATCTAGGGGGCAAAACTCTCTTGGCATCTATTTTTTCCATTCACATTTGATATTTTGATGAAGTAATCAATTTCTGGTTTTCTTTTGGCTTCATTTATATATCATGGCAACTACCCTCTTGTTACTTGGTGGTGGCTAGTTGAACTTGAAACAATAGCAATATGCTTCAATTTTTATTTCCTCTTGTGGTTAATTTTAAAAAGATGATATCTTGTTTAAGTAACCTTTTTCGAGTTTTAATTGTCAACCTTCTTGAAAGATCTTGTTGTTTGTATTTGTTGCTTGTTGGATAATCCTAGTTGGTAATCAGAATTTCTTAATGTGATGCATTATTGGGGTGTAGTGAGGAGTCCATGGAGATGCAATCGGATAGCAATGAAGATGCCATAGCCGGCATTAAAGACATAAGACAACAACTCGAAGCTCGCATAGAGTCCCAACACAAGGCACACATGGAGATTGTTGCTTCTATACAATCCATAATCCCCAACCTTGTCTCCTCCCTTGACCTGTCTCTCAAGGTTGTCTCTTCTTTCAATCAACGCCCTTTTGCCCCTACCCCATCTCTGCCTCCGCCTGATCCAAAATTGAAACCCAAAAAACCTGTTGAACTAACTCACCGCTTTAATGCTGAAACCTGCACTGATGGCGCTATTGAGGCTGATTTGACAAATGCCAAGAATCAAAAGCCCAAAACATCTCAGGATTCAAATCCAGTTTTCCAGGTGGAATCTGAGAGTGTAAGTCCGTTAGCAGTGGTTCGATCAATGGTCGCTGTTTGTCTGTTAGGGAGAGTACCCTTTGCTCCAATTGATTCTTCCACTGTGTCGAGGAAATTGGAGAATGATCAGACAGTGACACCAGCTGAGAAGGCTGCGCTCAAGGAGCTTGGGGGAGATTCAGGGTCAACGCTTGCGGTGGAAATAGCTTTGAGGTCAATGGCCGATGATAATGGTGGTGTTGAACTGGAAGAGTTTGTGGTAAGTGGCAAGGCAAGAATTATGGTCTTAAATATAGACCGAACTCGGCTTCTGAGAGAATTGCCAGAAAGTGCACAGTATCAGCAACTTGAATCAAGTTCTGGAGATGGAAATGCCAATCAAAATCAAGGCCAGCAAATCACTACCAGTGGCAGTAATGTGAATGGTGGTTTGCTTGGGATGGGAAGGCCAGTTCTGAGGCCAATGTCTGATATGTGGATGCCTCATGGGGACCCTCATATGTCAGGGTTGCAGCCAGTGTTTCCAGGAGGACCAAGGGGAGCACCTAGAGTGATGGGCATGATGGGGACACCCAGAGGTATAGGTATTTCATCGATGCATAGACTCCCATTGGGGCCAAATGTAGCAGGGAGTAATCCTAATTCAATGCCACAGAAACCAAGAACTTTTGAGGATGATATGAAGGATCTTGAGGCTTTGTTGAATAAGAAATCATTCAGGGAGATGCAAAAATCTAAAACTGGTGAGGAGCTTTTGGACCTAATTCACCGACCAACTGCAAAGGAAACTGCTGTAGCTGCTAAGGTTCAAATTCACTGCCTACTATTGGCTTCACACTCAAATTCCCCTTTTGTTTGTCGTTAGAGCTTTCAGTGCATGCTAGCATTATGCACAGTTTAATCTAATCCAGCTTGTTTTCGATGTATTGTTTCAGTTCAAAACCAAAGGTGGTTCTCAGGTGAGGCAATACTGTGACTTGCTGACAAAAGAGGATTGCCGACGTCAGTCTGGTTCCTTTATAGCTTGTGATAAGGTTAGTACTGTTTTTCTGTCCCTTTGATTTTATTTCTAATTCATTCGCTATATATTGGTTTAAGCTGCTATATGGATTGACAAGTGGTTTTCAATGTAATGTTACCGTGAAAATTGATATTTTCATTTTTAATTTGCCTTTCTAGATATACATTAGTGATATTTTTCTTGGCAGGTTCATTTTAGGCGGATCATTGCCCCTCATACAGACATCAATTTAGGAGACTGCTCTTTTCTTGATACTTGCCGACACATGAAGGCATGATTTTTACCTCTGATTTCATCTTATTTTGAATTGGTCTTTATTATTGCTATGTTAATCATTAATTTGAGCTGTGTTTTTCATTTGTCCTTTGATAGACATGCAAGTACGTTCATTATGAGTATGATCCTACACCTGACGTGTCTCCAACAATGATGGGTGCTCCTCCTCCTCCTAAACCACTTAAACCTCAGCGTGCTGAATATTGTTCTGAGGTGGAACTTGGTGAGCCACAATGGATCAACTGTGATATACGTAACTTCAGAATGGACATATTAGGTCAATTTGGAGTAATAATGGCAGATCCACCTTGGGATATTCACATGGAATTGCCTTATGGAACAATGGCTGATGATGAAATGCGCACTCTTAATGTCCCCGCTCTGCAAACTGATGGGCTTATTTTTCTATGGGTCACTGGACGTGCGATGGAGCTGGGACGTGAATGGTATGTGCACTTGTGTCTGGTCAGATGCAAATTGTTATTTTGTTAAGAAATTCTTTGTTATCTGATTAGTATAACCAATAAAAGATTAAGGCCGCCTTTTGCTAATATTCTATATTTGGCTTGCATATATTTCATAATGCTCTGTGCAGTTTAGAACTTTGGGGATATAAACGTGTTGAAGAGATCATTTGGGTGAAAACAAATCAACTTCAGCGAATAATCAGAACTGGGCGTACAGGCCACTGGCTCAATCACAGTAAGGAGCACTGTCTTGTTGGAATAAAGGGAAATCCTGAAGTAAACAGGAACATTGACACTGATGTTATTGTTGCTGAGGTCCGGGAAACAAGCCGCAAGCCAGATGAGGTTTGTATAAAAGTCACCTAAGTTCTGATAGTTAATTATGTCCCTTAATGCTTTGACTGACTTTATCTCTAACGGAGATGGTCAATAGTAGTCATTGATGGTGTATCTATAATTTTCTGTTTTGAAGGATATCATATGCTCCCTGTAGTTGTGTTTCCCTTCTTCTCTGTAATCAAGTTTTATTTTTTTATCGAAAAGATATTTTTACACAGTAGTAGTCTTGGCCAAGACAAAGGGAAGTTATAAAAAGCCATTCACATGATATTTTTCCCATTTCCTTTCCACAATTTTTTGTTAAGCCTGCAGCTTCCATCTTGTGATATATCCAATGACCAATCCCCACCCACGGGTCCAATAATTTTTCCTTTCCGAAGAGGAGACAATTTCATTAAACTTAATAACGATGTTATTTTACTATTCCTGTTATTGAATTTGGATTTATTCACATGCTTTCCAATTTTAAAGTTGTCATTTGTCAATGTTTAATCCTGCAGATGTATCCTCTGCTGGAGAGGATAAGTCCAAGAACAAGAAAGCTGGAATTATTTGCCCGCATGCACAATACTCATGCAGGGTGGGTTTTCTTGACTAATATCTAGTTCTTTTTCTTTCATGGTATTCTTTAAATAGTTTGATTGAGATTGAGTCTACTAAATCTCTGGATTTGGAATGGCTTTTGATGCTATGTTAGTGGAGTTTGCATGATATTATTCTATTAAAAAATGCTTTCTTGTCATGTGCTTTTTGATTTATTGGACTAAAGAATCTAACCTGGTTGCAGTTGTGGGTTTAGGGCCAAAATTTCATCATTGTAGATAGAAATCATAGGCTGTTTATGTTATGATGTTCTTTATCACTGATTATTTCTCCATTGTTCCATCAGATGGATGTCACTTGGTAATCAATTGAGTGGTGTAAGGTTGGTCGATGAGGGGCTGCGAGCAAGGTTTAAGGCTGCTTACCCAGATGTGGAGGTGCAACCCCCATCACCTCCCAGAGCTTCTGCTATGGAAGTGGACTCTAATGTTGCTGCTCATACGAGGAGTCCATTTGCGGCCACAGAATCGAAGTCCTCTGCAACACAGTTTGCAGAACCTGCAGCTCCAGAAACTCCCTTTGCTTCAGAGGAGAAGTCAATGGCTGTTGATGTGGACATCGGCTAAGCTTCCATTGATTCAATCATGATTGGTAGGGGGATTTTCTCGATAAAGCTGAAAAGGAAAACATCATTTTGAGGAAAATTACATAAATTACAAAAGCGTGTGGCAGTTGTAGTTATGAGGAGTGCTGTAAAAGTCTCATTCTAGTTGTACTTGATCAGCATTTTTTTTAATGTTGGGGCATCAATAATGTGAATTTGTTATGCTGCTTGCAGTTTGCTGATTTTGCAATCACAAGATAGTGAAGGGAAATGTGATAGATAGATTCATGAAAATTGAAAGGTACTTGTTATTTAAGTTCTAAGAATCTGTTGGAAAAGTTGAAGCAAGCAGAATGCTGAAGCTTCTGGAGGGTGCATATTGCAATAGATGAAGAGCTTCGTTTGGAGAATTGCCAGTCACTCCACTTTCTTGCATGGAGTAATAATGTTATACAAAGTTATCAATGCTCATATACAAGATGGATATTTATGTTGCAGCTCTTGTAGAAATTTTGTGACTTGAATAACTGATTCTTGACTTTAATCTATTTTTTTTCCTGTTGGAATGAAAGAGCAGTCAAAATAGATTAGTCACAAATAACTGGATTATGATATAAAAGATCATTTGGCATAGTCCTTTGGTTTGTTGAGATGGGCACTCCCTAGTGAAGTCTACCTAAAATAGATTGATTCAATTTTTGTTGTGTAATGAAAACCAAATATTTCTATTCATGATTTATTGCACTAAACATATATTAACCATAAACAATTAAATTACGCAAACGTAGTCTGAAAATTTCTCCCCAAACCATCTAGATCTCAACTTTGTACTGGTAGCAGAACAACTTGGTTTGGATCAACATAAGCGAGTGAATTCTGTTAAAGTATTGTAACATTTAAAGCATTATATATAATTTAAATATCATTGATTTATTTACACCCTAACATCAGAGAAGTTTTTTTTTTTTTTTAAGAAAAGAAGCTCAAGAAATCTCATTAGCGATCAAAGCAACAATACAAGAGGGAACAAGATAGAAAATACGGGGACCAGCAGTGAAACTTTAGAGAAGTTATAACATGAATTTTAATATTATAGTTAAAGGCTGGTTTTATTTGATTTTACTTTATGTATTTATTGATCGGAGTTAAAGGTCGATTTTAAGAATTATATACAATTGAATAGTATGCCATTTTAGAAAAGTTATCCTATCTGATCAAAAAAAAAAAGAAGAAGATAAAAAGTTATCCTGCTTAGTGTTTCTTCATTATTTTGTTTCAAACAAAACTTTAAGATTATTAATATAAAATTCTTTTAGACACTTTATAAGCCAAAAATTAATCCTTATTTTAATGCAGGTGCATCGAACGATTAATGAAAATTTTCTTTGATAAAATCTTGCACATGAACTTGACTGTTTAAACTGTTAACATGGTACATATCTATCTATATGAAGATTGGCATAGATTTTTTAAAATTTTTAGTAATATATAAACAAAGATTAACTGGTTTTTAATTAGTGCAAGGATTCTTGAATTGTTTCTTCCACTTGCCAAAACAACAAACTGATGATGAGCTTTCCTGAAGATAAATATAAAACAGTCCCAGAGTGATTCCATTGGACTAATAAAGCATAAAGCATGTGATCATCATAAAATGATAGACTTTGATTAGTAGTTAAGTCATGAGTGCATTAACTACTCAAGACACCCAAGCCAATCCTGTTTCTCATTATATATAATAATAATAATAATAATAATAATAATAATAATAATAATAATAATAATAATAATAGTAATAATAATAATAATATATATAATAAAACGTAATTGATGAAATTCCTTGCCACTTTCGCCCAATAATGATTCATTAAAAGGACATGAGCCATATACTAATAATAATAATAATCTTAAATGTGTTCTGGGGCATGGGCAATAAGGAATTATGGTGGTTCCACTAGCGACCAAGATTTCTGTTTAGTCGAATGTAACTAGGTCTGTCCTTTTTCTACCACCCAATCCAAAAGGGCTTGTCCAATGGGCGAGACAAATTTATGTCATCATTTCCTCCATATTCTAACAGAATGGGCTCGTGATGGTTTTGATACATAAAGGTACGAAGCATTTAATTGTCATGTATAGTAAGTTTTAAAATTTTATACAGTCAATTAATCACATATCATTTTATATGTATCGTATATGATAATTATTTTAAAAGTCAAATATTTTTAATAATATAAAAATATATTATTAGTTAATAAAATAAAAAAAAACTTTACACATACACTATGGTTAAACCCATTTTTGAAACACATTCACAAATGACCGGTATTTGATGTTAGGCCAAGGGTGAGTACAATTGTGACCCGTGAGTTGAATAGAAAAAGTTCACTACATCATATACTCAGAATTATAAACTTAGTCACCAATAACTTAAATTTTTAATATATAATTAATTATACGTCATTCCACTACTAAAGGCTACACAGAAGTGATGTCTAAGATAAAAATCTTGACACGTCAATTTCTAATCTCTACTTATCTTCATGTTTCAACTTTATGGTATTTTCTTATAATTTTTACCCTAAAGTATATGATATGAGGATGAGCAGAGATTGAGACAAGTACAAAATTTATGCGCCCGTGAAGTGGGTCGGCAATGGTGGGGAGTGGCGTGAGCGTGAAGGGGAAGAGAGGCTCATCACGGGACTCAATAGTGAGCAGTGAGAACTCCAATAAAGGTTAAGTGTAGGTCCCATTATCAACTACTATGTTCCAACACAATACTCCGAGGTAGCAACCACACCACACCCAATGCTTAAAAGTTAAAAGAAAAATATCAACGAGTGTTGTTAGGTACTTTTTAAAAAACCAAAAAAATAAACTTTATATAGGAATCAATGTATTTAATATTTGAAAAAGTGAAATACTTGATTTTTCAATAAAAACTTAATTTTCTTGTATTCTTAAAGAGTATTTCAAGAACACTCGTTGACATTATCCCCCGTTAAAACAATATAAATCCACTATTAGTTCCCACTTCCTGTTCATTGTATATAGTCTCTTTCCATATCATGCAAAGACAGAATCTAATCTAATATTATAGATTAAAAAAATGTTATATTAGCATGTTGTATACATTTGATATTAGTAATGATATTTAGACATAAAAATAATGTCTAATACTGTATAAAAAGTATTGATTCTCACTTATGTATTATTTTTTTTTCTCTCATCATGTATTTCATCACTTTCAAAACACTCATAAATTTTACGATATTTATATAAAATGTCCAAATTATATATCCAAATATTTTTACCCCTTGATATTGCGGTATGACCTATTGAAGTAACATGTCTGCACAATATTAAGAAAATGACATTTGTTCCTGCCAAATATCTCGGGTATGAAATACTCGGCCGAACGAGGATTAGTGGGGTGTTTTTGGATTGTGCTTGACAGAATGTGGATTCTGCTCCTACGTATCCAAAAGGGAATCAAAGCAAACGTAGTTCTAGAATGAGGGGTAAGTCCCCTATTTATAGTTGTTCTCTCAGGATCAGGCTCCGAAATAAGCGGAGGAATATTAGGATCAGATCGCGATCATGGGGAGAGATATCCGGAGCCTGATTGCCCGGAGTGGCATTATGGCCACGAGATATCCCCGGCCCGATTAGTTGTGGATGGATAGCTATAGCTTGGGGCCGAGTAGTTATTCTCGGGTGTCGGGTGTCTTGACATGTCCTCGGCCGGAGGAATCGGGTCAAGGCCCATACGCGGGGTAAGCTCGGTTGGTCCGATGTATAGACGAGTTCTCGGTCTTACATTCTCGGCCAAGACACAAGCCCCCGAGCTCCGAGCTTGAATAAGCGAAGGAGGCGATACGTATGAAAACCGAGCTTATTCTTCGGTTATGCAGCTTATCCACATTCTTAGTTTGTCATTTTAATCAAGTCTTCTCTATGTCGAGAAAGCAATTATTCCCCTATTACTTCTTCTAACACGCCATAGACAAAAAACCCTAGATTTCTGCGCCCATTTAATGGAGGGAAAATCAAAGGTCGCATCGGGGCAATCAAAAGTCGCGCCCCGTTTTGGGCCCGATGGACACTGGGCTTCCACTCGGAGGCTATAAATATCTCCTCCCGCGCCAACTCCTCCTACCTTGCTTACCCTTCTTTGCCATTCACCCTCGGTGTCCAAGTTTCCGCCATTGTCTCTCTGCTTGTCATCCTCCAGGTACGCTCCGTTTCTTCTCGATTGCTGGCCTGCAGATATGAGTACTTCTGCGTCTTCCGAGTCAAATACTTCGCCTCCTGGTTGAGCGAAGTTTCCCCAATGGGGGATCCCTTCGCTTTTCTTGTTCCTTCACGGAAGCGAGCGTTGGGGAGGCGGAACCGTCCTCCTCCGGGTCATCTTCGATCGACTCGCATTCTTCCGAGTCCGATTCGCCTAGGTCCGGTTCTCCTCCTCCTAGGGTGTCCAAACCCGCCGCTCGCAAACAGCGTCTTAGGGTTCCTAAAGACCCTATTCCCGATATTACCCTCCCCGGATATACCAGGTTAAAGGGGAGGTTGGAACCTTTTTTTCCGACTACCGGACTCCCGATTCTATTGTTGAACTTCGGTCTCATATCAATATCTCGGCCTCGGGGACGAGTCCGAAGTTTATCTCGCTCTCCGTGCGCGAGCACCGAGTGTGTCTTTCTAAGGGCTCGCCCCTCCGAGCCCCCCTTTACATACATGTATAAAACACTTTTTGACAAACCGCATGTGTCTCTTCCCTTCACTGAGTTTGAGTGCGACGTTCGAGAACCATGAACGCCGCACCTACTCGCACTTCACCCTAACAATTGGGCTTTTATGAAAGCCTTTCAGATTTTATGTAAATACATAAAGATAGAGCCTACTACTCCAAAGTTTTTGTATTTCTATCAAACCAGATTTGGCGAGAAAAAGGGATGGGTATCCCTTAATGGGTTGAACCGAAGAGGTCTTCTTAGTTTATTTGCTTCGTCTTATAAAGACTTCAAGGTTGGCTTCTTCCGTGTTCGCCCTTCAAGTTCTCATACCTCCCACTTTTTTGACGAAAATAATCATGCCAAGTTTCCTTTATACTGGCAATCCTCTCCCACGAAATTCGTCGGTTTCGAGTATCGTTCTCTGCCGGCCGAGGATAGGCGGGACATAGATGTACTAGAGGGTCTTCCTCGGCCCCTCCATTGTGCACGCCTTATGAAACTCCCCTTCTCCTCCACCCCGAGGTCCGACCTTAAAAGTAAGTGCTCGGCTTTTTATTTCTTGAGTATTTTCTGCATGTGTTGTTATACTAACAACTCTTTCTTTTGATGATTATCATGGGAAAGTTCGACTTTTCGAAGCTTGTCAAGGCTGGTGTTGGTAAAGAGGGTCGGGGTCCCTCTTCACCGAGAAGAAGCAGAAAAGACCTCCTCCCACCAAGGTTTTCGCGAAGGGGGCTTCGTCATCGCCCCTCAAAAAGGAAGAGGGCGAGAGGTTGAAGTGGTGGCCGAAGATTCTCTCCTTCCCGGCCCAAGCTCCCCTCGCCCCACTACTCGGGAACGCAGATCGTGGGGCGACAACAACCACTTTCTACCCCTCGAGCCGAAATGGTACAACACCACCCCCGAAGGCGGGGACTTCATCTCTCTCTGGGGTGAAGACTTCAACCCCTCCTCCTCTTTCGACTCGACCCTCTTAAAAGCCGCCGATCTTCGGCTTATCAAGCAGCCAGGGGCCCAATCCAGCATGGAGGCCCTCTCGGTCCTCATCGCCTTCGTGCTTTGCGGCTTTGGCTCGTTTCAGAGCCGAGAGGTGACGGAGACCGAGAGGAAGTCTAAGCAATTGGAGTCCGAGTTCGTTTGCTATGGAGAGGTTGAAGGGGGATCTTTCCCGGATTGCCTCCGAGAATGAACGCCCGACTACCACCATCGCCGATATCAACACTCGGAACTCCGAGCTGGATTCTCGGCGAAATCAGCCGAGGAAAGCAGAGCTCGAGCGGAAGAAGACAAGGCTCGTGCCAAGAAAAGATCAAGGAGGCTCAGCCGAGATTGATCGGCTCAAGGCTGCCTTGGAGGCCGAGACTCGAGGCCAAGATATCGCTTGAGGAGGACGTACGAGAGGCCACCCGCTGCATTGTCATCGAGCACCGGAAGGTTTCGACAAAGGCATTGCCCAAGCCGAGGTTTACGGCTCCCGGCATCGACCTTTCGGGGGCCGATGTGAATATGGAGGTGGTAAATGGGGAACTTGTTCCGATCATTGCCGAGGGGGAGGAAGAGGTGGACGTAGTGGGGGGTTCTCCGGACGATCATGTAGAGGCTGAGGAAAGCCATAGGGGGGAGTAGCTGTTATAATTTTTTGTTCCTCTTTTGTACTGGGCTCATGCCCTTGTAACCCAATTACTTGAATGAACATCACTATCATTTTGCTGATTTTTGTGTTTGGCTTGTTCATTGAATATTCGGCTAAGGCCGAAATACCCTACCGTCCAAAATGGACGGTGATCATTACACGAAAAGCACGTGTTTTTCGTTTTGCGTTGTCATGCATTAAATGCTTTTGGAAACGCAATCGTCATGTATTAAATGCTTTTGGAAACCGGAATAGGTTCACGCAATCGCTGCCTTTCGCTTGGTTTCGAGGTTTGTTTTCCCAACAAATTCTCACACATTATACTTCCTTTCGTGCCTATAAATAGGACCCTTCCCACTTGTTTATGCCTCATTCTTTTCTATCGGTCAAGTTCGCTTCTTACTTCTCTTCCATCCGAGTAGTTCCATGCTAACAACAGGGTTCACGTTCCCTCTCCCAGTTGACATCCTTTTTTGGGTGTCACATCCGCCAAAAAGGATGTAAGTGGGAGACGGGATCCAGAATTCCTTGATCCTTCAAGAAGGATGTCAACTGGGAGAATAATAATCTTCGGGAGTCGAGAATGGGGTGGCGGTGGTCTACTCCCGGAGTCAGCCGAGCACCTCATCATCCAGCTTTCTCAGGGGGGAGTGTGAACTACATCCTCCCTTGAGAGAGCGTGGTGGCGTTGAACCGGGGGACCTGGGGCCGAGTGGCCCTTATTTTCATTTCGTACGACCTCGCTGCACTCAGTCCCGTGAATGTACTTTTCGAGCCAAATTTAGTTTTATTTTTGTTCATTGTACTCAGTTTCCTTAAATGTATCACTCGGCTTTATTTTTGTATTATTGTACTCGGTTTCCTTAATAAAACAATGGCTCATACTTGGCCTTTATGAATTTTGTTTTTTGCGCACATTCAGTTTTACTATTTTCGTAGCTTGAACACAACGTAAATAACTATAAAGTAGCTCTGATTCGGCTAGTAAGATCGCATTCGACCTTTATACTAAACTTTACGGCCCGTACTCGGCCATGAGGCTCGACTTGGCCTTTTGAATTAAACGGCTCGACTCGGCCGCCAGGGCTCATACTTGGCCCCTCCGACAACGGCTCGCACTCGGCCGGCGGGCTCATACTTGGCCCCTCGACAACGGCTCGACTCGGCCACCGGGCTCATACTTGGCCCCTTCCGACAACGGCTCGTACTCGGCCAGGGCTCATACTTGGCCCCTCGACAACGGCTCGTACTCGGCAGCCGGGCTCATACTTGGCCCCTCTGACAACGGCTCGTGCTCGGCGGCAGGGCTCATACTTGCCCCTCGACAACGGCTCGCACTCGGCCGCGGGCTCATACTTGGCCCCTTCGACAACGGCCGCGACTTCGGCCCAGGGCTCATACTTGGCCCCTCGACAACGGCTCGCGACTCTCGCCGCGGGGCTCATACTTGGCCCCTTCGACAACGGCTCAGACTCGGCCGGGCCGCTCATACTTGGCCCCTCCGACAACGGCTCAGACGGGCCGCCGGGCTCATACTTGGCCCTTCGACAACGGCTCGCACTCGGCCGCCGGGCTCATACTTGGCCCCTCCGACTGGCTCGTGACTCGGCCATTAGAATAGGATGTCTGCAAAATAAAGACTTCGGCAAGGCAAGGAAAAATAGAATCATATAATAAATTCTGCTTTTTATTAAATGGAGTCCGCAGTGTGCCTCGTTAAAACCTCCCCGGTCAAAACCCATTTTGGGAAAAAATACCGAGGTAGGAAAAAGAGTACAGCACCCGACTATATACATCAGCTGTAATAAAACTTCAAATGAGAGGCATTCCAAGTCCTCGGGATAGGAATTCCCGACAATTCTTCTAACCTATAGGCCCTGCTTCCCAGTGTTTTCAACCACTCGGAATGGTCCTCCCCAATTTGCCGCTAACTTGCCTTCCGTGCGATCCTTCCTTGCTTCCCCTTTTATTCTCAGCACTAAGTCCCCACGCAGAAACTTCCTCGGCCTTACTTTTGAATTGTACCTTCTAGTGGCTCTCTGTTTGCAGGCTTCTTCTCTGATTCTGGCTTCTTCCCTAACCTCTTCTACCAAGTCAAGCTCGACCCTCATATTGCTCCCATTGTCGTTTGGCTCGTGTTGCACACGTCGGAAAGACGGTTCCCCAACTTCTACCGGGATCATGGCGTCGTTGCCCGCACGCCACCGAAGGGTGTTTCTTGAGTGGTAGATTGAGGCGCACAAAGTGATAGGCCCGAGAGAATACTCGGTAACTCCTCCGCCTGTGCTCCTTTAGATCTTCCTACTCTTTTCTTCGACCTCCCGAGGATGATCTTGTTAGCTCGCCTCTACTGCCCATTGGTTTGGGGATGCTCAACGGATGTAACCTGGTGCTTGATACCGAGGTTGTCATAGAATTCCCGTAGCTTCTTATCCACAAATTGTCTTCCGTTGTCAGTAACTATTGCGAAGGGAATTCCGTGCCTACAAATAAGGCTTTTCCACACAAATTTCTGCACCTTCTCGGCAGTGATCTTAGCCAAAGGCTCTGCTTCGATCCATTTGGTAAAGTAGTCTACGGCTACCAGTAGGAATTTGACTTGGCCTTTGGCTACTGGGAAAGGCCCCAGTATGTCCATTCCCCACATTGCAAACGGCCACGGCGAGTTCAATGTGTGAAGTTCTTCAGAGGGGGTATGATTTACATGGGAACATCTCTGGCACTCATCACACCGCTTTGTCCATTCCATGCAATCAGCTCTAAGGGTAGGCCAATAATACCCTGCTCGGATTATCTTGGAGGCCATTGGTCTGCCACCACTGTGAAAACCACAGATTCCTCGGTGAACCTCTTCCATGACATACTTGGATTGAGCGTTGGTCAAACATTTTAGCAAAGGTGCCGAGAATCCCCGCTTATAAAGCTCCCCGGCGATTATGGTGAAATGACTCGCCCTTAGCCTGACTTTCCTTGCCTCAGCCTGATCCGAGGGTAGAGCTTCTGAGGATAAGTATTCCCAGATAGGTGTCATCCACTCTCGGTCAACCAACTCATTGGCCATCACCTCTTCTGTCCCAATGCTTGGTTCATTGAGGGTTTCTTGAATAACCGTTCTGTGGTGTCCCGGCTTCTTTGTGCTGGCAAGCTTAGACAGCAAATCGGCCCGAGTGTTTTCTTCTCGGGGAATGTGCTCAATGGTGAACTTTTCAAAGCCGGAGATTAAATCTGGTTAACCTTACACAAATATCGGGTGAGCCGAGGTTCCTTCGTCGATAGCCCCTGATATTTGTCCGGTGACTAGTTGTGAATCACTTTGCACTTTGTGCCTTTCGCCCCCATTTCGCCGCCACCTTAGTCCCGCTATCGAGCTTCATACTCGGCCTGATTGTTCGAGGTTTTGAACTCGAATTTCAACGATTGTTCCAAAATCAAATCTCCCCGGTCCTTCGGGAATCACCCCCGCTCCATCGCCCGGTATTTGAGGATCCATCCACGTATAGATTCCACCATATATCCTCTCGCTTCGGTTGTGGATGGAGCTCGGCTATGAAATCGACAGGCATTGTGACTTCAGGGGTCCTCTCATCTCGTATTTCAAGCCAAACTCGGACAACTCTACTCGACCAAGCAATCATACGCCCGCCAATTCGGGTTTTTGAGTATCTGTCGATGGGGTGATCCGTCTTGACAACCACTTGGTGACTCGAAGCACGGGCGCAGAATCGCCGAGCTGCAGTCACCAAGGCTAAGACCCGACTTCTCAATAACTTGATACCGAAGTTTCGGCATCATGGAGCACCTCGTCGATGAAGTATACCGGCATTTGGGCTTTCTCTACCTCCCGCACAATGATCGCGCTAATGGCATTCTCTGAGGTCGACAGATACAGATACAATTCTTTCCCGAGATGGGCCTTGTTAATATCGGCGGGGAGGACAGAAAGTCCTTGAAGTCGACAAAAGCCTTTTTCGCATCCTCGGTCCATTTGAAGGTTTGGGGCTTCTTCAAGAACTTGAAGAAAGGCCGAGCTTTCTCTGGATTTAGGTAGGAACCGAGATAATGACGCCACCGGCCCCGCCAACCTTTGTACTTCTTTAACGCTCGCGGGCTTCTCATCTCAATTACGGCCCAGCACTTATCGGGATTGGCTTCAATTCCCGGTGGGTAAGCATAAAGCCGAGGAATTTACCCCCATGGACACCGAAGACACACTTTTCCGGGTTGAGCCTCATGTTAAACCTTCTCAATCGCTGAAATATTTCTTCCGGATCTAAAGGGTGGCGGCTGGGGTCATCGATTTTACTACCATGTCATCCACATATACTTCCATGGTCCCGCCAATTTGCTTCTCAAATACTCGGTCCATAAGTCTCTGGTACGTAGCTCCCGCATTCTTCTGATCCAAACGGCATTACTCTATAGCAAGAATTTGACCCTTCCGGTAATGAAGGCTGTTTTCTCCTCATCCGGGGGGTACATTCTAATTTGGTTGTACCCGGAGTACGCATCCAAGAAGCTTAAAATTCTATATCCGGAAGCCCCGTCAACCAGCCTGTCAATGCTCGGCAAGGGATAAGAGTCTTTTGGGCATGCTTTGTTCAGATCCGTATAATCAGTGCACATGCGCCACTTGCCGTTTGCTTTCTTGACGAGAACGACGTTGGCCAACCATGTGGTGTATTCTACTTCTCGGATAAAGTTGGCCTTGACCAACTTCGCCGTCTCCTCTTCGACCACTTTCCTCCTCTCTTCACCTAATCTCCTCTTTCTCTGGGCCATCAGCCTCGGGACAGATTGCCAATTTATGGCATAAAAAGTTGGGATCAATTCCGGCATGTCCGATGTGGTCCAGGCAAATAAATCGGCATTTTACGCTGCCAGACTTGTTTTATTTCTTCTTTCAGAGTAGATTCAAGGTGACCACCGAGCTTGGTACACTGCTCAGGCTGCGCGCCGAGTTGGAACTTCTCTAGCTCCTCAATAGGTTGCGGACGTTGTTCCTGCACGTCCATCCTGGGATCCAGTTCAACGGAGTTTACTGAACTCACCGCCTTGTCCTTTCCCCTGTCTAGGGTTTCTACTGGTGCGGGTTTAAGTTTGCTCACCCTCAAACTATCAGCGTAGCACTGTCTCGCCATCCTCTGATCTGCTCGGACGGCCACTATATCTCCTGAGCTGGAGGGGAACTTCATCGTGAGGTGGGGGGTAGAGACCACGGCCCCTAACTCGTTCAAGGACGGCCTTCCGATCAGGATATTATACGATGTAACTGCGTTTACCAACACATACCTGACCATGATGGTTTTAGAAGCTCGCCATCGCCAAAAGTGGTTAAGAGGTCAATATATCCCCGAGTATCAACTCTGCTCCCCTGCGAAACCAACGAAGTTTATCGTCATATGGCTGAATCGATTTCTCCGGATCCCTAGCTTCGAAAAGTTGAGTAGTACAATATATATCCGCGAGCTCCCCGATCGACGAGGGTTCTTTTGACCGAGAAGTTGGCCAACTGCACGGTGATCACCATGGGGTCATCCTGGTTGGGATCTACTCCTACGAAATCATCATCGGAAAAGATAATAGGGGGAGAACTCCGGGAGGCTTGCCAGATACCGAAGTTAATCTGCCGGATGGCCCGCAGATGTCTTCTCCGAGCTGAACTTGTGGTGCCTCCCCCGCGAACCCTCCCCGAGATGGTGTTTATCACCCCCGAATGACATTATCCTCTTCCCGTCTCTGTCACTTTGCCTTTCTCTGGTTTCTACTCTCTCCTCATTTCTTCGATCGCGCGCCTCCTCGGGCCTTGGCCACCCTCTCTTCTTCTGTTTCCCCCACGCCTCTCATTGTTCTTGTTGTTTCTTCGGACAAAGTTGCCGAGGTGACCCGCCTGAACCAGCTCTTCAATTTTATCCCGTAGGACCCAAAGCATTCCTCGGTGGTATGGCCATAGTTGCGCTGAAACATACAATGATTTTGGCGAACCGCATTTCGGGGGGTGCGGCCACTCTTTGGGAGCTGCGAAGCTCGCACAGTACGCTTCTTCGAACACCCGAGCCCTATTTGTGTTGAGGGGAGTATAATGATCATACTTTGGTCCCCTCTCGAAATGCTCGGCCTGGGCCTCTCAATCTCGGCTTATCACCCCCGCCTCCTCTTATCTCTGCCTTCTCACGCTGGTCAGTCTCATCGGTCCGATCCCTTTTCTTGGACTCCTCTACCTCCTCCATGTTGATATAACCTGCAGCTTTTCTCCTCGGTTCGTCCATATCGGCCGGGCGGTTTTGCGAGCTAAGTACACGGCAAAAGGGCAGTGTCTCAACCTGTCGAGGATGGTGTGTAGCGCAACATCGGCACTAAGATTGGGGATGAGTACCGCCTCCTTGCTAAATCGGCCATGAAGTTGCGCAGGATTCATTTTTCTCCCGCCTGAAGTTCACCAGGGAGGCCGAGGTTTTCTCGGTGGGCTCTGCTCGTGGCAAACCGAGCACCGAACCTCGCTGCGAATGTGTCAAAGGAGTCCACCGAGGCTGGGGGTAGCCGGGTGTACCAAGTCAACGCTGCCTCCTTCAGGTGTGGTTGGGAAAACTTTGCACAGAGAAAGATCGTCGTCCGTAAAAAGGTACATTTTGCGTGGTGAAGGCGCCCAAGTGGCGCCGGTCCGAGGTGCCATCATATTTGTCAATGTTGATGGGCTTGTAGTCGGGCCGGGCAAGGGGACCCCATGATATCATTCGTGAAAGGATGCCTTGGCTTCCGCAGCCGGGCCCCGTCATTAAGTCCGCTCGTTTGGAGTGACGATTCTCGGGGCCCGCTTAGGAATCCCTCTTCCTCTCGCTCGGTTGTTGTGGTGGGAAGCCCGGAGGCGAGGACCTCCTTCCCGATATAAGTTTCTGGACCCTCAACCTCGGGAGGTCGGCGCTCTCTTTCATGTGAGGAGGAGACCGACCTCTCCCTACTCGGCCCTCTCTCCCGACGATCATTCTGCCGGCGGATTTCTTCATTCTCCCTTCTTAGCGCTGCGACACCAGGCGAGAAGCTCCTGAATCACCGGGTTGTCGGTCATTCTCGCTGGGCCTACTGACTGCTTCTCCATTATCTCCGTTAACTCCGTGGTTGGCATTCCTTGGCTCCTCCCTCCCGCAATTTCCGCTTCTCGTCCTCACCATTTTGTGTGGTATGGGAAAATGTTTGCTTCGATTCCCACAGACGGCGCCAAATGTTCCCGCCAAATATCTCGGGTATGAAATACTCGTACGAACGAGGATTAGTGGGGTGTTTTGGATTGTGCTTGACTGAATGTGGATTCCGCTCCTACGTATCCAAAAGGGAATCAAAGCAAACGTAGTTCTAGAATGAGGGGTAAGTCCCCTATTTATAGTTGTTCTCTCAGGATCGAGCTCCGAAATAAGCGGAGGAATATTAGGATCGGATCGCGATCATGGGGGAGAGATATCCGGAGCCCCGATTGCCCTGGAGTGGCATTATGGCGGCCGAGATATCCGGCCCAGTTAGCTGTGGATGGATAGCTATAGCTTGGGGCCGAGTAGTTATTCTCGGGTGTCAGGTGTGCTGACATGTCCTCGGCTTCGGAGGAATCTGGGTCAAGGCCCATACGCGGGGGTAAGCTCGGTTGGTCCGATGTATAGACGAGTTCTCGGTCTTACATTCTCGGCCAGTACAACATTGAAACGACGATATTCATGTGCTGTTAACATTTCATAGTACCGTCACTGCAGTAGTTATTAAATGAGGCATGAATTTGATAGAGCAACTCATAGTCATGACCATTCAAAATCAATATACCTACTATCTCATGCGTCCTTGTAAACAGTTTTTAGGACCAGAAATTTGCGGGTTGATTGTTTTCGACATGAGACTATGAATGTTTGTCAAAGATTCCAAATTAGAATTTTGATTTAATTTATATGAATTGTTAACGTAAAAAAATTTTTATACCATCAATCAATCATGTATTATTATATATCATCAAAAATATTGACTCTTCTATTATTAATTCAAAAGTTTTTTTTCTCATAAAAAAAATTCAAAAGGTTTTTTTAGAGCAAATTAATTCAAAAGTTATATGGTATAAAAAAATTATACTAACAGTATATCAAACTTAAACCCTTTAAAATTATCTAAATCATTTTAAAGTTTCTTTTTGTTTCTATTCTTTCATGTATAACTTATAGAAAATGAATTATCTCATTTTTTTTATTATGTGGTCATGTGGAAAAAAAAAGGAGATAGATAAAAAAAACATTTTTAGTCAGTTTAGATGAGATTATTCTTACCGTAAATGTGAGAAAAATATGTTACGATATAATTATTTTGGAAGCTACATGGCAAACTTGTGAAACTTGATTGGTAAAGTGATTTAGCCACGATACAGTCCAAAAGAAACGGCGGCTTTAACGGTGAACATTTAACTACTTTAAATGAGGGGTTTATAAGTTCAGAGAATTTATGTCCATTTGAAAAGAGGAAGGGACACTCACTAATTATCGTAAGGATTACAGATTTACAGGTTCTGCTTTAAGCAAAACCTTCAAAGGAAAAGGATTAAGAAAATATACATCCATTCATAGATTTGAAGAAAAAATAAATAACTTATATTCAAAGTTGGAGCGATTTGAGACTTGCACACAACAAATTATCATTCATTCTATTGGTATATCATGGCTCTTAAGACAACTAAAAGAATATTGGACTTATATATTTCTGTACTTTAAGAATTACATAAAGAGTATTTACTACCCCTAACTTGGGGACTTAAAAGTATAGGTAATAGGTATATCTACCAATTTATCTATATATACAGATTAAATAATCATTTTGACTAGTTATTCTGTTAAACAATCCCTCAAATCCCGCCTTTAAAATTTCAAGAACTCATGAACCTGTTTTAGGCATAACTAAACTTCCCCTATAAATACTTGACATAGCTTCACTCAACACATATACCTCAAACAAATACCAAAGTGCCTTTCTTAGGATGGAGTTCTTGTGGAAATCTCACATGAGGGTACATGTGAGACCCTCTTTCCTCCTCTGTTTTTCTATCTATTCTAAGTAGCATACTAGTCTTGTATATGCAAATTTTTGCTGCATAAGTGCATATTCTTAGAGTTTATGCAGGAAAACCCCTATACTTTTATTTTATAACAATTTTTTTTCCTGACTAGTGGTTCCATTTTACAGGTTATTAGATTAGTTTCAACTCTCCTTTTGGTGACACTATTGAGCTCAGAGAGAGCTGAAAGCAGAAAAGCCAAAATTGTGACCACTTCCTTTGAGTACAGTGCTATAAATTGCAGAGCTCACAGTGCTTCAATTACTGATTTTGGTGGTGTTGGGGATGGAAAGACATCTAACACAAAGGCCTTTGAGTCTGCAATCAGTCACCTGAGTCAGTATGTTACTGAAGGAGGGGCTCAGCTGTATGTTCCTTCTGGGAAATGGCTTACTGGGAGCTTCAATCTCATCAGCCACTTCACACTTTATTTAGACAAAGATGCTGTTCTCCTTGCTTCTCAGGTATCTCATTTCTGTTCATTCTTTGATGACTAAGTAACCACAAATATGTGAAGACTTGGTTAGCATGTTCATTCATTTTGATGACTAAGTAACCACAAATATCAGTTCTTTCTATGTCCTCTAATGAGAGAAAAGGCTTGAGAAAAGTTCTTTCTATTTATACCAAAAAAATTCTTCATACATCTCTTAGGATCAGAACTATATGTAAAAAAACTGTAAGTGAATTGTTAAGAAGGATTCACGGGTCAGTGATTTGTCCGTAAACATAATTCATCATTATGACTTCGTTTGATTCATATAACCGACCTCTTGAGAAGAAAAGGCTTGATTGTTGTATCTCTTATGATAAGAACCTTCCATCCTCGGTTGTTTTACTTTTATGAACTTTAAACTTAAAATCTTCCACAATTTTCAGTATTCCTTATATAACTGTCCTGCCTTTGATTTTAAAAGTGTTGTTTTTCCTTCATAGCATTGGAAAGTAGAGGCAAAAGTTTTTTTTTTTGCTGATTATACTGATTGTGGTATTTGAACTAATGTTGTTGTTCCACTCAGTTGGCCTGATATGTCCTTTCTTGCACTTTTCCCAAGTCCCATTACAAAACAAAATAGGCAATGAAACAAGTTAGGAAGTGATGCTCTAAGCTTTCATTATTTACATGGTTGAAATCATTATATGGGTGGACTTTATTGAAGGAAAATTAATAAGTTATCCTTGGTTTAGTACTCTAGCTCCTAGAATTTCTTGAATGCCAGAATAAAAGTAATGTTATTCATCATTTTCATAGATTGACGACAATTTCATGAAAATGGAAATATACCTTTTTGAAGGGATTCACTTGAGTCACAAATGAGGGAAAACGTCCAATAAATGAAATACAAATGTGTCACAAGGTTCCTCACTTCCTACTGTTACTAGAAACCTAGGCTATCAAAGTAATATTGTTAATTAATTCATGAAAGCAATATACAAACTCCTGAACCTTTTGATTCCCTAAAAACTATTTACAAGCACCCTTATTGATAATTTGGGTGCCATGAGGATATGCGACAAGGATATGTCTCACATTATTGTCACATATTTCGTGTGTCCACCAATATTATTTTGTCAAATATTTCATGTTTCTAATCTTACATGAATTGTTAACTTATATGATAAAATAATATTGGTGAGTACATAATTTATGATAGCAAAGTGAGATAGAAGATGTTCGTCCAAAGAAATGATCCTTTAATCCCCAAAATCTCTTCAACCTAGTGCTTTTGGTCTATTCCTCCTATAAACTAACTCTCCCTGTTGTGGTCCAATACACTTTTGTCATTTATTTAAAGGGGCAACAGTTTCGGGGTGTGACACATTTTTGGCACTTTCATCACGTGTGATACTACTAACTATAACTTTTTCATTGTATTAATCTATTGGTTTAGGATATTACTGAGTGGCCTGTGATCAAACCACTCCCATCCTACGGTAGAGGAAGAGACGCAGCAGCGGGAAGGTACACCAGCCTCATATTTGGAACAAACCTCACTGATGTTATTGTCACAGGTATGAATGAAAAAGTAGCAGGGCACAATTATCAAACCATTGGTTAGGGTTGGTGAAACATTTCAGCAAACATGTGCTGAGCATCAACAAAAAGTTTGAATTCCATTGCCCAAAGTTTACTTACTCTCGTTGAATATATTAGTATTATAAATTTATCAATCAATTTATTATTAAATTTAACTAAATACTAATTTGTTTTCATGCTCTTTTGTTAATTATTTATGTTCTATATGGTTCATCATGATCTACTATAGTTTTGTTATATCCTCCTACAAAATCCTCCTATATCAACTTTCTATTACTTAAAGATGTATTATACATTTACTAACAATACTGGCACAATAGATATATAGCTGGATTTCTTAAGCATGCTATAGGGAGTTTGATCCATGTCATGTGTATGGAAAATACTTTATTAAAAGAGACAAAACTCATTTTGACGATTGCTCACTTTGATGATATCTACTATTCAAAAGCCAAAAGGAATTAGTCCATTTATCAACCGAGATACTCTTGGTGCACATAAAAAAAAAAGAAAGATGTATTATAAAATTCTTTACATATTATCCGTGAATAAAAGAACTCTATTATTATTATTAGTAATTTCAATTTGGGACTATTAGTAATCTTAATACCAATTATGATCCTTGTGGTAACAGGGGGCAATGGCACCATAGACGGTCAGGGGGCATTTTGGTGGCAGCAATTTCACAGCAAAAAGTTGAAGTACACTCGCCCCTACCTGATTGAATTAATGTTCTCTGATAACATTCAAATCTCAAATCTAACGCTCCTGAATTCTCCATCATGGAATGTTCATCCAGTTTATAGCAGGTAATCCTACCCTTCTCATATAGTCATATTCAAGTTTTAAAAGCCCTCAAAATCACATTTGACCTTTTGTGACACTAACATTGTCACACCTGTGAACTATATTTCCAACACTACAGCAACATTATTGTGAAGGGCATAACCATCATCGCTCCTGTCAGATCACCAAACACAGATGGCATCAACCCAGGTCAGTATTTTGATATTAATTTTAGAACAATGTCACAAAACTATGTGCAAATATGAGTTATTGTAGATATGCACTATGTGAGTAACTTTATTCCAAAACCATATACAAGTATAGAAAAAATAAAGTATGAATTGATATTTTTTCTATCTCCTTTTTTTCCATTAGATTCTTGCACAAATACCAGAATTGAAGACTGCTACATAGTTTCTGGGGATGATTGTGTGGCAGTGAAGAGTGGATGGGATGAGTATGGCATACAGTTTGGGTGGCCAACCAAACAACTAGTGATCAGACGGCTGACATGCATTTCCCCATACAGTGCAACCATAGCCTTGGGAAGTGAGATGTCAGGTGGGATCCAAGATGTCAGAGCTGAGGACATCACAGCCATCCAAACAGAATCAGGTGTCAGAATTAAGACAGCAGTAGGGAGAGGAGGGTATGTGAAGGACATATATGTCAAGAGAATGACCTTGCATACCATGAAATGGGCATTTTGGATGACTGGTAATTATGGTTCACATGCTGATACCCACTATGATCCTAATGCCTTACCTGAGATCAAAAACATCAATTATAGAGATGTGGTGGCAGAGAATGTGAGCATGGCTGCTAGGTTGGAAGGAATCTCCAATGACCCTTTTACTGGAATCTGCATGGCTAATGTGACCATTGGGATGGCAGTCAAGGCCAAGAAACAACCATGGACGTGCACTGATATTGAAGGTATCACAAGTGGGGTGAACCCTCAGCCATGTAATTTGTTACCTGATCAAGGGCCAAAGAAAATCACAGCATGTGATTTTCCAACTGAGACTCTGCCCATTGATATGTTGGAGCTTAAGAGTTGTACTTACAGCATGAAACATGCATGAATCACATGTCAAGCTGTATCCATATAGTTATTTATTTAAGGCTAGTCTTTTTCAGATTATCCAAAAAGCATAGCTCAAGTTGAAAAATGAATTATCTATCAAATTATAGTAATGAAACAAACAACTTTCGTTTTTCTTTTCAGGTTTATGAGATGGTTTGATGCTGCTAAAAGACTTTGCGTTACAATGCTAACATCAATTAAAATTTACTAGTCAAGTTTTGCTAAGAGGATTTCTATACAGATTTGTCTGATTACATAAAAAATAGCTAACATGGAAATCTTTTAAAATATTTAGAACACTAACAAACCATGTCATACAGTGGGCTAATGAAAAGTTTTCTTGTGTATTTTCCATGGTCTAAAGGATAGAAAAACTGGCAGCAACATGGAGAAACAGAAACTGTATTATTTGATTGAAAAGGTAAGAAGTAAGAGAAACCCCTCTAATCCCAGAGCTATTGCTCCTCAGAGAAGAGATGATCCACTCTCTACCCAACCTCTAACGTTCTAACTTATTGGAAATTGCTTATAATTAATACTCTTATTGAAATTAGATTAGGATTAATGTTATATTAAGCTTGGACGGTGGATTCTCATCCATTGTATTCTTAGTTTCATTGCATCTATTCTCCTAGGACTTAGCATAGATAATAAATGCTCTACGAATCAGTTCCACTATCTATTATATATTGTAGTCCTATTGGAATCTTAATACAAGAGACATATCCAGTTTCAGTTTTCAAGTAGAGTCTTCATTCTTTTTCTTATATTAATTTATTCTCTAGATAAAATCCATAAATTCAACATGGTATTACGCTGAGGACCCACAAGTTTGGGCCTATTCCAATAATTGTATTCGAATTTTATTTGTTAAACCCTCCCCTTCCTCTTTTGACCATGTTTGGTTTTCGGGTCTCAAGTTTTCGCTACCCTCCTTGGAGTAGTGTGTTACCGACTCGCTTTCGTGAGTCTCGTTTTTGTTGTTCTCGTTTTGAGCCGCCCTCTGCAGAGTATTTTTAGTTGTCTCTTTGGTCTTTTTTTGCATTTGTTTACTGCACCGAAATTATTTTCAGACCTCAACTACAATTTATCATTCCAATTTGGTTCAAAAGTCATGGCGCCACCGATCCCACCATCAGTTTCAGTTTGGACTTCAGCTGCTATAAGCGTTGGTCCATTATTGTTTCAGTTTGGTTCGAAGTTGTGACACCTTCAAGTTGTGGTTTTAGCTGCTGTAAGCGCTGGCCCAATGTCATTCTGGTTTTGTTTGAAGTGGTGACAACTTCCAATTCAAGCTTCAGCTCAGCTAACTTGTCATCGTTTATGTTTGGTTTGTCTGCTGTCCGTAAAGTCAGTAGTGGTTTCTTTAGTTGGTTGCTCGGTGGTTTGTTCTTGGGCACGAACCTTATTGGCCGGTTGTTATGGTGTTTCTCGTTGGCTTATCCAAGATATTTTTTTTTTGGGTCTGGTTAAATTTTCTTTCAAATGGTATATTTGTAACAAGCTTAAAGCTTAGTAAGCTTTAGCTTGAGGGGGAGTATTGGAAATTGCTTATAATTAATACTCTTATTGAAATTAGATTAGGATTAATGTTATATTAAGCTTGGACGGTGTGGACGGTGGATTCTCATCCATTGTATTCTTAGTTTCATTGCATCTATTCTCCTAGGACTTAGCATAGATAATTAATGCTCTACGAATCAGGTTCCCCTATCTATTATATATTGTAGTCCTATTGGAATGTTAATACAAGAGACATATTCAGTTTCAGTTTTCAAGTAGAGTCTTCGTTCTTTTTCTTATATTAATTTATTCTCTATCTAAAATCCATAACTTCACCGTAACTGAAAATGATACAGAAATGGTTTCCCCCTTGCCATGCCCTCTCCCTATAGCTACATTCCTCCTCTAACCAACGAGCCACATTAGCAATGGTATCTAATTCCCAGTTCAGCCCAGTTGTTGGGCTTAGGTCCAAACTCAGTATCCTAACAGAGTTGGAGCTCTTGGATATTCTGCTGAAACCTTCGAGTAATGCTGCTCATCTTCAAATCCTTTCCACAGTACATCTCAACAATACAATCATCCAACAATCTGAGATGGGACTTAATAGAAAGACAGTTCGCAACAATCTCAACGAATCTCAATGTGTCCAATATGTTTCATATCTTGAGGAGAGCTGCAATTTACTAAGTAGAGTACTTGTAAAGTAGTCATCACTCATCAAGTATTTCTTACACATAAAAAACATAAATGCAAAATCTCAGTGAATTGGTGGATCAGGATTGAACTTCGCAGATTCTCACCGGATGAGTTCCATAATATCTTATTCAGTGAATGATGGTTGCTCAAAGTCAAAACTGGAAGGTCTGGTGCAAACAGGTTCCTCATTGATATCCTGGAGTGGTGCCATCTACAGGTTCCTCATTGTAAATAGTGTGGATCTGATTGATGGGGTCTTCGATAACAATGAGACAGAGGCTGAGAATTTTGGTGTGGGTGGTGGGTTCAGAGGTAGGCGCAGGGCTTCTATAAAGGTGGAAGACGCAAACAGGGTGGGTGGGTAAGGTGGAGAAACAAAAGCTGAAGGCTGGAAAGAAGGGGAGATGGCTCAGCAGGTTCATTCCTCAGTACAGCGAAAACATTTCACAGGTTTGTCAATATCTGACTCAGATATTAGACACTCTAATGTTCATTTTGCTCCACACTGTAGTAGAAAATCTGCTGAAAAATTGCTAAAGTCAGGAAAAGATTTGGGTGATGAAACACAAATTGTTGATAAATTGATTCACCTGGAGGAAAGAGATAGAAAGGCCAAGAGTGCAAGGGGTTCAAAACATCAATTATTATGAAGATATGCCCATTTAATGTGAGGGGTTTTTGGGGTGGGGTGGGGTGGGGGGGATAAGGCGTCTGGTTGTGGAGGAAAAGTTGGATTTTCTTGCTATACAGGAAACTAAAATTGAAGATGTAACAGGGGGACTTTGTAAAAAGTTGTGGGGTGCGGATATGTTTGAGTTTTGTTTCATTCCATCTTCTTTTGTCTATCTAGAACTCAGCCAAAGCTATTATGCAGTTCTGGTTTAAAGGAACTGGATTTGTAGTGTATGCTTGTTGCAACCAAACAATTTAAGGTGCTTTGTGGTGAACGTGTACTCTCAAGGTAGCAGGGTTGAAAAGAAGGAGTTGTGGGAGATGATGATGATGTCGAAGAGAGGTTTTGGGGAGGGGTTGTGGTGTGTGGTAGGGAATTTTAACGCGGTAAGGTCCTTAACTAAAAAAAAAGGAAACTCTTCAGGTGGAGGGGAGGAGGGCAGGGGCCAGAGAACCGATTTTAATTCATTTATTGATGGGATGAATATAATTGATTTACCACTTCTTGGACGAAAGTTTACTTGGGTGAGACCAAACGGGTCGCCGCAAAGTCGTTTGGATCGTTTCCTTGTGTCAGAAGGATGGTTGCAGGCTTGGGGAGAGGTGTCCCAATGGGCCTTAGATAGGGATATCTCCGACCATTGCCCGATAATTCTAAGGTATTGCACCCAAAATTGGGGTCCAAAACCGTTCAAATTCAAAAAAAATTGGTTGCAAAAAGATGAGTTCAAAGAGGTGGCAGAAAAATGTTGGTTGGAAGCAAAAATTCACGGCTGGATGGGGTATGTGGTGTCAAAAAAATTGAGGTTGATGAAGCAGGGTCTAAGGGAGTGGAGCAGAGAGGAATTTGGGGACATGGATGAAAAAATTTAGCGGCTTACGGAAAAGGTAAAGGAGCTTGATTTGATTAATGAGGAGGTTGGTTTACAAGAAGAAGAGGTAGGGAGAAGGGAAGTAGCAGTTGCTGATTTGTGGGCTTTTCTTAAAAACAAGGAGAGTCTAGCTTTCCAAAGGTCTAGGGTGAGATGGCTAAAGGAAGGGGACGCGAACTCTAAGTATTTTCATGCATGTGTAAGGTCTAGAAGCACAACAAACCATATATCTGCGCTGCTGGTCCAAGATGAGTGAATTCAGGATGCCGTAGGAGTTAAAAATGCCATGGTTAATTACTATACTGCACATTTTCAGATTCAACTTGGTAAAGACTGAGACTAGATGGAATTATGTTCAAAACTGTTTCTGGACAGCAAAACAACAGTTTGGTTGCAGATTTTGAGGCCGAGGAAATTGAGGATATCTTATCTCAATGTGATGGGAGTAAGAGCCCGGGACCGGATGGATTTAACTTCTCCTTTTATAAAGCTTGCTGGGATTTTTTGAAAGGGGAAGTATGTCAATTGTTCTCGGAATTTCATAGAAGTGCGAAGTTGCCAAGATGCCTAACCTCTTATTTTCTAGCTCTCATTCCGAAAATTTCCAGCCCTCAAAGTGTTGGAGATTTTCGGCCTATCTCTCTTTTGGGAAGTGTCTATAAACTAATTTCAAAGGTTTTGGCTGAAAGGTTAGGGGAAGTGATGGAGTTGATCATCTCCGTTAATCAATTGGCCTTCATCAAAAAGAGGTATATAGCGGATGGAGCGGTGGTTATTAATGAGGTAATTGATTTGGCAAAGAAGAGAGAGGAAGGATTGCCCGATTTTTAAAGTGGATTTGGAAAAGGCATATGATTCGGTGTCTTGGGGATTCCTTAACTACATGCTAGGGAGGTTTGGTTTTGATGTGAAATGGAGGTCATGGATAAGGACATGTGTGTTCTCTGGTCATCTATCGGTTTTGGTAAATGGCAGTCCGACGGATGAAGTTAGCATTCAAAGGGGTTTGAAGCAAGGTGACCCACTTGCTCCTTTCCTTTTTCTTTTGGTGGCGGAGGGGCTAAGTGGCTTGGTTAGGGAGGCGATGAACATTGGAAAATTCAAAGGTTTCAAGGTGGGTGATTCGGATGTTGTAATTTCTCATCTACAATATGTGGATGACACAATTATAGTGGGAGAGGCTTGTGAAGAGAATTTGTGGGCAATGAAATCTATCTTGAGGTGTTATGAGTTGGTTTCCGGTTTGAAGATCAATTATCATAAAAGTAGTCTCATGGGGGTTGATGTTAATGGGCCTTTCTTGAGTTCGGCGGCGGAGTTCTCGAATTGCAAGGTGGCTGCATTGCCTTTCACTTATTTAGGCTTACCGGTTGGTGCAAATCCAAGGAAAATGTCAACTTGGCAATCGGTCATTGATGTTTTGAGTAAAAGTTTGAGGTCCCCGAAAAATAGGTACTTATCAATGGGTGGTAGGGTGGTTCTCTTGAATTCGGTTTTGAGCTCTATTCCAATTTATTTTTTGTCCTTCATGAAGATGCCCGTGAAAGTTCGTAGGTCGGTCATTAGAATACAAAGGGAGTTTTTGTGGGGTGGATCTTTGGGGGTGAGGAAGATACCGTGGGTAAAGTGGAGGGATGGTTGTAAACCAAAAAGGAAGGGGGACTCTAGGTGTAAAGGACTTGGAGTTATTCAACCTAAGTTTACTAGGGAAGTGGCGGTGGAGACTTTTGGTAGAAAAAGAGTCTCTATGGTGTAGAGTGTTGAGGGGAAAATATGGTGAGGAGGTGTGTGCAAATCCTAATGAGGGTGGTCTGGCTTGTTCTAGACTTTCGTCGATTTGGTGGAAGGATTTGTGCTCTATTGGTGGTTGTGGTGCGTTGGAGGGAGATTGGTTTGTGGGTGGGGTGGGTAAAAGATTGGGTGATGGAAGAACAATTATATTTTGGAAAGATATTTGGATTGGATGTTCAACTTTACAACATCTATTTCCTAGGCTCTGTTCTATTTCCACTTCACAAGATGGTACTATTTCGGCATTAGGAAGTTAGGGAAATGGTGGGTGGGAGTGGGTTTTTAGGTGGAGGAGAAGGCTTTTTGTGTGGGAGGAGGATACTATGATGGAGTTTCTAAACCTCCTAAATCCATTGGTATTATATCAAAGGGAGGATATTTGGTTATGGAAACAACACTCTTCCGAAGTTTATCATGTTAAGTCTGCATATGAATACCTTATTTCTATCATGCCACAGGAAGTGCAGCTATCATGGGAGGAGGAAAAAGCTTTCAAACTGATTTGGAAAAGTCTTGCCCCACTTAAAGTGGTGGTTCTTTCTTGGCAGCTATTATTGCACAGATTACCTACTAGGGACAATCTATTCCGTAGGAGAATTATTGGAGATAATAGTGATATGTTATGTGTCTTTTGTAAATCACATATAGAAAATAGTTCTCATCTTTTCTTTTCGTGTCCTTTTTCTAAGTTTTTATGGGTGAATATTTTGGTGTGGTTGGGGAAAGATATTCCTTTAACAAGTTCTATAGCTTCTATTTTGGTTCAGTTTGCTGACGCATTTCATAAGCCCCAAAGTCATGTGGTGGTTTGGTGCATTTGAGAACTAAGAAATGGGGTGATTTTTGATAATGGTCATATAGATATGATTTTTTTTATTGGACAGGATCAAGGTTTGCTCTTGGAGGTGGTTTATAACAAGATCAATGGTTGTTTTTTGTTCTTTCTCTGATTGGTGTATTAGCCCGAGTGATTGTATTCATTAGTGGCTTAGGCACTTTATTTGATCTGGTTGTAATCTATTTTTGTATCCAAGACTTTGTATATGGGTTCTAAGGTACCCCTTGTACTCTAATTAATGATACTTCTTTGCTTTGTTCAAAAAAAAAAAAAACTGCAAAGCATCCAATGAGGTACAAACATTGAATAAAATATAGACAGAAAGAAAATCCCATCATTTATAAAAGATTACTGTTAGACTCATATATTGTCAAGAAACGTGAGAAAAAGATTAGAATTTTAGTGAACTCACAAAACTAGTTGGACTAGATGAAATACAAGTAACCTTATCACACAATTACACAATGACCTAAATGGTAAAGTGTACAAACAGTCTCCAAAAATGAGCAAAGGACCCTCTTAAACCAAAACAAACTTGCCAGCCATTAATCTGGTTTGTTCCAAACTAAGAAGTCATTGGAGGTCAGCAAACACTGCACAAACTTACAAGGGAAATTTTGAAACAAAATAACAAGAAATTATACCAAAAATTGAAATGATACACTCAGATTTATTATTTTCTCCCTGGTTTTAGTTCTGGTGGTATTTGTTAGTGCTAAAGTTGTTTAACTTGATCTATCAGATCAATATCTGTCTCCCTCTGCCATATCATTCCAAGTCATATACCGCTCCAGGAACAATAAGCTGTACCTAATCAATAAAACTGGGAAAAAAATAGCATGCCGCTTTACTTGTAATGCGCTTGTTTAGATCAAAGATAAGCATCTTCTCTAGCAAATGACAGCACCGGGAGACATGTTGGGAAATCTAGTATAAGTTTTGCTTTGGATATTGTGGAAGCTGTCTCACATACCTACGAGAATTATCACTTCTTAGAAACCCAGGGGTGGTGTCATCACTGTTGAGTTAATTTTAAATCAATAAGAGAACATCTAAAAAGGATCAAAGAATGAAAAATATTATGCAATCTACAGGGAAACTGCGTAATCTGATTCTAATTTTGAAAATGGGAATGGCAGCAACATGGAACTTAATGATTTATTATCCATTATTAGTTTACTCGGTTTTCATTTCTCAAGTTGATCGTTTCCTTATGTTCCCTAAAAAACTTAAGAGGAAACCAGGGGAACAAAGTAGAGTCACAGAGAGAATAATTATTTGATATCTTCCACAACAATATATGGTATGGTCTTCCGAAGAAATTATTGTATAGGCAAGGACTATATGTAGCATGTCCCATAAAAAAAATCAAGCACTTAAATTTTGATGAACTTCTAAACTTGGAAGCAAGTTCTTAGTTTTCCAAATAGAAACAGTGATGCAGGCTTTAAAATCCAAAAGACATATGCTTAAAGGTCGAAAATTTTCACTAATGTGATCATCTCTTTCTCTCGGGCATGATACCTTAGGGACACACAGAATGATGCCTAGGTTCTTTTCTTCATCTTCTCAAATTCTACTTTGGTTTTAAAAAAATTCTTCTGCCATCAGACTTATATCCATTGACATGATTAAAAGTTCAACCCTCCAAAACCATAGCTCGTTCTTCCTTGGATTTCCCCAAATCCCATCAAACCTCAAATCCTTACCTCCCAGACATTTATTCATAGCATCTATTGACCCTTTACCCTCATCCTTACCTCCCATGTGAGCCTTCAAATTTGTTAGGAACCCAGGAACCGACAATGGAAAAGTAAAGAAAAAAAATGAATCTTTATTGAATATTGAATAAAAATAGAACAAGAAAAGGAGAGTGATCTCCTCCAAGGGTTTCCCCTTCATAAAGGGTTTCCCTTTCACAACTAACCCACTGCTCAGTGCTACAAATTAACAAATCTCCATGCCTCTCTCTTACTCTCTTCCCCTGTTTATATAGCTGAAACTCTAACTAACTAACCATCTCAATTAATGCTAACTAACTAACTATTACATTTCTCTTTATTCCTAATTGGGCTGGGCCCTAACAAAATTCAATTCCCCTAATTCTCTCGACAAACCCTAATTGTGATCTATTGACTCCTATGCCTTCTATTGTCCTGCATTGCAAGCCACATGTGAATCATGTCCATGCAACAATTTCTTAGTCTGCTTTATCGCTTACTCCATTAAATCTCCTAATATTTAGAGTTGCATTAAACATCTCCCTTGAGCAAAGAAACATCATTCCCATTTTAGCAAACTTTGACAACCAAATTTCATAATTGCATAGAGTTGTAGAACTTAGAACTCTAATTTACAAGTAGTTCTAACATTCTGATCTAAAAGGGAAAAATAATACAAACAAACAAGAACAAAATCAGACCCTGTAGACTTAAGAATTATGATAGCGATTCAGGAGTCAGTAGTAATACCTCTGTGATCAGTCTCAGCTGAACATAATCTTTGCCAGGAAAGATGGGTTGTCTCGTCATGATTTCACCAAGTATGCAACCAATAGACCGTATATCAATGACTGCCGTATATTCTGAAAAGGAAAAGGAAAATGATTTTTTGACACAGAATTTGGGACAACACACGGGACACCATATGATATGAGCAGTCACATGTGATCAAGATCAGATGTGACATGACATGTCTTGATCTGTAGGACTTTTTTTTTTTTTTTTTTTAAATTTAAATTTTTTTTGTAAATAAATTTTTTGATTAAGTATGTGTCAATATCCGGTGAAGCAGGTACAAATATCTGGTGAATGCCTTCAAATATGTGGTGAATGCCCACACTAAAACCAAGTTTTGGATGCCTTAGATTATCTGGTGAACATAGTTCAATTATCTGGTGAATGACTTCAAATATGTGGTGAATGCTCATACTAAAGCCAAGTTTTGGATGCCTTAGAGTATCTGGTGAACGTAGTTCAATTATCTGGTGAATGCCTTCGAATATCTGGTGAATGCCCATACTAAAACCGAGTTTTGGATGCCTTAGATTATCTGGTGAACGTAGTTCACTTATCTGGTGAATGCCTTCGAATATGTGGTGAATGCCTATACTAAATTAGCTTGTGGATGCCTTAGATTATCTGGTGAACGTAGTTCAATTATCTGGTGAATGCCTTCAAATATGTGGTGAATGCCCATACTTAATCAAAAAATTTATTTACAAAAAAAATTTAAATTAAAAAAAAAAAAAACTGTGCTACAGTGCCGCACTGTGCGGCACTGTTCATACGGTGTACGTATGTTGTCCGGCATTTTGTGTCAAATTAGCAAACCTGTTCTGAAAAATTAAGAAGCAATTTGGAGCCGAGGCCTTCCCTGAGATTTTGGGTCCGTGCGAACCGAGAAATTTGTACCCTTTTTTTATAAGCCATATATTATCAAAAGCAGACAGAGTGATGCATAAAAACTAATTATTAATTATTTTAATACAACTGAAACAAAATATAATCGAAAAAAGAAAAAGATTACAGTAGCAAATTATAATAGAATTATAGCAAAAATATTTATACTTATATCTAACCCAAAAATGTTGCTACAACATTCCTACACCAACAGTATCCTCCATTGATAGTAAATAAAACATAAGAGCTAAGAAAGAAGTCGATGCCATGTTAATCTCTTAATATTGTCCTCCCTATATTCTTTATTGCAAAATCATTAATAATTTGTTCATTGTCAAGATTCTTTAAAAAATCATTTTCAATAGAAATCAAAGCAAGACTGGTTAATCTATCTTGAGACATAGTAAATCGCAAATAAGATTTTAACAATTTTAATTTAGAAAAACTTATTTCAACAGATGCAATAGTAACAATGATGGTTAATATTATTCTATAAGCTATGAATGCATTAGGAAAACAATTAAATGTCTTCAAAGAACTCAATATCATAAAACTTGATTTTGATTCAACCGTTAAAACCTCTCTAATGACTTTTAATTCTTCAAATAGAATTTCACCATCAAGATCATAAGAATCACCATATTTTAGATAAGTTTCATGATTTTTGCAACATAATTTCAAGTCCTTATCAGAGAATGATCTAAGCCTTTCAATACTAAACAAAAACCCAAAAATTTCCTCATACGTGCTATATTGCTCAAATCTTCTATTAAGTGAGCCAATTGCTTGATCTACAATATATAAAAAATAGTGAATTCTAAAAGACTCCTCGGCATATTCAACATTCATTTGATTGTGTGCATTCACGGGAATTTCCATCATTGCATTTCTTTCTACGAATTTGACGTTTTTGAACAAACACACAATCAATCTCCATTTCATTTGCAATTATTTCAGCACTAACAATAGCATTTGGAAATCCAGTTTCTCTATATTTTTCCAAGCACTTAATCAACCCTTTTACTAGTTCTATAGCCACATCAATACGCATGTCTTTTTTTTTTTATACAAACTTTTGCTAACTTCATTAATAGCGGATAACAGCTCAAACCAAATAACCATAGCTAGTAAAAACTCAAAGTTCCCAATTCCATGATTTGCTAAACATTCAGCTTCACTCCTAATCTTTGAATCATTATCTTGTTCAGCTAGTTGAAGTAAAGCTTCTCTTATGTCTGAAGCTTGAGTTTTAATTGCATACACACTATTTACATGACCTTCCCAACGTGTTTGTGACAATGGTTTAATAGTGAAACCTTTCACATTATCTCTTAAAATTTTCCAACGCTTTGTGGAATGAGAAAATACAGTGTAGATACGTTGTAGGGCCCAAAAAAATCTTTAGCTTTAGTAGAAGAATTTGCAATGTCACAGAGTGTCAAGTTAAGGCTATGAAAACCACATGGTGTGTATAATGCTCTAGGATTTATATCCAATAATTTTTTTTGTACACCTTGGTGTTTTCCTTTCATATTAAATCCATTATCATATCCTTGCTCCTCACATTATTAATATCAAGGTCAAGAGTTTCTAAAATATTTTGTAATTCTTCAACCTGTTGTATCATAAACTTTCAAAAATTCAACAAAAAACTCTTCAATTTTTATTGGACTTGTAGAAACATCCACACAACGTAGTATGAGAGTCATTTGTTCTTGGTGACTTACATCAGGAGTGCAATCAAGAATCACAGAAAAATATTTTGCATCTTTAATTTTTTTGATTATTGCACTTTTAACTTCATTACCTAACATATTAATCAATTCATTTTGGATCTTATGACTAAGATAATGATAATGAATTTCGTTATTCTTGATACGATCAAGATGCTTTTGCATGACAGGATCCCATTCAGTGATCATCTCAACAAGGGCAAAAAAAAGTTCCCATTATTTTCTACATTAATCCTCTCGTTTGTTCCACGAAAAGCTAAATTCTGTTCAGCAAGATATCTAACAACAGAAATTATTCTAACTAAAACATTCTTCCAATATTCTTTTTGTTTGCTTATAAGCTGTTGAAGATGTTTACCAATTGTTATGTTTTTCTGAAATCCGATTTGTAAGTCAATCCATTTACTCATGAAAGCCATGTGCGCACTACTTGATTCATGTTCTTTAAGCCTTATAGAAAGATGATTCCAATCATTAAAACCTTCATTTCCTAAGTCGTTTGGTCTATGACTTGTACCAAATAACTTACAACAAAAATAAAAAAACTCTATCTAATTCTTTTGAATAAACAAGCCAACTCATGTCTTGCTCTTCTCCGTTAGAACAATAACGAATGTAATATGATGAACATCAACATCAACTTGCATACTACCTACAATCACAATCAAAAGGCAAGCGGTGAGAATTAAATTGAAATTGGGAATTTAGAATTTACGGAATTGGGAAGGAAGAATAAAAGAGAAAAAAAAAAGAAATGGGATGGTGTCATCACCTGAATAGTGGCTATGCTTTTAGAGAGAAGGATGTAACTTGTAAGAATAAAAAAGAAAAAAAAATAAGAAAGATAAAGGATGAAAGGGGTGCTGGTGTTGTGCAGCCCCTATACCAGAGAAATAAATGTGAAAATTTGGGAGTCAAAGTGCTTTCAGCAGCAAAAATGAACTTCGGGTAATTTGATATCCCAATCAAACCAATATAAAAAAAGTTGAAAACCTAATTTAACCTATCTTATTTATGATAACAAGTAATCATGGGTTAAAACCTTATTAAGTTTTGGGCCTTAATTTTAGAAGGTAATTCGGCTCTTAAATAAATAATTTAATTAAATAATTTTTTATTTTAGTATATACATATATACATATATATATATATATATATATATATATATATAAAGTAAAAAAAAATTGGTACCCCTAAAAGATGGGACCTTACGTGGTCGCACCAACAAATCATGTTCAGGATCGTCACTGTTTGGAGCTCAGCACCATCTAGTAAACACATACTCGGTCATAAAACCAGTTTCAGATGTAGTTCTATCAAGACCAAAGTCTCCAATCTTTGAGTGTACATATTTGAGGCCTCTTAGCAACTGATACAGAAAATACTGAAAAAAAAGTAGATCTTATAAATGGAAGTAAGACGCAGTATAGGAACTATGCTACAATGCCCAAAGCTTAGAAGGCAGGATGAAGCCTATACAATGTAATAGTCGGTGTGGGTCCCACGAGTGAGGTGGGATCTACATCACCTGTTATAAGTGAGGTGGCTCCTATTTTAAATATATATTGTTATAAAAAACACACAAATGTCAATTTCAATTATAATTCAAAAGAAAAAAGAAAAACATCACTGAGTGAAAGGTAATTCAACATATTAGATTACATGTAAATTGTAAAGCAAATTTATAATAAAAATATTTTTACTTGTCTGTTCTATAGGAAGTGTTCCTGCCAAAAACCGACTTGTCGGAATGTGGTCGGAAGATGGTAAATTCAATCCCTTAATTTTGTATTTTAAGGAATACCAGTGAACAATGACTCTTTAGCGGTCTCATGAACCGGATGGTCCCTCTAATACGCTTAAGAGAGATTCACCTAGGTTAGCGAAAGTGAGTCTTTACTTTGGGGTTTTCCTCCTTTTATAATAGGATCCCCTCATTTCTTTAGAGATTAATTTTATCTCTTTTTATCCTTATCTCTTAAGGTCTTCTGATCTCTTCTTGGAGATCTGTTTTATCTCTATTATCTTTTATCTCTTAAACCAATTTTTGGATATATGATATTCTTATTATCCGTTATTCTTGTTGTTATTCCTTCATCTTAGTATCAATTTAGTTATTCTGTTATTTATTATATTATTATATTATTCTTCCAATCTTTATCCTTTTAATATCCTCCTCGGAAGGTCAATCAGTTACATGTCCTCGATAAATTGGTTATTCAAGCTCGGTGGGCGAGCCTAATATCTCGGCCAGTACACGAGTCCCCCCAAGCTTTGAGCTCAAAAGAGCGCAAAAGCTTTATAATAGAAACCGAGCTTGGCTTTAATCTTATCCAAGGGAAATCAAGAATTTATTATATATATTTTCTTACCTCGATGACTTCAGTTCGGTAGCCGACTTTCATACCTTGGTCATTTTTTGAGCTCGGTGGACGAGCCTACATCTTGGCCAGTACACAAGCCCCCAAGACTCCGAGCCCAGAAGGGGCGTAGGAGTCTTATCAGAGTATAATCGAGCTTCTACAGTATGCCCTTTATGGCACAATTTTCAAGGCCTGCTTCTACGACCATCTAATTAGAGGGCTAATCAAGGCCCTAGCAACTGCAGCGCGTATTCCGACCTTTTTGACACGTGGTGCTCCTTCATTAGCATGCCGAATTGACGTGATTTTTGAAGAGACGTTTCCCTTCCTTCTCACTCCAGTCGTCATCATTACCTCACACAGTAACGTTCCAATTTTATGAAATGTCACCCTTCTCATTATAAATTGAGAAGGCTCATTTCACTTCATTTTCTACTGCATCTCCTTTCATATTTCCTCTTCTTCAAGCCTTTCTGCATTTTCTCTTCTTTTCCAGGTACGTCTTCCCTACCTCTTTCCTTTTTGTTATTTCCTTCATTCTACACCATTCTTCATCATGGAACCTTCATTTGAGGTATCCCAGAATAATTCTTCAGAGGTTCAAATCATAGAACCTGAGATAAATCTTGTTGGGGGTTCTCCCCCGTCTTCTCTTCCTTCTTCGAAGGGTAATGGGGATAACCCAGATGACTCATCCTCTTATTCCTCTGGAGAAAGTAGTTCTGCTACTCCTCGGGCCACCATTGTCCCAAAACGTCGCAAGCGCGCCTCTAGGGTTCCCAAAGAACCCATTCCAGACATTACCATCCCTGGGTATTTTTGGGTTAGGCCTGAAGTTGGAGTATTTTTTTTCTAACTTTAGGAGTCGTGATTCCCTTCGAATTGTCAAAAACAAAGTTTTCCTTTCTTATGACATTATTCGTTGTCTTCTATGTTTGGATGATGAACATGTTTTCCTGAAAGATCTTCCTGTTGAACCACACTTTACTTATGTGTATAGAACCCTATTCGAGCAACTGGAATCACTGTTCCTTTTACTCAATTTGAATGTGATGTATTAAAGATCATGAATGTTGCCCTACTCAACTGCATCCCAACAATTGGGCCTTCATGAAGGCTTTTCAAATTTTGTGTAGCCAAGTCGGAATGGAGGCCACCGCACCCAAGTTCCTATATTTTTATAAAGTTCAGTTTGGAGATCCGATTGGTTGGATCTCCCTCGGCGGAGTTGAGAAAAGGGCATTATTGGCCTCTGCAAGAGCTCTTACAAATTTTTCAAGTCGGATTTCTTCAAAATCCTACCTACTGAAGGGAACGAATCTTTCTTTTGTGATTCTGATGGAAAACCAAAATTCCCCTTTTATTGGAAACCACACCCTTCCAAGTTTTCTGGGTTTGACCTTGGCTCTATGACTGCTCAAGAGCAAACCGATGTTGAGGCTCTCAAACTTTACCCTCGGCCATTGCCTTGTGTGAGGCTCTTAAAACTTCCGGCCTCTTCCACTCGGCGGGTCGACTTTGATCGTAAGTATTGTATTTCGGATATTTTGATACACTTATAGAATCATGCTTTTTTACAAAGCCTATTTCTTTTGCAGTGATCATGGGTAAGTTCAACTACAAAGCGCTGATGAAGAAGTCCACTCATCAAGACGCCGGTGCCTCGGTCTCTTTTGCTGATGCTATGGGCAAGAAGAAAAAGGTTACTGAACTATCTGAGCCTACTCGTGTTTCTAAACGACTGAGACCCGTCAGGAGGCTCCACAAGGTAGGGGCTCTTCTCCTACCCCATTGGCTCAAGAGATGCCAGTTGCTGGGAAAAGAAAAGACAAAGAACCTGTGGTAGCCGATCCATCTGTGAATCCAAAGTGGTATAACGGGAGTTGCAATCCTGGGATTGGTTCTCTCTGGCGAGGTGACTTTAACCCGGGGCCCTTGGTTGATTCTCATGTACTAAAGCCCGCGGATGCCCGACTTCTATTGGAGTAAGGTCCCGATGCAAGCATGGAAGCCGCGACTGCTTATGCTCTTCGGATTTCTTCCATCACCCGTTTCTGGAGCAATGAACTTGCAAGCAATGTGAAGAAAATGGCAGACATGAAGGCTGAAGCTGTCCAAGCTTTGCGTACCAGAGACGAGCTTGAAAAGTCTTTGGTCAAGTGCGAAGAGCAAGCTCGATTGATCGAACAATTGAAAACTTAACATGCCGAGTTGGAAAGAACCACTTCATCCCTTCGATATGAGCTCTCCAAAGAGAGAGACGAAAGAATTAGCTGCCAGAAAGTTGCCGAGGCTTCTCAGGCTTTACTTGATGCTAAGAAGAAGACCAATTGCAAGCAAGTCGAGCTGAAGGAGGCCGAGGCCGAGATCATGAAAGAGCACGTTTCTGGATTTTATCGTGCTATTAAACAAATTCAGTGATTTCTTCCTAATGCTAACCTTTCTGAAGCTGATGTGGACAAGGATTTTAACAAGGATGGAATTATGGTTCCTTTGTCCGAGCTCGAAGATGAGGAAGAGGAAAACCAAGAAGAAAAAGAAAATTAAGAAAAGAATGAAGAACAAGTTGAAGATGAAGAGGGCAACGGAGGAGCCTTCCTCAATTTACTCTCCCCCAACTGAAAACATTGTTCCCTCTAATCCTGATGTAGTGATTGTTGTAACAGCCTGATTTTGATTATGCGATTCAACCGGTTAAAAAATAATTAATTATATTTTAATTTTAGAGTTAGAAAGTGTTTTTGATTAAAATAAAATCATATTCATAGTATACTTTATGGTAGAGGGTTACGGTAAAATTTTCGGTTGAAAATTCAGATGAAAGCAGGTCTGTGTTTTCCTTGTACAAGTACAAGTTTACTGAGCAGAAAACCTAATTTTAAACCGTGAACGAAATGGTTAGTGTTTTTGTGATGTCTTGTATGATATTGGAAATTTTTGAAAATTTGAGTTCAGAAATAAAATATGATTTATTCGGGCGAAAACGTCAGAAGAATTACGATCGAAAAATACAACCGAGTACGAAATGGAGCAGATTAGGGAGCACAAAAGAAGTGAAGTGACTTGATGGAACTTGATGGAAATGGGTTATGACACACTCCAAAAGTGTAATCATCACACTCTTCAAATTATATCATATTATATTCTAAAAACATATTTTTCTCTCTCTTCTCAAACCAAACAAGGCACAAGGTCAAAACTTGCTCTCCAAGCTCATTCCTCTCTCCTCAATTTCGTACCACTCTCTCCCTTCTCTATATATACACCTCTCATTTTCACTTCATCACTTTCCTTCTCCAAAACTCCATTAAAACTTCATCTACTTCCTTTTCTTTTAAAAGTTCAAGCTCTTAAAGCTTTAGTTTTTATTCATCTTTTCTACTTGAGTTCTTCATTAAAGTTCTTCCTTATACTAAGGGTAATGCTCTCATATGAATCTTTTTGCAAGTTTCATCTTTTATTTCTTGGTTTGCTTTATGTGTTCTTCATATGCTTTAAACTTCTAAGATCTCTCTAAAATGGTAGAAAACTCCTTTTGAGTTGAAACCACTTTCTATAGTCTTGTATTAACTTATATTTTTACATACTAAGAGGTTGTGTAAAACAAAAATCTCTACCTATCTCTTCCTATGAAGGCCGAAGCTATGCATATGTGGCCTAGGAGGTTTTTGCTTCAACTTTTGGAATATGATAATGTGTTTGAGTTTATAATTATTCCTTGATCTTAAATCTATAAATCTTGAAAGGTTTGATAGCTTGTTTTCCTATGATGGCCGAAAATATGTCTAGGTAAGCCTAGGATACTATGTTTTAACTTTCCAAGTATGATCATGGATTTAGAACTCTTAATACCTTGTGATTCTAAACCTAAGAGTTGTTATCAAACAAAAAATATTTTTCCTCATTATCCTATGTAGGCCGAAACTTAAATGTTTTAGAGCAAGGATGTTTGAGTTTCATTTTTCAAAATGATCATTAACTAAGGCTCCTTAATATAGAAGGATGCTAAGTCTAAGAGATTGGAAAGTTTAAGGATTTCCAACTTGTTTATTCTATGTTATTGAACCTAGGATGTGTTATTTCTTATTTTCCAAAATGATCGTGGACTTGAGCTCCATAAGATATTTGGATGTTAAGTCTAAGAGATTGGAAAGTTTAAGTTTCCGTTGTTTTCCAAAATGATCATGGACTTGAGCTTCATAAGATATTTGGATGCTAAGTCTAAGAGATTCGAGAGTTTAGGGATTTCTAGCCTATAAATCCTATGAAGGCCGAACCTATAAGGTTATGGACCTAGGATACTTTGTTTTTCATTTTCCAAAATGATCATGGACTTGAGCTCCTTAATACATTTGGATGCTAAGTCTAAAAGATTGGAAAGTTTAAATATTTCTAGCCTATGTTGTAATACAAGGCCGAAACCTACCCTAAGTGGTTGGATGATTTTTTATTCCATATCTTCTACTTATAGCAATTTATCTAAGTTACCTAGAACCTAAGTGATAAGTATCCAAAGACTTATGTTGACAAAAGAATCATAACTCTGATTTGAATTGAATGGCCAAACCTAGCCTAAAGAGAACATAGATGAGTTTGTTTGATTTATTGGTTATTATGTTGATTGGTTGAAGGTGGAGTTAGTACTTTGTGGTGTGACAATGAGAAGCTTCGAGTTCGGGAGTTTGGTGATAACCCAGGTGGGGGAAAGATCCAACCTAAACCCTACTAGTAGTCGAGTAATCGACAAGATCAAAATCACATTGGAAACCTTTTCTGAAAAACCAATTGTGATTCAGGTATTGTAGGTTTATCGATATTAAGTTGATTTTATATTGTTGATGGTTGATTTGATTTTATTACCTTTATTGGATTGATTTTATGCTATTTTGGTGATATGGGAATATTTTGATTGATATTGTGTTATGCATGATCTGCTTGGTTTTTATTATTATGCTTAGTGAATTTTAAGCAAAGATATATATGTTGTCTAAGAGATGATTGTTTTGGGTGTGAGGATAATGATGATTTAGAAGTTCCTAACATAGATGATGTATGTTAAAGAGGTGTTATGGCATAGAATATGTGTCAAGTTCTAATGGAAGGTTAAGGCACTAGGATGTTGTTAAAACGGGTTGGTGAGATTCAACTATAGGTGTTGTTGTCCAAAACCGTGTATTGGTAATATAATACACAAGAACAAAAGTGTATTGGTAATATAATACACCGTGTATTGGTAATATTATACATGTAAAACACTTCTGTGTATTGGTAATATAATACACCGTGTATTGATAATATAATACACGTAAAAAACTTATGTGTATTGGTAATATAATACACGTAAAATCAAGTGTTCTCGCGAGACCACTTTCACCTTAGAAATAGGTGTGCAGCTATGGTGTCCTTGAGTAGCATGAGATTGAGGGTAGAGGATGATATATTAATTTGAGGATGATTTGGTAGTTAGGTGTATTGATTGTCTGTGACAATTACTGTATAATGTATTATGACTCTTTTCTGCTTTTTGATGATAGAACTAATTCTTATTCCCTATGTTTCTGTATTTTTGTGGGTTACTTTGGTTTACGTTAGAAGACCCGATGGAGGGTTACGTTGCTGAGGAGCTGGACGGAACTCTGTATGAAACAGAGATTGCCGAGGAGTTGGATGGAACCCCTTTTGAACCAGAAGCTGGAGGTCGAGCTGTGATCCATGGCGATTAGAGTATAGACATTATGGCCAGTGTGTCTAAGGAGTATTTTATATTTCCGCTAGTATGTCTGTTATTAAGTTTATGCCTGTGAGAGATCCTACTGAGAGGATACTCTCAACAGTGTTTTGGTATTGTAATGAACAATTAGGTGTGTATTTACATATGTTAAATTTGTTGTGTTTTAAATTTGCAGAATTTATATGATAATTAAATAAGTTTTAATTTTACCATATTTTTCACGATAATTGCGCGATTAATAATTGATTTAAGAAGGTAATTAATCTAATAAAACATCGGGGCACAACGGGGTGTCTCAATTACAGAAGAAGAAGTTGTTGCTCATGAGGATGTTCATGAGTAAATTAGGAAATTTTCTTCTTGATTTTAAAATATTTTGTACCTTTGGCCATGCCCTTCTGTACTTTTTTGACTATGAACTATAATATTAATGATAATTTTGATCCTTTGGTAATGCCCCTCTATATTTTTACACCTAGGAAATTTTAAGTTTTTCCAATTGTCAACTTTGTTTTGGCTCAGTCTTCCTTTATGACCTTTATGTTTCAAACTTAGGATTTTTAACCGAGTGCTTGGATTAACTCGGTTAATTTTTCTAAGTAATTTGCCTAACTAGGTTTTAGTTTACCTTTTCGATTTTAGCTCGGTCAACCTCTTTAGGCTCTTTAATTACCTTTTTAAGTTCGATATTTCGATTTTAGCTCGACCAGCTGTATTGGCTCGACATTTCAACTTTAGCTCTGTTAGCCTCCTTAGGCTCTTTGTTTACCTTTTAGGTTCGGTGTTTCGATTGTAGCTCGGTCAACCATATTGGCTTGGTATTTTGATTTTAGCTCGGTTAGCCTCCTTAGGCTCTTTGTTTACCTTTTTAGGTTTGGCGTTTCGATGTTAGCTTAGTCAGCCATATTGGCTCAACATTTCGATTTTAGATCGGTCAACCTCTTTAGGCTTGGCATTTTTTATGTTGCCGATTTGAATAATTACCATGTAATAGTATTCAGTAATATAAAAATAAACTAGCGTAAGATAAAACTGAAATAGAATTCATTTATTTATTTGCTTGGGTGTGCCTCATTAAAACCTTCCTGGCTAAAAAACCCAGGGTAGGAAAAAGAGTACATCACCTGCTTACATAAGCTTTAACTAAAGTAGAACTTAAGGTGGGAGGTATTCCAAATTCTTGGAATAGCCTTCCCTGACAACTCTTCAAGTCTATAGGCCCCATTTCCTAAATTTTCAACTACTCGGAATGGGTCGAGTTGGCTGCAAGCTTACCCTCATTGGAGTCTTTCCTTGCTTCATTTTGCAACCTCAACACTAAGTCACCTTGAACAAATTCCTTGGGTCTTAACCTTGAATTGTGTTTCCGAGCTGCTTTATGTTTGTACAACTCTTCCCTGATTTTGGCTTCTTCACGAACTTCTTCAACAATGTCAAGTTCCACTCTGATTTCTTCATCATTACTTTTATAATCATGATGTTGCCTTCTGAACGAAAGTTCACCGAGCTCAACCGGGATCATTGCATATGTCCCATAGGTCAGCTTGAAAGGAGTTTCTCCGGTTGATGATTGTGGTGAGCAGTGATAAGCCCAAAGGATGCTTGGTAATTCTTCAACCCAAGCTCCTTTTGACTTGTTTAATCTTCTCTTGAGCTCATTCAGAAAGACTTTGTTGGCTGCCTCGGCTTGCCCATTAGTTTGTGGGTGTTCTACTGAGGATACCTTTTGTTTTATTCCGAGGTTGGCATAGAATTCCTCAAGTCCTTTGTCAGTGAACTGTTTTCCATTATCAGTGACTATTGCATAAGGCAAGCCATCTCAGCATATGATGCTTTTCCAGACAAAATTCTGGACTTTTTGAGTTGTTATTTTAGCTAATGGCTCAGCTTCAATCCATTTGGTAAAGTAATCTACCTCTACCAACAAGAACTTCACTTGACCTTGGGCCACAGGGAAAGGACCGACTATGTCCATCCCCCACATGGTGAAGGGCCATGACGAGAACATGGAATGAAGCTCTTCAGCTGGCACTTGTGCAATATTAGCAAATTTTTGGCAAGGTTCACACCTTTTGGTCCAAGCAACACAGTTTGATCTCATGGTTGGCCAGTAAAAACCCGCTCGTAAGACCCGAGCTGCCAAAGATCTTCCTCCTGATTGCATTCCACAAATTCCTCTATGCATCTCATCTATTACATACTCGGATTGTTCCTTTGTTGTGCATTTCAATAAAGGCATGGAAAACCCCTTCTTTAAAACTCTCCATCTCGGATTGTGTAATGGCAAGACTTCAGGCATATTTTCTTTGCCTCCTTGGAGTCATCGGGCAATTTATCCGAGCTCAAGAATTCCCAAACGGGCGTCATCCAGCCTCGGTCATAGTGCTCGGCAGTTAAGACTTATGTGCTCTATATACTTGGTTCATGCAGATTTTCCTTAATGAAAGTTCTAAGCTGGTCAGCTTTCTTTGTATTGGCCAACTTAGATAACAAATCGGCCCTGAAATTTTCCTCACGGGGAATATGTTCAATATAAAATTATCAAATTCTGAAATTAAACTATTAACTTTATAAAGATACATGGTTAACTGGGGATTCTTTGTTTGGTAATCACCCGAAATTCGGCATGTTACTAGTTGTGAATCACTTCGTCATTTTAGCTCCTTTACGCCAACATCCTTGGCCAGCATCAATCCTGCTATTAGGGCTTCATACTCTACTTGGTTGTTAGAAGCTTTGAATCCAAATTTTAAAGATTTCTCCAGGATTAGGTCATATGGTCCCTCAATAATTACCCCAGCTCCACTACCTTTCAAATTAGACGAACCATCAATGTACAAATTCCAAGTAAAAACTTTTGAGGTCGACTTTGAAGAGAGCTCGACAATGAAATCGGATAGGCACTGTGCTTTCATCGGTCCTCTCAGCTCATATTTCAAACCGAATTCTGATAACTCTACTGACCAAGCTATCATCATTCCTACTAAATCCGGTTTTCTAAGTACCTGCTTTATCGGATGATCCATTTTGACTATAATCTGATGTGACTGGAAGTAAGGTCGCAATTTCCGAGCTGCCATGACCAGGGAGAGGGCGAGCTTTTCAATCACTTGGTACCTGGCTTCTGCATTTCGCAGAATCCTGCTGACATAATATGCCGGCATCTACTACTTTCCTTCCTCCTGGATGATCACTGCACTTATTGCATAATCATTGACAACCAAGTAAAGATATAGATCCTTTCCGAGTTGTGGACGAGTTAGGATTGGAGGAGAAGTTAGAAAAAGTATCAACTCTCCAAAAGTCTTTTCACACTCCTCGGTCCAAGTAAACTCCTTTGGTTTTTTCAAAAGTTGTAAAAAGGCCTTGCTTTCTCTGTAGATATTGGGAGAAAACGAGATAGGGATGCCAAACGTCCTGCCAACCTTTGTATTTCTTTTACACTCTGTGGGCTCCACATGTCAATGACAGCTTTGCATTTGTCAGGATTGGCCTTAATCCCCCTATGAGTCAACATATATCCCAAGAATTTTCCTCCTTGCACACCAAAAGAACATTTCTCAGGATTCAACCTCATATTGTATGTTCTTAATTGATTGAAAATTTCTTCCAAGTCGGTAGGGTGTTTTTTGGGGTCATCGGACTTTACTACCATATCATCAACATAGACTTTCGGGTTCTTTCTGATCTGTTTGGCAAATACTTTGTCCACGAGCCTCTGGTATGTTGCACCAGCATTTTTTAAACCGAAAGGCATTACTCCGTAGCAATAATTTGCCCCCTCGGTCATAAATGTTGTTTTTCCTCATCGGGTGGATACATCCTTATCTGAATGTATCCCGAATAAGCATCTAAGAAAGTTAAAATCCTGTAGCCTGAAGTTCCATCTACCAAACTATCAATGTTGGGTAGAGGATAAGAATCCTTGGGACATGCCTTGTTGAGATCGATGTAATAAGTGCACATCCTCCGCTTGCCATTAGCTTTTTTTACTAACACAACATTAGCTAACCAAGTGGTATATTTGACCTCTCTGATGAAGTTTGCTTTGATTAACTTTGCGGTTTCTTCTTCCACAGCCTTTCGTCTTTCCTCACCGAGCATCCTTTTCCTCTGGGCTATAGGCTTGACCTCAGGACATGTAGATAACCTATGGCACATAAAGTTGGGATCTATACCAGGCATATCCGACGTCTTCCAAGCAAACAAGTCTGCATTCTTTGTTAGAACGACATGAATTTGGTCTGAGTATTGGGTCAAGTTAGCTACCGACCTTCGTACATTGCTCGGCTTGGGTTTGTAACATCCTTGACTGCTCTATGGATTGATGACTGTCCCCACAGACCAACATGGGTCTTTTCAGCGTGCTTTGTCCTCACTCACACGCTTCCTGGGAAAACTTCACAGGAGGTCACCCATCATAGAATTGCTTCAAGTCAAGCACGCTTAACCGTGGAGTTCCTAAGTAATGGGTGATCAGCCTCTGGCTCGACTAGTTTTTGACTAGTAAAGACCATTGTTTTATTCGAGTTTAATCTCGTTTTCGCCCAAATTAGACTTGATTGTCTTCAAGCAACATTTTGAATCTCTAAAGTAGTTTTAGGGTAATTTAGCTGATTTAGAGTCAAATAAAGCACTTACTGCTATTTCTTGTTTTCAAGTTAATAAAGAGAAGCAATTCTGGAATTATTCGCCTCGCAAGAGGGTACTCACCTCGCGAGCCTGAAGCCTTGCTGTGCCATAAATGCCATCCTCTCTGTCTCGCCACGCGAACCATGTCTCGCCTCGCGAGCCTGAAAGTCAGAAAGCATTACGATCAGCCCGTGATGCCCATCACGGGCATGATGAGAAGAACCTGAAGGACAGAGACCATCATGGCTTAGCCGTGATGAAGGTCACGGCTGTGACAGATTGGAATTTGAAGCCTCGCCTCGCGAACTGCTCTCTCGCCTCGTGAAAACCCAATTTGAACTCGCGCCAAAATTAATATTCGCGTCGCGAGAGTACGTTCGCCTCGCGAGCGCGCGCAGATTCTGGATGGTATAAGTTGTTGTTTAGGGTAGAAACGAGGATCTCTATCCTTCTCATCATCTTCTTTTCCTTTTAGAATAGATGGCTACGAATCAGGTTTTTGTTATATTGTAATGGAGAACTAACTCCCTTGGATTAGTCTACTGTAATCGGGTTCCATTGACGCTTGAGGTTATGTAATTCCTGATTTCATTGCTTTTCTCTTTCAATATTGTTCTATATGTTTTGTTTGCATAATTCAGGATTGTATGGAATGTGTATTGATTTGTTTCGATGATTGTGTGTTCATATACTTAATCGTGTTTGCTTAATTCGCGTGTGTTCATTCGTGTTTGCTTAATTCACGAGCGCTTCACCCCGTTTGCTTAATTCGGGAATAGGAACATACATCGCGTAGCGTCGGTTTCGCTTATTAATTGTCGCTACAATCGAAAGGGGATTAGAATCTGCTTAGGGCTTGGATTTATATGAACCAATGATAGTGGGAAACCGAAAGCAGTAGATTAGTCGTTACAATTATTGACAATCACCTATTTGCATTATTTTCTTAATTGTTTTCTTTATTTAGTTTCAAATCTTAACCCCCCCCCCCCCCCAAAACTGATTTTCTGTTAACAACAATCCAAGAGTTCTTGTGAGACGATACTCGAGTTGTCACTCCCTAACTACATATTTTTGTAAACCGCTCGCTTTTTGACGCGTGCGCGACAACGCGTCAAAAATTGGCGCCGTTGCCGGGGACTCTCGTTGTTATTAACAGAAAATTAAAAAAAAAACTTTTGCATTGCCGAATTAGTTACGGCTGCTTTGTCTGGTTGTGAATCTTAGTACTTCCCATGGATAATTACATGCATGGTTATATGCCTAACGTTTATTATGAGCCATCATGCATATATTATCCTAACATTGCTGGAGGTTATGAGTTTAGTGGTGATTCTGGCATGAACGGAGTGAACCACTATTCTGGAGGACAGAGCACCTTGGATGAGATAGCTTCGTTGGTGCTTCAAATGACAGTAAGCCAGCACCAATATCAGCCTGACCCTACACTAGCCCAACTCAGTCTAGAAGAAATGGTGCAACGGATGGCAGAACACAATCTTGAATCCCAACAGAGGACAGTTGAATTTCAACAGAGGATGGAAGCAAGTCTTCAGGATTTTGCCACTCAGAATGCTTACATCGTTTCCGCCTTGGCTACACTGCAAACTCCACATCCCCTTGAAGAACATACAGATTCACAAGTAGTTGTTCTTGACAATACTTCTTTTGAGCATAATTTTGATAATGATGTCAAGAATACTTCTATTGATGAACTGAGTGTTGAATCTCCAGATATTCACACCTTTCCTGATTCTATCTATTATACTTCATGTGCTGATTGTAATGAATTTGCTTCGTGTGTAGCATGTTCTGAAAGGTATGAAGAGCAAAACGTCTATATGAAACATGAGACACATGAGGTTGAGGGCCCTGTTCGGCCAGGGAATATAGAAAATGAGGATCAGGAGGACATCTGCTTCACCATGTTCGAGGATGACGAAGAACTTTTGGAATTAGATGATCCTACTAATTCTTATGCATGTGTTGAATGTGATGGGATGGATGAACTGTGTGTTGAATTTCCAGACATTCAAGCCTTTTCTGATTCAGTTTGTTGTACTATATGTACTGACTGTACTAACACTAACCCTTGTGTGGTGTGTACTGAGATTTCTGCATGTATAGCATGTGATAAATTGGATAATGCGTTGAATGAAGAACGTGCAGAAGTTGAAGCAGCACCAGAGATCCTCCCCACTTGTTCACCACCTCCCCCTGTGGAACCACCAGCGATGGAGTTCAAGCCTCTGGATTTTGCACCCTTGGATATGAAGACACTATGGCCAGTCCAAGAGGTTGAACCCCATTTTTATTGGGAGGACTTTGTTGACAAGGTTGACAAGGAGGTCATCTTTGACCCGAGAGGGAGTGAGAAGTCCGCCGCACTTGGCGAGGTCACCATAATTGTCAAGTGCTCACCTCCATATCAAGGCTGCAAGTTAGGGGATCATGGAATGAGATTCCGTCCCTTGTCTATCACTTGGGCCTTATGCTGCATGCCATGGGATCCGGGAGGATCATATCTCACTTTGAGCATTCCTTGGCCGCTGTATCACAGACAGTGGGATCCCGGTGGAACCGCCTCCATGAGTTTTCTCTAAACCTTACTCTTTTTAATTATCCTTGCTTTGTTTCTGTTTTGTTTTCTTTTAGCTCTTGAATAATTTGAGAAGATCAAGAGTCTGTGTGTCGAGTCTTGTGTCGGCAAGCTTGGTGGATTCTGTTGAATTTGCATAGATAGATTGCATGATATATGTTGGCTTGATGATTTTCCCCCTAGGTTTTGAAAAATTGAAAATTGATCCCCATTTGAAAAATTGAAAATTAAACCTTGAGATATTTCATTGTGATTGCATGATTTATGATAAGTTTGGGGTGATAGGGATGCACACACTAGGGATTGAATCTCGGTCAAACAATTTACAAAAATGTCCAGGTGAGGATTTGAGCCTCCAACATGTTTTTAACTGTGTGAATCACTTTTGAGCTTCACTTTCCCGAATTTTCTTGAATCTCTTCATGGTTTGCATGTCTATATGTTTGCATCAAATGATTTAGGCAATTTTCTTTGAAATAGCTACTTGGCCTAAATTGAACCAGTCCCTAATGCATGTTCCCTAGTTAGCCCCTTTGAGCCTAATTAGCCTATTGTTTCTTGATAACCTTATGTTATGAGCCTAAAATCTGGAAAAACTATGTTAAACCGATCTTAGGATTAGGAGAGCATGGAAGCTTAGCAAGAGAAGGACTGCAAGAAACTAAGTTTGGGGTGGCTACAAGGATACGATGTGTTTGGGATTGAGAAAAGGAAAAAATAAAAGTTGGAGCCAAAGGCGAAAAGAAAGAAAAAAAAAAAGGAAAAGTGCAAAAATGTCAAAAAAGGGTATTGAAAGAAAAAGGTTGTAGTCACCCAAAAGCAAAAATAAAAATGGAAAAAAGTAACTTGAGTGGAAATTCAAATTTATCAAAATGCTCATGCTCTCTTAGTTCCTAGGGACTTAAGCCCAGTACCTTTGAATATCCTACCCCTAGCCAGGCCCCATTACAACCTTAAAAGACCTTTTGATGTTGCATGCATGTTTTCGTGGGAACCTTGTCTGAGGTGAAAATCAAATTCATGGGAAGTGCTCTTAAAAGTGAAATTGAGTGGAATGTTGATAGCCTAGACAAATTGAGCGAATGAGTGAAACACTAAATGCCCTTGTGAGGAAGGCGATTGTTTGAATTTGGTGATCTCCCTTTTGTGTGTAACTTGGATCCCTTGCTTAGATTACTGATTGCATGAATGATGGAATTCTCAATTGTTTAAAGTAGATGAATGTGGGGGTTACATTGTTGAAAAGGGGGAAAACACTGAAGAAAAATTATTTTGTTGAAATTGCATGAATGATGGATTTCTCAATTGTTTAAAGTAAATGAATGTGGGGATTGCATTGTTGAAAGGGGGGAACATTTAAATTGTCTTGATAAAATTGCACGAAATATGTGCGAATTTTATTGAATCCTTTGAGCTTGCCAAGTTTGAGTCCTTTTTTGAGTTTTAGTTTGCTTGGGGACAAGCAAGGTTTAAGTTTGGGGTATTTTGACCAGCCTCTGGCTCGACTAGTTTTTGACTAGTAAAGACCATTGTTTTATTCGAGTTTAATCTCGTTTTCGCCCAAATTAGACTTGATTGTCTTCAAGGAACATTTTGAATCTCTAAAGTAGTTTTAGGGTAATTTAGCTGATTTAGAGTCAAATAAAGCACTTACTGCTATTTCTTGTTTTCAGGTTAATAAAGAGAAGTAATTCTGGAATTATTCGCCTTGCGAGCCTGAAGCCTTGTTGTGCCAGAAATGCCATCCTCTCTGTCTTGCCACGCGAACCATGTCTCGCCTCGCGAGCCTGTAAGTCAGAAAGCATCACGATCAGCCCATGATGCCCATCACGGGCATGATGAGAAGAACCTGAAGGACAAAGACCATCACGGCTTAGCCGTGATGAAGGTCACGGCTGTGACAGATTGGAATTTGAAGCCTCACCTCGCGAACTGCTCTCTCGCCTCGCGAGAACCCAATTTGAACTCGCGCCAAAATTAATATTCGCGTCGCGAGAGTACGTTCGCCTCGCGAGCGCGCGCAGATTCTCGATGGTATAAGTTGCTGTTTAGGGCAGAAACGAGGATCTCTATCCTTCTCATCATCTTCTTTTCCTTTTAGAATAGATGGATGCGAATCAGGTTTTTGTTATATTGTAATGGAGAACTAACTCCCTTGGATTAGTCTACTGTAATCGGGTTCCATTGACGCTTGAGGTTATGTAAGTCCCGATTTCATTGATTTTCTCTTTCAATATTGTTCTATATGTTCTGTTTGCTTAATTCAGGATTGTATGGAATGTGTATTGATTTGTTTCGATGATTGTGTGTTCCTATACTTAATCACGTTTTCTTAATTCGCGTGTGTTCATTCGTGTTTGCTTAATTCACGAGCGCTTCACCCCGTTTGCTTAATTCGGGAATAGGAACATACATCCCGTAGCATCGGTTTCGCTTGTTAATTGTCGCTACAATCGAAAGGGGATTAGAATCCGCTTAGGGATTGGATTTATATGAACCAATGATAGTGGGAAACCGAAAGCAGTAGATTAGTCGTTACAATTATTGACAATCACCTATTTGCATTATTTTCTTAACTGTTTTCTTTATTTAGTTTCAAATCTTAACCCCCCCCAAAACTGATTTTCTGTTAACAACAATCCAAGAGTCCTTGTGAGATGATACTCGAGTTGTCGCTCCCTAACTACATATTTTTGTAAACCGCTTGCTTTTTGACGCGTGCGCGACAGCGCGTCAATGGGCTATCGAAAAGAAGATGCATCTTGTTAGTATAGGTAGTACCAATCAATTCATATAAGTCATCCTCAACTGTATAGTCCCATACCTACACAGTCTCAGGATCCCTCTCATTCCGGTATGTAATCGGTTCATTCATGTGTCTCTCCGTCTAGAAGTCTGCCAGGAGCCGCTCCTTGTCCGTGTTCTCTTTGCACCGGCGACCACTCCCCGCCCTCGTCAGTACCCGGGTGTTACATGCCCACCAGCTTCCGGTTGGTTTGTAACACCCGGGTGCTGACGAGGACGGGAAGTGGTCGCCGGTGCAAAGAGAGCACGGACAAGGAGCGGCTCCTGGCAAACTTCTAGGCGGAGGGACACATGAATGAACCGATTACATACCGGAATGAGAGGGATCCTGAGACTGTGTAGGTATGGGACTATACAGTTGAGGATGACTTATATCATTTGATTGGTACTACATATACTAACAAGATGCATCTTCTTTTCGATAGCCCATCACTTAGGAACTCCACGATTAAGCGTGCTTGACTTGGAGCAATTCTAGGATGGGTGACCTCCTGAGAAGTTTTCCCAGGAAGCGTGTGAGTGAAGACAAAGTACGCTGAAAAGACCCGTGTTGGATTGTAGGGACAGTCATCAATCCACAGAGCAGCCAGAGATGTTACAAATGATATCAGAGCGACACCTCTCACGTACAGTACAGTGTGGTTGGGGACGAACCATGTAACATTCCAAAAATTAGCTACTAGGTAATTTAATAGGAATTGAATTATTATAATGATTATAATTCAAGTTTAGAAGTGGTTAAAATCTCATAAGTGGTTCAAAAGAATTTTAATAGATAGTTTTGAGTGTTTTAGGCCCAATTTCACACAAGAGACCTCCTATAACCCGATACCAAACTTAAGATGGATATTTCATAGACAAAATGAACTTTTTTAGACTCAATGTCTTAATAAGTAATGTAGATATGTCTCTTAACTTTCCATATACACCAAATTCGTCCGAAATGGAATTTTGTAGCTCAAGTTATGACCAAATTCGTACACACTGTTTGGGTTCCAGCTGCAGAACCGTTTTTATAACTTCTATCCCAGTTTTGACCATATAAACGTCCATTTCAGAATTTGTGGTCTTCACGAAATTTGTAGATATTTCTTTTATATTTCCAACGACAAAAACTTCATAATTTTTGGATATCTACAACTCAAGATATATGCGAAATACAGAGCCTTATGCTGGGTAAGTGGGATTGACGTGTTTTTACACATTTTGGGCTATTGGGGACTCTATAAATAGAATCTTAATACTCTTAGGGTGCATTTTGAACCTTAATTATACCTATAAACTCAGAAGCGGCTAAGAAGAGAAGAAATTCAAGGATTGGGAAGAAAAAGTTGTGGAAGGGGGAGTCTAGGAACAGGAAGATGATGAGAACTCTTGGCAAACGCTGGGATTCGCCGTAGGAAACACTTGGAGCTACTTGGAGGTCTTCAAGAGGTGAGAAATAATATGATTTCGAATCCTTTCCATGGTGTATGTGTTTTTTGTGTTAGTAAGGATTTACCTATGATTTTGGGAGATTTTAATGGAGATGAATGTTGTAAATAACCTAAATTCTAAAATTGGGGGTTTTCTTAAAAAGAGGAATAAATTGATTAATTGATGTTGTAATGTGCTTAATCATGTATGATGTGGTGTGATATTCCTAATTGTTTGTTATTGGTGGAAATTTATATGTTTAAATTGTGGAAAATATTCTGTTACATACATGAGACATGACATATGTGAATTATAATATGTTGTATGATATTTGCCGCAATACCACCTATGATAGGGTATCGAAAATTAATACTTCCGTAATGGGGTATCAAAAGTAACATCGCCATATAATTAGGATGTCGAAAAAGAGCAATATCGCCTATAAAGGGGTATCGAAAGTAACACCGTCACACGTTGGGGTGTCGAAAAGGGAGAAATACCGCCATGTGCCCATGGGAGGTATCGAAATAGAAATGTCCCCGGTAGGAGGGTGACATCGAAACACTCCTCATGAGTAGAGGTGGGCAATGGGATGCCATTGTCATGTGATGTGTGAGATTTATGGCATGCCGGCAAGAGACCAATTTAGGATTGAGGTCTCTGAGCCACTTGAATTATTTTTTAGATTATTTGGTATATGGAATGTGATGCATTGAAGTGATTTGTCCTTATGCTATATGTTTTTGAGCTGTTGCTATTAAGTGTATTTTAATATATATTCTTTTTCACAAATTAGCGGATACCATGGACAGTTTTTCCGGTTACCGCACCGGCTGAGAACAACACTATTTTCAAAACATTTTATAATTGTATTGTTGTTCACTGGGATTTTATATCTCATTAAAAAGTGTTGTTTTCAGAACCCGGGGACATCGTCGTTGTGGACGCAAAGACTTGAGGAATATATCTTTTAGCTTTTAGTTTAGTTAGTATTGTGTGATGGATTATGGGGACCATGTAGACGTCGTTATTATTATTATTATTATTATTATTATTATTATTTTCTCGGATTGTAGTAGACGCCCAATTTTGAGGCTTTTCAGTTTATTTCGTTGTATTGGAGTTTTATCTCTACTTTGATGATTATTTTATTATCATGAGATTATTTTCAGACTCAAATAAATTTATGAAATTTGTATGTTATGAATACCTTTATTAAACAATTTTAAATGATTTTACTATTTTTATGAATGGGTTACTAATGTAACGAAGGACGTTATATTTATGGTATCAGAGCAGTTCAATCCTAAATTGGACTGTGGTAGTGGAACTTTTTCTAAAATCGACGCATAGGAATACTGTTTGTTAGTATCGTAAATGTTGCATGCTATGTTTTGGATATTGAGCATGGCCAACTCAATGTTTCATTGGTAGTGAGCGGATTTGCGGTAACTAACCGGCTTGGGGTGAACAATGCACTTGTAGCAGTTTTGGGTCATTTGGCCAAGGCTATACAAGTGTAGACAGAGACTCGCTGTCGATTAAGGAAAAATAGGGGTGCACTGAATGTTGGAACGGTGGCATCTGGGACCCTCAGTACGTGGGACTATTCGAGTTTATAAGGAACAATCCACCATCCTTTTGGGACAGCTCAAATCCGAATGAGACCGAATTTCTTCATCTCGTTAAGAAGAAAACACTTTTATTTGTTTGATTCAAGAGTGACACATCCTGCGATATATCCTATATATGTATAAATTTGGAATTATTTATCTTTCTTTGTCCTTTGATTCACTTGTTTCTACTTCTATGAGGGATAATCTTGTTACTCCATTGCTTTGTTTAAATTGTCTTCTTGTGTATCAAGACATGCCTTATGTCATCGATCTTTCTCGTTATCTATTTATAAATCGTATACTAGTCTTAGTATTGACTTATTGTCATCTGGACTCGTTGCCATAAAGTAATCTGACAGAACTATCTTTATTTCTTCACATCCAACATTTTTCTTTTGATCATTCGGTTTCGACCCATATTGTATTTGTTGTTTCTTGTGATAAGTGTTTGGTTGAGAGAGCTCAATGATACATACTCTTATTCACTGCTACTATAGAGGCAGACGGGGATGTAGCGGATATACCCGTGACGTGCAAGTTTCAATAGGGGGTTGAGTTTAGCATAGATCTGGTGTTATGGAGTAGACTAGTATCTGTAGCACCTTTACAGGATGGCACCTTTAGAGTTGAGTGAGTTCAAGAACCAGTTCGAGGAGTTTCTTAGGATTGACAAGTTACTATAAAAGCTCATCAAGCGGCTATATAGACTAGCCTTACCTCTTACCAAGTTGGCTAGGAAAGAAATCTTTTGAGTGGGATGAGGAGTGTGAAGAGAATTTCCGAGAGCTTAAGAAAAGATTGATGTCAGCATCTGTCTTGGCCTTTGAAAATATGTGTTACCATAATTATCAATAATGAATAATTAATTGAAATTATTGTGCATGATTGGAAAATTGATTATGACTTGGCCAACTAATTCTTGATATATGAAAGTGAAAATGAATATCATGATGTATTGCTGCATGTATATATATAAGTTCTTAGCTTGATGAATTGTTTACTTGATCCTTCCGTGTGTGGTTAACTAGGTAGAAAAAAAATTTAACTTTTTGTTTTCTCTAAAGATAGTTGAGGAGAAATCTATTACAGTTATGCCGCTTGAATTATGAAGAAAAAAAAACTCATTTTTATCTCTTAATAAAATTGCCATTGCTATGATAGGATGATATGTTAATGTTTAACACATAAAAGTTGTTTTGCTGCATTTAGGTCACCATTTTGCAAATGTAATGCTATAAAAAAAATTTACACAACATAATAAATGGCAGGAACTTATTTTACAACTTGATGTGTCATAGTATATCAATGTCATTTTCTCATAATTTATTATCTAGATTTTTATCTCACATATCATTAAGCATGTTGTTTTGTGACTCTAATGTATGATGTTATAATTTAAAAATGATTGATTTAAGAAGAATTCTTGTAGATATTCTAGAGTTACCTTTGGGATTGAATATTGATTTTTATTTTGTAGGTGCTAGAAACACCATTATTTCTTTGACCCTAAATCATTTATATGATGAATTAAAATCTTAATAGACTTAGTACTTGGTGTGTTGTTTGGAAAAAAAAAATGAAAATAGAGAAGTTATTATGAAATGTATCTTTAATTCTAATAATAACAATAAAGAAATATATGTATGAACTTAAGAAGAAGAAAAACTAAGTAACAAGTGAATTGATTGTTTGTTTCTGCTAGTACATAAGACCACAATAATTTTTTTCCAACGTTAAGTTATGTTTTGCTTTCATGATTGAAATTAATTTTGTAAGGGTAGCGATTAAGAATGAACCTTTTGTTTTCCTATGACTATGTTTCCTAGAATTCATCTTTAACTTTGACATAGTCTCCTTTCTAACCGAAAGTTGATAATAAAGATAAGAAAAAATCAGAGTAAAATGTGATTTTCGAATTGTTGTGCTTATATGTAATGCGGTGCGGCTTTTTTTTTTTGTATATTCTTTCCTATTTTATTTTAAAATTACTTGATTTTATGAACATGCCTAAAAAAAATATTTGAGTACACAATTATAATATATATGTATATATAAGAGTTTGCTTGATTTCCTTTTGAATTTAACATTAATGAGTCAATGTACATCTTTATTGGTTATATTTGATTTGATTTGGAGCCTATATTTTGGATTTTGTCTCGATAGAATCATAAACCCCTCTCGCGATATTAATAACAAGCTTATTGTATTTGTTCGATTTGAATTATTATTTGATTATGTGAGTTAAATTAGGAAATTGAATTATGTTTCTATGCATATGTTCAAACAGTAAAAGCTTAGGAAAGTAGGATTGCCATATGTTGTGAATTATGAGGATTTATTATAAATGATTATCGATGTATGTCTGAATATGCGAATTACAAAGGTGCATCATATTTCTACACTCCAATTTTTACCCTAGGATTTTAATCATAGATGAGTGTTATGTGATTGATACTTGCCTGAATGTTGTTATATTTGTGATTAAATAAAATATGGTGTTAAAGTCCTTTTAATGAAAATTGTGATTCTTATCTTTAGTTCAAAAAAGAAAAGAAAAAAAGAAAAGAAAAGAGGTTTCTCATGTTTGAATATATTAACTCTCATCTTGCTTTGTGTTCTTTGTTTCAACATAGAAGTGCATGTGCTAAAGGTATGATAGGATGAAGATTTATTAAGTTATCATTGAATTATTGTCATGTACTTGTTTAGTTAAATATAGATACAAATTTCAAGACGAAATTTCTTGAAGTATGGGAGAAATGTATTTATAGGCTTGCTAAAAATAGGGAAAGAAAGACAAGAGACTTGGACCAAGTGAAGTGTATTAAGGATGAAGAAGGTAAAGTTTTGGTTAAGGAACAAGATATTAAAGATAGATGGAAGAATTATTTCCACAAGTTATTTAATGAAGGATTTGAAGTTTTATCATGCTCACAGGTGCTTGACATCAGAGAGGAGGACCAAAATTACACTTTTTATCGTAGAATCCAAGAGCATGAGGTAAAAGAAGCTTTGAGAATGATGGATAATGGCAAGGCAGTTGGACCGGACAATATACCTGTGGAGGTATGGAAGAGTCTAGGAAATAGAGGCATTAGTTGGCTCACGAAGTTTTTTAACGAGATTATGAGGTCAAAGAAAATGTCAGACGAATGGAGGAGAAGCACTTTAGTTCCGATTTACAAGAACAAGGGAGATATACAAAATTGTGTAAATTATAGGGGGATTAAGCTTATGAGTCATACTATGAAGCTATGGGAAAGGGTGCTTGAACGGAGACTAAGAAAAGAAACCAAAATCACCGACAACCAATTTGATTTTATGCCCGGGAGGTCGACCATGGAAGCAATTTATTTGCTACGACGAGTGATGGAAAAATATCGAAGGGATCAAAAAGATTTACACATGGCCTTCATTGATTTGGAGAAAGCGTATGATAGGGTGCCAAGAGAGGTTTTGTGGAAAGCCCTAGAAAAGAAAGGTGTTCGGATTGCCTATATTCGAGCTATCAAGGATATGTATGAGGGGGCCACGACTAGTGTGAGAACGCAGGGTGGAGCCACAGAAGATTTCCCAATAACCATAGGTCTGCATCAGGGGTCATCTTTAAGCCCCTATCTTTTTACCTTGGTCTTGGATGTACTTACGGAGCACATTCAAGAGCCAGCACCGCGATGCATGCTTTTCACAGACGATATAGTCCTAGTTGGAGAGTCGAGAGATGATATAAATGGAAGGTTGGAGACTTGGAGACAAGCTTTAGAAGCACATGGCTTCCACTTGAGTAGAAGCAAGACGGAGTATATGGAATGTAAGTTTAGCAAAAGGCGAAACGCCTCTAGCTTAGAGGTGAAAGTTGGAGACCACAACATACCACAAGTCACACGGTTTAAATATCTTGGGTCTATTATACAAAATGACGGTGAAATTGAGGGAGATGTAAACCATCGGATTCAATCAGGGTGGTCGAAATGGAGGAAGGCTTCGGGTTTTTTGTGTGATAAAAAGGTACCTCTTAAGCTAAAGGGAAAATTTTACCGTACAACTATTAGACCGGCGATGTTGTATGGGACGGAGTGTTGGGCGGTAAAAAATCAACACGAGAGTAAAATCAATGTAGCAGAGATGAGAATGTTGTATTTGGATGAGTGGAAAAACTAGACGTGATAGGATCATGAATGATAGTATTAGAGAGAGAGTTGGGGTAGCACCTATTGTAAAAAAGATGGTTGAATCTCGACTTAGGTGGTTTGGGCATGTATGGAGGAGACCTTTAGATTCTGTAGTAAGGAGAGTGGACCAAGTGGAGGGCAATCCAATAGCTAGAGGCAGATGTAGGCCAAGAAAAACTATAGGAGAAACTATTAAGAAAGATTTGGAGGCCAATGATTTAACTATTAACATGATTCATGATAGAACATTATGGCGCCGTATGATCCATGTAGCCGACCCCACCTAGTGGGATAAGGCTTGGTTGTTGTTGTTGTATGGGAGAAATGTAACATCCCAAAAATTGGCTACTAGGCAATTTAATAGGAATTGAATTATTATAATGATTATAATTTAAGTTTAGAAGTGGTTAAAATCTCATAAGTGGATTTTTGTAACTCAAGTTATGACCAAATTCGTACACACTTTTTGGGTTCCAGCGCCAGAACCGTTTTTCTAACTTCTATCCCAATATTGACCAGATAAACGTCTGTTTCAGATTTTGTGGTCTTCACTAAAGTTGTATATATTTCTCTTATCTTTCCAACGACATAAAATTCATAATTTTTGGATATCTACAACTCAAGATATATGCGAAATACAAAGCCGTATGCTGGGTAAATGGGCCTGACGCGTTTTTACACGTTTTGGGCTATTGGGGCTCTATAAATAAAATCTTAATACTCTTAGGGTGTGTTTCGAACCTTAATTACACCTATAAACTCAAAAGCGGCTAAGAAGAGAAGAAATTCAAGGATTGAGAAGAAAAGGTTGTGGAAGAGGGGGTCTAGGAACAGGAAGATAAGGAGAACTCTTGACAAACGCGAGGATTCGCCGTAGGAAATGCTTAGAGCTACTTGGAGGTCTTGAAGATGTGAGTAACAATACGATTTCGAATCATTTCCATGGTATATGTGTTTTTTGTGTTAGTAAGGGTTTATCTATGATTTTGGGAGATTTTAATGGAGATGCATGTTGTAAATAACCTAAATTCTAAAATTGGGGTTTTTTTTTTAAAAAAAGAGGAATAAATTGATTAATTGATGTTGTAATGTGCTTAATCATGTATGATGTGTTGTGATATTCCTGATTGTTTGTTATTGGTGGAAATTTATATGTTTAAATTATGGAAAATATTTTGTTACATACATGAGACATGACATATGTGAATTATAATATGCTGTATGATGTTTACCGCAATATCACATATGATAGGGGTATTGAAAAGTAATACCGCCGTAATAGGGTATCGAAAGTAACATCGCCATATAATTGGGATGTCAAAAAAGAGCAATACCGCATATAAAGGAGTATCGACACTACAAAAAAATGGGGATTACCGCCGACCAAAACCCAGAAAAGCAAAAAAATCCATCGGTAATGCACATTTCCGACGGACCAAAATCCGTCGGTATCCGGCTCGTAGGAAACGGTTTCCGATGAATGGGTCGTATCCGTCGGAAAATTACCGATGGAAAAATCCGTCGGAAACGTTACTGACGGATTTTTCCATCGGTAGTCAGTATCCATTATTGATGGATTTTTCCATCGATAATGTGGAAAATTCCGTCGGTATTTAAAATTTTTTAAAATTAATAATTATTTTTTTATTATAAATATAAATTAGTAATTCTTTTTTATTTAAAATATTACATTTTTTATTTTATTATAAATAATTTCACATATTATTATATTAGACAAAAAATAGAAATTACAAATATTATTATCAGTATGTTAGTTAATTACTTAAATATTAAGATTTTTTAATTATATATTATTGTTTCAATTTTAATCATTAACTACATGATTGTTTTTTGTCGCAGAAATGTTTAATTTTTTTTCATAATATTGTTTATTTATTATTTGCTTGTTTGTGTTTAATTTTATTTAATTAAATAAACATTATTTAATTTTAACAATATTGTTATTCAATTTTCGAAAGTCACTCCTTGAAGTCCGGCGCAGATGATCCACGAGTGTCTCGTATAACACATCGACGAGTCGTGGAGAAATCATTTTAAAAGGCGTAAACATTTTACCTAAATTAAGTATTAATTTAAGCTTTGTAAAAAAATTATATTAATTTAAGTTTTATATGACATCAAAAGCTAAAGGTTGTAACCAAAAAAAATCTAAAGGTTAATTTTACACTATCATAAAGCAGCATTGAATGACACATATTTCTAACCACAATCAAATTCTAAATAAAAAAAATTAGAAATAAATCAAAAGCAACATTTAATGACACTCCAAACCACAAATAGATAACAATTTACTAAATTGATCCAACATAACAGCCCAACACACTTAACAATTTACAACATAACAATAAAATACACCTAATTACACTCCAACAAATTTGTCCAACACAGTTAAAAAAAATTGATCCAACATAACAGTCCAACACATTTTATCATTGACCTAACAATATACAACATCCTAATTAACAACCATCCATTTAACATTTAATTAATAAACAAAAAAAAATTAAAACTCACGTGAAACAACCGCACTGGTGACTGGTGCTCCAAACAAGCGGTGGTTCTCTAGAGAAGACAAAGATTGAGTTACTAGCTATAATGCATGATGAGTGTGATTTCACCTCATCTTTGTCTATCATTTTGCATGCATTTTCATGTAGTTTAGGGACATTTAATTGGATTTTTGGTTATTTTTACTTTGGAACGGGTAAGGCGGTTTTCGTGGTGTTGTTTTGCAGAAATCAAGGGTAAAATGCTCAAGATCAACCATGATGGAGTTTGGATGAAAATAGGGCTTGAGAAGTGAAGAAAATGAGCCAAACAGAGCCCATCACGGCCTAGCCGTGATGCCCATCACGGCCTAGCCGTGATGCCCATCACGGCCGTGATCGAGCAAAACTGAAAAGGAAGAAAGGCTGAAGTCAGAATCTGTCACGGCCTGGCCGTGATGTCCATCACGGCCGTGACCAAAAACCCCCACAAGTCAGAGACCGTCACGGCCTAGCCGTTATTCCTATCACGGCTGTGAAAAGAAGTCTCGCATCGCGAGCAGACTTTCGCGTCGCGAAAGATCTGAAACCTATAGAATTGCCAAAGGCAGAAGCCGTCACGGCCTGGCCGTGATGGCCATCACGGTCGTGACGCGCATTACTTGGACCTGAAGCAACTGAATTGGATCAGAATTTGAGTTAGATTGGGATTCAAACTTCCCACATCTATAGTATAAATAAGGACCAGGCAGAGACACACATACACACACAGAGAGGACTTTTGGTTGCTACCACTTAGGCTTTAATCTAGGATCTCTCTTCTCCTTCCTCTTCTTCTCTTATTTTCTGTTTTCATGATTTTTGTAATCAAGCTTGTCGTCACCATGACAAGGCTTGAGTAGTAGTTTATTTCTAGGGATTGGGGCTATGCCCAGGTTTTGTTTATGATGTTAATTTGATGTAAAATCTTTGTTGATTACGATTTTGTTTTAGATCTGATTTCTAGTGTTTGAATCACTCGTAAATTCGGTGGCCACTTGTTTGCGTGTCATAGGCATTCTAAGGAGGAACCTAGCGGTGAACTTAGGTTTCATATCTATAGAGACAGACTTGGGACTGAAATCACGAGAGTTAGAAGCCGTCCCTCGAGGATCAACGAGTTGTCACGAAGCGCAAAGGGTCCAATCTGAGTTCGACTACCACGAGAGTAGGGGTTGGGTCAATTGGGCACGGTTTTTGTAACCCGAGAGGGAGCTTAAGCTATTAGAGGATAAACTCGCCTTCAAGGCAATTTCGTTAGTTAATAAGGGTAAATCAGATTAGTAACATAAACAGCCTCGTAGGTAACCCAAATCCCTAGGAATCCATTTAGATCCAAAAAACCACAAATAGATTTGTTTTCTGTTTTATTTATCTCTTAATTCAAATTCAAAACCTTTTCAAAATACAAAACCTTTTTATACAACCCAGATTTACCAGTTTGAAAATTAGTTGTGATTCTCAATTTAATTTTTAAATTGATTTTTCTGGACCTTTTCTTTTTCTTTAATTTTTATATTTGAAGAAAAAAATTATAAAAAAAAAATCAAAATTTCTTTCCTTCTAGTGTATCCATCTCTCTGTGTGTTATATGCAAAGATCCCTAAGTCTTAGGAGCCTTAGTGAGGTTGATCCAGAAATCGAGAGGACCTTTCACAGACGTAGGAGACTACAAAGAGAGAGAGAAAGGTTGAGTCCCGTTCTACTCATGGCGAATCAACCGGATACGAAACCATTGAAGGACTACGCAGCCCCAAATGCTAGGGGTTTGCGAATTGGGATTGCCAGGCCAGAGATTGAGGCGGAGAACTACACTATACCGCCTATGCTAATCAACATGATTAGGCAGCACCAATTCGGAGGATTGCCCTTGGAGGACCCGACTGATCACGTAGAAACATTCTTGGAGTTCACCGATGCAATTAGGATTCATGGTGCACCGGTCGATGCTATACGCTTAAGGTTATTCCCCGCATCTCTGACTGGAAAGGCAAAGGCTTGGCTAAAGCAATTGCCCGCCAACACCTTGACTACTTGGGACCAACTGGAACAGGCGTTCTTGGAGAAATTTTTCCCTCCATCCAAGACGGCCTATATACGAACCCAGATCACCGACTTCTTCCAAAAAGACGGAGAATCCTTATCGGAAGCTTAGGATCGCTACAAGGGACTGCTGGAGTCTTGCCCACACCATGGACTCGAGAAGTGGTTACTAGTGCACACCTTCTACAACGGATTGGACTACTCTTCAAAGGTGTCACTTGATTCTGCAGCTGGTGGAGCCTTTATGAATAGGCCTCGATCGAGGCATTCAACATCATTGAAAACGTGGCCACCAACTACCACCAATGGGGTACAGAAAGAGGTAATAACCCGAACAAGATTTCGGGGGGTAAGTTTGAAGTTAATAGCACTGATCTTATAATGTCAAAAATAGACTCACTTAATAAACGTTTTGATCGGCTTGAAAGGGCTAATGTGAGTGCAATAGGTGCTACTAACATTGTTTGTGAGATTTGTGGAATGCAGGGACATGACATCATGGAGTGCCCACGAGGTATTGCTCATGGATCCGGCGCTTCGGGAGAACAAGTGAACGCTTGTCACAACTTCTACGACACAAACCCGAAGCTGCCCAATTATGCTCCCCCAAATCCTTACAACCAAAGGAAGAACAACCCTTACCTCTCCTACGGCAACTACAGCAACACTCTGAACCATGAGTACCAAGAAGGCCAAGGTAATAGGAAACCCGCTCCGGGGTATCCTCAGGTACAGCAGTCTAAACTCGAGTCTTTATTGGAAAGTTTTGTTGAAACCCAAACAAAACAAAATGAGGAGTTTAGACAGCAAGGCAGGGCAGTAAACGAGGCAATAAAAGAGCTAGCATCTAAGGTAGACAACTTAGCCATCCATAACAAGATGCTAGAAACCCAAATTGCCCAACAAGCCAGCACGTACACTAGACCTAAGGGTACGTTCCCGGGTCAACCCGAAGCTAATCCCATTGAGCATTGTAATGCCATACACTTGAGGGATGATAAGCTTGGGGTGGGGGAAAGTGGAACCGGAGGAGGACATGAGCGAAGATGAAGAGCCAGAACCAAAGTATGTCCCTCCACCACCGTACCAACCCCCAATACCTTTCCCACAAAGGTTGGTCAAGAGAAAGCAAGTGGAAGTAGAAACTAAGAGCTTAACTGAGGAGCCAATTGTCATGAAAAAATCTAATATGCCTCCTAAACTGAAAGACCCGGGTAGCTTTTCTATCGCTTGCTCAATTAAACAAGTGCAAATAGACCAAGCCTTATGTGACTTAGGGGCTAGTGCGAGCTTGATGCCCCTCACTATCATGGAAAGGTTGGGAAGCAAAGAGTTGAGACCATTCAAATTCTCCTTACAATTTGCGGATGGCTCAACTAGGACTCCTCTAGGCATACTAGAGAATGTTCCTGTAAAGGTAGGGAAATTCTTCATCCCTACCGATTTCCTGGTATTGGACATGAAAGGGAATTCTGAATTCCCCATCATTTTAGGAAGGCCATTCTTGGCCACCGCTGGAGCGGTAATAGATGTAAGGAATGGTAAACTCTCTCTAAATGTAGAGGAAGGTAGGGTCGATTTTGAATTTACTAACTCCTATAACAACCCTCCTTTTGAGAGCCATGTGTGCAGGATCGATATAACATCTCCAGTGGTAAAAGAAGAGCTTAACATGGAAGCAACTCCGAAGATATGCATGGCTAATGATGCACCCAGTAGTGATGGAGTTGGAGTTGTTGATCATGTGGAAACAAAACTTCCGCCTGGAGGGAGTAAGGCCAGAAAGCTCCGAGTGAAAAGAGCGAAGCGGAAGCGAAATTGGCCGTATGAGCAGAATCGACTCTTTGAAGGAGTTCCTTGGAAGAGAAGTGTTCCGGCACTTCTACGCCCAGCCGACCCCGGTTGATTGAAGGAAGTAGGGTCAAGCTTAGGACTGTAAACAAGCGCTTCTTGGGAGGCAACCCAAGCTTTCTTTCCCTTTTCCTTTTGTTTTTGAATTTAGATCTTGAATAATTTGAGAAGATCAAGAGGAAAAAATCATAAATTAATAGATTTATCTAGTGTTTTCAGGATAAAGAGGAAGGAAGAACAAAAAGAGCAAGGACTAATAAAGTCAGAAGCCATCACGCCCAGGCCATGACAGTGGTCCCGGCCGTGATGAGCTAATAAAGGAGACCAGAAAGGATCACGGCCTGCCCGTGACGAGCCTCACGGCCGTGATGCAGTTTCCAACAAATTTTTGACTGGAATGTGAGCCAACACCCGCTACCACCTCGGTGAGTTGTTCCAATTTTTCTCCTCTCTCCGACTCGATTATTTACATTGGGGACAATGTAAGTTTTTAAGCTTGGGGTAGGGGTATCTTTTTGCATTTTGCATTTTTCATGTTGCATTCATCTAGGCATAATTTTGCATGATCACATTCTTTAGATTGCCCCTCACTTAGAATATGCATCCAATTGTGAGAACTTGGTGCCAAATGAATTGAGATAGTGAATTTTTGAACCCAAATTTTTTTTTTATTCTTGTGACAAGGCTAAAAATACAAATTCTTGAGATAATCTTTTGATAGTTAATAATTAGCATGTGGTTCCTTAGATTTGTATTTCTCACTGATTTTTGAACTACTAAATGTAAGATTTTGAGCCAAAAAGGGGTACTAACTAAATCTACCCCATTCCTTGTGATAGAGTGTTTTAATTCCTCTTGGATCATATTCTCTAGAACTTGACTTGAAACCATTTTGAAACTTAAAAATTTTTTGAAAACATTTTTGAAAATGATTGAGGCACTAGGTATTTCTCCGGCCTTCTGAGCTTTGATTGATTAAATGCTACCCCTTAGTTGCCCAGTTTTGAGCCTAAAGATTAAAATACTTTTCTTGGTACCTTGAATTGCTTTGATAAATAATGCTTGGTATGGCACCTTTTAAAAGTATTACAAAAAGGGTAAAAAGGTAGTTTGAAAAAGTATGGGATAAGAAAATTAGAAAATATTTCTCTTGAGCTAAAAAAAATATCCCCTCCTCCAAATAAATAAAATGAAATAAACACAAAAAAAAATGGAGAAGGGGGTGACAAAAGAAAGTGAGAAATAAAAAAAGAAAGAAAGAAAGAAAGGTGGAAAAGTAAATCAAAAGCCCAAAAAAGGTATTTTAGAAGGTGTCATGCTTTGCAATGTTGATAATTTGTTTAGCCTTCTTGAATTTCCCTTCTCTTGATTTTCCAACCTAACAATAAATCCCATGGCCAAATTACAACCAAAGTAAAAGACCTCTTGCTTCTTATGTGTTTTCATTAATAAAGTAGAGATTTGGTTAATAGTCAAGCCTATGGTAGAATACTTTCCTTGAGGAAATTGAGCGAATTGTCATATACCCTAAAATACTTGAGTGAGGTGAGATGAGAGCCCGAATCAGTGAGAATATGAATTTGATGAACCTAAGCTTCTAATTGGACTTGAAATCGATTATCTCTTGGGTGCTTATTAAATATGCCTGTCACTTGGATTAGTTTCTCGGGTTCTTGATTCACTATCTATGCGTTGATTATTTATATCTTATGGCCTTAGTGATTGCTTGAGGACAAGCAAAATCTTAAGCTTGGGGTGATTTGATGAGCGTGATTTCACCTCATCTTTGTCTATCATTTTGCATGCATTTTCATGTAGTTTAGGGACAATTAATTGGATTTTTGGTTATTTTTACTTTGGAACGGGTAAGGCGGTTTTCGTGGTGTTGTTTTGCAGAAATCAAGGGTAAAATGCTCAATATCAACCATGATGGAGTTTGGAAGAAAATAGGGCTTGAGAAGTGAAGAAAATGAGCCAAACAGAGCCCATCACGACCTAGCCGTGATGCCCATCACGGCCTAGCCGTGATGCCCATCACGGCCATGATCGAGCAAAACTGAAAAGGAAGAAAGGCTGAAGTCAGAATCTGTCACGGCCTGGCCGTGATGTCCATCACGGCCGTGACCAAAAACCCCCACAAGTTAGAGACCGTCACGGACTAGCCGTTATTCCTATCACGGCTGTGAAAAGAAGTCTCGCATCGCGAGCAGACTTTCGCGTCGCGAAAGATCTGAAACCTATAGAATTGCCAAAGGCAGAAGCCGTCACGGCCTGGCCGTGATGGCCATCACGGTCGTGACGCGCATTACTTGGACCTGAAGCAACTGAATTGGATCAGAATTTGAGTTAGATTGGGATTCAAACTTCCCACATCTATAGTATAAATAAGGACCAGGCAGAGACACACATACACACACAGAGAGGACTTTTGGTTGCTACCACTTAGGCTTTAATCTAGGATCTCTCTTCTCCTTCCTCTTCTTCTCTTATTTTCTGTTTTCATGATTTTTGTAATCAAGCTTGTCGTCACCATGACAAGGCTTGAGTAGTAGTTTATTTCTAGGGATTGGGGCTATGCCCAGGTTTTGTTTATGATGTTAATTTGATGTAAAATCTTTGTTGATTACGATTTTGTTTTAGATCTGATTTCTAGTGTTTGAATCACTCGTAAATTCGGTGGCCACTTGTTTGCGTGTCATAGGCATTCTAAGGAGGAACCTAGCGGTGAACTTAGGTTTCATATCTATAGAGTCAGACTTGGGACTGAAATCACGAGAGTTAGAAGCCATCCCTCGAGGATCAACGAGTTGTCACGAAGCGCAAAGGGTCCAATCTGAGTTCGACTACCACGAGAGTAGGGGTTGGGTCAATTGGGCACGGTTTTTGTAACCCGAGAGGGAGCTTAAGCTATTAGAGGATAAACTCGCCTTCAAGGCAATTTCGTTAGTTAATAAGGGTAAATCAGATTAGTAACATAAACAGCCTCGTATGTAACCCAAATCCCTAGGAATCCATTTAGATCCAAAAAACCACAAATAGATTTGTTTTCTGTTTTATTTATCTCTTAATTCAAATTCAAAACCTTTTCAAAATACAAAACCTTTTTATACAATCCAGATTTACCAGTTTGAAAATTAGTTGCGATTCGGGATAACAGTCTCTGTGGAATCGATATCTTTTATTACTAGGCGACAGTCCGGTACATTTGCCGGAATCGTACTCGCGTCGCACGACGCGCTGCCAATGCACAAACAGAGAGAAGAGAGTTGGAGGAGAATGTGGCTTACCTGAACGTGGTGGCGTGCGGCGGAATAGGAGGCGGCACACGCGGCGGTTTCTGGTGGCTGTCGTACGACGGTGATTGTCGGCGGTCGCGCGACGATCTCGGGCGACTTGCAGCTTGGATGAGGGTGGTGGTGGAGAAGAAAGAAGGAAAAGAGAAAGGAAAGAGAGGGAGAGAGGAAGAAGAAGAGGAAGGAGGAAGTAATGGTGGCTCAAGGAAGGGGCGACTGGTTGGAGGGGTGACGGACTGGTCGCCGGTGAGGAGAGGGAGAAGAGACTTGGGAGGACGAATGGAATGAAATGAGGGGGGAGGAAAACCGGTTTAGTAAACATCCATGAGGTTACCGACGGACCCGTCTGTCGGTAAATGCCCTAGCCCACTACCGATGGAAATTTCCTTCGGTACCCGCTTTCCCGCCCAAATTTCGACCTGTCTTTCCGACGGAATATTCCGTCGGTAATTTACCAACATAAATTTTCGTCGGTAATTTACCGACAGAAATTTCCGTCGGTACCCTCTTTCCCGCCCAAATATCGAGACTCATTTCTGACGGATTATTCCTTCGGTAAATTACTGACGAAAATTTCCGTCGGTAAACCCTTTTTCGACATGCCGTTTAGACGGAATATTCCGTCGATAATTTACCGACGAAATATTTCATCGGTAATCATTCCCGCTACATTTTCGCACCAATTTACCGACGGACTTATCGACGGAATGCCCGTCGCTAACGTTTCCGATGGCATTTCCGTCGGAAAAGTCCGTATTTTTTGCAATTCCGAATTTCCGATGGAGTTTTTCATCGGTAATGATAAAATTTTCGTCGAAAAAAAGTCTGTCGGTAACCGGCCGTTGGTAAATTCATGTTTTCTTGTAGTGCGAATGTAACACCGCTACCCGTTGGGGTGTCGAAAAGGGAGAAATACCGCCATGTGCACATGGGATGTATCGAAATAGAAATGTCCCCAACAGGAGGGTGACATTGAAACACTCCTCTTAAGTAGGGGTGGGCAACGGGATGTCATTGTCGTGTGATGTGTGTGATTTGAGGCATGCCGGCAATAGACCAATTTAGGATTGAGGTCTCCGAGCCACTTGGATTATTTTTGAGATTATTTGGTACGTAGAATGTGATGCATTGAAGTGATTTGTCCTTATGCTATATGTTTTAGAGTTGTTGATATTACTGTTGTTATTAAGTGTATTTTAATATATATTATTTTTCACCAATTAGAGGATGCCGTGGACAGTTTTTCTGGTTACCGCGCCGGCTGAGAACAACACTATTTTCAAAACATTTTATAATTGTATTGTTGTTCACTGAGATTTTATATCTCATTAAAAAGTATTGTTTTCAGAGCCCGATGACATCGTCGTTGAGGACGCAAAGACTTGAGGAATATATCTTTTAGCTTTTAGTTTGGTTAGTATTGTGGGATGGATTATGGGGACTATGTAGACGTCGTTATTATTATTATTATTTTTTTCTCGGATTGTAGTAGACGCCCGGTTTTGAGGCATTTCAGTTTATTTCGTTGTATTGAATTTTTATCTCTACTTTGATAATTATTTTATTATCATGAGATTGTTTTCAGACTCAAATAAATTTGCGAAATTTGTATGTTATGAATTTTACCTTTATTAAACAATTTTAAAGGATTTTACTATTTTTATGAATGTGTTACTAATGTAACGAAGGTCATTTTACAAGGTTCCTAGCTGGAACTCCTCCAAAGATTCTGTCGGCTCAACTCTGGACTCGTGCATACCCATCCTCGGGTCTAGCTCAAACACACTGACCGAGCTGACGGAATTGACCGCACTGGCCGAGCCTACCTTTTCTGCTTTATCATTTTTACCATTCTGTGTGGTGTCAGGCTCTCGGATTATTTTCAAACTATCTGCATAACATTGCCTTGCCATTTTTTGGTTAGTTCGGATTGCCATTATCTCCCCAGAATCTGCTGGAAACTTCATTGTGAGATGGGGAGTTGAGACGATTGCTCCGAGCTCATTCAACGTCGGCCTTCCAATGAGTATGTTGTATGATGTGTTAGCCTCCACTATGGCATATCTGACCGAGATGGTTCGGGACTGACTACAATCTCCGAATGTTGTCAAGAGATCAATGTATCCACGAGATTTTACTTGCTCACCGGCAAACCCTACTAACTGTCCTCCTGCTTCTTTATCAGCTTTTCTGGGATCCCAAGTTTTCTTAAGGTCGTCAAATACAAAATGTCAGTCGACCTACCCTAATCAACAAGTGTTCGTTTGACCAAGTAGTTGGCGAATTCTACCGTTATCACCATCGGGTCATCCTAATTGGGGTCAACCCCCTTCAAGTCGTCATCTGAGAACGTGATGGGAAGCCTTGAGTTCATAGGTTTTCCTGACACTGAGTTAACAGATCTGATGGTCTTTAAATAATGCCTCCGGGCTGAACTTGTGGTACCTCCTCCAGGGAACCCTCCTGAAATAGTGTTAATGACTCCTCTGGCTCCACCTCCCTAATTATCGTTCAGGGTTTCCTGGTGAGGGACCTGATCATCATTCTGATTATTGTCACGTTGATTTTCTTCTCGATTGAGATTGTCGTGAGCACCCCCTCCTCGCCTCCGCCCGGCACATCCTTCTCTGGCATTTTCTTGGTGGACGAACCGATCGAGTCGACCTGCTTGCACCAAATCCTCAATTATGTCATGTGCAGTTCTACAATTCTCGGTCGTGTGACCATAATTCTGATGCCACTTGGATTCTTTGCTCTTGTCAGTCTGGGCAGGGGACTTTGAAGGACGAGGTAAGGTGAGTAACTCGGCATTGCATACCTCTTGGAGGATAACAGCTCTGGACCGATTCAGCGGTGTGTAGGAATGGTACTTGGCTTGCTTTCCTACAAACTCCCTATCGTTGTTTTTGAAAGACTTTCATGGACCAGCCACCTTGTCCTCCTCTCTGCTTGGCAACATGCTTTTATCCTCGCAACCTCTTTCCCTTTTTTTGGACTCCATCATCTCTTCGGAAGTCATAAAACCTGAGGCTTTTTCCTGCAATTCCTCAAAATCTCTCGGTGGTTTCCAAGATAAGTACTCAAAGAAAGGCCCTGGATTCAAACCGCCCATGACGGTATGAAGGCACAGTTCCGAGCTCGTATTTGGAATTAAAACTTGTTGTGCACTAAAACGAGTCATATAAACTCTAAGTGATTCATTTTTTCTTGTCTAAAATGCAGAAGGGAAACTGAATGATTTCTGTGCTTTCGAATTGCCGTAAATTATACAGTGAACTTAGTGATGAGCACATCAAAAGAATTGACAGACCGAGGTTGAAGATTCGTAAGCCAAGTCAAGGCAGGTCCTTGTAAAGTTGTTGGAAAACTTTTGTACATGACGGCTTCCGAATCAGTTATCAAATAAACAGAAGAAATAAACGATTCCACATGCTCAGATGGGTCTGTAGTGCCATTAAATTTATCCATATTAAGGGGTTTGAAATTTCTAGGCATAATTACCTCATCTATGTCATCAGTGAAAGGTAACCTCGGTCGCCTATCACCACGTATCCGAGGTCTGGTCCGAGATGGCCTGCTCGTGTCATGGCGAGAGTTGGCAAATGTTGGTCTCGCCTGACTATCTTCAGGTGAAGATTGTTCTCCATCAGATGGTGTTGCTGGCCTTTCTCTGCTCCTAGCTCTTAACAACCTCCTGTTTTGGGCTCGAATTTCCTCGTTTTCTCGACGCAGTTGTCTCAATTGTGCCATGACCTCTCCCAGAGGAGGGTTGTTTTCATTGAGGGGGGAGGCAGAGCATCCTCGTGGTTCTGTTGCGTGTTTGATGTGCCATTTTCAACATGATTCGTGCTGTGCACCCCTCCCTTTAGTCCGTTTCTAGTAGTCACCATTCAAATTTCTTGTGGAACCGGGGAAAGTTTTGCCTCGGCCCCACGGTGGGCGTCAAATGTTCCTGCCAAAAACCGACTTGCCGGAATATGACCGGAAGATGGTAAATTCAATCCCTTAATTTTGTATCTTAAGGAATACCAGTGAACAAGGACTCTTTAGCAGTCTCTTGAACCGACCGGTCCCTCTAATACGCTTAAGAAAGACTCACCCAGGTTAGCGAAAGTGAGTCTTTACTTTGAGGTTTTCCTCCTTTTATAGTAGGATCCCCTCATCTCTTTAGAGATTAGTTTTATCTCTTTTTATCCTTATCTCTTAAGGTCCTCTTATCTCTTCTTGGAGATCTGTTTTATCTCTATTATCTTTTAACTCTTAAACCAATCTCTGGATATATGATATTCTTATTATTCCATATTCTCGTTGTTATTCTTTTATCTTAGTATCAATTTAGTTATTATATTACTTATTATATTATTATATTATTCTTCTAATCTTTATCTTTTTAATATCCTCCTCGGAAGGTCAATCGGTTATATGTCCTCGGCAAAATGGTTATTCAAGCTTGGTGGGCGAGCCTAATATCTCGACCAGTACAGGAAGTAAACTGAATTATGCACATCCAGCACAGATTTATAATACTTTCTGCACATAACCAGAAAACCAGCAATGAACAAAATTTTGTCCTCAAATATCAATGAAAACACAGATTTAAGACAACAGCCTAAGGACTGATGAAAATCAAAGCATAATCTTTTAAGGTTATTAATAACAATGGAATGATGTAACAAAAATCAAGAGAAAATAAAAAGCTAGAAGATAGGAAAGAAATATGCTAAGAATAGCTTAGATAAAAGTTGATAACAATAAGTTAACACTTGATAGTGTGACTAGAATCTAGAGTTCATGTACAAAGGGAAAAAGAATAATCAGGCAAGCCAATATTGAAGCCGAAAGTGATTTTTCAAATCTTGACCAAAATAATATATGCATTGTTAGTTTTGTAGTGCCAGGAGTTTCTCTCTTATGTGTTTTTTTTTTATAGGCAAATGTTAGTAGTTAGTTGTTATGTTAATTTTTTATCATTTGTCAAAGTTTGAATATTGGACCTCCTACTCCTTCAACTCCTTATTAACTCAAACCACTTGAGCTATCCAAGTTTAAAGTTTATTAGTGTCAATTTTAAAACAACCTAGAGGAAATTTATTAACAACATTGACATGATTTTGGATGTTACTTTGCAGAAAGTAAAAGCAATGCCACTACACTATTGTTCCATGGGCATTCCATGAAGTATTGATCGGTTACGGTCCCCTGAAGAACAAATTGCAAATACTTTCATGAAACCATCAAAAAATTGAATTATTTTACACATTAAAGAGAATGCTTGAAATTATAAAGCTTTGTGCTTGGTTCAAGGGAGAGGGAGACAATGTGAGCATTAAACCAAGCTCAACAGCGCCAAAAATTTCTTTGCACTGATTGAAGAAAGTAAAGCTTAGAAGTCTATACATTTTGTGATGTTATCATCTGCAACAAAGGCTGCACTCCAGAATTTCTTCACAACTAAGTATCCATTATTATCTATTATTATACTATATAATTATCCCTATAAAAGGTCATTGCTTATACCGTGTAATAGTATGATCATTGAGTGAATGAAGAAATAGTTCAATTGCCTCTCTTCCTCCTTGGTTACTGTGTGAAATTGTTCTTTCGTTGTGAGAGAGAAATACTTGGTGAGTCATGTGTGTGCTGTGATACCAAGTGACACAAAGCCTCATCAACTGTAAAACATCAAGTAAGGTACAATCAATAAAATATAGACAAAATGAAAATCCCGTTATTTATAAAAGACACTGCTAGACATATAGATATATATATAGTCAATATAAACATGAGAAAGATTAGACATTGCAACCAAGACAATGATTTAGCTCAGGAATCCCATCAAGACATGGCAAATTTGTAACCTATCTCTTAAAAGCATTGAAGAAAGAATACAACTTGAGGCTTGGAGCTCCAAATTGGTCTTCATCATCACACCAAAATAACCAATTCAATCACCATTCAATCAACAAACAGATATTGCCAATCACGCCTAAATCTACTTGATTAAAAAATCGACAAAATCTTGAATCGAAAAAAAAAAATTAGACCAACAAGTGAAGCAATTCCACTTACATTTTAATCTAAATTAACAAGAAGGGTTTGATTATTAGCAAAAGATACTTTCTAGATTTCAAATTCAGATGTTCCGAAAGCAGAAGATGCAAGTAAAACATAGCTCAAAGTAAGGACAACCCTTTACACAAAAAACAATAACAGGACAAATGAATTAATCAACAAAAGAAAAAGCTCAAACTCAAAAAAAGAAAGAAAGAAAGAAAACTTTTGTTTGCTTAGCAAGCAATAGCATTAGCGCCTCTACCCGAGGGACATACTTCCTGGAAACCTCAAAAGGTTGTAGTAGATAGCATCCACTATGAGCGGGAACTCCTCTGATGTTATGGTCAGCTGACTCAACAGACATGTCTATCATATGATATGATATGAGCTCTTCAAAGTTCTACATCTAACTAACAATTCAAAAGGGAAGAGACCCAGTATGGAAATGATGATTCGGAGTGAGAAAGGAGCTAACTTTGAGGTTTTTGACATTTTATTTTGGATTGAGGTGAACAGGCACACACTCCTGTGAACCCGTGAAAAAAATGGATATTTTTTTTTACAAGTAAAAGGCCTATATTCATCCATCATAAATTTCGTCGTATCTAATTTAGTCTGTGAGAAACAAACAACAAAAAAAAACCATTCGTAAACCTTTGACAATTATAAACGTAAGACATATTAATTCATCAGTCTATAAGATGCCTAGTTGTATGCTGCTAATGTATCTGCAGCATGTAATGTGTTCTTTTTTTAAATGGGGAAAATGCCCAAAATGTCGTCATAATATGTCATCTTCCAACTGTCCATATATTGCATTCATCTCATTCATTCTCGTGCCGCAAAGTTCAAGGTGTGCAACTATGTCATCTTCCAAACATAAAAACAGAAAATGCAAGTGGAAGTAAGGAAGCTAGTGATTTGGATGTAATACGTGAAGTGAAACCTAATCATTCACCATTCCCTCTCAAGACATCCCTCTCACTCTCGCCATTCACCGCTCTCACCTGTCTCTTCTCTTCTCATTCCAAATTGATTCCTACTTCACATTCTCAAATCTTCTTCTTATTCTTCTTTAGTCCCAACCACTTCACGTTCACGTTCACACCCCAAACCCAACTCTTCCTCTGCTCCATGGCTCACCAAATGGCCCTCAAACCCTAACCCACCTTCTCCCTAATCACCCAACCCAACAACAATGCTTCTCGATTCCGAGGATATTGGATTCGGCCTGATGCTACATTTTCATGAGGATATGGTTTTGCCATGGGAGAATGAAAGAAGAAACAAATGAAGACGAGGGAGAGGAGAATAAGGGCTTGCAGACTTGGGTTGTCATGATGCTTATGGGTTGCAGAATTAGGTTTCGATTCGGGTTTTTGAATTCTTGATTTGATTGAGTTTCGGATTTTAGAAGAACTGCAGGAAGAAACAAGGAAGGGATGAAAAAAAATGAACTACAAAACAATGTCCTTTTTGAGTCATTTTGGTTACTATTTTTTATTTTTAAAGAAATCCACGGTGGAAATTTATTTATGGTCCACTTAAGCAACTTAACGAAGACGTTGGCATGTTAACGAACATTTATAAACGGGAAGTAATAGTGGGACTAATATTTTTCTGGTTTCTAATTATCGATGATTAACAAGTGAGTTTTTTTCTCAAGGATTAACCTGGGTATCTCAAAATTTGTTAAGGATTAAAATGTTCATTTACTCTTTTTTTTTTTTTACTTACCTTTTCATTAGCATTAGTGTGCTGTCATTGAATTGCCAATAGCGATCTTGGACTTACAATGATTTACCAACATTATTATATTTTAATGTCAGTATAATTTTAGGTGTTATTGTATATTATTTATTAGAATAATATGAATGTATGTTTCTTTTATGATCTTAGGAGACCTTACATGAAGCGAAAAAAGAGAAAATAAAAAATGAGAAAACCCTATTATAAAGGTTTGTACACTAGCTGACTTAGGAGACTAATATATGTTATATAAGCTAAAATTATATGTTGTATTCATGGTCTTCAAATATTAAAACTAAGGATAAAAAGTGATGATCTATTTGTTCAATTTGTATATATTCCTTCATTTAGCTTGTGCAAAGTTTTTTCTTGTTTTTTTCTTCTTTCTTATATTTTCAGCCTCATGAAACAGAATTTCTTTTTCTCTTGATGATTGGACCATGAAGTGATGAAACAGTAGTTTTAAAGAATAGAGAAATGTCAAATTAAAAAAAAAAAGAAATGCAAAATAAATAAATAAATATTCACCTATTTCAAAACAACAACAAAAATTTGTTGACTTCTTAAGTATGATAACCAGGGCTTGATAGTTGACCCCATAATAAAATGTGTTTAATATATATCACAGTAAAAAAATTTATATTATCAATAAATCTCAAATTATTGCATTTGTGACTTTCTTAAGATAATTATAATAAAAAAAATATTTTTAATAATATAATATTTATAATTAAATGATATTATAAAATAAATTACATTAATAATATTTATCAATTAAATTAAAAATTGTATAAAAGAGCATACAACTCCCCTGAACTTTACCTCATTTGCAAATAGACACCCTTCGTAACACCCCGATTTTTCAGCTTGTTATAATATGTGTTTATGTGCATAATGGAGTGTTTATTATTATAACTTATGAGAATTATTTTAATAAATCAAATTTCATTCTCAAAATCTATTTTGTTTTTATGAAAGTATAGTTGAATTATCGGTAGAAAATTTCAGACGATCCCGGTCTAAGTTTTCACTGTCAGGAAAGTTGTACTGACCCGAAAAATGGATTTCAATTAATAAAATAAAATTTTTATTTTCCTAATTCAATTATGACCATTTCCATAATTTTATAAATTCTCTTTCAATATAAATTTTTCGGATGAAAAATTAACGAAAGAAAACACGTTCGGATTTTTTTTACCAACGGAAAACAAATGGAACCAGGACGAGCAAAATTTAACTAAATCAGATTTGATGCAAATGAAAAGACTTGATGTGAATTTGAATAATGATTTCATTCAATGCACACCATCATGGTCTTACATCTAATTATTTCTTTTGTTCTTGCAAGTAACTATTAATTTATTTAAAAAATCATTTTTTATTTTAACAAAAAAAATTAAAATTCCACTTTCTCCATCTGCTGGGGCAGCAGCGCCCCCCTCCCCAAATTCTCTGTAAATACTCCCCTCTCATGCCTTGCTTCATTTTGCTTTCTTTCTCAAAAACCCACTCACTCATTCACTTCACATTTCCTCCGTTATCACACTTAGAAGCTTTCAAAGTTCTCTTCATCTTCAACTTCTCATCATCAACAACAAGGTATAATTTCTTTTCTCTACTCTACTCTTCATTTCATCAACAAAAATCTAGTTTTATTTGCATACATGTCATTTAAATCTTGTTGCATGTTGTAGTTTTAGTTAAAATGATTAAGAAAAACATTTAGAATTTTTTTAAAACATGAAACCAATTTTTATAAGCTCATGGTTATCACTACTATCAACTTACATGATTGCATGTAACAAAAATGTTCTCCAAAGCAAAAATCTAGGGTGTGGCCGAAACCCAATAAAAGGAGAAATTGGAGTTTTTGTTGCATTTTCAACATGCATGCTTGGGAACCTTAATGCATGTAATATTTAAGTTCTTAAACTACATCAAACAAATGAGATTTTCTTCTCATTTTACTTGATAGGGCTGAAACCCTAAATTTTGGGTTAAGGAGGCTTTATTTTTATTTTTAAAGAAAATACATTGTTTTAACTATTTCCTCTTAAACATACGTGTGGTTCACAAGTTGAGAATGACTCTATTTTAATTTTTTTTAGGGAAAAGTACTTTGAACATCATTAAGGTTTCATGCATTTTGATAAAAAGTTGAAGAGATTTTGTTTTATATTTTTAGAAGAATACTTACTTTAATCTCTATTTTAGTTGCATGCATGTATTTATAGAGTTGAAAATTTCTTCTCTAACCTATATTTTTTTATGTAGGCCGAAAAAAAAAATATAGCTATCGGAGTTAAGAAAACTTAGCTTCAAATTTTTAGAAAGTTGCATGTTTTAATCATCATTTTGAGTACATGCATGCAAATGGAAAATTGAAAAATAAATTTCTAACCTATTTTTTTAAGGAGGCCGAAACCTATTTTCAATGGAATGGAGAGATTAAAAATTTATCTTTAAGTGTTAAACCTTGATTTTACTTCTATAATGCTTAAGGATCATTGATCCAAAAGCTTGTGGAAATTTAAAATTTTTAACCTTATTTTTTAAAAAATAGGCCGAAACATGCACAAGAAAAACAAGGTGATTTTATAAAATTTTAACATATGTTATATGTTTTATTTTGTTTAGATTTGTAAACGTGAGGAGAAAACAAGTTTATTACCTTAAAAACGTGGAAAGACTACGAACCTTTACTCGTTAAGCAAAGGTAAGGGAAGAAAGCCTGAAGGATATTTAAATTATGATAACTATATGCTTGATGTGTTTAATTTTATGTGGTTGTTGAAGTTGATTGTTGATGTGGCTGTTTTAGTAAATATTTTGAATTTTATGACCTTGATGATATATTGGATTGATGAATTACATGCTTGTATGATTTATGATGATTTATAAATATGTGTACTCTATTGACCATGTTATGATTGTTGTAAGTTGTGTTGGTTGTTGCATATATAGAAGCCTAACCATTGGTTAGAGCTCAATTATTAATGTAAAAGATAAAAGCCTTAAGAAAACTTATATGGAAAGCCACAAGATAAAGATTTTAAAATTTTAAGCAGCATTTTAATAAAACAGAAAGTATATATTCTTTTACCGTTATGTGAAGATTTAAGAAACTTTAAATAAAAAAATTTCTTTATAAAAATAAAAGAGAAATTATTTTGGAGATTTTAAAGATATTATTCTATGAAAAACTTAAATTTTGAGACCATTTTATGGTGAAAAAAAAAAAACATAAACGAAAACAAGTTCAATTTCAAGTTCTTTATGAAGACATTTTAGTTCTCTATATTTTAGAAAAAGTTTTCAATTTTTTTGGAAAAAAAAAGAGAAGAGATCTTTTCCAAAGTAAAGATGGATTTTTAGAAAGAAAGAGACTTTCTATAACTCAAGGTTTTTAAGACGAATTTCAAAAGAAGAACGTCTTTTCAAAAGGCTTTATTTCAAAATAAAAATATCCCATAACTTGGATAAGTTACGGAAGTTTTGGTTTGGATTTGTATATTCACCGAACGAAAAATAACGTTGAAAAGTGAATCTAGTAACTGAGATGTCGGTATACTAGTGTTTTAAAAACACGTTGATCTATGATCCGTGTCACGTCGTTATGGACTGTGTGTCCTGAGTACGTTGTTATGGACTGTGTGTCCTATACACGTTGTATTAAAACGTGGGGAAAATAGTAAAAAGGTGAAAGTTGTTTTCTACGACTACAAAGTCCAAGACTGGTGCATCGGTCCAGGACTGTTGTGATTAGACACTCGGACTTAAAAGGTTCTGTGTTGATCATAAAAGTTTCAACACGTTGAAAATTTATGGAAGGTCGTGAGCCTTGAGCTTCGACAAAGGGAAGAATGAAACACAAAGAAAAGCTACGAAAATAAAATGATTTTCTCATGCATTTTGGCAGACGTGCCCACGTTGTTTTCGTATGAATGCCTTGAAGGGTCAGGTATTTCATGCTATGTTGTTTCATTGTGCCTTGACGGACAATGAAGTCCATATGCCTAGGTTGATGTGCCTTGTGTTGGACAATATGGTATGGATATCCACACATATTGATCATTGTGCCAGGAGTGTTGGACAACGCTGTGGAAAAACACGTTGTGCCTTATTAGCAATCGAGCCTGATCATCTCATTTTTAAAAGAAGTTGAAATCTCCAGAGACTAGAATCAAACGTTGAATTATAGAGATGTCATATGCTTTTCAAAAATGACGATGAATTCTGTGTTACCATACTATATTTGGAAATTTTCATGTCGTGTAGATGATGGTGTTTAATTGTATCTGATGCTTTTGTATTACAAATATGTAGTTGTCATAATTCATCCATATATTGGTATCTTATCCTTGCATTTTGTTGGTTTTTCTCTTCTATTTGATATTTTTGTTTCGGGAAATAGATGGATCCGAACATACCGTTAGCCCACTTTCAGGTTCGAGCCGTCATTTTTAAGAACTATCAGGATCCCGCAGCGTGGGAATTTCAGTCGGGAGCCCACGTAACAGTTTGCATTGGCCCGGTATGTACTGTCGAGGGTAGGGAGTAGGACGGACTTGCCCGAAGGATTCATACCACGGAGACTGTACAGATTACACTGCCACCAGAGGATGCCTGCATGCAACATCGGACAACCCAGGGCCTAGTGGTCTTAGATCCTCCATAGCCACAGGTTTCGCTTCATCAGGAGGTAGAGCCCGCTGTAACAATTGAGGAGGATCCACAGGAGATGATGGAGGAGGATCCCCAGGAGGTTGTCGAGGATGATCCTGTTGAGGAGATAGAGGAGGATCCACAGTACCATCCACTTAGTGACGAGGATGATGATTCTACTGATGAGGGAGGTGGTGTGGATGGGCTTCCACCAGTTTTACATCCGCAGGGTGGGGATGATCGTAGTGGTCTCCCTAATGGATACCACTAGGACTATACCAGCTGTAGGATCTCCTTTTGTTTTGAGGTGGAAGTGTCTGGATAGTTACTCTGGTTTTATTGTATTTTGACTTCTAACTCTTTAAACTTTATTTAACTCTTTAACTGCATGTTAATTTTGGAACCAGTTGATGTACAAATCATGTTGTTCCACTCGTTGTAAATTCTATCAAAGTAAACTGTCACCAAGAAGGCTTTTTGTCAATATAAAAAGGTGTTTCATATTCATGGTGTTATTTACATTTTAGTCATTTATGTTTAATGACACTCGTGGTAAAAAAATTTATGTGATTTTTCAAGGATGTAAATATCCATAATAATTATATATTTTTCAAAAGAAATCGACAACTTGTTAAAAGTATCATTTTTCGTGAAACGTAGTAATTAATGTGATGCCCGGGGAAAAAGTGTCGCATTAAGGGTGGTATCAGAGCTGGTCGAGTCTTTCGGGAATCTTTGAGAATAGGCCTATTTAGTTTGTGTTGTGTGATCTCTGAATAGGCTTGTATGAATTACTTCTTAGAAGTAATGGATGTTGGAAAGTAATTGAATATTTTTTATCTGGTTGCCATTTAACTGATTTTTTCTTATTGGTCAGTTATGGAGCTAGATACAGGACGCGGACGTGGCTGCGGAAGGGGTCGTAGGGGTGGTTACGCCGATGGTTGAGGTTATGTGGGTGGTGGAATAGAATACACAGTACAAGCCATGGCAGACATCGCAGCTGCCATTTCTCAGCAGACTACTACAATGGCTGCTCAACATCAGCAAGAGCAAGCCCGTGCTGAACAAGCTGTGGAAAGTCGTGGTCTGACAGCTTTTCGACGTCAGAACCTGCCACAATTTCATGGAGATACTGACCCTACGAAATCTGACTTATGGATTCAAAAGCTCAAAAATATTTTCGAGTTAATTCATAGCACTGAAGAGGTAAAGGTGCCCTATGCTACTTTCCGGTTAATGGGAGATGCTGAATATTGGTGGAGAGGCATCAAGCAACTGCTTGAAGAAAATCAACAAGAAATTACTTGGGAAGTTTTCCGTACTGCATTTCTGGACAAATACTTCCCACAAAGTGCTCGGGCTAAGAGGGAGCAGGAATTTCTGCGCCTTCGTCAAGGAGACATGACTGTTGGAGAATATGCGGCCAAGTTCGAGTCATTGGTCAAATATTTTCGCTTTTTCCAAGATAACCTAGAGGAGAGCTGGAAGTGTGAAAGGTTTGAAGGGGGATTGAGGTATGAGATTAAGGAATTGGTGTTGTCGCTGGAGATAAGGAATTTCCAGGCTCTAGTGGAGAAATGTAGAAAGGTTAAACAGATGCGGAAAGGAAGAGACAACCGAGGGAACGTTGGAGGACCCTCACGATCAAGGAACCAGTTTCCAAGCCAGACCCAGAAAGGAAAACAAAACCAGAAGAAACCATATAGTCTACCCGCTGGAAGCAGCCAGAGCCAGTGATCATATCGTCCTGTTGCTTCGGCAACTGGAAGTGGGAACCAGAGGGGCCAAGGCCAAAGTCAAGAGAGGAGATGTTTTAAATGTGGATACCCGAACCATTTGGCTGATGTATGCTCCGTGAGAGGAATGAAGTGTTTTAACTGTGATCGAGTGGGGCATTTGGCAAAAGACTGCAAGGCACCAAAGCGGGAACTCACCGTCAATAGTGCCAGAGTTGATAAACCAACAGCTGAGGGAAGGGTTTTCACCATGAGTGGTACCGAAGCCTCAAACTCCAAGGCCCTCATAAAAGGTAGTTGTGACATAGCTGGTAATCTCTTAACTGTGATTTTCGATTCGGGTGCGACGCACTCATTCATCTCCAATGATTATGCGAGACTCTTAGCATTGTCTGTTTCTTGTTTGTCGTATGATTTGATTGTTTCAACCCCTACTGATGAACCTGTCATTGTTAATTCGGTGTGTCTGAACTGTCCGATTATTATTCAGGATCAACACTTTCTTGTTGATCTGATCTGCTTACCATTAGGTCAACTAGATGTGATTTTGGGCATGGATTGGTTATCTTCCAATCATGTTCTTTTAGACTGCGCTCACAGAACATTAGTTTTTCTGGACCCCGAGATTTCTGGATTTCTATCTACCCATCAAGTGAGAAATTTTTCAAAGGAAAAAGATCAGAAATGCTTGCTTTAACAAGCTTAGAAGTCGAGGAGGAAGTTGTTTTGAGTATGATACCGGCTGTAAGAGATTTTCATAAGGTGCTTCCTCCCGATGTGCTAGGATCACCACTGGTAAGGGATATCGAATTCTCCATCGATCTTGTTCCAGGAACCGGTCCGATATCGATTGCTCCGTATCAAATGTCACCTATAGAGCTTGTGGAATTGAAAGCCCAGCTAGAAGATCTATTGTCAAAACAGTTCATAAGACTAAGTGTTTCTCCTTGAGGAGCACCTGGTCTTTTAGTGTGGAAGAAAGAAGGAGGATCGAGACTTTGCGTTGATTATAGGCAACTCAACAAAGTGACAATCAAGAACAAGTGCCTGTTGCCTTGCATAGATGATTTGATGGATCAACTACAAGGAGCTGCTGCTTTATCAAAGATTAACTTGAGGACAGGTTAATATCTGATCATAGTGAAGACTGAGGATATACCAAAGACTGCATTCCGAACTCGCTATGGGAATTCTGAATATCTTGTAATGCCTTTTGGAGTAACGAATGCTCCTACTGTCTTCATGGATTACATGAATCGGGTTTTTCGTCCATTCTTGGATAAGTCTGTTATCTTGTTCATTGATGACATCCTCATTTTCTCTAAGAGTCATGAGGAGCATGAGATACATCTGCGACAAGTTCTAAAGATCTTTCAGGAAAAGGAGTTGTATGGAAAACTCTCTAAATGTGAGTTTTGGCTTGAAGAAGTGAAGTTCTTGGGGCATGTGATTTCCAAGGAAGGAATTGTTGCGACCCTGCCAAAGTAGAGGCAGTACTTTCTTGGGAAAGACCGAAGACAGTAATGGAGATCCGAAGCATTGTCGACTTGGTTGGATATTACCGAAGATTTATTGAAGGTTTCTCCAAGATCGTAGCGACGTTGACTCAGCTTACACGGAAAGATCAACCTTTTGTATGGACTGCACAATGTGAGGAAAGTTTGACGACGGCACCGGTGTTAATACTTCCCGAACCCAATGAACCTTATGAGGTGTACTGCGATGCTTCATATCAAGGTTTAGGTTGTGTATTGATGCAACACCGAAAGGTTGTGGCGTATGCGTCGCGTCAGCTAAAAATTCATGAGAAGAACTACCCGACCCACGATCTGGAATTAGCTGTTGTGGTCTTTGCACTGAAGATATGGGGGCATCATTTGAATGGATCCAATTTCAATGTTTTTAGCGATCACAAAAGCTTGAAGTATTTGTTCGACCAGAAAGAACTCAACATGGAACAAAGGCGGTGCATGGAGTTTTTGAAAGACTATGATTTCACGTTGCAGTACCATCCTGGAAAGGCAAACGTCGTAGCAGATCCTTTTAGCCGGGAGGCCATACATGTCTCAGCAATGATGGTGAAGGAATTACAGTTGATCAAGAAGTTTTGCAACCTCGATTTGATGATGGAGATAGGTCCAAAGAGGATCAGTGTAGGAATGATTAAGATCTCAAGTGGACTGATGGAAGAAATCCCAGAGCAAGAAGCTACCGATGTATATCTCCAAGAGAAGAAAGAACTCATGGAACAAGGAAAGGCACCGAAATTCAGTTTGGGACCAGACAACATTTTGAGGTGCAATGGACGAATATGCGTACCTGACAATCCTGAGATGAGAAAGATGATTGTAACATCCGTGATTTTATGTGTGGTTTACGTATGAGGTTCAGGCTTAGGACTTGAAATACATAGTTGAGATGTTGTTTGAGGTTTAGAAACCCCTTCATGTTAAGTATACGACTTTTTCGGGTGAGTTTGAGGCATAAAGACCAATTAGGGTTTTCCCGGTGAGCGTCTTTGAGACGTCTGAGTGTGAAATAAGAATTTTGGAGTTAGAGATGATATTAGGCCTTTTGATGGTTTTAGGTTGTATATCAGGTCCTAATGAGCCTATATCTCAAATTTGAGCACAATCAGGCGTCGAACGGACCCCGAACGCAAAGAGTTAACTTTTTGTCAGAATTCAACGCTCTAGCGTGGGAGGATCCTCGCTCAAGTGCCCAAGTCAACAGACAAGGTCCATTCTTTGACTTGCCACATGTCAATCAGGGCTTACGTGGCAGCTCTTGATTGGTTGCATGGTGCGGAGGTCCACCAGCCCTCCAACGCTCGAGCGTGGAAAAGCCAATGCTCCAGCGTTGGAACTCTCGAGCGCTACGTTTCCAACGCTCGAGCACTAGCACGAATTTCAACAAAATAAAATGGCTTAAGTGACATATGTCACTTAAGCCATAAGAGAAAGAACACAGAGCGATGAGTTAAGAGAAAACTGAGAAACATATAGGGGAGTCTTAGAGAGAGAAAGAGATAGAAATTTTAGAGACGGAAGGGCTTTTAGCTAAGAGTTTGACAGTTTCATTCATCCCATCACGAATCAGAGTACGTGGTTGTGATCGTAGTGACGATACCTTCATTCCTCTCTTCTCCGTTTCTTCAAAAACCGAAGGTAAATCATCCTCATTTATGTCTAAACTCGTTCCATTATGTTCCTTGAAGTATCTTTCGTTTCGTTTGTCGGAATTCAATTCCGTTTTAGAATATGAACTCCTAGTAACATATGCTTCACAATGTGACGCTTAGGTTAATTTTTGAAAGCTCCAAGACCTGAGAATCGCACAGGGCAGAATTGAGGAAGTGAGAGGAAGTCTCGTTTTGCTTCGTTTCGTGCATCGTACGACTTCCTGGGTGGGGGAAAGAAATTATTAATGTCGGAAACGGCAGGGTTACATTTAATTAGATAATAGCGTAGGGCGACCCAAACGCTACACGAGAGCGAGTAACAGACAATGTCTATCCCACATTGGGGACTACTCGGTGGTACCGATGATGATATAGAAATTGTGCATTTATCGTCGTTACGCTAAATATATATATTATTTTTATTACGCGATGATTCCCTGTTTGACTGGTTGATTTGAACTTGGTACTTGATGTATGATATCATGAGTGTTGTAATTATTTTTGGAAGTGTTTATACTTCTTCCTATTATTATTATTGTTATTATTATTATTATTATTATTATTATTATTATATTTTGGTATTTATTATTTGGAAATGATATGATGACATGATGATATATGATGATGATTTGGGATAACATGATGATGATCGTGATGATATGATGAATGTTATGATTGCGCTTAGAGGTTGAGTAAGTTACAAGTTATGTTGAGACACGAGGATATATTAGGGATTGCATATGATATATGATAGCAGTGCCTAATCGAGATAATTATCATGACATGAGGAAAAGATTGATGAGATGAGATTACTTTGAGGTTATCTATGAGATTATGATGAGTGGTTAGGGAACTAGGGGTGACCTGAAACATGGTCGAGTGGGGTCTATGCCTCTGAGGGGGAATTCCCGGGGATAGGTTAACGACGGACCGTCCAGAGATGATTTCATTTTAGTCGTAGCTATAGTTCATGTATTGCATAAGCATCCTGGATTGTGGTCCAGAGGTGTGCACCGGGTTGTGTAGCTATAGTGTCATTACTTTGCGTGAGCACCCTCCATCAGTGGACGAGGGTGTGCATCGGGGACTCTGGGACGTGTCGATTATATTGTTGTGATATCCGGATATGGCCGATACCTGAGAAGATTATTCATACAGCATTTGCATCGCATCGTGATGGAGGGTAGAGGAAAGATCCTAGATATGGATGTTAAGTCTCTAAAATGTCTGATGTGCATTTCCCTAAGTTTTGATGAAAACTAAACATTGGTTAATGATTTAATTAACCTTCATATTGGTAGCTAACCTATCTATCGAGTGTGCAGATTAAGTAATAGAATCATCCGTCCAACGCAAGTGATTGAAACGCAGGTCCAACACTGTAGTGATTGAAGCTCACGTCCATCGCAAATGTTTAAAGCGCACGTCCAAAACGCAAGAGAAAGAAACTTGCGTCCACTAAAAGTATCAGAAGGCCGCGTCTACTAAAAGTATCAGAATGCCGCGTCTACTAAAAGTATCAGAAGGCTGCGTCCACTAAAAGTATCAGAAGGCCGCGTCCACTAAAAGTATCAGAACTTTTAGAAGGCCGCGTCTACTAAAAATAACAGAAGACCGCATCCACTAAAAGTATCAGAAGGCCGCGTCTACTGAAGGTATCAGAAGTGCGTCTACTTAAGGAATTAGAAAGGCTCGTCCAATGACATGGCATATGGAGCTCGTCCATTAAGGAATCATTTGGAGCTCGTCCATTAAAGTATCAGAACAGCGCATCCATTAAGGTCAAAAATTGTATCCGTCCAATGACGTGGCAAAAGACTCTCGTCCACCAGAGTAACTAAGACTCTCGTCCACCAGAGTAACTAAGACTCTCGTCCACCAGACTAACTGAGACTCTCGTCCAATAAAGTAACAGAAGCTCTCGTCCACTAGAGTAACAGAGACTCTCGTCCATTAAAGTAACAGAGGCTCTCGTCCACTAGAGTAATAGAAGTTCTCGTCCACTAAAGGTGATAGAAGCGCTCGTCCACTAGTCTTTGGACTTGATGAGTCCTTAATATGGAGCTCGTCTACTAGCCCGATTGAAAACTCAAATGACTAGATAGATGTGATTATTTTCAAGATGGAAGCACTTATCTTATGAACGCGAATTATTTAAGGATTATCAGAATCTTAGTTCAAGAACCAGAAAGAGACTTGAAGCCTTCTCTCCTACTCAGTTTCACGATTATCAAGAAAAGTCAGAAGACTACTCTCTCAAGCAACCTTGGATAATCTAAAAGAATGCTTCCAACATGCTTTATTCCACAAAAAGGGGAGTGTACTCAGCAAAGTACAAAAAGCTCTCTGCCCAACTCTGACATGGCTGTATCTCGATGCATAAAGCCATGATCCTACATGTTAGAGTACAACCAACATTCCTATTGCATTAATGGCTGCTCAGAACGACTCTATTGCATTAATGGGTGCTCAGAACGACTCTATTGCATTTAATGAAGTTCTGCTTGAAGCCATCATCTGAGAGAATGTCTCTAACGGATCCTAAATGCTTGAAGACTAAAAATACAGAAGTCATTGAAGATGAAGAAAAAGAGAATACACACTGCATTAAAACGACATTACTTTGCTCATTAATTCTTTTATTCTTTCATTCTGTATTCTTCTTTCATTTGAAGTTATTACGCAGACTTTCCTAGACTTCACATTTAAACCACTCTCTGAGTGTTAGTGAAAGATCTGCTTGTGAGAAGTTATATTTTTACAAACCCAATCTCTCAAACAAACCTAAGTGAGCCTGAAGAGGCTAAGTGAGAAAACAATACTTGTCTTGAGCCTGAAGAGGCTAGGTGTGAAAACAATACTTGTCTTGAGCCTGAAGAGGCTAAGTGTGCAAATAATACTTAAGTCTGTAACCTTATCAGTTAGAGCGGATAAATCTTGGTGCTGCCAAGGACTGGACATAGCTCTTTGATTTAAAGAGTGAACCAGGATAAATCATCGTGTCAATCTCTCTTCCCTTAAACTCTTTAATTGCTTTAGTTTTCTTGCGTCTGTCGAGTGGTGTGTTTGCAATAGTCACCCGTCCATCCTATATTCTTCCACTCGTCCAAAGCTAGCTTTCTGTTTGCGAAAAGATTTTAGCCTTGCTTAAATTCTGATAAACACAATTCAACCCCCCTTCTCGTGTTTATAGTTGTCTTTTTCAGTTGGTACCAGAGCTCAGCCTCTGGGTTGAGCATCTAACAGTGTAGAGGTAAAAGGTCCTGAAGAATAGACATGACGGCTGGAGCTAGTTCAAGTGGAAGTCATCAGACTGAAGGAGCTTCCCTAACCAGACCTCCTTACTTCAATGGAGAAAACTACAACTACTGGAAGGATAGATTTCAATGGTTCATTCTATCCAAAAACTCTGATTTTTGGGATGCCATCACAGATGGTCCATTCATTCCCAAGAATGATGATAACACTGACAAACCAAAAGCTCAGTGGACTGTTGCAGAAAAATCAAAATGGGAGCTGAACCACAAAGGCAGATACAACATCATTTGTGCTCTCAATCCGGAGGAGTTTGAGAAGGTATGTGCCTGTGACTCTGCAAAAGAAATATGGGACACCTTAGCTGTCACACATGAAGGAACAACAAAAGTCAAATAGTCAAAGATTGCCATACTTGTTAGAAAGTATGAACTGTTCATCATGGAGGAAGGAGAATATGTTGCTCATATGATAGGAAGATTTCAAAATATCATCAACAGTTTAAAATCTCTTATCAAAGTCTATACCAATGCTGAGAAGGTTGGTAAGATTCTGAGAAGTCTACCTAAACAGTGGAGACCTTTGGTCACTGCTATCTCCCAAGCCAAGGATCTCACTACCTTGACTATGGATGAACTTCTTGGACCACTCACTATTCATGAGCAAGAACTTGGAGATGAAGTTGCATCAAATAAGGGCAAGTCAATTGCTCTGAAAGATGATCAAAAGTTAGAAAAAGTTTCCAAGGCTGTGAAGGCAGATGAGTCATCCAGTGATGCTGACCTATCAGAACTCGAGGATTCTGAGAGTGATGAAGAGTTGTCTCTCCTGACCAGGAAGATAAAGCTTCTCCTACAGAAAAATAAGTTCAAGAGGGATAGGCCATTCAGAAGTTTCAACAAGGACAAGAACTTCAAAGAATCCACCTCAACAAACAAAAGTCCAATTGTTTGCTATGAATGCAAGAAGCCCGGTCACCTCAAGGCTGAATGTCCTCAACTCAAGAAGGCCCCTTCTATGAAATTCTTCAAGAAGAAGAAGAAAGGAATGATGGCTACTTGGGAGGACCTGGAGTCAACATCTTTTGATGAAGAAACTGAGGAAGAAGCCAATCTCTGTTTGATGGCCAACACTGAATCAGACTCTGACAATGAGGTACATCCTGACTATGAGGAATTACTTGATGCCTATGAGGAGTTGATGGAGGAATCCAACTGCTTATATAAAGCCTTCAAATCCCTCAAGAGAGAGTATGTAAAGCTCACCAGTGAGCATAAGCAGAAATCTCAAGAGTGCGAGAAGCTGGCTAAAGAAAACAGTGTGCTGAAGACTGAAAAGTCTAATGAAGCTAAGATCTCAAGTGAAACATCACCATATGAAGAAGTTGAAAAACTTCAACAGAAAGTGGAAGAGATCACTTCTGATCTTTCCAAATTTGTTAATGGTAGAGACAATCTGACTAAGCTACTTGGTAGTCAGAAGCACTCTCTTAACAAAGAAGGTATTGGATATGTCCATCAGACACATCATAAAGTATCAACTAAAGCTTCTAAAGTATCTGTTAAGTCAACTGTAACCAAATCAACACCTATTTGTAACTTTTGTGGAAAAACTGGGCATCTTATATCTAAGTGTATCCATAAGAAGAGAAGGAAGTCCTCATAGACTCCTAGAACTAACAAAAAAGGACCCAGAAAAATATGGGTACCTAAAGATCAAATAATCTTTGTTGCAGATGCCCTCAACAAGACAAAGAAAACACCACTGCTGGTACCTGGACAGTGGCTGCTCGCGACATATGACAGGAGAAAGGTCTATGTTCCTAGACCTCCAACTTAGAAAGGAGGACACGTTGCCTTTAGAGGGAATCGGAAAGGGAAGGTTATAGGAATTGGTACTATTGGTGGTAAACCCCCTCTTCCCTCTATATCTAATGTTCTCTTGGTTAAAGGATTAATACACAACCTGCTTAGCATAAGTCAATTATGTGATAGTGGTTTTGATGTTTCCTTTACCAAGGATGTATGCATAGTTAAAGACCGTAGTGGCAAAACCTTCTTTTCAGCTAAAAGGCAACAAAATCTTTATAAGATTGAACTGTATGATCTCTCATATCAAAGTGTAACCTGTCTGATGTCTAAAGAGGATGAGAGATGGTTATGGCATAAGAAACTAGGACATGCTAGTATGAAACTAATTTTAGAATTAAAAAGGAATAATATCGTGAGAGGATTGCCTGATATTAGCTTTAAGAAAGATGTCTTGTGTGATGTATGTCAGAGTGGGTAAACAGATAAAATCAAGTTTCAAATCTAAAAACCAAGTATCAACCTCTAGACCTCTTCAGTTGTTACACATGGATCTGTTTGGACCGATTAGTGTTGCCACGGGTGGAAGAAAATATGGATTTGTCATAGTTGATGACTATTCTAGATACACATGGGTACTCTTCCTAACACACAAGGATGAGTCTTTTAAGGCTTTCTCAGTATTCTGCAAAAGAGTACAAAATGAGCAGGGTTTCTGTATTTCTACCCTTAGAAGTGATCGTGGGGAAGAATTTGAAAATGAGCAGTTTAGACAGTTCTGTGAGGAGAATGGAATCTCTCACAATTTCTCTGCACCTAGAACTCCACAGCAAAATGGAGTGGTTGAGAGAAAGAACAGATCTCTGCAAGAGATGGCTAGATCTATGCTCAATGAAAATAATCTCCCTAAGTACTTTTGGGCAGAAGCTGTAAACACTGCTTGTTATGTACAAAACAGAATACTTATTAGGCCTTTTCTAAAAAGGACTCCTTATGAATTGTGGAAAGGAAAAAGCCCCAACATATCTTACTTTCATGCTTTTGGATGTGAATGTTTTATTCTGAATACCAAAGATAATCTTGGAAAGTTTGATTCCAGAGTTTACAATTCAAGAACTTTTATTATTGAAGAATCTACTTATGTTAAATTCAATGATGGATTAAAGACTGATAAGGAACTATCAGATCTAGAAGATGATCTTGCAGGTCTTGATATAAACAAGCCAGAAAGTCAACAACCCGATCTAACCGAAACAGAACCTGTGCCTGAGGCTGAAAGACAAGTGGAACAAACGAGTCAGCAGACAAGTCAAGATCTTCATGATGATCTCAAAAGGGATTGGAAGTTCAACACTCATCATCCTAAGGATCTTATTATTGGAAATCCTTCTGAGGGAGTAAGAACCAGATCCACATTAAGAGAATCAAGCAATGTGGCCTTTATTTCAGATTTGGAGCCTAAATGCATTGAAGAAGCTCTTGAGGATGAAAGTTGGATTCTTGCTATGCAAGAAGAACTTAACCAGTTCACCAGAAATGATGTCTGGACTCTTATCTCTAAGCCTAAAAACAAGTCAGTTATTGGAACAAGATGGGTCTTCAGAAACAAATTAGATGAAGATGGTAAAGTTATCAGAAATAAAGCAAGGTTAGTAGCTCAAGGCTATAACCAACAAGAAAGTATTGATTATACTGAAACCTTTGCACCTGTAGCTAGAATAGAAGCCATACGCATTTTAATATCATATGCTGCACAACACCAAATTACCCTATTTCAAATGGATGTAAAAAGTGTTTTTCTAAATGGTATAATTAAAGAAGAAGTGTATGTTAAACAACCCCCTGGTTTTGAGGATACTGATAAACCAGATCATGTTTTCAAACTTAAAAAGGCATTATATGGTTTGAAACAAGCACCTAGAGCATGGTATGATAGACTCAGTTCTTTTCTCATGCATAATGGTTTTACTAGAGGACAAGTAGACACTACTCTGTTCCAAAAATGCTCTAAAGAGAACTTTATAATAGTTCAAATATATGTTGATGATATTATTTTTGGAGCAACTAATGAAAAGTTGTGCAAGGAATTTTCAAATCTAATGCAAGCTGAATTTGAGATGAGCATGATGGGAGAATTGAAGTTCTTCCTTGGATTACAAATCAAGTAGACAAGTGATGGAATTTACATTCATCAACAAAAATATACCAAGGAGATACTCAAGAAATACAAAAAGGAAAATGCAAAGCTCATGAAAACCCCTATGCAACCCAATGCAAAACTAAGTAAAGATGATGAACGTAAAAAGGTAGATCAAACTGTCTACAGAGGTATGATTGGCTCTCTACTGTACTTAACTTCAAGCAGACCTGACATTCAATTTAGTGTCTGTATGTGTGCTAGATTCCAACTGATCCTAGAGAATCTCATCTTAAGGTTGTTAAAAGAATATTTAGATATTTGCTTGGAACTACTAATCTTGGTTTGCTGTATTTAAGATCAAAAGAATACAGATTAGTGGGATATTGTGATGTTGATTTTGCTGGAGACAGAATAGAAAGAAAAAGCACCAGTGGAGGATGTCACTTCATTGGAGCAAGTTTAGTCTCATGGTCAAGCAAGAGGCAGACAACCATTACCCTATCTACTGCTGAAGCAGAATACATCTCTACTGCTAGTTGCTGCTCTCAACTCTTATGGGTAAAACATCAACTTGAGGATTACTCTATTTATGAACATAACATATCTGTATGGTGTGATAATTCAAGTGCTATATGCTTAACTAAAAATCCAATTCAGCATTCTAAGGCTAAGCATATTTAAATCAAACATCATTTCATTGGGGATTATGTTCAAAAAGGCATCTTCGATATTAAGTTTGTTAAAATTGAAAATCAATGGGCTAATATTTTCACTAAACCCCTCGCAGAAGATAGGTTTTTGTTTATTAGAGATAATCTAAACATGCATTGCATTGTTGAATGACATGTCTGAATGTTAAGCTATCTGTGCTAAATCTGTCATTACTCCTATATACATGTTCTTTCAACTAAGCATTAGTTCAGGGGGAGTAATGATACAATAGTTTAAGTGGAGTATGTCTAATATGCTTGCTGCATTATTATTATTTTCTTAACATGTTATCTTGCCATTAACATATCACATAAATAAAACTTGATAACTCTTTTTGATGTTGACAAAAGGGGGAGAATAGGAGAAATTGAGATTTGTGATAGAAACATGTTATAAGAGAATGGGAGAATGAATATGATATGACCTGTTCGCTTACTAAAATTTACAACCTGTCTGATATATGCTATTTTCTTTGTTGATATTTTCTGAGGTTCATTAAATCATCTCAATGTTTGTCATCATCAAAAAGAGGGAGATTGTTAAGTCTCTAAAATGTCTGATGTGCATTTCCCTAAGTTTTAATAAAAACTAAACATTGGTTAATGATTTAATTAACCTTCATATTGGTTGCTAACCTATCTATCGAGTGTGCAGATTAAGTAATAGAATCATCCGTCCAACGCAAGTGATTAGAACGCACGTCCAACACTGTAGTGATTGAAGTTCACGTCCATCGCAAATGTTTAAAGCGCACGACCAAAACGCAGGAGAAAGAAACTTACGTCCACTAAAAGTATCAGAAGGTCGCGTCTACTAAAAGTATTAGAAGGCCGCGTCCACTAAAAGTATCAGAAGGCCGCGCCCACTAAAAGTATCGGAAGGCCGCGTCCACTAAAAATAACAGAAGGCCGCGTCTACTAAAAGTATCAGAAGGCCGCGTCTACTAGAGGTATCAGAAGTACGTCTACTTAAGGAATCAGAAAGGCTCGTCCAATGACGTGGCATATGGAGCTCGTCCATTAAGGAATCATTTGGAGCTCGTCCATTAAAGTATCAGAACAGCGCGTCCATTAAGGTCAAATTGTATCCGTCCAATGACATGGCAAAAGACTCTCGTCCACCAGAGTAACTAAGACTCTCGTCCACCAGAGTAACTAAGACTCTCGTCCACCAGAGTAACTAAGACTCTCGTCCACCAGACTAACTGAGACTTTCGTCCAGTAAAGTAACATAAGCTCTCGTCCACTAAAGTAACAGATGCTCTCGTCCACTAGAGTAATAGAAGTGCTCGTCCACTAAAGGTGACAGAAGCGCTCGTCCACTAGTCTTTGGACTTGCCGAGTCCTTAATATGGAGCTCGTCTACTAGCCCGAATGAAAACTCAAATGACTAGATAGACGTGATTATTTTCAAGATGGAAGCACTTATCTTATGAACGCGAATTCTTTAAGGATTATCAGAATCTTAGTTCAAGAACCAGAAAGAGACTTGAAGCCTTCTATCCTACTCAGTTTCACGATTATCAAGAAAAGTCAGAAGACTACTCTCTCAAGCAACCTTGGATAATCTAAAAGAATGCTTCCAACATGCTTTATTCCACAAAAAGGGGAGTGTACTCAGCAAAGTACAAAAATCTCTCTGCCCAACTCTGACATAGCTGTATCTCGATGCATAAAGCCATGATCCTACATGTTAGAGTACAACCAACTTTCGTATTGCATTAATGGCTGCACAGAACGACTCTATTGCATTAATGGGTGCTCAGAACGACTCTATTGCATTTAATGAAGTTCTGCTTGAAGCCAACATCTGAGAGAATGTCTCTAACGGATCCTAAATGCTTGAAGACTATAAATACAGAAGTCATTGAAGATGAAGAAAAAGAGAATACACACTGCATTAAAACGTCATTACTCTGCTCATTAATTCTTTTATTCTTTCATTCTGTATTCTTCTTTCATTTGAAGTTATTACGCAGACTTTCCTAGACTTCACATTTAAACCACTCTCTGAGTGTTAGTGAATGATCTGCTTGTGAGAAGTTGTATATTTACAAACCCAATCTCTCAAACAATCCTAAGTGAGCCTGAAGAGGCTAGGTGAGAAAACAATACTTGTCTTGAGCCTGAAGAGGCTAGGTGTGAAAACAATACTTGTCTTGAGCCTGAAGAGGCTAGGGGTGCAAATAATACTTGAGTCTGTAACCTTATCAGTTATAGTGGATAAATCTTGGTGCTGCCAAGGACTGGACGTAGCTCTTTGATTTGAAGAGTGAACCAGGATAAATTACCGTGTCAATCTCTCTTCCCTTAAACTCTTTAATTGCTTTAGTTTTCTTGCGTCTGTCGAGTGGTGTGTTTGCAATAGTCACCCGTCCTTCCTGTATTCTTCCACTCATCCAAAGCTAGCTTTCTGTTTGCGAAAAGATTTCAGCTTTGCTTAAATTCTGATAAACACAATTCAACCCCCCTTCTCGTGTTTATAGTTGTCTATTTCAATGGATTGAGGATGTTTGTGTTACACATATTTATACTTGGGAGACGGATGTTTAGTGTGTCGTTATTTTATTAAATGTAGCTAAACCCTTTCCACTTTTGATTTAGTATGGTTTCTTATCCATGTCTTCTCTATATCTCATATGTTTTTTTTTCTTGTGATCGTGATGAGAAGATCCTACTGGGGAGCCAGCTATGGAGGAGCTTGATGGGACCTCGTATGAGCCAGATGTTGGAGGACGAATAGTGGATCCTCATAGTTGAGTATAGAGTCTATGGCCAGTGCGTCTTGTCTCTTTGGGATGTTGTTTTTATTTTCTGTTTGATTATTAGTTTGTACATTTTGGGATCCGACTGATGGGATTCCCTCTACTGTACTGTATCAGGTCTTGAGGTGTATATGTTATGCATGTATGTATATATGTTATGTATATTTTAAGTTTTTAATTTTTTCGCTGTTTTAATATATCGGCTTAACGATAATAAATAAATTAAGTATTAATATCTTTGGTTTTCTTTAATGGGACGTCGGGGCGTCTCATTTGGTGGTATCAGAGCAGTTCGGTTCTGAAATGGGCTGTGATGACTGTGATTAGGGTAAACTGGCTATTTAATTGAATCCACATCGGATAACAGCTATGCTTAGAAGTTGGGTAGTGAGTCTGACGCGACATCTCTATGGCATATAGTATTTATATTCCAGTTTTATGTAGTATTATATGTCATCTTGATGTGGGCTAATGATTTCTTTTAACATGATCGTGGCTCGAGGCAGAGGACGAGGACATGGTAGGCGTGGTGGTGGTAGAGCTATAGAGGGTGTAAAGGATGAGCCTCATCAGCCAAAGGCAGGGATTGGAGGTGGAGGAGAGTCCATCGAGACTCTTCGGACTATCCGCGAGTTAGTATCTGTTCTGTTGCAACAGGTGCAGCAGAATGCTCAAAGGGTATAGAGACAGCCAGAGTTACAAGAGCGGCAGGATAGGAGGAAAGCCGCTGAGGCTGAGAATGCAGGATTGACTACCTTTCTCAATGGTAAGCCACTACAGTTCAGTGGAGAGTATGATCCAAAGGGAGCAGAGTGGTGGATTCAGGAGCATGAGAAGATCTTTGATACCATGAGATGCAGAGATGACAAGAAGGTGACCTATGCCGCCTTCATGATGACCGGAGGGGCTGAGTCATGGTGGAGAGGCAAGAGGAGATTGCTAGAGGCTGAAGGCAGACTGATCAGTTGGGAACTGTCGAGAGAATGTTTCTTTGAGAAGTACATCCCGCGGTTAGTCAGACGCGAGATGGAGAGAGAGTTCATGAGTCTCCAGCGGGGAGACAAGTCTGTTGGTGATTACGCGGCCAGATTCGAGGCCCTGATTCAGTTTTCTGAGTTCTACAAGAGGTTTCCAGATGAGGACTGGATGTGCCGGAGATTCGAGGAGGGTTTACGGCATGAGTTGAGGAGGGCTATAGTGCCCTTGGATATCCTGAGTTTCCAAGAACTTGTAGAGAGGTGCAATGCCATTGAGAGTGTGGACCAGAGGCAGGCTGCAGAGCAGAGACAACAGCGTAGTGGGGACCAGAGCAGGTCATCAGAGGAGAGGTGATAGAGGTTCTCAGTGGAGTAGAAGACCATACATTAGACCGGGACAAAGCGCTCAGACATTTGCACCACCAACACCAGTTACCGGAGAGGGCCAGCGACAGAGGGGCCCAGTGTGTTTCAGATGCGGAGGTCCGCATTATATCAGGGATTGCATAGATAGATCTGGTTGCTACGTCTGTGGAAAACCAGGTATTTTTCTAGGGATTGCCGACAGAGAGCGGTACAGCAGCAGCCAGCTGCCGGCAGAAGAGCTAGTAGTTCCAGAGGAGCCAGTGGTTCCAGAGGAAGAGATGGGAGAGGGGTTCCAGCAGCAGGACGACAGACGGCCAGACCTCAGGTCACGGGGAGGGTGTTTACAGTGAAAGGATCTGTGTCCTCTCAATCTGCAGATCTTATTCAAGGCATGTGTTTAATATCTGGCAGACTCTCGTTTGTGTTGTTTGATTCAGACGCTACACATTCTTTTGTGTCCCATGAGTGCGTAGATCATCTACATTTACCCGTTTCTCAGCTACCATATACCCTGACAGTATCCACCCCTACCAGTGATCCTTTGATCACTATGTCTATTTGCTTACAGTGTCCTATAGTTGTTGAAAATAGGGCATTTCTTGTAGATCTCATCTGTTTGCCTATGCAGCAGATAGATGTTATCCTTGGCATGGATTGGCTTCGTCTAACCGCGTAGTGTTAGACTGTGCCCGAAAGACCTTGTCTTTTATTGAGCCCTCTAGCATAGTATCTGCCAATGAAGGAGCAACTATGAGGGGTGGCAGTTCTCAGCAGTATATGATGTTTTTCTCTTTGGAAGATAAGGATACTCCGAGTATAGATTCTCTGCCTATTGTGAGAGGGTTTCCTGAGATTTTCCCTCCTGATATTCCAGGTTTGCCACTAGAGAGGGAGGTGGAGTTCGCTATAGACCTTATACCAGGGACCGGACCTATATCAGTAGCTCCTTATCGGATGTCACCAGTGGAGTTGGCAGAGTTGAAGAAACAGTTGGATAACATGATGAAGAAGGAATTCATCAGACTAAGTGTTTCGCCTTGGGGAGCACAGGTATTGTTTGTCAAGAAAAATGACGGAAGTCCTAGGTTGTTCACGGATCATAAGCAGTTGAATAAAGTTACAATCAAGAACAAATATGCGTTGCCTAGGATATATGATCCGATGGATCAGCTAAAGAGAGCTTCGGTGTTTTCCAAGATAGATTTAAGATCAGGATACCATCAGATTAGGGTGAAGAAGGAGGATATACCTAAAACCGCTTTCAAGACAAGGTATGGACACTACGAGTACCTATTTATTCCTTTTGGTGTAACTAATGCTCTAGCGGTGTTCATGGATTACATGAACAGGATCTTTAGACCGTTCCTCGACAAGTTTGTTGTGGTGTTTATAGATGATATTCTTATCTATTCCTGTAGTCGGGAAGAACACGAGGAACATCTGAGAGTGGTGTTACAGGTGTTGAGAGATAGGCAGTTGTATGCTAAGCTATCCAAGTGTGAATTTTTGTTAGAGGAAGTACAGTTTCTAGGGCATGTAATCAACAAGAAAGGGATAGTTGTTGATCCAGTTAAGGTAGAGGCCGTGATTAAGTAGGAGAGGCCTAAGTCAGTGAGTGAGGTGAGGAGTTTCCTAGGATTAGCCAGGTATCACAGGAGGTTCATCGAGGGTTTCTCGAAGATTGCGTTGCCTATGATGCAGTTAACAAGAAAAGGTACAACGTTTGTGTAGACGGAGAAGTGTGAGGAGAGCTTTCAGAAGATAAAGGAGAAGTTGACTACATCTCCTGTGCTGACGTTACCAGATCCATTAGGATAGTTTGACGTGTATTGTGACATGTCATATCAAGGATTGAGTTGTGTTTTGATGCATGAGGGAAGAGTTGGGGCTTATGCTTCCCGACAATTGAGGGTTCATGAAAGGAATTACCCGACCCATGATCTGGAGTTAGCAGCCATAGTGTTCGCAATGAAGATATGACGACATTATCTATATGGAGCTAAGATTAATGTGTTCAGTAATCACAAGAGTTTAAAGTATTTGTTTGATTAGAAGGAGCTGAACATGAGGAATGTAGATGGATGGAATTCATTAAGGACTATGAGTTTGACCTTCAATACCATCCCGGGAAGGCTAATGTTGTGGCGGATACACTAAGTCGAAAATCCTTGCATGTATCCGCAATGATGGTGAAAGTGATGGAGTTGCTTGAACAGTTTAGAGATTTGAACCTAGGTATGGATTTGATTGAGTATAGAATATGCTTAGGTATGATCACCATCAGTAGTGAGTTTTTGAGAGATCTTAAGGTTAAGCAGGGTCGGGATGAATATTTGGTGGATGTGAATCGAGGTATAGATGAGGGTTAGGTTTCAGAGTTTAGAAGAGGATCAGATGGAGTGTTAAGGTTTAAGTATCGGATATGTGTGCCAGAGGACTTAGAGATTAGGAAGATGATCTTAGCGGAGGCACATAAAAGTAAGCTGAGTTTTCACCCAGGAGCCACCAAGATGTATCAAGACTTAAAGAAGATGTTTTGGTGGCCAAAGATGAAGAAAGAAGTGGCGGAGTATGTTCTATCATGTTTGGTATGTCAGAAACCTAAGATGGAGCATCAAAAGCCCGCCGGGTTGTTGTAGTCCTTGGATATCCCAGAGTGGAAGTAGGATAGCATAGTGATGGACTTTGTGGTTGGATTACCACGAACTCTGAAGAGGTTTGATGCGATTTGGGTTATCATTGATAGGTTGACGAAGTGTTCTCACTTCTAACCTATTGGTGAGAGTTATAGTCTTGAAAGGTTGACCCAGATCTACATCAAGGAAGTAGTGAGGTTGCATGGTGTGTCGTCGAGTATTGTCTACGACCGTGATCCCAGATTTTCATCTAGATTTTGGAGACAGTTACACGATGCTTTGGGAACAAAGTTGAGGATGAGTTCTTCTTATCATCCTCAGACGGGTGGACAGTCGGAGAGAACAATTCAGTCATTGGAAGACCTTTTAACACTAGTGCAATAAGTGCTTTTTATGTCAGTTAAAATTGATTTTTTACGTCAGAACATTGACTGACGTAAATACAGCTGACGTTAATAGTTAATATTTTAACGTCAGTTGAGAACTGACGTTAAATATAAAACTATTAACGTCAGTTCTTTAACACAACTGATGTTAATTTTGTAACGTTAGTTCTTTAAGACAACGGACGTTAATTTTGTTAAAACTAACGTCAGATGTTATAAATAACTGACGTTAAAGGTTTTAATTTTAACGTCAGTTGTTTATTACAACTGACGTTAATATTGTACTGTATATTTTATAAAATACTATTAACGTCAGTTGTTTGATACAACTGACGTTAATAGAATTTTTTTTTAAATTCAGTTTTAAAATATCACACCCCTCAGCTATCCCCGCATTCAGTAAATATCCCAGTAACACAGAATATCACACACATTACAGAATTGCAAAGGAAAAATGGAACAATGATCCATATGTATGCCTGTTCAGAAACAATATATATTTATTAACATAGGTTATAACTCAAAATAAATACAGAAATATAAATAAAAATAAATGTATACTAAGTTTAAACTACCTATATCAATATCCCTTCGTGATGATTGATCAGCCTCTAGCTCGACTAGTTTTTAACTAGTAAGACCATAGGTTTTATTCGAGTTTAATCTCGTTTTCACCCAAATTAGACTTGATTGTCTTCAAGCAACATTTTGAGTCTCTAAAGTAGTTTTAGGGTAATTTAGCTGATTTTGAGTCAAATAAAGCACTTACTGCTATTCCTTGTTTTCAGGTTAATAAAGAGAAGCAATTCTGGAATTATTCGCCCCACGAGAGGCTGCTCGCCTCGCGAAAGCCTGAAGACCAGCAAGTGATGAGAAGACAGAGACCATCACGGCCTTGCCGTGAAGAAGATCACGGCCTAGCCGTGATAAAGATCACGGTCGTGACAGATCAGCATCCAAAGTCGGAATTGATCACGGCCTGGCCGTGATAGACATCACGACCGTGACAAACTAGAATTGGAAGTCTCGCCCCCCAAATCATCCTCTCGCCTCGCGAGAGCCCAAATTTGAACTGGCGCCTCTTTTAATATTCGCGTCGCGAGAGGCTGCTCGCCTCGCGAGTGTGCGTAGAGTCTGAAGCTATAAATTGCTGTTTGGGGCAGATTAGGGATCCATCCTCTTTATCATCTTCTTTTCCTTTTAGAATAGATGGCTGTGAATTAGGTTTTTGTTATATTGTAATGGAGAACTAACTCCCTTGGATTAGTCTACTGTAATCGGGTTCCATTGACGCTTGAGGTTATGTAATTCCTGATTTCATTGCTTTTCTCTTTGTTCTATATGTTCTGTTTGCTTAATTCAGGATTGTATGGAATGTGTATTGATTTGTTTCGATGATTGTGTGTTCCTATACTTAATCGCGTTTGCTTAATTCGCGTGTGTTCATTCGTGTTTGCTTAATTCACGAGCGCTTCACCCCGTTTGCTTAATTCGGGAATAGGAACATACATCGCGTAGCATCGGTTTCGCTTGTTAATTGTCGCTACAATCGAAAGGGGATTAGAATCCGCTTAGGGCTTGGATTTATATGAACCGGTGATAGCGGGAAACCGAGAGCAGTGGATTAGTCGTTTCAATTATTGACAATCACCTATTTGCATTGTTTTCTTGACTGTTTTTCTTAATTTAATTTCAAATTCAAAACCCCCCAAAACTGACTTTTCTGTTAACAACAACCCAAGAGTCCTTGTGAGACGATACTCGAGTTGTCGCTCCCTGACTACATATTTTTATGAACCGCTCGCTTTTTGACGAGTGCGCGACAGCGTGTCAAAATTGGCGCCGTTGCCGGGGACTCTCGTTGTTATTGACATAAAATAATTAAAAAAATAAAATAAAATAAAATAAAATATTTTGCATTGCTGAATTAGTTATGGTTGTTTTGTCTGGTTGTAAATCTTAGTACTTCTCATGGATAATTACATGCATGGTTATATGCCTAATGTTGATTATGAGCCACCACCATGCATATATTATCCTAACTTTGATGAGCCACCACCATGCATATATTATCCTAACTTTGATGGAGGTTATGAGTTTAATAGCGATTGTGGCATGTTTGGAGTGAATGATCATTCTAGCCAACATGGTGGAGGACAGGGCATCTTGGATGAGATAGCTTCCATGGTGCAACAGATGAGAGAGAACAATATTTTATTTCAACAGAGGATGGAAGCAAGTCTTCAGGATTTTGCCACTCAAAATCTTCACATCACCTCCGCCTTGGCTACACTGCAAGCTCAACGTCCCCTTGAAGAACATGCAGATTCACAAATAGTTGTTCTTGACAATACTTCTTTTGAGCATAATTTTGATAATGATGTCAAGAATACTTCTATTGATGAACTGTGTGTTGAATCTCAAGATATTCATACCTTTCCTGATTCTAGCTATTATACTTCATGTGCTGATTGTAATGAATTTGCTTCATGTGTAGCATGTGTTGAAAGCTCATCCTTTTTAGGGAATGAGGAGCAAAACGTCCATATGGAACATGAGACATATGAGGTTGAGGGCCCTGTTCGGCCAAGAAACATGGAAAATGAGGATCAGGAGGACATCTGCTTCACCATTCTTGAGGATGATGAAGAACCTTTGGAATTAGATGATTCTATTAATTCATATGCATGTGTTGAATGTGATGGGATGGATGAACTGTGTGTTGAATTTCCAGACATTCAAGCCTTTTTTTATTCAGTTTGTTGTACTATATGTACTGACTGTACTAACACTAACCATTGTGTGGTGTGTGCTGAGATTTCTGCATGTATAGCAGGTGATGGATTTGATAATGCAGTGAGTGAGAATCGTGCAGAAGTTGAAGCGGCACCAGAGATCCTCGCTACCTGTTTCCCACCTTCCACTGTGGAACAACCAATGATGGAGTTTAAACCTCTGCCTGATAGACTGGATTTTGCATCCTTGAATATGAAGACGCTATGGCCAGTCCAAGAGGTTGAATCCCATTTTTATTGGGAAGACTTTGTTGACCGGGAGGTCAACTTTGACCCAAAAGGGAGTGAGAAGTCTGTCGCACTTGGCGAGGTCATCATAAATGCCAAGCGCTCACTCTCATGCTTATGTTGCATACCATGGGATCTGGGAGGATCATATCGCACTTTGAGCATTCCGTGGACGCCGTATCACAGACAGTGGGATCCCGGTGGAACCACCTCCATGAGTTTTTCTAAACCCTCTTCTTTTTAATTGTCTTTTCCTTGCTTTGTTTTTGTTTTGTTTTCTTTTAGCTCTTGAATAATTTGAGAAGATCAAGAGTTTGTGTGTTGAGTCTTGTGTCGGCAAGCTTGATTGGGTTTTGTTGAATTTGCATAGATGGATTGCATGATATTTATTGACTGTTGATGATTCCCCCCTAGGTTTTGAAAATTGAAAATTGATCCCCATGTGAAATTGAAAATTGAACTTTGAGATATTTCATTATGATTGCATGATTTATGATAAGTTTGGGGTGAAGGGAAGCACACACTAGGGATTGAATCTCGGTCAAACGATTTGAAAAAATGTCCGGGTGAGGATTTGAGCCTCCAACATGTTTTTAACTGTGTGAATCACTTTTGAGCTGCACTTTCCCGAATCTTCTTGAATATCTTTATGGTTTGCATGTCTATGTGTTTGCATCAAATGATTTAGGCAGTTTTCTTTGAATTAACTACTTGGCCTAAATTGAACCAGTCCCTAATGCATGTCCCCTAGTTAGCCCTTTGAGCCTAATTATCCTATTGTTTCTTGATGACCTTATATTATAAGCCAAAATCTGGAAAAACCATGTAAACCTGATCTTAGGATTAGGAGAGCATGGAAGCTTAGCAAGAGAAGGTTTTCAAGAAACTAAGTTTGGGGTGGCTACAAGATATGATATGTTGTTTGGGATTGAGAAAAAGAAAAAAAAAATAAAGGTTGGAGCCAAAGGCAAAAGAAAAAAAAAAGAAAAAAAAAGAGAGAGAAAAGTGCAAAAATGTCAAAAGGGGTATTAAAAGGAAAAGGCTGTAGTCACCCAAAGCAAAAAAGAAAAATGGAAAAAGGAATTCGAGTGGAAATTCAATATGTCAAATGTTCATGCTCTCTTAATTCCTAGGGATGTAAAGCCTAGTTCCTTTGAATAATTCCACCCTTAGCCAGGCCCCATTACAACCTTTAAAAGACCTTTTGATGTTGCATGCATGTTTTCGTGGGAACCTTGATTGAGATGAAAATCAAATTCATGGGAAGTGCTCTTAAAATGTGAAATTGAGTGAGAGGTTGATAGCCTAGACAAATTGAGTGAAATACTACATGCCCTTGTGAGGAAGGCGATTGTTTGAATTTGGTGATCTCCCTTTCGCGTGTAACTTGGATCCCTTGCTTAGATTAATGATTGCATTGATGGTAGAATTCTCAATGTTTAAAGTAGATGAATGTGGGGGTTGCATCGTTACAAAAGGGGGGGGGGGGAACATTGAAGAGAAATTGTTTTGTTGAAATTGCATGAAATTTGTGCGAATCTGATTGAATCTTTTAAGCTTGCCAAGTCTGAGTCTTTTTGAGTTTTAGTTAGCTTGGGGACAAGCAAAGTTTAAGTTTGGGGTATTTTGATCAGCCTCTAACTTGACTAGTTTTTAACTAGTAAGACCATAGGTTTTATTCGAGTTTAATCTCGTTTTCACCCAAATTAGACTGGATTGTCTTCAAGCAACATTTTGAGTCTCTAAAGTAGTTTTAGGGTAATTTAGCTGATTTTGAGTCAAATAAAGCACTTACTGCTATTCCTTGTTTTCAGGTTAATAAAGAGAAGCAATTCTGGAATTATTCGCCCCGCGAAATCCTGAAGACTAGCAAGTGATGAGAAGACAGAGACCATCACGGCCGTGACAGATCAGCATCCAAAGTCAGAATTGATCACGACCTGGCCGTGATAGACATCACGACTGTGACAAACTAGAATTGGAAGTCTCGCCCCGCGAATCATCCTCTCGCCTCGCGAGAGCCCAAATTTGAACTGGCGCCTCTTTTAATATTCGCGTCGCGAGAGGCTGCTCACCTCGCGAGCGCGCGCAGAGTCTGAAGCTATAAATTACTGTTTGGGGCAGATTAGGGATCCATCCTCTTTATCATCTTCTTTTCCTTTTAGAATAGATAGCTGCGAATCAGGTTTTTGCTATATTGTAATGGAGAACTAACTCCCTTGGATTAGTCTACTGTAATCGGGTTTCATTGACGCTTGAGGTTATGTAATTCCTGATTTCATTGCTTTTCTCTTTCAATATTGTTCTATATGTTCTGTTTGCTTAATTCAGGATTGTATGGAATGTGTATTGATTTGTTTCGATGATTGTGTGTTCCTATACTTAATCGCGTTTGCTTAATTCGCGTGTGTTCATTCGTGTTTGCTTAATTCACGAGCGCTTCACCCCGTTTACTTAATTCGGGAATAGGAACATACATCGCGTAGCATCGGTTTTGCTTGTTAATTGTCGCTACAATCGAAAGGGGATTAGAATCTGCTTAGGGCTTGGATTTATATGAACCGATGATAGCGAGAAACCGAGAGCAGTAGATTAGTCGTTTCAATTATTGACAATCACCTATTTGCATTGTTTTCTTGACTGTTTTCTTAATTTAATTTCAAATTCAAAACCCCCCAAAACTGACTTTTCTGTTAACAACAACCCAAGAGTCCTTGTGAGACGATACTCGAGTTGTCGCTCCCTGACTACATATTTTTACGAACCGCTCGTTTTTTGACGCGTGCGCGACAGCGTGTCAATGATCATCATGAGTGGCATGTACATCGTCCACCTGTGTCTCCTCAATTATAGTAGGCATGTTTGTTGAAAAAGAAGGAGTCTCAGGAATATCAAGATTTGAATCTTCGTTTTCATCACTACCATTATACATGCTTTTTCCTAGGAGAACCACGGACAACCTTTTGTTAGAAGGATCAGTGATGTAGAACACTTGTTTTGCTTGGGAAGCCATTATGAAAGGCTCATTTATATGACCTAACTTGTTGAGGTCTACCAATGTGAACCCCAATTCGTTGGTTTGTACACCACCGTTACTATCAACCCACTTACATTTAAATATCGGCACCGTAAGCTTAGTGTAATCGAGCACCCAAATATTTTCAATATATCCAAAGTAAGCTGTCGGTGCTTTAACGGGTTTTGTGTCCTTTGCACTAGAGAAGTGCATTGCTTCGGCCACGATCATAACCCCACTATTTTGCATGGTACTCTTGTTATCTTGTTCCTTTGTATAAAAGTAAAAGTTATTTATGTCGTATCCGCTCCAACATATGACGTTGAAGCTAGGCCCACGTGCTAGCCATCTTACATCATCGAGACGATACTACCATCCTTAAGCATTTCTTCCTTGAACCATGGTAAGAATGTCTTGTTATGCTTGTTCAACAACCACCTTTCGCTCATTCGAGGGTTTTCTTGATTGACTTTTATTTTATGTTCAAATAAGAAAGGCTGAACACATTCGATGTTGTTCAATACATACAAATGTGCTTGAAGCACTTCCTCCCGATCCTTCCTATTAATTCTTAAGCCATGTGTACCCTTACCTTGACATCTGATCTTATCATGCAGAGGCTTAGGAACCCCTATAGGATCCGTGTTATGAAGGTAGTCCGAACAAAACTCAATAGCTTCTTCTGCAACATACCTTTGAACAATAGATGCTTCCGGACGATGAGGATTCTTCACGTACCCTGTCAAGATCTTCATGTAGCGCTCAACTGGGTACATCCATCTCAGAAAAACTGGCCCACATAATCTAATCTCCCTCACCAAATGAACAATTAAGTGAACCATTATGTCGAAAAAGGAAGGAGGAAAATACATCTCCAATTGGCACAAGATTGTAGCAGCCTCAACTTCCAAGTCATCCAACATACGGGGGTCAACGACTTTGCTACATATAGAATTGAAGAATGAGCACAACCGAGTAATGGCATGTCTCACATTTTTTGGAGCAATACCACGAATAGCAACGGGCAGAAGTTGTTGCATCAAGATATGACAATCATGAGACTTTAAGCCAACCAATTTAAGATCACTAGAGACAAGCCTCTTCATATTTGAAGAGTAACCATGTGGAACTTTGATGCCCTGAAAACACCCGCAGAAACTTTGTCTCTTTTTTTTTGACAAAGTATGACATGCTGGCGGCAAATAAGTCCACTTACCATCCTCAACAACTGGAGCTAACTGCTTTCGTATACCCATAGCAACGAGGTCGAGACGAGCATTCACACCATCCTTTGTCTTGCCCTGAATGTTCAGAAGCGTCCCGATCACACTATCACACACATTTTTCTCCACATGCATCACATCAATGCAGTTAATCGACATCAAGCTTGCGCCAAGATGGAAGATCAAAGAATATCGACCTCTTCTTCCATATGTTTTTCTCAGCAGCTTTACCTTTCTTTTTGGACTTGCCGAATATAACATCGATGCCCTTTACCCTCTGATAAACCTGCTCTCCAATTAAGGTCGTCGGCGCTTCTTCTGTCTCTTGGCATCCATTAAAAGCTTTTTTCATCTTACGATATGGGTGATCACGTCTAAGAAATCTCCGATGCCCAAGGTAAACCGTCTTCTTTCCATGATGCAACTGAGTGTAGCATGTGCCTTCTTCACATATAGGGCATGCTTTATGCCCCTTGACACTATACCCGGACAAGTTACTGTATGCTGGAAAGTCGTTGATGGTGCAAAATAACATGGCACGAAGCTTGAAAGTCTCATGAGAATACCCATCAACTACATCAACACCTTCCACCCACAGCGTTTTCAAGTCTTCAATCAAGGGACCTAGATAAACATCTAAGTCATTTCCCGGTTGCTTTGGGCCCGAAATCATCATAGACAACATCATGAATTTGCGCTTCATGCACAACCAAGGGGGCATGTTGTAAATTACCAACAGAACAGGCCATGAACTATGAATACTACTCATGTTACCATAATGATTCATTCCATCCGTAGCAAGTCCAAGCCTTAGGTTTCTTGGCTCATCGGCGAAATCCGGAAACATAGTATCGATATTCTTCCATTGCATAGAATCAGCAGGATGACGAACCTTTCCATCACGTTTCCTCTCAACATTATGCCATCTAAGATTCTTCACATCTTTCGCATTGGTAAACAATCGCTTGAACCTTGGAACTATTGGAAGATACCACAACACCTTCGCAGGAGGACCCTTTTTTCTCACATCATCATCACCACCCTTCACTATGTATCGTGATAACCCACATTTGGGGAAATCGTGATTGTCTTCATGAACACCGGTGTACAATATGCAATCATTGGGGCATGCATGTATCTTCTTATACTCCATACCCATAGGACACAATACCTTCTTGGCCTCATAGTTACGGTCAGGCAATGTGTTGTCCTCCGGAAGCAAGTCTTTCAACACTTCAAGCAATTTCGTGAAGCTTTTATCGGTCCAACCATTTCTCGCCTTCACACAAACCAATTTTAGCACCACTGACAACCGTGTATGAGTAGTACACCCTTGATATAAAGGCTTATCCGCATCACCGTACAACCTATCATACACATGAGCTCGATGGAAAGATTCTTGTCCAATATCACGGATCATGTCCTCTACTCGATCATCCTCCATATCTACGTCAACGTCCTCACTTTGGGAGACACTGGCCGTACTACTCAACAACACATCACCATGCCATATCCATCTTGTATAACTTAAGTAAATCCCTTCATAAATCAAATGAGTATGTATATCCTTCACCGCACATTTCCTCGTATTCAAACACTTGACACAAGGACAACAGAACATTCCATTACTATTAGGAACATTCCTTTGAGCAAATTCTATAAATTCTCCCACCCCCTTCAAATACTCAGCACTAATGCGCTTACAAACCATCCAACTACGATCCATAACTAGATAGGTCCTGTAGATATACAAAACATATATCCAATATAAGGACAATACGGGAGATTGAAAACTATAGTTTTTGAAGATTGCCAAGCATTGGTCACGGCCTGGCAGTGATGTCCATCACGGCCGTAATGTGCCAACTGAACCAGACCATCACAGGGCGGTAATCGATCACGGCCTAGCCGTGATGAGCATCACGGCCGTGACAGATCAACCAGCAGAGCAACATGCACTCAAAACCAAAAATAGAGGCATTCCAAACAACTCAAACTCACGGTTTCAAGTTTCAACTATTGAGACTACAGTTTCAACATACACTCAAAACCAAAAATAAAAAAATATGACCAAAAGACTCACCAGAAATAGGTGCTCGCGTGGTGGTGGGGAGGGGAGATCGAGTGGTGGCCAACGTTCGATGTGGTTACTGAGAGCAGAGGGACAAGGAGAGTTAGTGCGCGGGAAGGGGAAAGAGAGATGTCAAGTTATTGCAAAGAATGAATGGAAAGACAGAGTTAGGGTTAAGAGTGTACCTCACGGTGGTTGCGAAGAAGCCCTCGCGGTGGTTGCGGTGGAGATGAGCTCGCGATTAGGGCAGAGTAAGGGTTGAGAGTGAGGGTTGAGCGTGATTAAAAGAGAAAAGAGACGTACAGAGCGAAGTGCAGAAGGCGCGCGGGTGTAAACCAAAATAAAACAACAATTGACGGCAGTTGTTTGTAAAGACTGACGTTAAAGGTCATATATTTAACGTCAGTTGTCTTAAGAAACTGACGTTAAAAGTGTACAAGTTTATCCAAAAACATTAATTCCTTTGACTATTTATTTAATTGAAGTAAAAAATCAAACTTTTAACATCAGTTGTATTAAACAACCGACGTTAAAAATAAATATTTTTTATTTTAAAATCACTTTTAACGTCAGTTGTTGAAGACAACTGGCGTTAAAAGTGTATAAGTTTCTGCAAAAAAAATCATTCCTTTGACTACTGTGCTGACCCATGCACCTTGAAACTTAATCCTCTTAATGAGCATTAAGTTTATAGATAAGTTTTCAAGGAAATCAGAGAGACTCTATTCTCTATGTAAAGTGTCATTCTTCTATATCAGTCTGTAAATACACCCTCTTATTTTCCTCTATATTTCGTGCGTTTTCTATTCCTTCACAATATGGTTCTATCACATTTGAGACTTTTGTTATTTCTTCCTATACCTAAACTTAAAGGTCTCTGTCTTAATGGTCAAAAAACTTCTGAGGTTGAGTAAATCAAATAATATGACTCCCTCACTTTATTCCATCTCCTCCCCAAGTGACTGTGGATAAAGCACAGATGGAGCATCAAGGACTTCAAATGAGCAAGGAGGGGATCGATGCATCCATTGGAGTTTATGAGGACAGAACTGAGAAGAAATTGATGTTGAAGCAGAAACTTTTTAATATTTTAGTGCTATGTTGCAGAATTTTTTTATCTTTTAATCATGTAATTGTAACTTATGAATCGCTTCAATGAGATACGATTTGATTATACATATAACACTTTTATGTTAAGTGTTTATTTATTTTAATTTTCACAAGAACATGTTTACTAATTCAATCTAATTAATGAAGATTAAAAATAAACTTGTTTAATATTTACACAAGTTCTTTACACAACTGACGCAAATAGTGATTTAATATTTACAAATTGCCACCACCTCATTTTTAACGTCAACTTAATTTATGACTGTCAATTTCCCGTATATTACATTATTTCCAATATTCATTCTGCACGTTTATAATATATAGGATTATTTACATCAGCTATTTATTATACTGAAGTAAAAAATCACACTTTTAACGTTAGTTGTATAAAAAGCTGACGTAAAAAATAAATATTTTTTATTTTAAAAACACTTTTAACGTCAGTTGTATTAAACAACTGACGTTAAAGGTGTATAAGTTTCTGCAAGAACATTCATTCCTTTGACTACTGTGCTACTTACCCATGCACCTTGTAACTTAATCCTCTTAATGAGCAATAAGTTTATAGATAAATTTTCAAGAAAATCATAATAGCTTAGTAACTTCATCCCCTGCTCCTATAAATAGCTTCCTTCCATCCTTTTAATTTTCTGCTTCACAATATGGCTCTGTCATGGAGATTAACTTCATCACTCTTTCTTCCTATTCCTAGACTCAAAGATCTTTGTCTTAATGGTCAAACAACTTCTGAGGTTGTGTAAATCACATAACATGGGTGATACGGTTGTGTAAATCACATAATGTGAGTTGCTCGCCTTATCATCTTTCCGGAGAATCGGCAGCTCCAGCTCCAGAACCTCAGCTTTGGGTTATTGATTCAACTTATACTTCGCACATATTTTAGTTTTCAAAACAGAAACACAAAACATCAAAGCAATTGTGAAACTGAAACTTTGAGGAAGGCAATGCGGAAGGGTACGTATACTAGATAAAAAAAATTTATTAAATAACCTTTAACGTCTGTTGATGAAAGAACAGAAGTTAAAAGTGAAGTCACTCACTTTTAACGTCAGTTCAATGAAGAACTGACGTTAAAATGTTCACTTTTAACGTCAGTTGTTTATTGAACTGACGTTAAAAGTGAGTCACTTCACTTTTAATGTCAGTCCATACAACAACTGACGTTAAAATTGAATTAATGAAGTCTGATATTTACAAAACTGCCACCGCCCCCTTTTTAACGTCTAGCTTTTGGTTAATTGACGTAAACCTTTACCGTCTATTGTATATTTTCCACTAGTGTAAGAGCCTGTGTGTTGGAACATGTTGGCAGTTGGAATGAGTTCCTACCTTTGATTGAGTTCACATACAATAACAGTTTCCACCGCAGTATCTGGGTGACACCGTATAAGGCTCTGTATGGGAGAAAGTGCAGGACTCCGTTGTGTTGGTATGAGACTGGTGAGAGACAAGTGTTGGGTCCTGATGTGGTAAAACAAACTTCGGAGCAAGTCAGGAAAATCAAAGAGAGAATGAAGGAAGCGTAGGATAGGCGGAGAAGCTACAGTAACAAGAGGAGGAGGCCCTTAGAGTTCTAAGAAGTCCAAATGAGACGCCCCGACGTCCCACTAAAGAAAACCAAAAATATTAAGACCTAATTTCTTTATTATCATTAAGTTGATATATTAAAACAGCGGAAAAATTAAAAACTTAAAATATACATAACATATTTACATACATACATAACATATACACCTCAAGACCTGATACAGTACAGTAGAGGGAATCCCATCAGTCCGATCCCAAAATGTACAAACTGATAATCAAACAGAAAATAAAAACAACATCCCAAAGAGACAAGACGCACTAGCCATAGAATCTGTAGTCAACTATGAGGATCCACTGTTCGTCCTCCAACGTCTGGCTCATACGAGGTCTCATTAAGCTCCTCCATAGCTGGCTCCCGAGTAGGATATTCTCATCACGATCACATAAAAAAAATTTGTGATATAGAGAAGATAGGGATAAGAAACCATATAACATCAAACGTGGAAGGGCTTTAGCTATATTTAATTAAATAACGGCACACTAAAAATTCGTCTCCCAAGTATAAATATGTGTAACACAATCATCCTCAATCTATATCTAGGATCTTTCCTCTACCCTCCATCATGATGTAATGCAAATGCTGTATGAATAATCTCCTCAGGTATCAGTCATATCCGGATATCACAACAATATAATCGACACGTCCCAGAGTCCCCAGTGCACACCCTCGTCCGTGGATGGAGGGTGTCCATGCAAAGCAATGGCACTATAGCTACACAACCCGGTGCACACCTCTGGACCACAATCCAGGATGCTCATGCAATGCATGAACTATAGCTGCGACTAAAATGAAATCATCTCTGGACGGTCTGCCGTTATCCTATCCCTGGGAATTCTCCCTCCGAGGCATAGACCCCACTCGACCATGTTTTAGGTCCCTCATATCATAGACCATGTTTCAGGTCACCCCCTAGTGCCCTAACCGCTCATCATAATCTCATAGATAACCTCAAAATAATCTCACCTCATCAATCCCATCCTCATGTCACGATAATTATCTCGGTTAGGCACTGCTATCACATATCATATGCAATCCCCAATACATCCTCATGTCTCAACATAACTTGTAACTTACTCAACCTTTAAGCACAATCATAACACTCATCATATCATCACAATCATCATCATGTTATCCAAAATCATCATCATATATCATCATGTCATTTCCAAATAACAAATACCAAAATATAATAATAATAATAATAATAATAATAATAATAATAATAATAATAATAATAATAAACACTTCCAAAAATAATTACAATACTCATGATATCATACATCAAGTACCAAATTCAAATCAACCAGTCAAACAGGGAATCATCACATAATAAAAATAATATATATATATATATATATATATGTGTGTATGTATGTATGTAGCGTAACGATGATAAACGCACAATTTCTATATCATCATCGGTACCACTGAGTAGTCCCCAATATGGTATAGACATTGTCCATTACTCACTCTCATGTAGGGTTTGGGTCACCCTACGCCATTATCTAATTAAATGTAACCGTACCATTTCCGACGTTAAATAGTTTCTTTCCCCCACCTGGGAAGTCGTACGATGCACGAAACGAAGCAAAACGAGACTTCCTCTCGCTTCCTCAATTCTTCCCTGCGCAATTCTCAGGTCTTGGAGCTTCCAAACATTCACCTAAGCGTCACATTGCGAAGCATACGTTACTAGGAGTTCATATTTGAAAACAAAATTGAATTCCGACAAACGAAATGAAAGATACATCAAGGAACATAATGGAATGAGTTTAGACATAAATGAGGATGATTAAACTTCGGTTTTTGAAGAAACGGAGAAGAGAAGAATGAAGGTATCGACACTTCACAACCACGTACTCCGGTTCGTGACGGGACGAATGAAACTCTCAAACTCTTGGCTAAAATATCTTCTCTCTCTAAAACTTCTATCTCGGAGAAGATGACCTCTTGAATTTCAGGAAGGCGAACATGTATTTCCAAGAGTAACTCCCACAACTGGGGTAGGTAGGGTTATAAAATCCAAAAAGTTCACACCAAAATTTATTGGACCTTACCAGATCCTTCACCGCATCGGTCCAGTAGCCTATCAAATTTCTCTGCCACCTTTTCTTTCAAAGATCCATGATGTCTTTCATGTCTCACAACTGAGAAAGTACGTCCTTGACCCTTCGCATGTAATCGAGCAAGATATAGTACAGTTGTCGCGACCGTGATCGCGGCGCAATGACGAACAAAAAGAAAACTTGTTTTCATTTAGAGAATAAACATGGAGTCGCCATCAACTTTATTTAATTTCGGGAAAGTTGGGAAACCCTTTAAAAAACTTTGGGTTCGGGAGTCGATTACGTCTAGGGAAGGCATGGAGACTTAACCCCACTGCACCCTAGAACATCCATAAAAATGGTTACCCAAAATTAGTTGTGTAAATTATTAGTAACTTTGAAAATATTTATTTTACCCCGAAAATCATTTAAAGGAAAAATCATTTTTAATTTTAAGATATTTTACATTTTTTATTGGTTTTATATTTGTGAAATTTTTTTGTTAAACCTAAATGAGGTTGAACATGGCACGTAAGCCCACAGGGCAACCTCAAAATCGAAAGGATTGAGCATGACACTTGTCATAGAGCAACCCAAAAATAACATTGATTTAATTAAGTATTTAGAAAAAATGTCACATAGGAATTAGGAAGATAAATGTTATTTCATGATCTCATTTTTTTCATTTTATTCAACCTTTTTGATTAAATGTTGAAAAGTCCTAAATCGGTCGAACATGGCACATAAGTCCATAGGGAAACCTTTCTAAGGGATTGAATATGGCAACCAAGTTCATAGGCCATCCCTAAATAAAACAAGCTCAATTATTTATTTATCCAAAGGCAATTTTCTTTGTTTTGTGAAAAGGGAACGAACTGGTTGAAGGGGATTTAAGTGATCATCTTTTATTTTTATGTAAAAAATAGTTTTACCTTGGGAAAATAGAACAAAAATGAAACATTTTAAGTGTTTAGTAACAGTATAGCCATATGAAGATTACTAGTGTATCATGCATCTCAGCATATGACGGCAAACAATGAAATAGGAACCCTACGATACACCATTTCTGAAACAGACATAAGAACTCATATAGCAAACATCATACTAACTCATTCAGTTTCAATATCCATGGATTTTTTTTTTTGTCATAAGCAGAGATACAAAAATAAGAATGTCAAGAGAAACTCATGAATAATATCAACAAAGAGAACAAGGATTACCAAACGAGAGCAGAATAACAATGATTTTGCTTTCTCGCAGTAGTAAAATTTTAAGATCAAAACCCTCACATTTCAATTTCACTGACTCTTTTAACTCTCTCTTCTTCTGAAAATTTGGAACCACTTTAATGACAGAGAAGAGAAAAAAAAACTCAAATCTCTAACCCAAAAATCCATTCTTTCCCTTTAAAAATGAAGATCCCCTCCATTTCTACCTCAAACCCAATCTCCTTTTCTTCACAAAGAATACATCAGATAAAAATCCCTCTCTCCCTCTGTCTTCGTATCCTTCCCCCGTGTCTCCTCTTCCGTATCCCTCCTCCTTTTTTCGCTCTTTCCCCTTTCCTTTTATAGATGGAGGAGAGGGCTTCATGCTTCTCCTTACCCAGTGATAGCGTGGACTCTGGCAAGTATACCAGATTCGTCGCCAAGTAATAAAAGATTGATCCCACAGAGATCGTGATATCAAATAACAACTAATTATTAAACCATTTAATATGGACTATAAAAAAAAAGGATTTTGAAAATATTTGATTTTTGTAATAAGAAATAACTTAGAAAATCATATATTTAAGAACGCAATTAATTAATATAGGAAAGTAAATCAATTAGGGGGTTTTCAAATCTAAAGAGATTCCTAGGAATTGGGTTACCAACAAGATTGTTCGTGTTACCAAATTGACTACCCCTTGTTAATCATCAAAATTGCTTTGAAGGCGAATATATTCTAAATAAGTTAATGCTCCCTCTCGGGTTACAAGAAGAAGAAGAAGAAGAAGAAGAAGAAGAAGAAGAAGAAGAAGAAGAAGAAGAAGAGAAGGCGAATATATCCTAAATAAGTTAATGCTCCCTCTCGGGTTACAAGAAGAAGAAGAAGAAGGAGGAGGAGGAGGAGGAGGAGGAGGAGGAGGAGGAGGAGGAGGAGGAGGAGGAGGAGGCCTATAATTTTGCCTAAGGTAGCAGCCCCCAAAAGTCCCCTATTTTCGAGCCTAAGTTCTCTATTTATAGATTAGGGTAACTTGAATCCCAATCAATCACAAATTCAGAACAAATTAATTAATAAATATCCATATATTGCGCGTCACGGCCATGATGCCTGTCACGGCTAGGCCAGAAAATATAAACAATCAGAGCATGGATAGTGAACCAAGAACCCGAGTAACTAATCCAAGTGACAGGCATATTCAAATAAGTACCCGAGAGACAACCAATTTCAAGTCCAATTAGAAGCTTAGGTTCCTTAAATTCATATCTCTCACTAATTCTGGCACTCTTCTCACCTCACTCAAGTGTTTAAGGATATGAAACAATTCGCTCAATTTCCTCAAGGAAGGTATTCTACCATAAGCTTGATTATTAACCAAATCTCTACTTTATTAATGAAAACACATAAGAATCAAGAGGTCTTTTATTTTGGTTGTAATGGGGTCATAGTGTAACACCCTACTTTTTATTTTCCGATTTTTATTTTTTTTAGTAAAAATATTTTCGCTGTATTAACCGGTATAAATTTATTTATTTATATTTTTATCCGAGTTCATGGAGATTGATTTTTATGAAATAAAAATCATATTCATACTCTATCTTAGGGTATAAGCTTAGGATAAAAATTTGGGTTGAAAATTCAGATGGAAATCGGTCTGCGTTTTCACTGACAGTATAATTTTACTGAGCAGAAAACCTAATTTTGACTCATGAACGAAATGGTTTATATTTAAATCATATTTCCAACGATTTTGGTTAGTTTGAAAATTTTCAGTCGAAAACGAAATATTACGCTTTTACGCAGGCGTAAAACCCTAATCGGGGAACCGACAAAGTCGAGAAGGGAGGTGTAGAGACAAAACCGGACACTGGAGGAGCTGAGTCATGGGATGAGTCACCACCATGACTCAACAAGCATTTATGAGGCTCAAATGTGAGTCACTTTGTGTGGCTCAAAATCAGCCTCACCTCCATCAAATGTGAGCCACATAATTATTAACCATAGTTAGCAAAGTAACCCTAGTTAAGTTAATTATTAACTATGGTTAAGCTTATATTAATTTAATATTCACAAAACCCATTAAACCAATTCCTTATAACCAAACAAGGCATAATATTACTCCTATATATACCCTCCAAACCGTGGCCTCCCTCCCCTTTCACTCATCTTCTTCATTTTTCTTCATTTCTTCACAAATCACCAAAACTCCATTTTCTTCTTCAAGAGCTCCAAGTGCTTCCATTGAAGAACTTGTCAAGATCATCATCTTTTCTCTATATTCTTCATACACTTGAGGTAACATGATCATCTCATCTCTTGTTTAAGCTTTTGTTCTTCATATTTCATAGTTTTCCATTTCTAGATCTAGAACTTGTAATAATTCTAGAAAATTGTAGAAAAATCATAAAAATGTGAAACCAATTTCTATGATCTCGTTATGTCATCTACTTTCATTATCTAAGAGTGTGTGAGCAAAAACATTTTCAACCTATATGATCTTAATCTGGACGAAACCCTAACCCTAAAGGTTAGAGGATTTTGTTTCAAATTTTAGTCTTGTAATAAGTAATCTATGTTAGTTAAGACTCTAGTAACTAGGATCCAAAAGATGGCATTAAGAAGATAACCCTAAACCTATTTTCTAAGACTTGGACGAACCTAGCCCTAAAGTGTCATAGATGGTTGTTATTTGATTAATTATAGTTATGTTGTTTGGTTCAAGGTGAAACTATTAAGCTGTAGTGTGATAGCGAGGAACGTCGAGTTCGAGATTTCGGTGCTAGCTCAGTGATAGTGTGATTTCACATCATGTTTCCTGTACACTTTTGCATGCATTTCTCATATAGATTAGGCATTCTTTATTTGATTTTAGTTAGTTTTTCCCTTGGAACGGGTGAAGCGGTTTCTTGGTGTTGTTTTGCAGGAATTTAAGGAAAAATGCTCAGAATTAGCCAATATGGATCTTGGATGAAATAGAGCTTGAAAAGTGAAGAAAATGAGCCAAGCAGAACCCATCACGGCCTAGCCGTGATGGCCATCACGACCATGATCAAGAAAATTGAGAAGATTGAAGGCAAAAGTCAGAAGCTGTCACAACCTAGCCGTGATGACCATCACAACCGTGACAGGCCAAGCAGAACCGATCACGGCCTAGCCATGATGAGGCTCACGGCCGTGATGCTCCAAATTTGAAAGCGCGCCCACTCCAGAACACGTCACGGCCTGGCCGTGATGGCCATCACGACCGTGACGTGTGGCCTCTCTATAAATATGAGCGCAGAAGACAGAAAAAAGAGATCTGGATCTGGATTGAGGATTCAGAGAGGATTCTGGGGGTCTCTGACACAGACTTTCTGACCTAAAAATAGACACCTTGGAGACTGCGGCTAAGGAAGGATTGTAACCCTAGAACGGAGCTGCTGAGAGGGGCTGTTGTGACGATAGTGGAAAGCTCCCATGGAGTTTCTTCTCTCCTCTTCTCCTATTTCTCTGGTTTTTGCTTTCTCTTTTATGAGTAGCTAAATCCCGTTTGTTGGGATTAGATGTATCCAAACTGAAATAACATGTAATTGCCTTGACTGATTAATTTGTGTTTATGTTTCTCTATTAGTGATTGATTTTCCATGCTTAATGCTTGTTGTGGCTAGCACCCCCATGACTCGATTAGTGTTTTGGTATGCAATTGGGAAATTCGTATTAGAACCGGAACTGAATTTAATCACCTAGTAACCCTTGCATCTAGGAATGGAGTTTGGTTTACTAGTAATCGCGTAATCCCTAATCCTAATGCAAATTCATTAATCTAGGCCACCTAAGGAATTAGGGTCTATTAGTGGATTTAGGCTCTTGCCATCCGAGGAATCGAGGCTTGAGTAATTTAATGGATTGATTTTAATATTTGAAGCATGAATGGGAGGTATCTAGTCCTGGTATTGCATGAGGTAGAGGTTTGGTGAAGTCTAGTCCCAACATATCCTTTTCGCATTCCAAGTGCTCGACAAAAATACAAAAAGATTTTATTCCTTTTGTTTTGATTGTTTTCTTTTATTTATTTTGAATTCTCATCATAGTCTAGATAATTGCTGAATTTGTGAATTGGTAATTGACATCCAATCCTCGTGGGAACGATAAACGGTCTCACCACCGTATTACTTGCACGATTGGGTATACTTGCCCAGATTTCGTTCAACAAGTTTTTGGCGCCGTTGCCGGGGATTGGTTTGGCCAATATAAACAAAGAAGGCAACTAATTTAGACATTTTTATTTATTTATTTTTTATGTATATATTTGATCTTTTTGTTTTGAGTTTTGTTTGTGCCAGGTGGACGAAATTCATGGACAATTATTATTATCTACCTGATGAGGAAGCCGCAAGTCACACTTGGGAGGACAACTTGTGTTGGGAAGACGATTTCGATTTGGGAAAATTCTTTATGGAGTTTTCTTTATCTCATAATATTCCATCACGAGTTGATTGTGTGACTGGCGAGCTTATATATATATATATATACTCCAAGGAGGATTGGGAAACCTTTTGCTCGTATTTGCCACCTCCACCACCATGCATGATTCCCATAGAGCCACATGAAGCAGAAATTGAGCATAATACGGTTATGGGAACGGATCAAATTGAAGATGAAATGGTGATGGTGGAAGAGTCACAAGAAGAGGAAGTACCTTCCACAAGTCCTTGGGAAATTGGGGAATGGGAATGGAATGAGCAACCACCTCTGAAGGTCGCTCTAGAACAATATTCCCAGAAGCTATCCGCCTCTGAGGTCAAAGCAAGAGCCAATTGTGACTGTATCGAAGCTCTCATGCAAAATTTCAAAACGCAAGTTGAGGGAATTTGCAAACAGTTAGTACAAGAGTCAGATGAAGCACAATTTTGAGAAAAATCTGGTTTTGGGGATAGTTAAAAATGAAGATGAAGTGGTAGTGGATTTCACCATGCTTGCTAAGGAATCTGAATTCTCTGCATTGGACAAATATGTTGGCTTACATGCATGTGTGAACGCTGCAAAGCTAGCCACTTCCACTTGTCTGTCAACCCTCCTCTTGAAAATTCCACTTGACCCGAGCGGAAGTGAGTTCATAATTGCAGAGGTCAATGGAGTTTTCACACACTGGTTAGGTGGAATTGTGGATAGAGCCGTATTACTTCCGCAATTGCCACTCCACAAACCATGGGATCCGGGTAGAGGATCTTACACCTTGAGCACACCTTGGTCCTTATACCACAAGCTATGGGATCCAGGTGGATGATTTTTAATGAGTCAAGCTAGTGACGTTAAAAAAGCGCTTATTGGGAGGCAACCCAAGTTTCTTAACCCTTCTCTTTAGTTATTTTCATTTTCTTTAGTTAGATTTTGTTTTTGATTTTAACTTCTTGAATAATTTGAGAAGATCAAGAGGAAAAATAATAAATTGAGATTTGCCAAGTGATTTCAGGGAAAGAAGGAAGGGAGAGTAAGAAGACAAGGAAAAGAGCAAAGGCATCAACCATCACGCCCAGGCGGTGACGCTAGTCACGACCGTGATAAGCTAATCATGAAGACCAGAAAGGATCACGGCCCAGCCTTGATCCACATCACGGGCGTGATGAGAAGACCCTGAAGAGCAGAGAGCATCACGGCCTAGCCGTGATGGGGTTCACGACCGTGACAGGCCAACACCCATGGATCAGAATTGATCACGGCATGCCCGTGATGAGGCTCACGGTCGTGATGCATTTCCCAACAAGTTTCTGACTGGAATGTGAGCCAACACCATTTACCGCCTCGGTGAGTCGTTCCATTTTTCTCCTCTCTCTAACTTGATTGTTTACATTGGGGAAATGTAAATTCTTAAGCTTGGGGTAGGGGTATTTTGCATTTGCATTTTTCATGTTGCATTCATGTAGGCATAGTTTGCATGATCACACAATTAGATTGCCCTTGTTTAGATTTTGCATTCAAATTGTGAGAACTAAGTGCCAAATAAATTGTGATAGTGAATTCTTGAACCCAATTTTTTTTATTCTTGTGATAAGGCTACAAATAAAAATTTTTGAGATAATCTTTTGATAGTTGATAATTAGCATATGGTTCCGTAGATTTGTGTTTCTCACCGATTTTTGAACTACTGACCGCGCTGTCGCCACGCGCCAAAAAGATCGAGCGTTTACAAAATTAATGTAGATAGGGAGCGACAACTCGGATATCGTCTCTCAAGGACTCTTTAGTTGTTGTTATTATTAACAGAAAATCAAAAGTTAGTTTTGGGAGGGGGTTTGGATAATTGAAATAAAATAAAGAAAACAAAATAGAAAACAAAGCAGTTAAAGAGAGTAGCAAATAAACTAAAGACGATTAACCTACTGTTCTTGGTTTCCCACTATCATTGGTTCAAATAAATCCAAGCCCTAAGCAGATTCTAATCCCCTTTCAGTTGTAGCAACAATTAACAAATGAAATCGCTACTACGGATACATGTTCCTATTCCCGAATTAAACAAACGGGGTTAAGCCCTCATGAACTAAACGAACATGAATGAACACACGCGAATTAAACAAACGCGATTAAGTATAGGAACATAGCATCACTAAAATGAATCAACACTACACTACACATTACTTAATTAAACAAACAGAAATGCATAACATAGTATTGAAAAGAGAAAAGGAAATGAAAACAGGAAATACAAGAACCTCAAGTGTAATTAAAACCAATCCCAGTAGATTAATCTAGGAGACTAGTTCTCCATTACAAAAGAAAACAATAAACTAAGAAAAACAAAAGACTAACAAACTCAGAAACTAGCCAAAACTGGCTAATTTCGACCAACCTCTTCGATTCCGCCTAAGACTGTCTTATATACACGTTTCTGGAATCCAAGTCCTCGCGAGGCGAAGCACTGCTCGCGAGGCGAATAACATGAAAGGTCTGCAACTCTTGGTCTTCTCGCGAGGCGAGCATATCTTCGCGAGGCGAACTCTTCAAATTCCCAAACTGCAACGCCCGTGACCTTCCCCACGGGCAAGCCGTGATGCTCTCTGACTTCCAGGTACTCGCGAGGCGAGTCCTCCTTCGCGGGGTGAGACAGAAAGTTTTGCAATTTTCAGGAACAGTCACCTTCTGGTTCGCGGGGCGAACAGCCTTCTCGCGGGGCGAAAGACTCCAGATTTATTCCTTTTATTAACCTGAAAATAAGAAAATATAATAAGTATTTTATTTAACTCTAAATCAACTAAATTAACTTAAAAACATTTTACAGACTCAAAATACTACTTAAGGACAATAAAGCCTAATTTGGGTGAAAATGATATAAAATAAGCACAAAGCCAAGGTCTTGACTAGTTATAAAACCAGTCAAACATAGGCTCATCAAAATACCCCAAACTTAAACTTTGCTTGTCCCCAAGCAAACTACACTTTAAAAATTTAAAAAGACTCAAGACCTGGCAAGCTTAAGAATTCAATCAACTTTCCACAGATTTCAAGCAATACATCAAAACAGTTTTATTTAATGTCCCCCCCTTTTAAACAAAGCAATCCCCAAAATCTTTCATTCTAAACAATTGAGAATTTCATTATTTAAACAATCATCAATCTAAGCAGGGGATCCAAGTTACACACAAAAGGGAGATCACCAAATTCAAACAACTGCCTTCCTCACAAGGGAAATTTATGTTCACTCAATCGCTCAGTTTGTGTCAGGCTATCAACATTTCAATCAATTTCACTTTTAAGAGCACTTCCCATAAATTTGATTTTCATCTCAAAATTGATTCCCACAGAAAACATGCAAGCAACATCAGAAGGTCTTTTATGGGTTGTAATGGGGCCTGGCTAAGGGTAGGATATACAAAAGGAACTAGGCTGAAGACCCTAGGAACTAAGAGAGCATGCACTATATTTACACTTTGAAATTCACTCAAGTTCCTTTCTTTATTTTTTTCTTTACACTTCTGGGTGACTACAGCCTTTTATTTCAACACTTTTTATTTTTATTGTTTTTGCACTTTTATTTTTTTTCATTTTTTTTCTATTTCTATTTCTTTTTTTTTTCTTTTCTCTTTTTCTATATATTTTTTTCACAGTCTTTTTTTTTTCTCAATCCCAAACAACACATTACACCTTGCAGCCACCCCAAACTTAGTTCTTGTACCCATTCTAAGATTCCATGCTCTCCTAATCCTAAGATCGGGTTAACATGGTTTTCCAGATTTTTGGGCTTATAACATTAGGTTATCAAGAAGCAATAGGCTAATCAGGCTCAAAAGGGCTAACTAGGGAACATGCATTAGGAATGATTTATTTTAGGCTAAGTAGCTATTTACAAAGAAAATGCCTAAATCATTTGCTACACACATATAATCATGCAAACCAAAAAGAGATTCAATCAAATTCAGGAAAGTGCAACTTGAAAGTGATTTTCACACAATTTAAAACATGTTGGAGGCTCAAAAACCTCACCTGGACATTTTTGCAAATTGTTTGAAAGAGATTCTATCCCTAGTGTGTGCTCCCTGTCACCCCAAACTTATCATACATCATGCCATCATAACAAAATCTCAAAGTTCAGTTTTCAATTTCACATGGGAATCACTTTTCAAAAACAAAAATTTTTCAGCCTAGGGGGAATCATCACATATCAATCATGCAAGCAATCTGTGCAACATCAATCAAAATCTAACAAACTTGCCAACAAAAGACTCAACACACAAATACTCCTGAGCTTCTCAAATTATTCAGGAGTTTTATTCAAAGAAAAGGAAAAACTACAACTAGTTCCCTCCCCCACACTTAAAACATGCATTGTCCCCAATGAACAACAGAACTATAAAATCATAGTGAGGGAAAGGAAAAGAGTACTCCCTGATCAAGTGCAGTGTATGCGGGAGCTGTCACCTGGGTCCCATTCCTTGCAGTCTAAGGCCAAAGAGGTAGAGTTCATTTCATGGTCCCATAACTTGCCTCCTTGATATATGAGTAAACACTTGCCAATGATGGCGACCTTGCTCAATGTGGCGCACTCATCACCTTCTCTTGGGTCAAAGACGACCGCTTCATCTACAAAGTCCTCCCAATAGAATTTGGCTTCAATCCCTTGAATTGTCCATGGTGCAAAATCAATTTCCTCTGGTGGCTTCGCAGGGGGAGGTGGCAGATAGGTAGAGAGGGACTCCGGTGCTGCTTCATCTTCTTCATGTTTCTCATCCACTGCACTGACAAATTTTTCACCTGCTAAACATGCAGCAATCTCAGCACAAACCACACAATGGTTAGCGTTAGTACAATCAGGGCAAGAAAAAATATCATCACAGCCAGAATTAAGTGGAAAATTAGAAAACAAGTTCTCATGGGTGTCCTCAATAGTCTCAGAAATCAGCTCCATGTGGAATACAGAGTGCTCTTCCACTGGATGTTTCATAGCATCAAATATGTTAAACTTTGCAACTATATCCCCAAACTTCATAGACATGGTCCCATCATCCACATCAATGTTAGTCTTAGCTGTCTTCATGAATGGTCGGCCCAGGATGATTGGTGATTTACTGGAATGTGTCTCTCCTGCCATGTCCAGGATGTAGAAGTCAGCTGGGAAGATCAGATCATCAACTTGCACTAGTACATCTTCCACCATTCCCATGGGGCGGGCACTGGTCCTGTTGGCCAACTGAATGGTGATACCTGTATACTTCAAGGGACCAAGATCAAGTTTGTTAAAGATGGAGGTAGGCATGACATTGATTGATGCTCCCAAGTCCAGCATGCAATTTTCAAACTTCTTGTCCCCAATAGTGCATGGGATAGTGAAGGTGCCTGGATCCTTGCACTTCTGTGGCAATGCCTGAGTAGGGGCTATAACAGCAACTCTTTCTGGTTTAGACTGGATAAGCGCTGAGACATTCATTCCCAAATCAACCCTCTCATTATTCTTCATCTTCCTCTTGTTGGTGCATAGGTCCTTGAGAAATTTTGCATACTTGGGCACTTGCTTGATCACATCCAACAGAGGGATATTAACACCTACCTTTCTTAAAACATCAAGAATTTCCTTCTCTTTGTCTTCACCACCACTCTTCAAATTTTTCTGTAATCTGTGTGGGAATGGGATTGGTGTTCTGTACACTTTCTCAGCTTTAACATCGACCATAGGCTCAGGAGTAACCTCAACAGTAGGCTCAGGAGTGACTTCAACAGTTTCTTCATCCTTTCCAGAGGTGGCCTCAACAACCTTTCCAGATCTCTGAGAGATGGCACTCACATTAGGGTTGGAGGCATTAGGATTTATCACTGGCTGTGCAGGCAGCTGGTTTGTCCCTTGACCTTGCTGTATGCTATTCATGGATGTGGCCAGCTGTCCAATCCGTGTCCTCAAATCTTGAATACTAGCATCTGTCCGCTGCTGAAACTGTACACTAGATGCAGCCATTTGCTTTACCAAGTCTTCTAATGATGGTCCAGAAGGTGCAGAAGTGGTCACTGGAGGATGATTCTGAGGTGCCATCGGCTGTTGTTGGGATGAGTTCCCATACCGCAGATTAGGATGATTACTCCAACTGGGATGGTACCTATTTGTTGAGAGGTCTGGAGTGTTGTACCTGTTCTGGTTATTGCCTTGATTATACGGATGGACTACAAAGGCTTGAGACACTTCACTGACAAACTCTTCTCTCTGGATAGGGCATGCATCATGTGGGTGTTCAGGTGAATTGCAGATGCTACACAACCGTGCAGGCTGAACTCTGTCTATTGCCAATTGCCTTACAAAAGACGTCAGCTCATCCAATCTATTTTCAATGGTGGCCTGGTTAGAAGATGACCTATGAATCTCATGCACACCTCTTGTTTCAACTGAATTTCTTCTGGTAGTGAACTGCTGGGAATTCAATGACATGTTCTCAATGAGTTGTTTGGCAGCAGTTGGGGTCTTATCAACTAATGCTCCCCCACTAGCAGCATCCAAAAGATTCCTATCCATCGGCTGCAATCCTTCATAAAAGTACTGGATCAGGAGTTGTTCAGAAATTTGATGCTGAGGGCAACTAGATACCAAATGCTTGAACCTTTCCCAGTATTCAGCTAGTGACTCGTTCCCTTGCCTGATGTCACATATCTCTTTCCTTATTGAAGCAGCTCTTGAAGCAGGAAAATACCTTTCTAGGAACACCCTCTTCAAATCATTCCAAGTGGTGATGGAGTTGGGCTCAAGATACAATAGCCAATCCTTTGCAGCTCCCTGGAGTGAAAATGGAAAAGCCTTCAGCTTGATACTATCCTCAGTGACTCCCTCTGATCTCGAGGTTGTGGAGCATACAACTTGTAATTCCTTCAAGTGCTTGTGTGGATCCTCACCTGCAAGACCATTAAACTTGGGCAACAAGTGAATAAAACCAGATTTCAGTTCAAAAGGAGTGTCAGCACCAGGATAAGAAATACACAATCCATTATAGTTGACATCAGGGGCAGCAAGCTGTCTTAATGTCCTCTGGTCTCCCATGTTTTCAAAAACAGTTTTGAAATTGGAATCACTACTAGTGCTAGCCCGAAATTCCCTACGGAGTGTGTGCGGTGTTCTTTCAATTTCCGGGTCAAAATCACACAGTTCAGGGCAATGAGACCTAGTAGCCAGACCAATTCAAAACAGAACAGAAAATAAAAGAAAGAAAAGAAAAGAAAATAAAACAAATTGCGAAAAATAACAACTCAGAGTCCCCGGCAACGGCGCCAATTTTTGACCGCGCTGTCGCCACGCGCCAAAAAGATCGAGCGTTTACAAAATTAATGTAGATAGGGAGCGACAACTCGGATATCGTCTCTCAAGGACTCTTTAGTTGTTGTTATTATTAACAGAAAATCAAAAGTTAGTTTTGGGAGGGGGTTTGGATAATTGAAATAAAATAAAGAAAACAAAATAGAAAACAAAGCAGTTAAAGAGAGTAGCAAATAAACTAAAGACGATTAACCTACTGTTCTTGGTTTCCCACTATCATTGGTTCAAATAAATCCAAGCCCTAAGCAGATTCTAATCCCCTTTCAGTTGTAGCAACAATTAACAAACGAAATCGCTACTACGGATACATGTTCCTATTCCCGAATTAAACAAACGGGGTTAAGCCCTCATGAACTAAACGAACATGAATGAACACACGCGAATTAAACAAACGCGATTAAGTATAGGAACATAGCATCACTAAAATGAATCAACACTACACTACACATTCCTGAATTAAACAAACAGAAATGCATAACATAGTATTGAAAAGAGAAAAGGAAATGAAAACAGGAAATACAAGAACCTCAAGTGTAATTAAAACCAATCCCGGTAGATTAATCTAGGAGACTAGTTCTCCATTACAAAAGAAAACAATAAACTAAGAAAAACAAAAGACTAACAAACTCAGAAACTAGCCAAAACTGGCTAATTCTGACCAGCCTCTTCAGTTCTGCCTAAGACTGTCTTATATACACGTTTCTGGAATCCAAGTCCTCGTGAGGTGAAGCACTGCTCGCGAGGCGAATAACATGAAAGGTCTGCAACTCTTGGTCTTCTCGCGAGGCGAGCATATCTTCACGAGGCGAACTCTTCAAATTCCCAAACTGCAACGCCCGTGACCTTCCCCACGGGCAAGCCGTGATGCTCTCTGACTTCCAGGTACTCGCGAGGCGAGTCCTCCTTCACGGGGCGAGACAGAAAGTTTTGCAATTTTCAGGAACAGTCACCTTCTGGTTCGCGGGGCGAACAGCCTTCTCGCGGGGCGAAAGACTCCAGATTTATTCCTTTTATTAACCTGAAAATAAGAAAATATAATAAGTATTTTATTTAACTCTAAATCAACTAAATTAACTTAAAAACATTTTACAGACTCAAAATACTACTTAAGGACAATAAAGCCTAATTTGGGTGAAAATGATATAAAATAAGCACAAAGCCAAGGTCTTGACTAGTTATAAAACCAGTCAAACATAGGCTCATCAACTACAAAATGTGAGATTTTGAGCCAAAAGGGGTACTCACTAAATCTACCCCATTCTTTGTGTTAGAGTGTTATTCCTCTTGGATTGCATTTCTCTAGAACTTGACTTGAAACCATTTTGAAGCTTAAAAATTTTTTGAAAACATTTTTGAAAATGATTGAGGCATTAGGTATTTTTCCGGCCTTCTGAGCTTTGAATGACTAAATGCTACCTCTTAGTTGCCCAATTTTGAGCTTGAAAGAATAAAATACTTTTCTTGGTACCCGAAAATATTTTGATAAATATGCTTGGTAGGATACCTTCTAAAGTATTACAAAAGGGTAAAAAGGTAGTTGAAAAAAGTATGGGATGAAAGAATCAGAAAAATATTTCTCTTGAGTTGAAAAATCTCCCCTTCTCCAAGCAAAAGAAAAATGAAAGAAAAAGAAATATATATGTAGAAGGGGATGACAAAAGAAAATGAGAAATAAAAGAAAAAGAAAGAAAGAAAGAAAGGTGCCAAAAGTGAATCGAAACCCAAAAGGGTATTTTAGAAGGTGTCTTGTTTTGCAATGCTTGATGATTTTGTTTAGCCCTTTTGAAATATCCTTTTCTTGATTTCCCCACCTAACGTTAAATCCCATGGCCACGTTACAACCAAAGCAAAAGACCTCTTGATTCTTAATTGTTTTCATTAATAAAGTAGAGATTTGGTTGATAGTCAAGCCTATGGTAGAATTCGTTCCTTGAGGAAAATGGAGCGAATTGTCTTATATCCCTAACACTTGAGTGAGGTGAGAAAGAGAGCCAAACAAATGAACAAGCTTGGGGTGATCTTCAGGTGAGAAAGAGTGCCCTAATCGGTGAGAATATGAATTTAGGAAACCTAAGCTCTAATTGGACTTGACATTGATTGTCTCTTGCTGAATTATTTGAGATGCATGTGACTTGGATTATTTACTCGGGTTCTTAGTTCACTATCCATACTTTGATTATTTTGATCTTCTGGCCTTAGTGATTGCTTGAGGACAAGCAATTGAATAAGCTTGGGGTGATTTGATAGTGTGATTTCACATCATGTTTCCTGTACACTTTTTGCATGCATTTCTCATATAGATTAGGCATTCTTTATTTGATTTTAGTTAGTTTTTCCCTTGGAACGGGTGAAGCGGTTTCTTGGTGTTGTTTTGCAGGAATTTAAGGAAAAATGCTCAGAATTATCCAAGATGGAGCTTGGATGAAATAGAGCTTGAAAAGTGAAGAAAATGAGCCAAGTAGAGCCCATCACGACCATGATCAAGAAAACTGAGAAGATTGAAGGCAAAAGTCAGAAACTGTCACGGCCTAGCCGTGATGACCATCACGACCGTGACAGGCCAAGCAGAACTGATCACGGCCTAGCCATGATGAGGCTCACGGCCGTGATGCTCCAAATTTGAAAGCGCGCCCACTCTAGAACACGTCACGGCCTGGTCGTGATGGCCATCACGACCGTGACGCGTGGCCTCTCTATAAATATGAGCGCATAAGACAGAAAAAAGAGATCTGGATCTGGATTGAGGATTCAGAGAGGATTCTGGGGGTCTCTGACACAGACTTTCAGACCTAAAAATAGAGACCTTGGAGACTGCGGCTAAGGAAGGATTGTAACCCTAGAACGGAGCTACTGAGAGGGGTTGTTGTGACGATAGTGGAAAGCTCCCATGGAGTTTCTTCTCTCCTCTTCTCCTATTTCTCTGGTTTTTTCTTTCTCTTTTATGAGTAGCTAAATCCCGTTTGTTGGGATTAGATGTATCCAAACTGAAATAACATGTAATTGCCTTGATTGATTAATCTGTGTTTATGTTTCTCTATTAGTGATTGATTTTCCATGCTTAATGCTTGTTGTGGCTAGCACCCCCATGACTCGATTAGTGTTTTGGTATGCAATTGGGAACTTCGTATTAGAACCGGAACTGGATTTAATCACCTAGTAACCCTTGCATCTAGGAATGGAGTTTGGTTTACTAGTAATCGCGTAATCCCTAATCCTAATGCAAATTCATTAATCTAGGCCACCTAAGGAATTATGGTCTATTAGTGGATTTAGGCTCTTGCCATCCGAGGAATCGAGGCTTGAGTAATTTAATGGATTGATTTTAATATTTGAAGCATGAATGAGAGGTATCTAGTCCTGGTATTGCATGAGGTAGAGGTTTGGTGAAGTCTAGTCCCAACATATCCTTTTCGCATTCCAAGTGCTCGACAAAAATACAAAAAGATTTTATTCCTTTTGTTTTGATTGTTTTCTTTTATTTATTTTGAATTCTCATCATAGTCTAGATAATTGCTGAATTTGTGAATTGGTAATTGACATCTAATCCTCGTGGGAACGATAAACGGTCTCACCACCGTATTACTTGCACGACTGGGTATACTTGCCCAGATTTCGTTCAACACTCAGGTGGGAGAAAGAACCATTCCATCATCGGAACCGATAAGTAGTATATAATTTATAATAATGGTGTAGGGCAACCTAAACCCTACTAGTGGTCGAGAAATCGACAATACCAAAATCGTATTGGAAACTTTTCCGTAATACCAATGACGATTTGGGAATTGTAGGTTTATCGCCTTAGGTTGATTATTCATATTTGAGGATGTCTGAATTATGTAATTTTGACTGTTTGGGATCCGCTGGTTGAGGTATTCCATCTACATGTGACGTATTATTGTGGTGTTTGAATATTTATGATATTGAGGATGTTCAGTGTCTGTCACGGCCGTGATGGTTGTCATGACCAGGCCATGACCGGTTCTGTTTGGTAGAATTCTTGCCTTTGATGTCTGTCACGGCCGTGGTGGCTATCACGACCAGGTCATGACAGAGTCTGACTTGCACTTGATATCTGTCACGGCCGTGATGGCTATCACGACCAGGCCGTGACAGAGTCTGACTTTGTTATTTATTTGGTTGGACTACTATGAGTTGGTTGTGATAAATTGCCTTATATGATATTGAGATGATTGAGATGTTGGAATATTCTGTTGATTAATGTGTTATGCATGATCTGCCTGGGTTTAATGCTATGCTTAGATGATTTTAAGGAAAGATATATATTGCTCGGAGGTATTTTGTTTGGGTGAGAGTTTTGAATATGAATTATAAGTTCCTCGCTACTATTTTATAGAAGTGATGTGATATAGAAGGTAAGTGGAGGTTGTGAGGAAAAGCTTGAGGTACTAGGTTGTTATTGATAAAAGTCAGTGAGAATCATATGTTGTATTGTTGTTCACAACCGTGTATTTGAGATACACGAGGTCCGAAGTTCTCGTGGATCGTTCCAAATTAGAATTTAAGTTGTGCAACTATAGTGTCATTGCTATGCATGAGCACCCTTGATAGAGAGGAGAGAGAGAACCAGGGTGTGCACCGACGGTACTGTGCAGCTATAGTGTCATTGCTTTGCATGAGCATTCTCACCATGGATGAGAATGTGCACCGGCGTTGGGAACGTGTCACTTGGACGACTGACTGACATTCCTAACGAGGGATGTGTGACAGGAGTAGTAGTGGCCACGTCAGCATAAAGGTTTAGTTGCATGAGTTAGAGGGTAGAGGATCATGTTGTAAAGTATGGATGATTGTAGATTGTGAGTGATGCATGTTCGTGACTATTATTGTATTATATGATATGAATCTTTTCCACTTATGATGATAGAACTGTTTCTTATCTCCCTATTTCTGTATTTTTGTGTATGTTTACCCTGTTACGTTAGAAGACCAGATGGACGACTATGTTACTGAGGAGATGGATGGAACCCCATACGAGATGGAGGTTGTTGAGAAGTTGAATGAAGTTTCGTATGAAGTTGACGCTGAAGAACAACCTACTGATCCTAATAATGTAGCGTAGTAAGTTTAGGGCCAGTGGGTCACATAAGATGTTTTGTTTTCCGTAGTTATAAGCAAGTTGTATAAATAAGTACCTGTGTGGGATCCTACTGAGAGGATACCCTAAACAGTGTTGTGTAAAATAAAGGATACTTATGTGTGTATTTATGTAATATAGTTTGGTGTGTTTTATATTTGTAGAAGTTATATGACTATTAATTAAGTTTTAATTTTATGTATTTTCAACAATAAGCATGCGATTAAGTAAATAAATAATAAGGTTCTAATTTAATAATACAATGGGGCACAACGGGGTGTCTCACATAGGATTAATTGTTAGGTGAGGAAATCAAGAAAAGGAAAATTCAAGAAGGCTAAACAAAATATCAAACATTGCAAAGCATGACAACCTTCTAAAATACCTTTTTAGGATTTAGTTCACTTTTCCACCTTTCTTTCTTTTTTTTTCTTTTCTCATTTTTATTTATTTATTTTGTTTCTCACTTTCTTTTTCTCATTCCCTTCTCCATTTTATTTATTTATTTTATTTTATTTATTTGGAGAATGGGAGATTTTCAACTTAAGAGAAATATTTTTCTAACTTTCTCATCCCACAATTTATTTTTCAAACTATCTTTTTACCCTTTTTGCAATACTTTAAAAGGTGTCATACCAAGCATCATTCATCAAAATATTTCAAGGTACCAAGAAAAGTATTTTATTCTTTTAGGCTCAAAACTGGGTAACTAAGGGGTAGCATTTAATCAATCAAAGCTCAGAAGGCCAGAAAAATACATAGTGCCTCAATCATTTTCAAATATGTTTTAAAAAAATTTTAAGTTTCAAAACGGTTTCAAGTCAAGTTTTAGAGAATACAATCCTAGAGGAATAAAATACTCAATCACAAAGAATGGGGTAGATTTAGTAGATTTAGTGAGTACCCCTTTTAGGCTCAAAAATCTCACATTTAGTAGTTTAAAATCAGTGAGAAGCACAAATCTAAGGAACCACATGCTAATTATCAACTATCAAAAGATCATCTCAAGCATTTTTATTTTTAGCCTTATCACAAGAATACAAAAATTGGGTTCAAAAATTCACTGTCTCAATTCATTTGGCGCTAAGTTCTCACAATTGGATGCATACTCTAAGCAAAGGGCAATCTAATCATGTGATCATGAAAAACTATGCCTATATGAATGCAACATGAAAAATGCAAAAATACAAAAAATTGCAAAAATACCCCTACCCCAAGCTTAAAAACTTACATTGTCCCCAATGTAAATAAATTCAAGTTGGATAGAGGAGAAAAATGGAACAACTCACCGAGGTGGTAGAGGGTGCTGGCTCACATGCCAGTCAAAGAGATGCTAGAAAATGTGTCACGGCCGTGATGCTCATCGCGGCTAGGTCGTGATCAATTTTGGTCTATAGGAGCTGGCCTGTCACGGCCGTGAGTTCCATCACGGCTAGGCCGTGATACATTCTGATATTCAGGGTCCTTCTCATCACGCCCGTGATGGATATCACGGCTGGGCCATGATCCTTTCTGATCTTCTTTGGTTAGCTAATCACTGTCGTGACCACCGTCACGGCCTGGGCGTGATGACTTCTGATTTTATTTTTCTTTGCCTTTTTGCTCTTACTGCTTTCATAACCTGAAAATACTTGGCAAAGCCATCAATTAGTGATCTTTCTTCTCTAATCTTCTCAAATTATTCAAAAACAAAATTCAAAAACAAATGGAAAAGGGAAAGGAAACTTGGGTTGCCTCCCAAGAAGCGCTTATTTACGGTCTTAAGCTTGACCATACTTCTTTCAATCAATCGGGGTCGGATGGGCTTGGAAGTGCAAGAACACCTCTCTTCCATGGAAGTCCTTCAAAGAGTCAATTTTGTTAATATGGTCAATTGCACTTTCGCTTTGCTCTCTTCACTCTGAGTTTCATGGCCTTACTCCCTCCCGGCGGAAGTTCTAACTCCACATGATGGGCAACTCCCATTTCATCATTATTTGGTGCATCATTCGTCATGTAAAGTTTAGGAGTTGCTTCCATATTAGGCTCTTCCTTCACCTCTGGAGGCATTATCTCGATCCTGCACACATGACTCTCAAAAGGAGGGTTGTTATATGAGTTAGTCAAATCAAAATCCACCCTACCTTCCTCTACATTTAGAGAGAGTTTGCCGTTTTTTACATCTATTATTGCTCCAGCTGTGGCCAAGAATGACCTTCCTATAATGGTAGGGAATTTAGAATTCCCGTTCATATCCAACAACATGAAATCGGTAGGAATGAAAAATTTCCCTACCTTTATGGGAACATTCTCTAGTATGCCTAGAGGTGTTTTAGTTGATCCATCCGCAAATTGTAAAGAGAACTTGGATGGAATCAATTCCTTGGTTCCTAACCTCTCAAGGATGGTATGCGGCATCAAACTCGCACTTGCCCCTAAGTCACATAAGGATTGGTCTATTTTCACCTCTCCAATTGAGCAAGCAATAGAGAAACTTCCTGGATCTTTTAGTTTAGAAGGCATATTAGTTTTTATCATGGCATCATGCTCCTCAATTAAGCTCTTAGTTTCTATTTCTACTTGCTTTTTCTTTACCAACCTTTGTGGGAAAGGTATTGGGGGTTGGTAAGGTGGTGGAGGCACATACTTTGACTCTATCTCTTCATCTTCGCTCATGTCCTCCTCACATTCCACCTACTTCACAACTACCCCAAGCTTATCATCCCTTAAGTATATAGCATTACAATGCTCATTGGGATGAGCTTCGGGTTGTCCTGGAAATGTACCCTTAGTTCTGGTATATGTACTAGTTTGTTCGGCAATATGAGTTTCTAACATCTTATTATGGATGGCTAAGTTATCTACCTTAGATGCTAACTCTTTTATTGCCTCATTGACTGACCTACCTTGTTGCCTAAACTCTTCATTTTGTTTTGTTTGTGTTTCAACAAAATTTTCCAAGAGAGACTCAAGTCTAGACTTTTGTACCTGAGGATACCCTGATGCGGGTTTCCTATTACCTTGGCCTTCCTGGAATTCGTGGTTCAACGTGTTGTTGTAGTTCCCGTAGGAGAGGTAAGGGCTATTCTTCCTTCCTTGGTTCTAAGAATTAGGAGGAGCATAATTTGGCAACTTCGGGTTCGTGTCATAGAAGTTGTGACAAGAGTTCACTTGTTCTCCCAAAGCACCGGATCCAGGAGCAATACCACGTGGGCACTCCATTATGTCATGTCCCTGCATTCCACAAATCTCACAAACAATATTAGTAGCACCTATTGAACTCACATTAGCCTTTTCAAGCTGATCAAAGCGTTTATTCAATGAGTCAAATTTAGACATAATTAGATCAGTGCTATTCATTTCAAGCTTACCCCCCGAAAGCTTTTTCGGGTTATTAACTCTTTCCGAACCCCATTGGTGGTAGTTGGTGGCTACGTTTTCAATGATATTGAATGCTTCGGTCAGGGGTTTATTCATAAAGGCTCCACCAGCTGCAGAGTCAAGTGACACCTTCGAAGAGTAATCCAATCCGTTGTAGAAGGTATGCACTAATAGCCACCTCTCGAGTCCATGATGTGGGCAAGACTCTATCAATCCCTTGTAGCGATCCCAAGCTTCGGATAAGCATTCTCCATCCTTTTGGAAGAAGCCGGTGATATGAGTTCGTAGGTAGGCAGTCTTGGATGGAGGGAAGAATTTCTCCAAGAATGACTGCTTCAGTTGGTCCCAAGTTGACAAGGTATTAGCGGGCACTTGCTTCAACCAAGCTTTTGCCTTTCCAGTCAGAGAGGATGGAAATAAACTCAAGCGTATAGCATCAATCGGGGCACCATGAATTCTAATTTCATCGGTGAACTCCAAGAATGTCTCCACATGATCAGTCGGGTCCTCCGAGGGTAATCCTCCGAATTGATGTTGCCTAATCATGCTAATTAGCATAGGCGGTATAGTGTAGTTCTCCGCCTCGATTTCTGGCCTAGCAATCCCGGTTCGCAAACCCCTAGCATTTGGGACTGCGTAATCCTTTAGTGGTTTGGTATTCGGTAGATTCGCCATGAGTTGAATGGGAATCAACCTCTTCCTCTCTCTTTGTAGTCTCCTATGTCTATGAAAGGTCCTTTCGATTTCGGGGTCAACTTCAATAAGGTTTCCAAGACTTAGGGATCTTTGCATAAAAGAGAAAAATACTTATGGTAGAGAGATAAATATTCTAAAAAAAGGAAAAAGAAATAAATAATAAAATAAAAATGTCCAAAAAAATCAATTAAAAATTAAATTGAAATTCAAGAAAACACAGTCCCCGGTAACGACGCCAAAAACTTGATAGCGTGGACTCCGACAAGTGTACCGTATTCGTCGCCAAGTAATAAAAGATCGATCCCACATAGACCGTGATCTCAAATAACAACTAATTATTAAACCAATTAAACTGGACTACAAAAAAATGATTTTGAAAATATTTGATTTTTGTAATAAGAAATAACTTAGAAAATCATATATTTAAGAACGCAATTAATTAAAATAGGAAAGTAAATCAATTAGGGGTTTTTCAAATCTAAAGAGATTCCTAGGAATTTGGTTACCAACAAGATTGTTTGTGTTACCAAATTGACTACCCCTTGTTAATTATCAAAATTGCTTTGAAGGCAAATTTATCCTAAATAAGTTAATGCTTCCTCTCGGGTTACAAAAACCGTGCCCAATTAAACCAACCCCTACTCTCGTGGTGATTGAATCTAAATTGAACCCTTTAAGTTTTGTGACAATTCATGAACCCTCGAAGGACCGCTTCTAACTCTCGTGATTTAAGTCCTAAGTTTGATTTCTATAGATCCAATACCTAAGTTCACCGCTAGGTTCCTCCTTAGAGTATCTATGACATGCAAATAAGTGTGCACCAGATTCACAAGTAATTCATGCGATAAGAATCGAATCAAAAGTGAAATTGAAATTGACAAAGGGAAAACATCAATTCATAACACAAAACAAATCTTGGGCATAGCCCCAATCCCTAGAAATAAGACTACTACTCAAGCATTGCCATGTTAAGAGCAAGCTTGATTAACAAAAACATGAAAGAAAACCTAAGAGGGGAGAAGGAGAAGAAGAAGAAGAAGAAGAAGAAGAAGAAGAGAAATCCTAATTTTGCCTAAGGTAGCAGCCCTCAAAAGTCCCCTATTTTCGAGCCTAAGTGCTCTATTTATAGATTAGGGTAACTTGAATCCCAATCAATCACAAATTCAGATCAAATTAGTTGCTAAAGATCCATATATTGCGTGTCACGGCCGTGATGCCTATCACGGCTAGGTCGTGACGGATTTTGACTTGGAAGTTGCTTTGCTGGTTGGTCTATCACGGCCGTGACCACCATCACGGCTTAGCCGTGATCAATTCTTCCTGTGATGGTTGTGATGGCTGTCACGGCTAGGCCGTGATGGGCTCTTTTTGGCTCATTTTCCTTACTTTTCAAGCTCCGTCTTCATGCAAGCTCCGTCATGGTTGATCTTGAACATTTTAATCCTCAATTCCTGCACACAACACCACAAAACTGCCTTACCCGTTCCAAGGTAAAAACTAACAAATATCAAATTAAATGTTCCTAAGCTATATGAAAATGCATGAAAAATGACAATGAAATATGAGGTGAAATCACACTCATCACCCAGCGGCTTCAAGGTTGGTCCCACGAAATTCGGGGCTTGGGCGGTTCTGAGCAGAGATCGCTTTTGTCCATATGGAGGTGGCACGAGCAGAGGAAAGCAGGCGATTTGATGTGAAGGTTGCCTGTTTGAAGATAGAAGGAAGTGTGGTGCGGTTAAGAGAGTGGAGGAGATGAGGAAGAAGAAGGACCAATGGGTAGAGGAGGCGTAGGGGTGGTTGGAGAGTGGGAGGGGGAAGAGAGATTTTGTCTGATATGTAAAATGGGGTTTTTTAGGGTTAGGAGAAGTAACTCAATCTCATTTCTTCTCTTTTTGCTGATTGTTCTTTTCTCCTTCTTTTCTTCATCCTTTCTTCATTATTTTCTTTTTCTTCTTTCTTTCTTCACTATTATTTTTTAGCCTCTAGTTTGAAAATAAAATTGCAGTGGACGGAACCTCCTCGTTCAACAGAAAATTAGATATGCAATGGACGGAACCTCCCCGTCCAACAGAAAATTAGATACGCAACGGACGGAACCTCCTCGTCCAACAGAAAATTAGATATGCAATGGACGAAACCTCCTCGTCCAACAGAAAATTAGATACGCAATGGACGGAACCTCCTCGTCCAACAAAAAATTAGATACGCAACGGACGGAACCTCCTCGTATGGACGGAGCCTCCTCGTCCAACAGAAAATTAGATATGCAATGGATGGAACTTCTTTGTCCAACAGAAAATTAGATACGCAATGGACGAAACCTCCTCGTCCAAAAGAAAATTAGATATAAACCTCCTTGTTTCTTCATTATCTTCTTTTTCTTCCTTCTTTCTTCACTATTATTTTTTAGTCTCCCTCCTCGTTTCTTCATTATCTTCTTTTCTTCTTTCTTTCTTCACTATTATTTTTTAGTCTCCCTGAAATATAATAACAAAATAATAAAATTAGAATAAAATAAAATGAAGACGGACAAAAATGGGTGTCCACAGTTGCCCCTCTTTACTTGTTACATACTAGAAGACATGATTAGTCGTAACTTTTCATGTATTGTAGTAATGAACAAGTAAAGAAAATGAACACATATTTTGTCCGACAAAACGTGAGGAGCTCAAAATAAAACCTCACAGTTTGAAAATAAAATTGCAGTGGACGGAACCTCCTCGTCCAACAAAAAATTAAATATGCAACGAACGGAACCTCCTCGTCCAACAGGAGAAAATTAAATATGAAATGGATGGAACCTCCTCGTCCAACAGGAGAAAATTAAATATGCAATGGCCGGAACCCCCTCGTCCAACAGAAAATTAAATATGCAACGGACGGAACCTCCTCGTCTAACAGGAGAAAATTAAATATGCAATAGACGGAACCTCCTCATCCAGTAGAAAATTAAATATGCAATGGACGGAATCTCCTCGTCCAACAGAAAATCAAATATGCAGCAAGCCTCGGAACTCGAAAAGTATGATAGGCCTCTGATCACACAAAATAAAATGCAGCGAACCTCCGAGCTCGAAAATTAAATTGCAGTGAGCCTCAGAGCTCGAAAAAATTCAATCAGTAATCTGAAACTAATGAGAATCCCTTCCTTTTGAAGACGGCGGAACCAAATGCTCCATGGAAAAACTTCCACCAACCAAACCTTTGTTCACTAACCACTCCGAGCTTAGGCATCATTCATTCTTTTAACAACATGGGTCGCCCAAGAATTTGATAACATATGAGGTGAATGTTATGTTTATTCTCCCAAGCTTATTTGCATCATTCTTTTGTTGTCCATTGCATGCTATCTATTCCATTGAATTTGAAATATTGAGTCCTTTTGGTTCAAACATTCATTGGTGCTACCATTAAAATTATCAAATCATACCATTAAACCTATATTTACTTTTATTGAGACATGACAATAGTGATTAAACATGAGAGTGAACACGACATGGGAGTATGAAGGAAAAGCCTCTTGCCTTAATACGAGAATAACAATATGAGAACAAAATTACATAAGGGATCATGAAGATTAAAAGCAAACATAAACAAATAAAAATACGAGAATCACATGAAATTTGCCCCAGTGTTGGTCATCTGATTTTCATTTAATTGATTCCCCACAGCCTTTTGATGACACGGATTTTGGCTTCTGTTTCTAATTATTTAAACACACCTTCTTTAAACATTCCTTAACAATTTTGCCCCAGTATACTCAGTCGGATAAAATTGCCCCAGTGTGGTGAGTGCTTGCAGAAGTGTTGGACCATATCCTCCCCCTAGGCCGCCTTTACAGGTTTTCAGCCTAACGTTTCTTTACCCTAACTTTTTCCTAGGTTGCCCTTTCGGGTTTTCAACCTAGTGGGCCTTTTCTTTTCTTTTGTTTTCATTGTTATTTGCCTTAACTTTTGCCTAGGCCACCCTTTCGAGTTTTCAACCTAGCGGGCTCTTTTTTTTTTTTCAAGCATATAACTTTTTCACAGCATCAGAGTTTATGGCCTTGGTAACTCTTCCCCATCCATGTTTTGCAGAATCAAAGCTCCTCCTGAGAATGCTTGTTTGACAATATAAGGACCTTCATAATTCGGCGCCCATTTTCCTCGGGCATCCTCCTGATTAGGGAGGATTTTCTTTAAAACCGGGTCTCCCGCGCAAAATTCTCTGGGGCAAACCTTCTTATTGAAAGCTCTTGCTATTCTGCTTTGATACAATAGCCCGTGACAGATAGCTTCCAGTGTTTTCTCTTTTATCATGTTCAACTGCTCATATTGAGTTTTCACCCACTCAGATTCTTCTAAATCTGCTTCCATCAAGACTCTTAGAGAAGGGAGTTCTACTTTGATAGGTGAGACAGCCTCCATCCCGTACACCAAGGAGAAAGGGGTTGCCACAGTGCTTGATCGTATATTAGTCAGATAAGCATGCAGAGCATATGGCAGAATTTCGTTCCAGTCTTTATAATTTACAACCATCTTGGCAACGATCTTCTTGATATTTTTCTTTGCTGCTTCAACTGCACCATTCATTTGAGGTCAATAAGGAGCTGAATTGTGGTGTTTGACTTTGAAACCATCGCAAAACTTTTGAATCTGGGCACCATTAAGATTAGCAGCATTATCTGTGATTATCCTCTCTGGGATCCCGTATCTACAGACGATGTCCTTCTTGAGGAATTTGGGAAACACCTTTTGAGTTATGATGGCATATGAAGCAGCTTCTACCCATTTAGTGAAATAGTCTATCGCTACCAAAATGAATCGATGACCATTAGAAGCCTTGGGATTAATGGGACCGATGACATCCATTCCCCACATCGGAAAAGGCCATGGGGATACTAAATTGTGCAGTGGAAATGGAGGTGCATTGACCCGGTCTGCATACATCTGACAGTTTTGGCATTTACGAACATGCTCTATACAATCCGACTCCATAATAGACCAATAATAGTCACTTCTAAAGATTTTTCGAGCCATCATGTGGCCATTGGCATGAGTCCCACAGATTCCTACATGAACTTTGATCATGATCAACTTAGCTGTTGGGAATTTGCGTATAAAACAAAATAAAGCAGCGGAAAAAAATTCCCATCGAAGGATCCTTGCGAATGTTCATGATTCATGGTTAGAAGATTTACCTCTTGAAGCTATGACAATTGATTGAAATCGTCTATCACGAACATCGCACGAACGATGTCTCTAAGGTATCCACACGAGCAGATCTCGTGAACGTCCAACATCACGAACACGAAGCGTCTCTGCCTCACAGTGCTAGCTTCGAAAACCGAGACCTGCTGCTCACTGTCACTCTCTATGTGCGGCTAGGGTAAAAACCGTGTAGGCACAATAGATTAAGTGGTCTACTTATAGTAGCACCTCCTTAAGTGAGTTAGTGAGCAGCGTTTGACCTAAGCCCCATGTATTATGCGCTAGGCCCAATAGAAGAGTCCAACTCTCCTTTTAATGCTTCTTTTGATCCGCTCTTATGTGTGTGACCCTATAGGTTCCCAAAATGTTAGTAGTAATATTAAATCCTATTTAATATTACAAACAGTGAGCGGTATCTAGCAATACATCACTACCACCTAAGTAGTGAGAAAGTCAGTGATTTGATGAAACCTTTCTGTGACAAATATTCATGTGCATTATTATCCCTTTGTCCATATATCTATATTGAACACAAGACATAGAATGTGTCACCCTTGTATGGTTCAATATCATGTTCCCTGACACCCGAGTAGACTTAACAACAAATGAGGTCAATATCTCATATTGACTCATTTCAGCACGGCCATGCATTTTACAGTCTCACTCTATCAGGGGCCCCACAGATATTACTCCTGTTATGTAGGAGGGACAAATTCCATATAGGTCACTCACATCCTTCTGCATGGCTCGTGGTATGCCCAATGACCGTCTTTATAATCATCCTATTACAGATGACGTTTGACGATATTAAAGCACACGACTCCTCATGTAGGGATCGTAGCGATTTCAGGTCGAAGGATTGCATACACCATTGTCACTATGAGAACTACTTGTGACACTCACATAACACTCCATGTAGTGTTCTCATGGTGGGTCAATCCAGTACATCATTACTCTAATGTGTACCTATGTGGCGACTCGATATCTCATATCCATGACCCGTGAGATATGGTCATCAGTCTGCACACATAATAGTCTCAATGTATTATTATTGTCCTTATTAATAAAATACTTGACTACAGATATTTAAGAATAGGATTTCATTGTTCAATAGTGTCTCACGATCAAGTCATGTACTTGATATTCTATTAAATCGAAATTTCTATTCTAAGGACTTTATTATGTTTAAACAAGTAACACAATAAACTGGAATGCCTCATATCATATATATATATATATATATATATATATATATATATATATATATATAATGGTAAGATACAAATGTAAGTCTAAGAAATACACTGGTCTCTAGGGCTTACACCAACAATCTCCCACTAGCACTAGAGCTAATCAGGCATAAATCTAATGCCCATCGACCTAGTGTGACCTTCATGCTTCTGTTGAGCAAGAGGTTTCGTAAGTGGGTCAGCAACGTTATCAAGTGTTGGTACTTTGCATATTTTCACATCTCCTCTATCGATAATCTCTCGAATGAGATGGAAGCGTCTAAGTATATGTTTGGATCGTTGATGAGATCTAGGTTCCTTAGCTTGTGCAATGGCCCCATTGTTATCACCATAAAGATCAATGTGGTCCACAATACTAGGAACTATACCAAGCTCAACAATGAACTTCCTGATCCAAACAGCCTCCTTTGCTGTATTGGAGGCGGCAATATACTCAGCCTCTGTAGTAGAATCGGCGACTGTCTCTTGCGTTGAACTCTTCCAGGTCACCGCCCCGCCATTCAGGCAGAACACATAACCAGATTGCGATCTGGAATCATCCTTATCGGTTTGGAAGCTAGCATCAGTGTAACCTTTTACAGCAAGCTCTTCCTCGCCTCCATATACCAAGAACGAATCCTTAGTTCTTCTCAAGTACTTAAGGATGTTCTTGACAGCAGACAGATGACTTTCACGGGATCGGACGGCACACTGCTCGTTATGCTTAAAGCATACGATACATCTGGTCGAGTACATAACATGGCATACATGATAGATCCAATTGCGGATGCATATGGAATCTTACTCATGCGATCCCTTTCTTCTTGAGTGGAAGGGGATTGTGCCTTTGATAGGCATAAACCATGTGACATAGGCAAGAGTCCTTTCTTGGATTCATGCATGTTAAAGCGTCTCAACACTTTGTCTATGTATGTACTCTGACTTAGGTCAAGCAATTTAAGCGATCTATCCATATAGATCCTGATTCCCAATACATAGGTAGCTTCACCCAAATCTTTCATAGAGAAGCAATTCCCTAACCATGTCTTTACATTTTGTAGTGTAGGGATGTCATTTCCAATGAGTAATATGTCATCTACATATAACACCAGAAAAACAACAATGCTCCTACTAACCTTCTTGTAGACACAAGGTTCATCTTCATTTTTGATGAATCCGTCATCGTCTTACAAAGCATCATCAAAACGAAGGTTCCAACTTCGGAAGCTTGCTTCAATCCATAGATTGATCGGTTGTAATTTGCATACCTTTCCTAAGCATCCTCTCGAAATGTCAAAGCCTTCAGGTTGTGTCATGTACACATCCTCAAGAAGCTTTCCATTAAGGAAAGCAGTTTTGACATCCATCTGCCATATCTCATCATCATGGTATGCAGCGATAGCAAGTAAGATCCGGACGGATTTAAGCATCGCAATAGCAGTAAAAGGTCTCATCATAGTCGACACCATGAATTTGCTTGAAACCCTTAGCAACCAATCGCGCCTTAAAGGTGTGTACCTTACCATCCATGTCAGTTTTCTTTTTGAAAACCCACTTGCACCCTATGGGTTTCACCCCTTCAGGTGGCTCTACCAAGGTCCATACCTGGTTGGTGTACATGGAATCCATCTCAGATTTCATGGCCTCAAGCCACTTCTCAGATTCTGGGCCAGTGATGGCCTCCTGGTAAGTCACAGACTCATCTTGATCCATGAGCAATACATCACCTTGTGGAGTCATGAGAAATCCATATCTCTCAGGCTAGTGACGTATCCTGTTAGACCTACGCTGGTCTTGTGCTACTGGAGCAGGTTGTTCCTCCACAACATTTTGTGAAGGTTGCTCATGTTCCACCAATGGTAGGTCACTACTCTGTGATTCTTGAATTTCTTCAAGTTCTATCTTCCTCCCACTAGTTCGTATGGAGATAAACTCCTTTTCTAGGAATACACCAGTCCGTGCGACAAACACTTTGCCTTCGAAAGAATTATAGAAATAGTACCCCTTGGTTTCTTTGGGATACCCCACAAAGAAGCATTTATCAGATTTGGGATCAAGCTTATTAGAAACTTGACGTTTTACATATGCTTCACAACCCCAAATCTTCATAAAAGACATGCTGGGTCGTCTACCAGTCCATATCTCATATGGTGTCTTTTTTACCGCTTTGGATGGAACACGGTTAAGTGTAAAAGCTGCTATTAATAGAGCATGTCCCCAGAAAGAGTTTGGAAGGTTTGCATGACTCATCATAGACCGAACCATGTCCAACAAGGTTCGATTTCTCCTCTCAGAATCACCATTCCATTGTGGTGTTCCAGGTGGAGTGAGTTGAGATAAAATTCCACACTCTCTCAGATGATCATCAAACTCTAGGCTCAAATATTCACCACCTCGATCTGATCGAAGAGTTTTAATATTTTTACCAAGTTGGTTTTGTACCTCATTTTTGAATTCCTTGAACTTTTCAAAGGATTCCGATTTATTTTTCATAAGATACACAAATCCATACCTACTGAAATCATCAGTAAATGTGATGAAGTACTGAAAACCACCTCAAGCTAATGTGTTTAGGGGTCCGCATACATTGCTATGTATAAGACCCAAAAGATCGTTAGCTCTTTCACCTTTTCCGGTGAATGGATCTTTAGTCATCTTTCCCAATAAACAAGACTCACATATCTCATATGATTCATAATCAAATGAGTCCAAGAGTCCATCTTTATGGAGCTTCGAAATGCGCTTCTCATTTATATGGCCTAAACGACAATGCCAAAGATAAGACGGGTTCAACTCATTTGGTTTGAACCTCTTAGTATTTATGTTATAGATGGGCATTTCAAGATCAAGGACATAAAGCCCATTACTCATGTGTGCACTAGCATAGAAAATATCATCCAAATAAGTAGAACAACTTTTGTTCTTTATTATAAAAGAAAAACCAATCTTGTCCAAACAAGAAACGGAAATGATATTCCTGCTAATTGCAGGCACAAAATAACAGTTCTCTAACTGAATAGTAAGCCCGGTGGGCAAAGTCAATACATAAGTCCCTACCGCTAAAACAGCAACCTTTGCTCCATTTCCAACTCGTAGGTCGACTTCGCCCTTTGCCAATGGTCTACTCCTGTTTAGATCCTGCACATTTGTACAAATGTGAGAACCACATCCAGTATCTAATACCCATGATGCAGAAGTAGATAAATTGACTTCTATAACAAACACACCTGAAGTGGAAGTCTCACTTCCCTTCTTCTTCTTGATTTCTTCCAGGTATTTTGGGCAGTTCCTCTTCCAATGTCCGGTCCGACCACAGTGGAAGCAATTGCCTTCCTTAGCCACACCACCCACAGGCTTCAAGCCAGAAGCACTGGGCTTGATCTTGTTGATGGCCTTGCCCTTGCCCTTGCCCTTTTGTTTGTGCGTGGGCTTCTTGGGCTGCTTCTTGCTATTTCCAGCCTGGACCATCAAAATGGCCTTCCCCTTTCCTTTGTTAATATTTTGTTCAGCAGTTCTCAACATGCTCAACAATTCTGGCAAAGGTTTGTCAAGATCATTCATATTATAGTTCATGACAAACTGACTATAGCTCTCAGGCAACGATTGCAGAACTAAGTCGGTGGCCAACTCTTGGCCTAAAGGAAATCCCAGTCTCTCGAGATTCTCAATGTACCCGATCATCTGGAGTACATGAGGACTCACAGGGCTTCCTTCTGCCAATTTACACTGGAAAAGGGCTCTGGAAACTTCAAACCGCTCATGCCTTGCTTGCTCTTGGTAGAGCAGCTTGAGGCACACGATCATATCGTACGCCTCCATGGTCTCATGTTGCTTTTGCAACTCAGGGGTCATGGTAGCAAGCATAAGACATCCGACATCTAAGGAGTCATCCTGATGCTTCTTATAAGCATCCCTGTCAGCCCTAGGAGCACTTGAAGCCGGTGGCTCCTCGGGAATAAGCTCCTCAAGAACATACAGCTTTTTCTCATGTTTGAGGACAATCCTCAAGTTCTGTACCAGTCCAGAAAATTTGTTCCGGATAGTTTGTCCTTCTCAAGGATGGATCGCAATGACAGGTTACTTGACGTGTTTGATGCAAACGATTTTCAGAAAACAATTTTCAGAAAACGGATGCAAACGATTTTCAGAAAACAATTTTCAGAAAAACGATTCACATTATTAACATGTTATCATACATAACAGGTAAACCATGTAACAGAATCATGGTTTCGCAAGCGGCTCTAATACCAATGTTGGGAATTTACGTATAAAACAAAATAACGCAGCGGAAAAAATTCCCATCGAAGGATCCTTGCGAATGGTCATGATTCATGGTTAGAAGATTTACCTCTTGAAGCGATGACAATTGATTGAAATCGTCTATCACGAACACCGCACGAACGATGTCTCTAAGGTATCCACACGAGCAGATCCCGTGAACGTCCAACGTCACGAACACGAAGTGTCTCTGCCTCACAGTGCTAGCTTCGAAAACCGAGACCTGCTGCTCACTATCACTCTCTATGTGCGGCTAGGGTAAAAACCGTGTAGGCACAACAGCTTAAGTGGTCTACTTATAGTAGCACCTCCTTAAGTGAGTTAGTGAGCAGCGTTTGACCTAAGCCCCATGTACTATGCGCTAGGCCCAATAGAAGAGTCCAACTCTCCTTTTAATGCTTTTTTTGATCCGCTCTTATGTGTGCGACCCTATAGGTTCCCAAAACGTTAGTAGTAATATTAAATCCCATTTAATATTACAAACAGTGAGCGGTATCTAGCAATACATCACTGCCACCTAAGTAGTGAGAAAGTCAGTGATTTGACGAAACCTTTCTGTGACAAATATCCATGTGCATTATTATCCCTTTGTCCATATATCTATATTGAACACAAGACATAGAATGTGTCACCCTTGTATGGTTCAATATCATGTTCCCTGATACCCGAGTAGACTTAACAACAAATGAGGTCAATATCTCATATTGACTCATTTCAGCACGGCTATGCATTTCTCACTCTATCAGGGGGCCCACAGATATTACTCCTGTTATGTAGGAGGGACAAATTCCATATAGGTCACTCACATCATTCTGCATGGCTCGTGGTATGCCCAATGACCGTCTTTATAATCATCCTATTACAGATGACGTTTGACGATATTAAAGCACACGACTCCTCATGTAGGGATCGTAGCGATTTCAGGTCTAAGGATTGCATACACCATTGTCACTATGAGAACTACTTATGACACTCATATAACGCTCCATGTAGTGTTCTCATGGTGGGTTAATCCAGTACATCATTACTCTAATGTGTACCTATGTGGCGACTCGATATCTCATATCCATGACCTGTGAGATATGGTCATCTGTCTGCACACATAATAGTCTCAATGTATTATTATTGTCCTTATTAATAAAATACTTGACTACGGATATTTAAGAATAGGATTTCATTGTTCAATGGTGTCTCACGATCAAGTCATGTACTTGATATTTTATTAAACCGAAATTTCTATTCTAAGGACTTTATTATGTTTAAACAAGTAACACAATAAACTGGAATGCCTCATATCATATCATATCATATATATATATATATATATATATATATATATATATATATATATATATATATATATATATATATATATATATATATATATATATATATATATAATGGCAAGATACACATCTGAGTAAGGTACCATCATATCCTCTTTTATACAGGACTTCCTTACTTAAGAAAAAGGTCATAGCCAGTCTTCAGATGGTCTTTCTATTTGCTTCGCTCGCTTCTGTCGGGTATTTCTTTTTCTAAATATATTGCTTGATATAATGATACCAAGGCTTACCATCAGGTTCTCCTTCTACATGGGCACAATATGCCGGTTCATCTTGCACTCTAACTTGGATGGGTTGGACATTGGTATGGATGTCCAGCTTGGTCATGGCAACTAGTGTGGCTAAAGCATCAGCAAACTGATTTTTGTCTCGAGTTAAATGCAAGAAAGTAATCTCGTCAAACTTCGCAATCAACTGAGTCAAGTATTTCTGATATGGAATCAACCTGGAGTCTTTGGTTTGCCATTCACCATTGACTTGGTAAATGATTAGGGCTGCATCCCCAAAGACTTTCAACTACTTTATACCAAGTTCAAGTGCCATTTGTAATCCACTAGCACATGCCTCGTATTCTGCAATATTATTTGTACATTCAAATTTCATCTTTACGGCCACCGGGTACTGCTTGCCGTTTGGTGAGATAACCACTACTCCTATACCATTGCCAAGCTTATTGACTGCTCCATCAAAATACATCTTCCACACGTCTTCCTGTTCTTCGTCTTCCTCGAGGGACATTATCTCTCCATCTGGGAACTCGGAGTTGACAAGCCATCCATCCTCAAGAGGATTCTCTGCTAAATGATCAGCAATCGCACTTCCTTTGATGGATTTTTGAGTCACATATTTGATGTCAAATTCTGACAATAATACTTTCCACTTCGAAACTCTTAAGGAGATATGAGGACTTTTGAAGATATACTTCAAAGGATCCATTCGAGAAATTGGCCAAGTGGTGTGATATAACATGTATTGTCTGAGTCTTTTGGAGGTCCACACTAGTGCACAACAAGTCTTCTCGATTGCCATATAACAAGCCTCACAGGCATTAAACTTCTTACTCGGATAGTAAATTGCCTGCTCCTTCCTGCCAGATTCATCATGTTGTCCCAGCATTGCCCCCATTGAGGTTGGCAATATAGTGAGATAGAGTAACAATGGACGACCTTGGGTAGGTGATACCAATACTGGGGGATTCGGTAAATATGCCTTTATCTTGTCAAAGGCTTCTTGACAGTTATCATCCCATCTTCCGGGATTATTCTTCCTGAGGAGTTTGAAGATTGGCTCGCATATGCTAGTCAAATTTGCAATGAAGTAGTTCAACCTTCCACAAAAACCCCTTACTTCTCGCTCGTTCTGAGGTGCTGACATGTCACGTATTGCTTTTAACTTGTTAGGGTCCACCTTTATTCCTTCTCCACTGACAACAAAGCTAAGTAAATTCCCTACGGATGCACCAAAAGTACATTTTGCAGGGTTGAGCTGCAACTTGTACTTCCTTAGCCGCTCGAACAACTTCCACAAAACTGCTACATGGCTTTCTTCTTCCTTGGACATAGCCACTATATCATCAACATATACCTCCACCTCCTTATGCATCATATCATAGAACAATGCTACCATAGCACGTTGGTAAGTGGCCCCAGCATTCTTCAACCCAAAAGGCATCACTTTGCAACAAAAAGTTCCCCAATGAGTGATAAAAGTTGTCTTTTCTTTGTCATCATCATCTATGAGGATCTAATTGTATCCAGAATACCTATCCATGAAAGAAAACCCAGGACTTCTGGTTGTACTGTCTACAAGGACATCAATATGAGGTAGCGGGAAATCATCCTTTGGACTAGCTTTATTCAGATCTCGGTAGTCCACGCACATTCTGACCCTTCCATCCTTCTTTGGTACTGGAACAATATTAGCTACCCATTCCGGGTGTCTAGCTACTTCCAGAAAGCCAACCTCTAACTGCTTGGTCACTTCTTCCTTGATCTTCAGCGACATCTCATGACGCATCCTCCTTAATTTTTGCTTCTTTGGAACCACATCTGGGTATAAGGGAATTTTATGTGATGCTATCTCAGGATCTAAACCTGGCATATCTCTGTAGGACCATGCAAAAACGTCTACATACTCTTTGAATAGTGCAACCATTTCTTCACGCTCTAGGGTATCCACTATTTTCAACTCCTTTTTGTCTTCCTCGGTTCTCATATTGATCATTTCTACAACCTCATCATTCGAGCTAATCCCTTCTTCTGACCGTTTCACCATCATCATGAATTCTTCAATGTCTTCTTCTTCCTCATCGGATTCAAGGTTGTATTCATCAACGGCCGCGAGGGAATCAATAAATGAGTTTTCAAAGTTCTTCTCCTGAGGTAAGTCTTTAGTGGAAGAAGTATCCTTGGAAGAAAAAGTCGGGAATAGGAGAAGTATAGGCGAGAGTCTTATTTATGAAAGAAAAGCTTAAACAAAGTAAAGAAATGAAAAAACTTCCACCAACCAAACCCTTATTGGCAATCGAGCCTGATCATCTCATTTTTAAAAGAAGTTGAAATCTCCAGAGACTAGAACCAAACGTTGAATTATAGAAATGTCATATGTTTTTCAAAAATGATGATGAATTCTGTGTTACCATACTATATTTGGAAATTCTCATGTTGTGTAGATGACGGTGTTTAATTGTATCTGATGCTTTTGTATTACAAATATGTAGTTGTCATAATTCATATCCATATATTGGTATCTCACCCTTGCATTTTTTTGGTTTTTCTCTTCTATGTGATATTTTTGTTTCGGGAAACAGATGGATCCGAACATACTGTTGACCCACTTCCAGGTTCGAGCAGTCATTTTTTAGAACTATCAGGATCCCACAGCGTGGGAATTTCATTCGGGAGCCCACGTAGCAGTTTACACTGGCCCGGTATGTACTGTCGAGGGTAGGGAGTTGGATGGACCTGTCCAAGGATTCATACCACGGAGACTGTACGGATGACACTGCCACCAGTGGATGCCTACATGCAGCATCGGGCAACTCAGGACCCAGTTGTCTTAGGTCCCCCACAACCACAGGTTTCGCTTCATCAGGAGGTAGAGCCCGTTGTACCGATTGAGGAGGATTGACAGGAGATGATGGAGGAGGATCCACAAGAGGTTGTCGAGGATGATCCTGTTGAGGAGATAGAGGATGATCCACAGTACCATCCACTTAGTGACGAGGATGATGATTCTCCCGATGAGGGAGGTGGTGTGGACGGGCTTCCACCAGTTTTACCTCCGCATGGTGGGGATGACCGTAGTGGTCTCCATAATGGATACCACTAGGACTACACCAGTTGTAGGATCTCCTTTTTTTTTTTTTTGAGGTGGAAGTGTCTGGATAGTTACTCTGGTTTTATTGTATTTTGACTTCTAACTCTTTAAACTTTATTTAACTCTTTAACTGCATGTTAATTTTGGAACCAGTTGATGTAAAAATCATGTTGATCCACTCGTTGTAAATTCTGTCAAAGTAACCGATCACCAAGAAGGCTTTTTGTTAATATAAAAAGGTGTTTCATATTTATGGTGTTAGTTACATTTTAGTCATTTATGTTTAATGACACTCGTGGTAAAAAGTTTTATGTGATTTTTCAAGGATGTAAATATCCATAATAACTATATATTTTCCGAAAGAAATCGATAACTTGTTAAAAGTATCATTTTTCGTGAAACGTAGTAATTAATGTGATGTCTGGGGAAAAGGTGTCGCATTAAGGGTGGTATAAGAGCTAGTCGAGTCTTTCGGGAATCTTTGGGAATAGGCCTGTTGTGTTTGTGTTGTGTGATCTCTGAATAGGCTTGTATGAATTACTTCTTAGAAGTAATGGATGTTGGAAAGTAATTGAATATTTCTTATCTGGTTGCCATTTAACTGATTTTTTCTTGTTGGTCGGTTATGGAGCTAGATGTAGGACGCGGACGTGGCCGCGGAAGGGGTCATAGGGGTGGTTACGCCGGTGGTCGAGGTTATATGGGTGGTGGAATAGACTACGCAACACAAGTCATGGAAGACGTCGCAGCTGCCATTGCTCAGCAGACTGCTACAATGGTTGCTCAACATCAGCAAGAGCAAGCCCGTGCTGAACAAGCTGCGGAAAGCCGTGATCTGACAGCTTTTCGACATCAGAACCCACCACAATTTCATGGAGAGACTGACCCTACGAAAGCTGAATTTTGGATTCAAGAGCTCGAAAAGATTTTTGAGTTAATTCATAGCCCTGAAGAGGTAAAGGTGCCCTATGCTACTTTCCTGTTAATGGGAGATGCTAAATATTGGTGGAGAGACACCAAGAAACTGCTCGAAGCAAATCAACAAGAAATTACTTGGGAAGTTTTCGGTACTGCATTTCTGGACAAATACTTCCCACAAAGTGCTCGGGTTGAGAAGGAGCAGGAATTTCTGCTCCTTCGTCAAGGAGACATGACTGTTGGAGAATATGCGGACAAGTTCGAGTCATTGGCAAAATATTTTCACTTTTTCCCAGATAACCCAAATTAGAGCTGGAAGTGTGAAAGGTTTGAAGGGGGATTGAGGTATGAGAGCAAGGAATCAGTGTGGAAGTGTTAGAGCTCAATTATTAATGTAAGATAAAAGTCTTAAGAAAACTTATATGGAAAGCCACAAGATAAAGATTTTAAAATTTTAAGTAGCATTTTGATAAAGTGAAAGTAAATATTCTTTTACCGTTTGGTGAAGATTTAAGAAACTTTAAATAAAATTTTTCTTTATAATAATAAAAGAGAAATTATTTAGGAGAATTTAAAGATATTATTCTATGAAAAACTTAAATTTTGAGACCATTTTATGGTGAAAAAAAAACACAGAGAGGAAAACCAGTTCAAATTCAAGTTCTTTATGAAGAGATTTTAGTTCTCTATATTTTAGAAAAAAGTTTTCAATTTTTTTGGAAAAACAAAAAAGAAGGGATATTTTCCAAAGTAAAGATGGATTTTTAGAAGGAAAGATACTTTCTATAACTCAAGGTTTTTAAACCGAATTTCAAAAGAAGAACATCTTTTCAAAAGGCTTTATTTCAAAATAAAAATATCCGATAACTTGGATAAGTTACGAAAGTTTGTTTTGGATTTGTATTTTCACTGAACGAAAAAGAAAGTTGAAAAGTGAACCTAGTTATCGAGACGTCGGTATACTAGTGTCTTAAAAACACGTTGATCTATGATCCGTCTCACGTTGTTATGGATTGTGTGTCCTGAGTACGTTGTTATGGACTGTGTGTCCTATACACGTTGCATTAAAACATGGGGAAAGTAGTAAAATGGTGAAAATTGTTTTCTACGACTACAAAGTCCAAGACTGGTGCATCGGTCCAGGACTGTTGTGATTAGACACTCGGACTTAAAGGCCCTGTGTTGATAATAACAGTTTTAACACGTTGAAAATTTATGAAGGTTGTTAGCCTTGAGCTTCGATAAAGGGAAGAATGAAAGATAAAGAAAAGCTACGAAAATAAAATGATTTTCTCATGCATTTTGGTAGACGTGCCCACGTTGTTTTCGTATGAATGTCTTGAAGGGTCAGGTATTTCATGCTACGTTGTTTCATTGTGCCTTGATGGACAATGAATTCCATATGCCTGGGTTGTTGTGCCTTGTGTTGGACAGTATGCTATTGACATCCACACACGTTGATCACTGTGCCGGGAGTGTTGGACAGTGCTGTGGAAAAACACGTGGTGCCTTATTGGCAATCGAGCCTGATCAACTCATTTTTAAAAGAAGTTGAAATCTCCGGATACTGGAATCAAACGTTGAATTATAGAGATGCCATATGTTTTCCAAAAATGATGATGAATTTTGTGTTACCATACTATATTTGGAAATTTTCATGTTGTGTAGATGACGGTGTTTAATTGTATCTGATGCTTTTGAATTACAAGTATGTAGTTGTCATAATTCATCCATATATTGGTATCTCGCCCTTGCATTTTGTTGGTTTTTCTCTTCTATGTGATATTTTTGTTTCGGGAAATAGATGGATCCGAACATATCGTTGGCCCACTTCCGGGTTCGAGCCGCCATTTTTTAGAACTATCAGGATCCCGCAACGTGGGAATTTCAGTCGGGAGCCCACGTAGCAGTTTACACTGGCCCGGTATGTACTGTTGCGGATGGGGAGTTGGACAGACCTGTCCGAAGGATTCACACTACGGAGACTGTACAGATTATACTGCCCCCAGTGGATGCATGTCTGCAACATTGGGCAGCTCAGGGCCTAGTGGTCTTAGATCCTCCACAGCCACAGGTTCCGCTTCATCAGGAGGTAGAGCCTGTTGTACCGATTGAGGAGGATCCACAGGAGATGATGGAGGAGGATCCCCAAGAGGTTGTCGAGGATGATCCTGTTGAGGAGATAGAGGAGGATCCACAGTACCATCCACTTAGTGACGAGGACGACGATTCTCCCGATGAGGGAGGTGGTGTGGATGGGCTTCCACCAGTTTTACCTCTGCAGGGTGGGGATGACCGTAGTGGTCTCCCTAATGGATACCACTAGGACTAGACCAGCTGTAGGATCTCCTTTTGTTTTGAGGTGGAAGTGTCCAGATAGTTACTCTGGTTTTATTGTATTTTGAATTCTAACTCTTTAAACTTTATTTAACTCTGTAACTGCATGTTAATTTTGGAATCAGTTGATGTACAAATCATGTTGATCCACTCGTTGTAAATTCTGTCAAAGTATCCTGTCACCAAGATGTTAAACTCAATGACTTAGAAATTTTGATATATGACAAATACAACTTAATGTGTATACAAGTGTTTTTAGTGTCAAATTGTAAAGACGGGTATCAAGCAATATTCAACAAGTTCAGTGAGCAATCAAAGGAGAATATTCAAGAAGAACTTGGAGGAATTAAATAGCAAGGACGAAGATCAAGGAATCATCAAGACAAGAGCTTAACGAAGAAATTAGTGTTAAGTCTTAGATGATTTGTAAGAGATGAAATCTCTTATTCACAAATAAGCTCAATTTGAAAAGATGCATGAAAGAAAATCATTTTTCATAACCTGCATTAAAAGGAATAAGTTTTCGTAAATGAAAATGATTTTTGAAATAAGATTTCAAAGTGCTTGTCCATCACTGGAATAATATAAGCGCTCGTCCAACACTGGGAATAGTAAAAGCTGACGTCCAAGAAAGTGATAGAAGCTCACGTCTACTAAAGTGACAGAAGCTCACGTCTACTAAAGTGACAGAAGCTCACGTCTACTAAAGTGATACAAGTGCACGTCCACTAAAGTGATACAAGTACACGTCCACTAAAATGACACAAGCGCACATCCACTGAAGTGATAAAAGTGCTCGTCCACACAAGTCTTTGGACTTGCTAAGATCTTAATGAGAAGCTCCGTCCACCGACATGGCAAATGGACGCGGCTATTTTTTCCAAATGGACGCAGCTATTTTCTTCAAATGGACTCGGCAATTTTTTAAGATGGACGCGTTTATTTTTTAAGATAGACGCGGCTATTTTTCCAAATGGACTCGATTATTTTATGGACGCAAATTCTACAAGAACAATAAGAATCTTATTTCAAGAACGAGAATCAAGAAAACAGATTCTGTTAATCAGATCCAAATCTGCTTTGATTGATCCCAGTGACTAACTTGTTTTCTATATAAAGAGGGATTAAAGGAACACTTAAACAACATATACGAATATCGTAACATATCACAGTTTTACGAAATCGTTTTGAGAAATCACTTGTGAAAATCATTCATCATCTTTATTGAGCTTACTGAGAAAAGAATGTTTCAATACTCAAAGTGCTTCAATTTGTTTATCTGACTACTGAGAGTTAGGAATCAACTTTTGTTTTTACTTTTAATTGTAAAGAGAGAGGGAGTCTCTCTGAGTGATTGGGGTGAGGTATCCCTAAGGTTGAACATTGAGGCTCTTCACAAGAGTGTGATATCTCGAGGTGAAGGAGTGTTCTGTGGTGTAAAGGTTTTTCAAGCTACCTGGCAAAGCTTGTGTGTTAGTGTGTGAAATCCCACAGGTGGAGTGGGGACTGGATGTAGGTCACAGTGGACGTGACTGAACCAGGATAAATCTGGTTGTGTGGTATCCCTAAACTCAAACTCATTTACTTTCTGTTTATGTTCAAGAACCTGCAACTTTGATGTTTAAAGTTCAATATAATTTATGTTCTTGATCTATATAAACTGAATTGAAACCTGAATCTGATTGTAATCAAGATTGTGTTATCTACGTTTAAAACTGAGATTGATCAAAATCATTCTTGATTACTGAAACTGAACTATTACTGAGTTATTAAACCCGAACCTATTCTGAATCATTCTGAATTAATCTTTCTTATCATCATCACCTTCTATTCAAGATTTTGTAAAAAACCCTTCATCGATTTTGTAAAAGATCCCGAGAACACTAATCCGCAACTCTGATTTATAAAGCTCTGTGAAAAAGTTTTAAGAGGGAAATATTTTTTGAAAACTCAATTCACCCCCCCCCCCCCCTCCCTCTCGAGTCGTTGAAGCCAAAACAACATAAGAAGACTTTTTGTTAATATAAAAGGTGTTTCATATTTATGGTGTTATTTACATTTTAGTGATTTATGTTTAATGACGCTCGTGGTAAATAGTTTTTTGTGACTTTTCAAAGATGTAAATATCCATAATAATTATATATTTTCCGAAAGAAATCGATAACTTGTTAAAAGTATCATTTTCCGTGAAACGTAGTAATTAATGTGATGCCCGGGGAAAAGGTGTTGCACCCTCAACTATTAATTCTTCCCAATTAATCCTTAAACTTTAATTATTAGTAAAATTGGTCCTTTTGATAACCCAAAATCAAATTATTAACAAAGATCGAATCCACCTGTTCATTTTTATTAAATCTAACAAAGATCGAATCCCTTAAACTTTACCTCATTTACAAATAGACACCCTCAACTATTAAATCTTCCCCACTAATCATCAGACTTTAATTATTAGTAAAATTGGTCCTTTTGATAACCCAAAATAAAATTATTATTAACAATTGATCCTCGCGGCATCTCTATTCATCCGCCTCTCCCAGAACTCGAATTCTGAGCATAAGTTCCTAGAACCCAAAATAAAACAAAGAACAAGGAAAACATGAAAGAGAGATCTTTCTTTATTTTTTAAATTAAAAAATAAAATTAATGGTTGAGATTTAAGAAAAACTAACGACTGGATTTGATCACCATCAATGATTTAACTTTGGGTTAATAAATGACAAATTTTATTAATAATTAAAATTTGAGGATTAATTAAAAATAATTAATAGTTGATGATATTTATTTATAAATGGATTAAAATTTAGAGAGATTTTCATGCTTTTTTTTTCCCAAAAAGATATATTCTTAACATTTATCAATTCTCACCTTCAATTTTATCTCAAAATTGGAGTTTTTACTTTATTGACCACCGCATGTTATGTTAATCTGTTATTCTTGATCATGGAAAAATGAAAAAGAAAAGGAAACACACACAAGTTTACAGACAAGAAACACAAGCGTCCTAGCTGGCAACACCACAGTTCTCTTCTCTCTCTTATATTGCTATTATAATCCTATTTTCTCTCTCACCAACACCTCATTTACTTCACACTGAAGAGACTCTCTCTCTCTCACTCTTTCTTCTCCAAATTGATTCAAAAAACATACCATAAATTCATCATTCTCCACTTTCTTCTCTTCCGAGATCGCACTCACCTAAAAACTCATAAAGTTGACCCTTTTCTCCATTCTCATCCAAAACCAATGCTACCCATTTTCTAACACACATCACTCTCTCTGAAACCAACCAAACATGTCAGTTTACGATGCAGCTTTCGTAGACACCGAGCTCTCAAAACGCACTTCCATCTTCGGCCTTCGTCTCTGGGTAGTCATCGGAATCCTCGTCGGCTCCTTCATCGTCCTCACCCTCTTCCTCCTCTCTCTCTGCCTCACCTCCCGCCGCAACCGCCGCAACAACAACAACAAGCTCCAGGACCCCAAACGCGCCGCCGCCACGCCCGTCGTGTCGAAGGAAATCCAGGAGATCGTGCACGCGCCGCCACCTCCTCCTCCTCCTCAACCGGAGATCCACGTGGACATAGGAAAAGCGGAGCACAGGGTGGTTGTGTACTCAGATCGTGCGTCGAGCGGGGAGAGCAAGGGGACTGGGGTGAGCGTGTGCGAAACGACGTCGTCGTTTGGGAGCGGGAGCGTTGGGCCTGAGGTGTCGCATCTTGGGTGGGGGAGATGGTATACGCTTAGGGAGCTTGAAGCTGCGACTGATGGGTTGTGTGAGGAGAATGTGATCGGGGAAGGTGGATATGGCATCGTTTATCGTGGGGTTCTTGCTGATGGCACTAAAGTTGCTGTCAAGAACCTTTTGAATAACAAGTATGCCATGCTTCTTTTTTCACTTAACAATTTCATTATTTCAATCATGGCAGGACCATACCATATTGCTAAATTTATTTAATTATTTCAATCAGGGGTGTGTTTAAGTGTTACAGTCCCATGGTGGTTGAGTATAGAGTAAAAAAACATTTTTAATGAGATAGTTATTTTTAATATGATATCAGACTCTATCCCGATGTTAGGCCACTCGTTTGGATGTTTAGTCTTGAGTATAAGGAGTGTGTTAAGTGTTAAAGTCCCATCTCAATTGAATATATGAGTAAAGAATCATATATAATAACTTCGGTGTTCCCCTTCCTATGATCTAGCTTTTGGGTTGGAGTTGAGTGTTCTAATAGGGAGGACCAAGGCAATTTGCCAAATTTACTCATTTTTTTGTTGTATTCTTGTAGTTGATTATTTGATTTAAATGAATTATAAACTAAAGTAATGCTATGTGATGTTGGGTTCAAAATGTAGCTTTACTTGCCTCTTCTATAATTTAGATGATTAAGATGTATACTAGTTTTTTTGTTCTTTGTAGATGTTCTTTTTTTCCCGAGCATTGATTGACTTTTTTTTGTAGGACAGTGTTTTCTACCTTTTAACCATTTTTTTCCGTGTTGTCCTTGTATTGTATTGTTTGGTGTGCTGTAAAGTGACTCACCTATGTGAGGAAAAGAATCATTTTTCTTTTTTCAGGCCCTTGTTATCACTTTTCATACTACTGAATTGATAATGTTGTTACTTGTCAGGAGTTTTGCAATTTAATTACTTACTTTTGCTATCTAGTACAGGTTCTCTGGTCTTGGTCTTGTATTAGTCTTTCTCTTAGATTTAAGCACTTAATGTGTAACTGGATTTCAGGGGCCAAGCTGAGAGAGAATTTAAAGTAGAGGTAGAAGTAATTGGTCGTGTGCGGCACAAGAATCTTGTTAGGTTGCTTGGATACTGTGTTGAGGGGGCATACAGGTTTTGATATATTTTTTATATGATTTATTCATTTTATACATTGAAGCTACAAATTTTGTTTAGTTTGAAGAGTTGTAAGATTTAAAGTATGGATTTATTTTACAGGATGCTTGTGTACGAGTATGTTGACAATGGTAATCTTGAACAGTGGCTGCATGGGGATGTGGGACCTGTAAGCCCACTGACATGGGATATCCGCATGAGCATTGTATTGAGCACTGCAAAAGGGTACCATATTCATGATCTAATCTGCAATACATACATTGGTACCTATGTTTATCTCATGAAATGTTTTGATCACAGTGATTTTTCTGTATCTTTTCAGACTGGCTTATCTTCATGAGGGTCTTGAACCAAAAGTTGTCCACCGAGATGTGAAATCAAGCAACATACTCCTTGATCGCCAATGGAACTCGAAGGTTTCTGATTTTGGGCTTGCTAAGCTTTTGTGTTCTGATCATAGTTACGTCACAACTCGAGTGATGGGGACATTTGGGTTAGTATGATTTAAATAAGCATTTTCCTATCTTTCTTCCAACTGTAATTAATTTCAGTTCCTGTATGAGTAGAATACATTAGTAGTTATTGTTACTCTCAAAATTTTCAAGGGATAGTGATTGTCTCCCTTTTTCTTTCTGTAGTTATGTTGCACCAGAATATGCCTGCACTGGAATGCTGACTGAGAAGAGTGATGTTTATAGCTTTGGGATACTTATCATGGAAATAATCACAGGGAGAAGTCCTGTTGATTATAGTAGACCACAAGGAGAGGTTAGAGACCATCACCAACAACAATCACCAGTTTCTAGATTGTTCTTTATACACTTTTCTATGCAACTCCCACTTTTTTCTAACTGTGGAAGTTGGAAAATTTGCAGGTTAATTTAATAGAGTGGTTGAAAACTATGGTTGGGAATCGAAAAGCTGAGGAAGTAGTCGATCCTAAGCTCCCTGAGAAGCCATCTCCAAAGGCTCTTAAACGTGCTCTGTTGGTTGCTCTTCGATGTGTTGATCCTGATGCGACAAAGAGGCCCAAAATGGGACATGTAATCCACATGCTTGAGGCTGACGACCTCTTATTCCGTGATGTATGTTCTTTTTCCTTCTTAAACTTTACAATATACTTGACTGGACCAAAATCAAGACAATTCAACATTTCTACAATAATATGATACACACTTATCACTTTCCTCCCTTTTTCTGTCTATAGGAACGAAGGATCGGGGGAGAATCCTCCCGTTCGCATCCTGATTATCAACAGGAGCAGAAGGACTCGAGTTTAGACAAAAAGCCAATAGGTGGAGAGATCACCGATCAAAGTGAAGATGATAGTAGTAAAAATCATCATCAGCAAAGTAGGTGGAGATGATAGTAGTCTGATAGCAATGTGTTTATTATTTTTGGTCTTGCTAGTTTGCCAATATTTATTTGTACCTCAATGAGGAAACAAACAATGATTTTTTCTTCTTATTTACATTATTTCCCCTGTTGTAAGTTATCACCTACCTCAATGTGGGGTTCATTTGTATACTCTTATTCATTATTATAAAAATCAAAATTATTGATCTCTTTCTGTTTACAATACATAAAAGTAGGATAAGCATGACACAAATTTGTTACTTTTTTGCAAGTGTTCCAAAATATATTATTAGCACCTTTGTCTCCTTTGTTTTGTTTTTAGCATTGCATCCTGGTCCCAGTTAGATGCTCATATGCACTAGACCTACCCTCCATCCAGCTATCTTGATAGAAGCAATATCATTACATCAACATCACTGCCAATTAGGTTGTTAGATGCTTGTGGGAAATGGACCTGCTGGCCGGCTTATCAATATCAACTGCATCTCAAACTTTTTGGAATTCTGTTGTTTGAATAACAAATTTTGGATACCGTATGTGTTTCTCTCTATCTCTTACTTTTTATCTTTTTTGTATACATACATTTCAAAAATACATCAATAAACAAAAGAGACATCGTATGGTGTCCCATTTTAGATGTTCAAAAATCATTTCTCAACTTTTTGCCCTGTAGGCTTAGATTTACAAAATAGAGCAGCAGGCAGGAGTGAAAGCAAGGAAGTGTTCAGGTCTTACTATCAGTGACAGGCTTGCTAGTATATACTTTTGTACTAGAAGCTAGACAACCGGCACTGATTGGTAGCTGATTGTGATTGAGTCTTGGGGACACCCTTTTTGTCTCTTGCTACATTCTTCAACGGTTAGTTAGTTTCTTATGATTCAATTGCGCTCCACTTTAAATGCATAAACTATTCACAGCTGATTGTTTTATGTGTAAACTTATATGGACTTTGGGGCCTGACATTGACTTGGTTTAGTATTGGTAACAAGTAACAACCGAGAAAGCTTTGTTAAAATATATGGCATTTGACAAGCTCCATTTAGTATTGACATTTTCTCAATGGTGGACCCTCTGAGGATAAATAAGCTCCTATCTGTTTGTTTTTCCTGTTCTGATATTTCTTGTTTTTATTGTTGTTTACCTTTCAAGCATAAAATGGGAACTCATAGCCTCATACCAGAATGCAGAAACTCGATGCCTCCAAAATCTCCAATTAAATGATAGTAATAGCATGGTTTAGATATAAGCACAAAACAAAAACAAAAACAAAAATAAAAATAAAAAAGGGGCATGTCTATGGTGAGGTATCTCACCAAGTGCCTCACCATAAGGCACTGAACAGTATTGGTAAAATTACATTTTTATCCTTTCCACTTTGTCTGCCAACCACCACCAGTCGACCCCACCGACCACACCTGACTACCACCCCATCAAGACCCTACCTCAATCTGACCACTACCCCAACCCACTGTGCCTCCCACAAAAACAACTCAGAAAAAGAAAGGGGGGGGGGGGGGGGGGGTGGCAACACACAGGTTGAGAGGACGACGACGAAGGACGATGTTGTTGGTGATGCAGTGGTGGTATCTGATCGCGGGCAGAGGAAGCTGAGTGGCAGCGATGAAGGACGGAGGAGGGTGCGACGCGTGTGCTTCAGATCTGTGCTTTTACTTCAGTGCTTCTGACAAAGAGCAGATCCAGCTTCATGCCTCCATGGTGATGCAGTGAAGTTATTGGTGATGCAGTGGTGATGAAGCTGAGGCGGCGACGACCAAGGACGGCGGAGGGTGCGACTCGTGTGCTTCAGATATGTGCATTAGTGCTTCGAGGCTTCTGACAAAGAGCAGATCCAACTTTATGTCTCCATGGGTGCGGTTGAACAAGGAGAAAACAAAGGGAGGGGTGCTTGGCTGGCGGTTGACCGCAAATGTGATTAATGAAGGTGGGGTTGGGGTTGCTGGTGGCTGGTTAGGGTGGTGGTGGGTGGTTGAGTGGCGGTGAATGGCAGAGGGATGTATATGGAGTGGTGGTGGCCGCAAAGGTGATGCCGGAGTTCGCAGGGTCGTCGGAGTTTGCAGGGTTCGCCGGAGTTCGTAGTGGAAGGGGTAAAGGGCAAATAGGATTTTTTCTAATTTTTTGTTTTTTGGAGTAACAAATCCAGATCATTGAATATTTTAGTATTATATCCAATGGTAGAAATTCAATGCCTCATGGTGAGGCATTTGGTGAGATACCTCGCCTTAGACGCTGGAGGGGGAGGGTGGAATGGTGGCAACACAGGTTGAGACGGCGGCAACGAAGGACGATGTTGTTGGTGATGCAGTGGTGATATCTTATCGCGGGCAGGGAAAGCTGAGTGGCAGCGATGAAGGACGGAGGAGGGTGCCACACGTGTGCTTCAGATCTGTGCTTTTGCTTCAGTGCTTCTAACAAAGAGCAGATCCAGCTTCATGTCTCCATGGTGATGCAGTGATGTTATTGGTGATGCAGTCGTGATGAAGCTGAGGCGGCGACGACCAAGGACAGTGGAGGGTGCGATAGTGGAGGGTGCTACTCGTGTGCTTCAGATTTGTGCATTAGTGCTTTAGGGCTTCTGACAAAGAGCAGATCCAGCTTTATGTCTCCATGGGTGCGGCTGAACAAGGAGAAAACAAAGGGAGGGGTGCTCGGCCGGTGGTTGGCCGCAAAGGTGATTAATGAAGGTGGGGTTGGGGTTGCTGGTGGCTAGTTAGGATGATGGTGGGTGGTTGAGTGGTGGTGAATGGCAGAGGGATGGATATGGAGTGGTGGTGGCCGCAAAGGTGATGCCGGAGTTCGCAGGGTCGCCAGAGTTTGCAGGGTTCGCCGAAGTTCGTGGTGGAAGGGGTAAAGGGCAAATAGGACTTTTTCTAATTTTTTGTTTTTTGGAGTAACAAATTCAGATCATTGAATATTTTAGTATTATATCCAATGGTAGAAATTCAATGCCTCACGGTGAGGCATTTGGTGAGATACCTCGCCTTAGACGTGACCACAAAAAAGGTTAAAGTGATATTTTGATCCTTATACTTGATACGAATTCTCGATTTAGTCTATATACATACAAAATTACTAAAATTGTCCCTATACGTACAAAAAGTATCCGTTTGATCCTTGCCGTACACCATGTTAATGACTGATTTAATAACTTTTTGCTTCATATAGGGACCAAACGGGTAATGTATAGGAACCAAACGGGTACTTTTTATACGTATAAGGATCATTTTAATAATTTTTTATATATAAAAACCAAATGGAGAATTCATGTGAAATATAAGATGAAAATATTACTTTAAACAAAAAATAATAATACTCTTGTTTAAGGTATTTCAATTTCCCGACAATGCCATCGATTGTGGGTTGAAGTAGCGTGCACTCATGTGATGTTCTTAATGGCTTTTAAATGAAGTGGCTGATAGACCAACGAGCTATCTTTTGTCATAAATGGCTTCTTCTTTGAAGTGGGTGATTCTTCCCTCTCTTTTTTTTTTTTATATATATATATTCTATCATGTACAATTTTGTATAGGTTAAGAAATTCAAAAATAGTAACTATTTATTGAAAAACTGAGCATTTCAATTTTGAAAGTATAAAATACACAGGTTCTTATATAAACATAATGAAACTTTTAATTAATAATTTTGTAACTTTTTTATATAAAAAATAATCAAACTTTGAAAAACATTATAAAAGGGAAAAAATTTAAAAAACTAATGTAGCTTTCATATGTTACACAAGTTTTAATATAAGGTTGTTTTAAAATTTTCAACTCAATTTATAATAGTTAAAATTTTCAAAATTTATGATAAGTGCTTTTTCAGCTAAACACCATGTAAAAAAAAGTGCTTCTGAATGTCCTTTTCAGTAATTTTGATCAATTAAAAGCGATTTTATATAGCTGCATCCAAATGTCTTTTATGATTTAAAAGTGTTTTTCGATCATTGCATCCAAACACAAAATAGTTTCTACTTCTGATAATGACTTATGTTTCTACTTATACATCATAAAAGTCCATTTTTTAAAAATTCATCCAAACGAACTTTTAATATTTTTAACCTGTGCAAAATTGCAAATGATAGAAAAACTTTTTTTTTTAAATGAAAATCCATTCTAGTAAATTGAATCAAGGAAAATGATGCACGATACATAAATATTAAGCTTCTCGGATAATATTTCTTGTCCCACAAATGTGTCATGAATAATGATGAATCAAAAAATATCATTTTCAAATTTAATTATTGAATATTTAAATCATTGATCAATCATTTTATAAATTATAATTTAAAAAAGCTTTTTACTTGAATTTAAAAATTAAACTTAAAAACGTTGCGATCCTATAATTTTTTTGACAATGTTTTAAATTATTAAACAATCAAGTTTAACTTATTTCTTAGGATGCTATGTTTTCCGACGTGTTCATAGACATAGGGTACATTTGGATATACAATTTATTTAAGCACTTATACAATAAGTTATTTTTTTCAAATAAATTAAAAATAACTTATTTTCATAAGCTTCTCAGAAAAAACTTACAGAAATAAATTAAAATGAATTTATAAAAATATTATAAACTATTTTAATAAACTATCTTCCAAACGCATCCATATTCAGCTGCTCATCATGTATGCTTATTGGCAGTGAGTAGTGGGAATGGACCGAATTTTATTTAGTTTCTTACAAACAAACGCCATTGATTACAATTTACAACGAAATGTCTTCAAGAAACTACTAGTATGCCGTACCCTTGGTTGTTATTGTTCTTGACCTATTGGTATAAAGGGATACGCATAACTTTTTTGTTTGCTCTTTTTCTTATGACCAATTGAACCTTTTTCTGGAAAGAAAAGGTTGGTGGTAGATGCTTGTTTCAGTTTAGAGCTAACCACTAACGCTTATCTTTCAAGTCATACCATCTTTCACAACATCAACATGCATGTTATGACTCAAATGCAGCAATTTAAGGTGCTTTTGCCCGTGGCACTTTGACATACCTCATCATTGCGCAGGGGTACAGAAAAGGGAACAAACTTATAAATGGTGTGTTTGGGTAAACAAATTAATTAAGAGCTTATCACATAAGATATTATCGTATAAGAGCTTATGTCATAAGCACTTAAAAAAAAAGAAAGGGGCATAAGAGGATTCGAATAGTGAAAAACACGGAGAGGGTGTTTAGTGTATAAACTCTTATGATAATTCCATAAGCTTCTCCCAGTGACTTATGAAAATAAGTAAAAAACTCTTTATGGGATGACATAAATTATTTTTATAAGTTTTCGCAAACACATCGTATAAGAAAGCATGTCATCGGATAAGTCGAAAAGCTAACTTAAATAAGCTCTTCCAAACGTCACCAAAGTAGTTGTGCAAACTTAAGGTAGTCTATTTTATCAAACCTAAAAGCAAGTAAGAGCAAAATTGATTTCAACGAAATTATAAAGGCTAAACTATGCATTCACTTATTTAGTAGGTATCATGTATGGTTCTTAAGTTAAATTAAGGAGATAACAAAAACTCACAAAAAGGTGTAGTCATTGGTAAGGTTTTTAGGGTCCAGATCTTTTATCAATATTCCTTTTCGTTCTTGGACATATATATTTTTGTATGTATTATATTTTGTTGCCCTAAGTAGAAGGCCTACTAAAGCTCATCCTAATTTAAAGGTAATCCGGCAAGTACCAAGAAAAAAAATGTCAAGTGCCGTGTAGGATGGACCTAGCTTATTTGAATGTGATGGATCCCACCCTGCCCAATTTGTTGATCTTGGAACGCGTATGAAACCATAAGGGCCTAATTTGCAGCAACCGCCCAATATGATGGATGGTGGTAGGGATGACAATTTTACTTGTATATATGATTATCTATGTGGCTGTGCATAAAATAAATGAATGTTTTTTACCCACTTATTAATGGGTAAGTGACGAGTATAGAGGAACTCGTATTTATGGGTATCCATATCTGTTTTTTTTATTTATTAGAAAATTTGTTAAGATGATGATAGTTGATATTCCTCAATCATGACTCATCAGGTCGTTGCATATTTTAAATAAGTATATTAAATTACTAGTTTTGTGTGCTCTATCCCTGGGTTTATGGTATGGTATTGTGAATAATTTTTGTTAATTCATAAACTATGGCAATTTCTGTTAAATTTAATTTTAAGTGACAACATGTATTATTTGTTGAAATGTGCATTTAAAGAAATTAATAAATATTCATGGATATTTGCGGGTACTCGTGAGGTTAAGAACCCACTTAATGGAGCACGGATCCTCTGACTTTGGTTTTCCAAAGTCAGGGTAACTTTAGGCAAAAATAGGAGAGAGAGTATTAAGAAAAATGGAGAGAAAAGATGAGAGAGAAAATAATAGATGAGAGAGATAGAGAGAAAGGTAGGTGATTTTGAAAAACCAAAGTCGGAGAATCCATTTTCCACTTAATGGGTACCCGTGCAAGTATAGGACAAGTGTAGGGAAGGTTTTTATCCGACGAAGTGGGTAGCAGGGGATACTACTCGTGCCTGCCCTGCTCTGTTGTCATCCCTTGATACATAATTATAAACAGCTCATTACGTTTCAATGGTTCCTGCCGACCTTTTTTCTATGAATAATTTTAAATTCTTCTATATGATAATATTTCAAGGCTTCGACTTACAAAAGAAACAAGGCAAAGATGCAAAAACCCCCTTTTTCGAAATTTCATGCTTTCTTAAATATAATTTTTATTTTAACATTATCTCAGTTAGTTATCAAACTCTCACTATTAGTAAAATTGATTATTTTGTTAACTCCAAATTAATTTACTTATGATGAACAGATCAAATCATTCTTTTTCTCAAAATTGTAAATCGTTCTTTATATTGCCTATTTTTTTTATTTAAATAAACAAATTAGAAGGAAAAAAAAAAGAAACTCTTCATTCTCTGATTGACCACATAATGGTTAGGAGCCCTATAACCTAGTCACCACAGAGTAGAGACGTCGCATCCAGTCTCATGATGTCGCAACACAATCTCGACATCAGACCACTAAGAACAACCATTGTGATATAAACCCATGTCGCGTCACCTCCACCTAGTAAATGTGCCTTTCTTGTCGGAAATAGAGGATGAATGATATTGTAGTCACCAATGTGCCTCCAAATTAACGAGGCCCGTCACAAGCAACCCTCCTCCACACCAAGTTACCGCCCATATATGCAGGCACCATCACAGTCACACCACCATCATGTGAAGCCACCACACTACCGTCATCCGTGAAAACTCGTGTGTGCAACCTTCACCATCACAAAACAAACCTTCCTTTTTTAAGGGATCTTCATTTTAGCTTTAATTTTTCTTTAAAAATGAATCTCTTGGTTTTTTTCCAAAAAAAAAAAATTTATTCTCGACTTCTATTTTTTGTGTGTTGAAGAAGTCGTCTCTTTGTAAAAGAGAATGTATGCTTTTTTCCCTATTATTTTCATGTTATCTTTTTCTGTTATATTTTATATTCTTAAAAAATTTAAATAAAAAAGTAATAAAATTAATGGTTTGCCATTGGTAAATTAACTTGAAGTCAACAGAATGATGAATTTTACTAATAATGAAAATTCAAGGACTCATTGGAACGGATATCTCGATTGTCTAGTATATGCATACATTATACATACTCTTGTCACAGAGTCATGTCCATAATGGCTATAACTATCAGGTGTGTTTATAGTTAAAATATTTGCATCATAAATTCAATTATGTCTCTCACCGAAGATAGATAATTGCTGAAATATCACACCAAAACATTTAAAACTATAATGAGACAAAGTTACCATGAAATATGGTCATAAAAGAGTATCATAAAATGTAAAATTTTTTTATGCTCATCATAAAATGTAATTCTAATCATAACCAACATGAAACATGAGACTATACATTTAAAATCTTAGAAGTTAACAAAAGTTGCTTATTCACGATCTACTACAAAAGTAATAATGGCATGTTCCTTTCAAACTAAGTTGTTGCCGAGTTGTTCACAGACTAATAGCGTGTTTGGTTATGCGTTACATATGTATTTCTCGCGTCCCAATGCAAATTGAACGTGATAAATAGGAAGCTACAAATCCAAGCGTTAGACTCAACGTGCATTCATGGTCTTTTTCAACGCAGAAACAAACATATACTAATTGTTTGATGAAAAGTCATCGTTAGTCATTAGAAACTATATTAAATATTTGGCTTATTAGGTTTGTTTTTTTTTACTCGCTTTGGCTCATTAGGTTGACATCATTTTAAAGCTCTTTCGACATTACCATTGTGAAAAAGAATATAATATGGATTGTGAAACACGTTATAAACATTCAATTACTTTAAAAGAGTCCACATTTCATCCTCTATCATAGATAGAATGAGGAAATGAAGAGAAGGAATGTGGTTGTTGATTAATAATTGGAGATAAAATAATAGGGGGAAAGTTAATTTTAAGTGAAAAGAGTTAAAATTATAAATGGTTAATTATCTAAAAGTGAAAAGGGAGAAGTGTTCCATCCCAAAATCTCAAATTGGAAAGTATGAAAATTTGAAAATCTAAGTAGTGTGGAGTGATTTGATTTGTCGCCCTTAACCATTCAATTCTATTACCAAAAAAAAAAAACTGTAAACAATGTTAATGTATTTACTCATCAATTCATCCAAGTGTAGCTATATTTTTATGAGAACAATTGTTGTTATATGATATGAAACGAATTCGTACATATAGCCTATAATTGAGAGAAGTATCAAACACAAGAGACAAGGGTAGAGAAAATTATGAAAAATTGGTTAATAACTAATAATACATGTAAAAAGCCGTTCGTCGAGTAGTACGAATTTAAGTTTCGTACTAGCAAACCTTACTGTTAAGACTTTAAAGAGAATCAGTAAGAAAATTTGGTTGGAGGATATAGCAAATCTTTATATTAATCTAAAAAAATTCACCTAAAAATATTAAGATTCAATTTGTGTATATTATTGATTTAATTTTTTTTAAATAGTCAACCAATCATAAATTGATATATTATTAAAAATACTTAACTTTTATTTTAACTAACTATCCGTACTATAATTCCCAATTGATTGATGGGGAAATTTTCTTGTATATAAACTCGAAATATTAGAGTGTGTTTGGGAAAACTGGAAAAAAAAGATTATACTGATAATCTGTTTTCAAATAATCGATTATTATGATAATCGATTATAATCATAATCTATTTTCGTTTGGGTATGTTTACTGAAAAGCTATTTTAAGATAATCTATTTTGTTTGGGTGATGTAAAAATAATCACTTGTTGATAGTAAATTACCAAAAAGGGTATGAAGCCATTTGTTTAAAATATTTGTTTTTCTTTTAACAATAGATTTTTTAATATCTTGTCTTCAAAGAGGTTTCAGGGTTATTACAGGAATGAAATGTGCAAGTGCAAAACAATCAAAGCTGAAACATCAAAACAGTCCTACGGCTGAGATGGTAAAAAAACAGCTGAAAATTGATTAAAACAGCTTTTTACAATATTAAGCTATTTTCCCAAACACAGATAATTAGTTACAAATCAGCTGAAAAGCCTAAAATAGCTGAATGGGAAAGATTATAATCTTTCCCAAACATGCTCTAAATGTGAAAAGCAAATCCGCGTTTCCAAAATGAAATGATCAATCACGTGTTTGGCTGAAACGAGTAACAGTCATTCAAAACAATCAGGCATGAATATTAACGTTGAGTTTGGTCTAATGGCAAAAAGAAAAGATATAAAATTACTAAACGACAAAATCAGAAGTTTCTAGGTACTAGAAGTCGATAACACGTTCCGCGGAACACATGATTAACATTAACACAAGTAGAAAAATGAAGAAATGAAATAAAATAAAGGTATCCTATAGCATGACGGACCAATAATACCACTCCACGTGTCCACCGGTGACAAAAAATCAGGGTAGCACCGTAGCTTTATCAGTCTTCGTTTCCATCTAGCGCATCAATATGAAGAAGTTCCAAATCTGAAAACCCTTCAAAGAGACGAAAGCGCTGTTGGCAATCGAATCTCTCTGAAATTTTTTCTGATCTCTCTTCGATTTTTTCATTCAGGTATTATCCTCTTCACTCTTTCCTTCTTTTATTTTCTACAAAATTAATTAAACAAGTATATGAAACTTTTGACCTTTATTTTCGGAAATGATCTGTAATTAGGGTTTTTTGTTGTCTTTTTGTGAATTATTCTGATAATCGGTGGGTTTCTCCGGTTTGATTGGTCTCTAGTTCGGCGATCTAAAGTATTTGATAAGGTTTTGATGGATTGATTTTCTTTCCATTTTTGGATGAACTTTTTTACGAGCTTTGAGATTTGTGTGGTTGGTGGTTTGGTGTTTGACTTTTGCTTTTAATTGTTTCAAGTTTTATAGTTTATGGTTTTAAATCTGAACAGGGTTATGGGAAAATATAAAGGTAGGAGGAGGAACAATTTTGATGGATGTTTGGTTCTGGTTTCCTATTTTCTCTTTTTATCTGTTCCCTTTTTTTAAGGGATAATCTGGCTTGTTAGCTACTAATTTCTGATCCCCTTATCAGATTGCAATTTTTTTGTTTATTTGGTGATTTTTTTGGACTTTGCCACGATTTATTATCAGTCGACGTGTTTATTTAAGATAAATTGGTTAAATGATATCATACCTTGTGTTACATATTGAAATTTAGGGGTGGGCATAATTTGGTTGGATACGACAAACTGAATTGAATCATAATAAATTGGAAATATGGTTCATGTTTTGGTATAGAACACAATCCGAACCGGATCCCGTAACAAGAAAAAACCTAACCACAGTTAACTGTTATGCAAGTTTCAGCGTGAGCGTGATCTTTGAGTCCGCTTTCGCAAGCTGTTCCTGTCGTGGATTTTTCCAAGTCATTGACAGTGAACCTGGCCGGCAGATTCCCATGAGATTGAAACACCATTTGTCGGCAAAAAGTGGCATCTATTGGAGATTGAGATCAGTTGCTGTTTGAGTGTTTGGAGCTTTGAAAGCTCCTTTGGTCACTTTTTCGTTAAAACTTGTGAGCAAGCAATTCCCAATGGATGACTTCCACTTTTGATGCCTCGTTTGGTGACCAGGGCTCAATTATCCAGGTTGAGAAACTCTTGCCACTGCAACCATCATCTCTGCTGTCATCTTGATCCCAGCTATAGAAGCTCCCTCAGTTCTGTTACTGTATTTGCCATTCTTCCACATGCTTCGGGCATGAGCTGCTCCAATCATTCAACCAAAGCTGAACTTGAGAAGCAGATGAATATGAAGATGCCACAGCAAAGTAAAATAAGTTGTGATGATAAATTAAAATGATTAGGTGTGGTTCACATAACTGTGTAGACCAAATTGTAAATCATAACAAAATAACTACACTTCTTTCATGAAAATAAACTGAACTGTTACCAAACTGTTTAAAACGGGTTAGTTCTTCAGTGCAGTTCTGGTGCTGTTAAGAGTTCAATTCGGTTTTCTTGGTTTCTCTGCCCTCCACTATATTGAATACAAAGGGAGCTAAATTTTTATCTTTATCATATTTCTGAAAGAATTAGATGGGGCAAGGAAAGAAATGGTGTTTACTTATTTAGAGTAGCTGGTGGAGGGTGGTATCTATGCGACTCTACCTTTGTTGGTTTATCATAATTTAATGCTAATTTTACTTCAGAAGGCATAGGTATATTATGAAATATCTGTAGACAAATAACAAGGAATATTGTTTTGTGTATAGATTTTTTGTTAGATATCTACTGTTTGGGTTCACTAATATTATCTTTTTTCCTTCTTCCCTGCCTAAACTCTACAGTATAATTTTAGCATATCTTACTTTCTATTCTCACTTGTTGCAGTAAAACATAGAAATGAGCCGCGCACAGGATCCACACCCTCACCGATCCTTTTTCCCGTTTGGAAATCCTTTTCGGGTGATATCTCCTAAAGGCTCTCGCATGTCTCCACAACTTCTTGCAGTATTACAAGCTTTTGAGGCAACTTTGGCAGAGAGGCTGAGAAAGCTTACTCCCAAAAGCAAGGATGAAATCGTCAGCTTGTCCTGGATGACTTTGGCAATGAAGTCACTTCATGAAACATATAATGACATTCGAACCCTCATAACAGATCTTGAGCTGCCTGTGAGTGATTGGGATGACAAATGGATTGATGTTTACTTGGACATAAGTAGGAAGTTGCTAGATATTTGCAATGCATTTAGCTCTGAGCTCTCTCGTCTGAACCGGTGCAATCTTTCACTTAAGTGTGCGCTGCACAATTTAGATGGTGCCTCTTCAAAGCTGTTTGTTCGGGCCTGTTCGTCGCTTGATGATTGGAAGCAACAGATTAGTTCTACGAACCCTAGAATTGAAAAATGCAGCACCATTTTTGATAATCTTAAGGGGTCACTTGACCTGCCCAAGGTTAAAAATTCAGCCAAAGGTAAGGTTTTGATGCAAGCTATGTTTGGAGTTAAAGTGGAGACTGTATTTATTTGCAGTGTGTTTGCTGCTGCTTTCTCGGGCCCTTCAAAGTTGTTAGATTTGGATGTGGCCGACATGTATTCATGGGCTCCAGCTTTTAAAAGTTTGCAAACTCTCATAAATGAGGAAATTAGAGAAAGATTTTCCAGTGGGAAATTTACTGTGTTGGGTGAGTTGGAAGTAGTTGATGCCATTGTGAAGGAATTATATCCTACTATCAAAGGTGATGTAGATAATGTTGAGACAGAATCGCTTCTGAAGACTGTTGAAGAACTAGGCAGGTCAGCAGAGAAGCTTTCACAGGGATTAGATTTTCTTGCAAAGGGAGTCGATAATTTTTTCCAAGTAGTTTTGACTAGTCGTGATGATTTGCTCTCCCCTCCGAGTTCAGCTAAAACTGTGAATGACCGCGTCCTTGGGAGTAAAGTAAATCATCAAGTAGTTCACTGAAGATGCAGAAGAAGCTAACCCTGGTATATACTGATGGGTCTAGGTGTGGTTTCAACTGTTCTAGGTTTTTTTTTTTAAAAGCTGTTTTAGGATTGATAGTATGATAATATTTGGTCTTGTTTGGCTTGTTATATTAAATGTAGCATGAGGTTATATGATAGTATTATTTGGTTAAAATGTATATGTGGGGTGTACTGTGTAATGTCAAACAATAAGAAATGTATGTTTTACTGTGCGTATGGAAGTTTGTTAACTTGCGACCAGGTATGCCCTCCCCCTCTCAAATCTCGATGATATAAGTATTTCGGATGGTATGGTCTCTCGCATAAGTATATGGAAGAGTGAGAGCTCAAATTGGTTCTTGTAAAATTTCGGGGACCTACATTTAGTTTCTAAAAAAATAAATTAATCATTTAGTTCCTTAAATTTTTGAAGCGAGATATATTAGTTCCTAGATTTAAGTTTGACGTCCATTTATTTGTCTTTATGATGAAATTTTCACGAAAATGAATAAAAATTGAAAAATGTGCATCATTTTAAATTTCAAATACTTGAAAATTATGTAAGTTTTTACTTTTCATTAATTTTTCACGATCTGTACCAATGACGGGTTAAGTGAGATGGTTAATAGGACATTTAGACAAGTAAATGAACGTCAAAATTAAATCTAGGGACTAATATGTTCTATGTTGAAAATTTGAGTAATTAAATGAGCAATTTATTTTTTTCAGGGATTAAAATTGGGTCACGGAAATTTTTCATGGACCAACACGAGTCTTTACTATGTCTAAAATGACGTTTTGTAAGCAGGCTTTACTATGTCTAAAATGACGTTTTGTAAGCAGGCTCAATTTTACAAGCATCCCTCTCGAACGGTACTTTGCATATCTTAATTCTTAACATTGGGTTTCTGATATGGAAGTGGATCCTTAAGAGTTGCAGAAAGAACTACACCTTGTACGGTTGAATATTCAACTTGATATTTCATAAATAATTTTTGTCCTTGATATGTTGTTGGCTAAGATCCTCTACTCTAAAGAATTGTGATCCCTTAGACATGGATTGGTCTGAAAGAAAGTATGACCCAAAAAAAATGTGCCAAAAATACACCAAGTCAAAATTTTACGGCCAAAGTTTTTCGAAAGATACGTAGATACTTTTTGCATACCAAAGTTTCTTCAAAAAGTTCACTGTCAGTAGGATGTGGGAATAGGTCAAACCACTCGTCGGATGGTCTATAATCTAACCTATTTAAGATCTAACTCAACCTAGTCTATTTAGTAAAAAGGTTAGGTCATATAGGGGCGGAGCCAGAAAATTTAAAGGAGGGGGACCAAAATCTAATTTACATAACATATTGAAATAACAATAAAAAATTAACTTATATATATATATATATATATATATATATATATATATATATATATATATATACAAATTTGATATATGATTAACAACTTAATATAATATAAATTACTTAAATAGATTTATAATCAACTTTGATACATATCTAAAACCTTAACTTCTTCAATTGTGCACGACGATGTTGGAGTAAAAATATCTATTATCAATATAAGTGCTATATGTTTTATCAATTTCCTTTTAATGTAAACAATTGTGTTTATTCTATGATTCTGAAAAAGAAAATAAAAATAGAAGTGTTTCAAATTATACCTATTATAGTTGAATTTGAGTCAATTACTTTTTTATTATGATATATATATATAAACAAGATGAGAACACGAGGGAGGGGTGCCATGGCAACCCTACGCCCCCCTTCCCTCCGTCCCTGAGGTCAATGTTTTTTAAAAAGCCTATATAGTTAAAGAGGTAGGGCCTAAGGTTTTAAAAAAGCCTATTAGGCCTATTTAACACATACACACATAAATATATATGTACAATAAATATATTATAATACTATAATATATTATTTATATTATTTATAATATTTGAAAGTAAAGGCTTATTGGTCATGTAGTGACCTACTTGCCCATTTATTTTTGAATGCTTAGTGACCTATTTATTAGTATAGGTCTACCAACTTCTTTATCATTAAAGTCCTACGAGCCTATTTACAAGTGATGACATATGACCTATTTATATGAGGTCACATATTTTAAGGTTTTGTTGATAAGTAGGCTTTTAAGTAGACTTTCAGGTCATGTCATCCTTTAAAGTAGGCCAGGGTCAGGCCTCGAGATTGGAATGCAGGCTAGACCCAGGCTTGTGAGGGCCTAGCTCGGCCTAACCTATTCTCATCCCTAACTGTCAGTGTCAACTTCTACTGTCCAAACACGTTCCACTTAACTTCGGGTTACGATTGATTATTAGGTCGAAGAGCGTCTTAAGCACACCCACAAATTATACAATTAGAGACATAATAATATACACAGTTATCAGAATAATTCGACCCACTATTAGCTAGTCAATTTCAAGTGAAATTGGGTTGTACCAAAAATGCTGTTGTCGATTACATTTGTTAGCCTAGTTTGGTCATATAAGGATTGCTATTTAGGTGGGTCAGTATGTTGGCCCAAATCATCATTTTTAATTAAAAAAAAAAGGTCTAACCGGTGCTGGAAGACACTTTTGCCATTAAGACTTATAGTGGGTTTCTTTCGGGCCAAGGATACGAATAAGATTAATAACAGATATGCAGCAAGGTCAAGGTTAATTTATGGTTGAATAGTGTTTGTTATCGTAAAACTTAGTTTCAGATATGTATGTAAAATATGTTTGCAAGATAATAATATAATAAGTAATAAGTCAAAAAGGCTATATGTTATGTAGCTAAAAGTCCTTGTTAGGTACCTAGAAGTCAAAAACCTGGACAACTTTGTTAAAAGGCTAGAACTATGTGTCTAAAAGTCTAAGTTAGGTAAACGAAAAGTATTTGTTAGGTTTAATAAGTCAAAAAGCCTACTAGAGTAGTCAAAGACTTTGTAAAAAGGCTACTAGATTAGGTTTTGTCTTTTCCCAAGCTCCATCTCTATATAAGGAGCATTCGTGTAACATATTGAGGCCGAAACAAACCAAGAAAGAATGAAGCTTGTGTGTTCCATAAACATGTATTCCTAAACTCTTTCTCTTCTTCCTAAAAACCAGAATTATCATGTTCGTATCATAAGCACTTCCATAGAGAATGTTAGTATGCTCTACACTTGCCTCGGCAATGAGGATCTTGTGTATCAGAACGCTTCTGACTATTGATCCAAGTTACGATTCTATCTATCATGAAATGAGAGTCGTAGTGGCAAGTCTGTGCTTGAGACGATTGAACGCCTGTGGTAGGCTACTTTATGTCTCACTTGACTCTGCAACTATGTCTAATTTCATGATATGTGAGGCCCCCGACCAGTTTGGTATCTAAGCTAATCTGGCAGAAACGGGAAGACTTTTTCTCCCATGAAGAGAGAGAATCAGTCTAACAACTCCAAAGCGTAAAGCTGTGTATCCTTCGTTCTTTCAAGAGTTGATAAGACTTTGAGGAATCTCCAAGTCTACATATTGTTCTTGGCTTGTGGCTTTAAGAGTACACTGGTCCAGTCGAGATGACTGGACATATTCCTTAACATTAGGTCTATTGGAGGAGATCAACTTCGTGATTGAATGAGTGATAGATCTCTACCTTTTGAAGATATTGTAAGGGATGAGAAGTGGAGGAACAGTTTTAGCGATTCTAGCATCATCAGGAACATAGGAGTATTTTATGAGATTTTCTATTTTATTGGAAAGAGTTTTTGTACAAGAGCTGGGAAGAGAAAGAGAAGAGATAAGAGTGATTGGTTGGTTATTTGGTTGTGGTGTCTCCATGATTGGGTTGTATCCTTCCCTACTCACCTTCCTCATCATATTCATACCATATACAGCCTCTCTTTTCCACGAAGAGGCTCTGATACCAAACCGGTCGGGAGCCTCACATATCATGAAACTAGACATAGTTGTAGAGTCAAGCGAGACATAAAGTAGCCTACCACAGGCATTCAATCGTCTCAAGCACAAACTTGCCACTACTATTCTCATTTCATGATAGAGAGGACCGTAGCTTGGATCAATAGTCAGAAGCGTTCTGATACACAAGATCCTCATTGCTGAGGCAAGTGTAGAGTATACTAACATTCTATTTGGAAGTGCTTATGATACGAACGTGATAATTCTGATTTTTAGGAAGAAGAGAAATAGTTTAGCAATACATGTTTATGGAATACACAAGTTTCATTCTTTCTTAATTTGTCTCTGCCTCAATATGTTACACGAATGCTCCTTATATAGAGATGGAGCTTGAGAAAAGATAAAACCTAATCTAGTAGCCTTTTTACAAAGTCTTTGGCTACTCTAGTAGGCTTTTTGACTTATTAAACCTAATAAAGACTTTTCGTTCACCTAACTTATACTGTTAACAAATTATACATCATCTCATATAGGACTTGCAATTACCCCAAGAGTTAAAATCTTTAAAATATAATTGATCAATAGTATAAATTTATAAAAAATAATTGGTAGAAATTAATAGTATAAAGTTTATACTTGACTATGCATTACAGTTTTTTTTTTTTTTTGGAAAGGAACTGTGCATTATAGTAAGATCCACAACGGAAAATAAATGTATAGTTAAAACTAAAACTTCAACTTCAGCTTTAAATTAAATTCTTACAAATATATGCCATTATCCTACGAACAAAATGCCAAAACAAAAAGATGAATTATAAAAGATAAACAAAAATGTGCATCTCGAGTGTAGTATGATGAGAAGTGTTGTAGCAGGAGTTTCACTTGACATAGTAAGTTCCTCAATTTTATATTTTATATTTTTAAATTCTTTTATTTTCGAAGTTCCAGTTTTACCCTTCATCACCCTTCACCTCTATCCCTTCCAAATGTTCACCGCCACTATGCCTCTTTTTCCCTCCGCCTCTGCCGCCGCTGTTAGATCCAATTTGATATCCCTCGAGTTTCAATGATGGTTATGTTTACCTTCATCCCCTTCCCTTCCTCCACCCCATCCCTACCCCCACCCCCTGCCACCGATTCCTAGCTAACCCTAAAACCGGTGCGAGCTGTGTCCCGGGCTGGATGTGGAGCACGTTTCTGGTGCGAACAGCAGATGGCAGACGACGCGGTGGTCCTCGGCTATGAACGGCGGCGCTTCACAAATCTGAAGCGAAGAGGTTGGCCAGATCTGAATATTATATGGCATGGTGGCAGCGTTAGGAGATTATCTAGGAGGCGGGCGACGCGGCTGTAGACGGTGGTGGTGCTGCCGCTGGGCCACTAGCGTGTTCAAGGAGCAATCTTCCCTCTGGTTCTCAATGCCGCCGCACGACATCGAGCCCCCCTCCCACTGTCTCCTCTTCATGACTCGCGTTCTCCACCGCCACTCTAGTTATCCCTTCTACCGCCGCTCGAGTTCTCCATCATTCTTCTCCACCGCTTGTGTGTTCTGTGCAAAAATGTTTGAGTTTGGTGTTTACTGGTTGGATTACGCAGAGGTTGCTGATGGTGGTTGTCATCACGAATGAGACAGCAGTGGTGGTGGTCAGAATCTCTGTTGTAATTTGACTGGTGGTGGTGATGGTGGGGATCTGATGGTATGAGGGTAGGGCCCATATTGTAATTTGACATTTTTTTATATACCCGTATTATCAATTGTAGGTATTCATTTTTTTGGGTGCATTAAATCAAAGCCATTGATTAAATTATTATTAAATCTAATGGTTAAAACTCATGCCGTCAAAAAAAAAAAGGGGGTTAAAACTCATGCTACACCAATGTAGCACTTTCTTAAATACTTCAACGTAGACGTCACCAACAAAAATGGGAAAGCACAAATACGGCAATGGATAGTTGTGGCGCAGAAACATCATTCAGTGACAATTAGTAACTACAGTGAAATGGCATCTAGAGATACATATATGGCTATGTCCGGTTATTCGTCCCTATTTCCTTTCAGTCTAGCAATCTCATCTAACGCCATTTGGTGTTAACTTGCATCCTGTAACATGGAAGGGTCACTGAAACCCAACCCACACAACCCCTCTCCCCTGATATAGTAATTAAGATAAAGTAACGATACAGAAATTGCAACACTTAATCATTGCAAGTTACAGTACAACGAATTTCTGCAACTCTTCATCTATAAATTGCTTGACCTAGTCTGCCTTCTTATCTGATCTGTCGAGTGCAGCCAATCTTTCAACAAGGGGAGGATGCGAATAGTGATAAGCAGAGTACCAAGGATCTGTATTCATAGCTGACAGATTTTCCTCCTGACATTCAATTAGAATGCAGCATTAAGGATTTTACTCCATATCACTAGTTACAAAAACTACTAACAAATTGAATACAACATAAATAATGACGTGAAAAGAATAAATTATAAATAAATCCGCATCAATGAATCATATGTATCACCAAAACTCATGAAGATGAAGTTAGATAAAACAAGAACATCAAAAAGGAAAGAAAAAATTGTATGCAGGCAAAGATATTAACAAGTAACCTGTAATTTCACAAGACCGGACCGTAGTGCAGATGCATATCCAAGCTTTTTGGCAAAAGCGTCAGCCTGCATTAGATGATATACATAAGTGAAAGTGTCAAATATATATATATATATATATATAGAGAGAGAGAGAGAGAGAGAGAGAGAGCCCAAGTGGAAAACGGTATCGTATTATTTGGCAAGAATAACATCTAGATACATTGCTATTTTCCATTTCCCCGTCTTCCCTCCAACACAAAGCTAAATAAGCAAAGAAGAGTAACCTGAAATTCAAATGATCGGCTCACAAGATTTAGCCCAAAGCTGACTAGGTGCTGGAGAGGGATTACAGTATGCTGCAAATAGAGCCAGGTAAAAGAATGTCAAGTGCTTTCCAAATAATCGTCAATATGGAGGTTCAAACCTAAGTGCTCCTGAGAACTACCCCCAAAAACCACTCCTAGAGTTCTAGTGGCTTCACAACACTAGGTATTTAAAGCCACAGTACTTGTGATGTAAAAAAGTCAGACAAAGCTTAGTTTTAGCTGGTAGAAGGGAATGCCTCACATGTAAGCATGTGGCTATGCAGATTTGCACCATGCACCAGATACTGCCCTTGAATGGTGGAAAAATATTTTTCCTTTATGAAGATTAAATTTAAATGAAGCAGTTGTCAAGTATTCAACGCTCATACGAGTTTCGGAATGGGAGTGACTAGACCAGGCCATTGGTGTACATGCATAAAAGCATACCTGCCACATATTCTCATCTAAGCCCAATGAATGCCTATTGATCATGATCGGTAAAACTATGGCAAACAAACAAACAAACAAAAAGCATGACCTCGCCCAACATATCATACCATCTTAGCATTAAACGTCTCATTCATGCCTCTGTAAGATGTGGCCCTAGGCTGGACAAAAAAACCAATCCGACCAGCAACCCGAAAAACCCGAAAGAAAAGCAGGTAAACGGGTGGGTCTTGTCGGGTTTCGGGTCATTCGGATTTGTTCTTCAGTTACACACGGGTATTTTCGGGCGGGTTCGGATTGGGTAAAAAAATTCCGACCCCACCCGTACCCGACCGAATATACATACATAAAATAAAATTTGAACGTTACTTACATGCTTCCATCCTTTCAGTTTCAGTGGGACTCTATTTCATCTAATCAACACATTGGGAAGGTAAAAAGTTGGAATTTAATTGAGTTAATTCCATGAATAAACTATGGGCACAATGCGCAAGGTGTACATACATTACCATTATTACTCATTTCTTCAGAAACGTTATCATCTGGCCCTTGAGTCCTTAACCCTTCAAAGTTCAAACAACACAACATCTTCATTCAGTCATTCACCCACTGAAACCCTAGCCGCCGCTCTCTAATCAACTCTGCTCTCACCGTCTCCGGCCAGATCTGATCTCACCAGACCCACCGCTAAGTCGTTCTGCTTCGTCTTCCATTGCACCGCCCGTCTCCGGCTCGTCTTTCATCTTCACTCCACCGCAGTAGCTTCTGTACTTGAAGTACAGTACTTCGTCGCCCATCCCAGAGCAACCATCAAGAACATGCATTTGTCCCACCACCGCCCCTTCGGTCATCTTCCTAGCTCCGTCTCAGATCTGCCAACGAATAAGCTACGGTGGCCGTCGTATTCCTCTCTAATCTCTGCCAACGAAGAATAGAAAGCTGCCAACGAACCAGATCTGGCCAACGAAGAAGAAGAGGTGCTGCAACTGGAAGTTTCGACCTTTCTATCTTATGTAAACTACTAAAAATGATTTCTTTCTTCTGTAAATAATAAGTTTGATATGTTCTTTGTTCGTCCTCTATTCTGGTTTGATTCTCCTTTTCTGATTTTTTTTTATTTTTATGCAAATCCGTGTAAACCCGTCCGTTTGACCCGTCACCCGCCGACCTGCCACCCGACGAAACCGATAGCTCAAACGGGCGGTGACGGACCAGATTTTTTCTCTCGGTTTGGTTCGGATTGGGCCATTTGGGCCCGAATCCGACCGAACCCGCCCGTTGTCCAGCCCTAAGATGTGCATCCAATTAGAAATCATGCATAGAACTATCCTTTTATTTTATTTTTATTTTTTTGTTTTAATATTGAGAAATTAGGTCTACTGCCATTCAAGTCAACCACAATTTTGAAAAATACCTGAAATATGATAAGTCCAATGAGAACTGGCTGTGTATCAAACCCAAAACTTCTAAACAGATCAGTTGAGTTCCTCACAAGAGTATACCCTCCAAATTGCAAAAGTGTAAGAATCTGCACCGATCATGAGAATATGTAAGGAAAATGTTGCAATGCCTTTTCCTTCAAAATATTCACTCTAGTCGATGATGAATAGCTCAAGCATTGCAATGAGTGCACACAATAGGAAAGGACTATCGCCTTCACATCAATTTATCCCGAGATATTCCAAGTGAAACATGCATTTAATTTTCAAAAGGTTATAAAAGAGAAATTCATTAAATTTACAAGTTCACAGACAAATTGTCCTTGCCAATTGCCACATAAATTGGATACAGCTACATCAAATGCAACATTAATAAGTCTGATGTCATACATGGCTTCATGAAGTGAAACACAATTTTTATTATCATGAGTAATCAATACACAAACAATCAAGTATTCACTTTTAGTACAGGAATTGTTGCACAAACCTGCACAGCAACAAATGAATACACAGTGTGGTTGAGCTTCCAGTGCCCCAGCTCATGGGCAATAACAGCTACAACTTCCTCATCATTTTTGCACTGCAAAACATCATTTGATAATGTAAAGATCAACCATAACCAAATACACATGATATGAGTACTGGATTAGCATGGGAGTCGGGTATACTTGTGTGGAGGAAATAGCTTCCCAAAATGTTGGCAAGAGTTTGTTAGATTATACACATTTTGTTGTTTAAATATGTGTTGACCTCCACAATTTATTCAAAGCCAAAACTGATTTTTCCCTTTATCCATTATGATCTGTATTTTTATTGATTATTTTTTCTTTGGTTATTGGCTTAGTTAGCAAGTTCAATATAATTTTACTCAAATGTTCAACTTTTTATTTTCCTTTTACTTTGGCCTTAAAGAAATTTTCAAGTCCTGCCCCTGTAAATAAGGACACTGACCATAAACTGCCAGCAAATATCATGGTGCCAATTAGATGTTCGAAAATAAAGTTAAAAAATTAGGATAGTTTAATAGTTTTTCTCCAAAAATTCAAAAGGATCATGAAGGAGCAGTCCTATATGCAAGAGATGCCAGAAACATGGTTTCAGTAAAAAAATTAAATTTTGATATAAGAGTTTTCAGTAAATTCATGCAGTGAGAATTAACAAAAAAGGTAAATATCTCAATTGCTTAGTGGAAAACAATCGCAAATCTGTACTGCTTCGTGGAAAACAATTGCATATCTACACCAACAATTAAACTTAACCCCTTCATGGTACTCGGGTTGCTGCACACCGGAAGTCCAAAAAGGATACAATGCATATAAGAAATCGACATATATCACAAAACAATATGCACAACAACCATTATACATGATATGAGTAAATGTTCATTTTAGTCTTCCAATAATATATGCACCACCACATTAGGCCTCCATTTAGAATATCAAATTGGTGCTTCAAAGATATATGCTATACAAATCAGGCCTTCAATGTCTGCCATCAAAACAGACATTAAAATGGCATGAAATTAGACCTTGAAAGATGAATTTGATGACATGAATTACCATTAAAAGACCAATTTGATGCAGCTGGTAAACGGATAACCAATGTAATATATATCCTTGGAGGACCAAAATGAGTGCTTACTCTATATGGTATTCACTAATTTAAGAAAATAAAAGCTAAGTAGAGAACAAATCACAGCCATACTAATATCAATGCAAGCTTTAGTATAGCAGTTTTTTTCAATTTGGAACTTGTGATTGAGGTATTCATGTAATGAGAGGTGGAAGAAGGAGAATAAGAGTAAGACAACCATATGCTCAAATGGATTGAAGAATATATTAAATATTTCTATCAAAAAAAGAATCTATTAAATAATGGCATCTTGAGATCATGTAAGAGCAAGGATTCCACAGAAATAAAGCCTCACTAAAATTCAAGACGAAAGTATAACAATCTGAAAGATGAAAATAACTTCCACCAGTTAGTAATCCCAAACCTGCTGTACTAATGTGTCATAAAGGACAATTCGCTTGTTCTTGAAGAATCCATACATATAGGCCTGCAATATATGTTTAGATATATTCAAGCAAATTTAATAATACAAGCACAATAAAAACAACATAAGAGTGACAGTTCTTTATGCTTCCTTTTTTGATGTAAAAAGAAATTTTAATAAGGAAGAAAAGTTGATTAGATTAGAAAGTATGATCACTAATCCTGTTGAACATTATAAGAAACAGCAGCTCTAAACTGATATTTCCTCCATACATATATGGCCAATAATGGACAAGTAAAGAACAAACATTACAATCATATAGGAGCAAAAAGCTACGAGATTCAAGAAAATATGCATCTTAACATTATTGGAAAACTGTATGACATTTAAAGGAGTTCTATCCTTACATTGCTGTGGCTTGACCTTGTGGACCCATCGATAACAAACAACTTCTTTAATGGAAACTTGAGGGAGGCAGCAAGTTTCTCAATTTTCTCCCTGAGCTGACCTTCTGGAAGCTGGTTACCAGAACATCATGAGGGAAATGATCATAAAAACAAATATATAACATGCATAAATTAATTTTCAAAATGATTTATAAGTTTGAAAATACTGACTGGGGTGAACTTATTGAAGAGTGGAGCTATTAGAACTGGATAAACTGTCATCATTACAATAGAGAGAACAAACATAAACGCCCACAGATAGATGGCCAAGTAAGGACCTCCTTTCTGAAAAAAATCACAAAGCATTAAAATAGAAAATAAACAGTGTGCCATGACAAAAGCAACGACAAATAACATAAAGCAGAAAATATCGCAATTAAAAGATTTTAAATCAAGAACAGACTAGGAAATCAAATTTCAAGCAAGATTCACAGGTGATGGTTGTTTTAACAGAGAACAGGATCTCACCTGTACTATTAGAATAATTGCAGCCACAATAGGTGGACCAATTAAAACAGAAAGGAGCATTGATTTAATCATGTCCCTAAAGAACAACCATATTGTTTGCTGCACGAAAGACGATAAAAAGGTAAGGAGATAAATAATTATGAATTTAAAAACAGATAAACTTATTCGATATAAGCATTCAGTAAAATGAGATGTTAAATCAAACTAAAAAAATTGAGGAATAAAATTGTGGATGTAAAAATAGATAGATGATTAGATCACGAACCTTATTAAAACCGTGACGGGCCTCAATCACAAAAGTTGAGTACAAAGAAAAAGGCAAATCAGTTATCTGCAAAAATAGATAGAAATGCACAAATGATTTCATTAAAATATAAGATGTGAATATTGATATCAATCCCAATGCCCAATTATCACATAAACCAGAAATCTTATAAGCTACAGTAAATGCTATCAAAGACCTTGTGGCATTTTAGATATGCCTGCAGTCACTGTGTAATATAACTTTAAATTGACTAGCATATGCATATTCATGGAAAGAATGGAATGTGAAATACTTCCTCTGTGAAATATTTTACAAATTTAAAATATTAAAGGCAATAACACAAATCCAGAACCCCTAATGAATTTCATTTTTAGTTTAACATATTTAAAATTAAGGTCCTGGAAACAAAGCAGAGCAATGCATCAAAATCTCTTCAGCCTTCAGACAACACAAATAACTGAACAAGACATTTGGGAAAACAACCATTTTTATCCAAGATTAAAACTCTTATGTTAATCTATAAGGAAATCACAACATTGCAAAGGAAAAGAATATCAAAAGTTTTCCTATATCAAAATAAATAATATCTTAAAATCAAACCAAAAGACAAAGAAATGAGTATAACTGAAAGAAAAAAAAAATCAAAGGCTATATGGATTGAATAGAACCAAATATTAGCATGCTATCATTTTTGCTACCGTCCCAGCGCTCTTGCTTATCTTGAGGCAAGTAGACTATGGTCCAATCTATAAAGGATATTCACGCAACCATTTCCTCCACCTGAACCCCCCTTTTATTAAAGAATAAATTCATCAACATGAAGAGAAGATAATTAAAAAGCATTTGAAGGATAAGGAATCCCCTAAATGTAAAAAGAAACACACACACACACACAAAAAAAAAAACAGAGCAAAGCTGTCTAATCCCTTGACACATCTGCTAGGAAAACCAATTAAAAAGACCATGTGCTTTACACCAAATAAAAGCCAAATGTCTAATCTTATCCCAGATCAGCTGTTGTGCCAAAGAAACCTCCTTAAAGATACAAGAGTTGCACTCTAAAAATTATAGATAATGAAGCCAAAACTATTTTATTCTCCATTATACATTATAAAGCCAAAACTATTTTATTCTCCCATAACGGTAAGTCACATACATACCTGTGACCAGATCATGACACCAGCTAAAAAGGCAAGGGTATGCAGTATTTCATTCTCTGCATTGAGACCGACTTTTGTCACAAAATCTTCTGATTTCTGCAATCAAGAACAGGTATCCAATGGTGATGATAAAGTTGCAAAGTTGGATTCATAAACACCAAACCAAATTCTCACCTTCCAAAACCAGGGCAACACCCCAAATAACAAAATTGCAGAGTCCATCACTATCGATACAAACTCTTGAACAAAATGGAAGTGGCTGAACAGAGTAAACAAATAGCCATGTATCAGAATACTAACAAAACACCCCAGAAGCAACCTTCAAGATGAGATACCAACAGCAAACTATGAAAGAAATTCACATGAAACAAAAAAGAACAAACCTTTTATCAAGACTATAGGCTCTAGATTTTTTAAATTTCTCTTGGCTGATTACCCCTTCTAAAGTCTTAGGAAGAGTAGGAAGTTTGAGCGCCCCATGTTGTCGCACATCCAAGTAAGTTTCGAAAAAGTACATCAATATCATAAACCCTGAAAATGAATAAAAACAAGATAGCAAATCATATCAAGTCCTATATTTTATTTCCAGTGACTAAGCAGTAGAATATTTCAGAAGAGCACATGATAACGAGATTAGAGAGTCGATACTAGTTCAAACAAATTATAGTCACAACCTAACACTGTAAGCCATCTATTAGCAACTTAGACCCCTTTTTTGTGAAAGACCATTATAAATTTATAATGTTTTCTTGGATTTTTTTTTTTTGGGGTAAAGGATGGGGGAAAGCAAGGGGGCAGAGAGGGGACAATGAGGGTCTCAAAGTAACAGCCATCAAAGGAAGCTACTCTACCACAATGTCAAGTTGGGTGCATTCTAGTATTTCTTCGGGATGGGTCATTTGATTGATGATAAATCCTGACAGAACCTCAGAAATCTTATATCAGGATTCGAGAGAGAATAGTAACTGTCAGTTTATGAACTGGAAAGAGACAGGTAGATATTTAATGTTGGAACCCAATTTTGCTTGGTTTGCTAATTACTATTGTCCTAATTAATCAAAAGTTGCAGCACCAAAACTATTGCTGAACATACAACAACAACAACAACAACCAAGCCTTATCCCACTAGGTGGGGTAGGCTACATGGATCATACGGCGCCATAATGTTTTATCATGAATCATGTTAATAGTTAAATCATTGGCCTCCAAATCTTTCTTAATAGTTTCTCCTATAGTTTTTTTGGCATACCTCTGCCTCTAGCTATTGGATTGCCCTCCACCTGGTCCACTCTCCTTACTACAAAATCCAAAGGTCTCCTCCATACATGCCCAAACCACCTAAGTCGACATTCAGCCATCTTTTCTACAATAGGTGCTACCCCAACTCTCTCTCTCTAATACTTTCATTCCTAATCCTATCACGTCTAGTTTTTCCGTTCATCCAGCGCAACATTCTCATCTCTGCTACATTGATTTTACTCTCGTGTTGATTTTTTACCGTCCAACACTCTGTCCCATACAACATCGCCGGTCTAATAGTTGTACGGTAAAATTTTCCCTTTAGCTTAAGAGGTACCTTTTTATCACACAAAAAACCTGAAGTCTTCCTCCATTTCGACCACCCTGATTGAATCCGATGGTTTACATCTCCCTCAATTTCTCCATCATTTTGTATAATAGACCCAAGATATTTAAACCGTGTGACTTGTGGTATGTTGTGGTCTCCAACTTTCACCTCTAAGCTAGAGGTGTTTCGCCTTTTGCTAAACTTACATTCCATATACTCCGTCTTGCTTCTACTCAAACGGAAGCCATGTGTTTCTAAAGCTTGTCTCCAAGTCTCCAACCTTCCATTTATATCATCTCTCGACTCTCCAACTAGAATTATATCATCTGCGAAAAGCATGCATCGCGATGCTGGCTCTTGAATGTGTTCCGTAAGTACATCCAAGACCAAGGTAAAAAGATAGGGACTTAAAGCTGACCCTTGATGCAGACCTATGGTTATTGGGAAATCTTCTGTGGCTCCACCCTACGTTCTCACACTAGTCGTGGTCCCCTCATACATATCCTTGATAGCTCGAATATAGGCAATCCGAACACCTTTCTTTTCTAGGGCTTTCCACAAAACCAATATTGGCACCCTATCATACGCTTTCTCCAAATCAATGAAGGGCATGTGTAAATCTTTTTGATCCCTTCGATATTGTTCCATCACTCGTCGTAGCAAGTAAATTGCTTCCATGGTCAACCTCCCGGGCATAAAACCAAATTGGTTGTCATTGATTTTGGTTTCTTTTCTTAGTCTCCGTTCAAGCACCCTTTCCCACAGCTTCATAGTATGACTCATAAGCTTAATCCCCCTATAATTTGCGCAATTTTGTATATCTCCCTAATTCTTGTAATCGGAACTAAAGTGTTTCTCCTCCATTCGTCCGGCATTTTCTTTGACCTCATAATCTCGTTAAAAAACTTCGTGAGCCAACTAATGCCTCTATTTCCGAGACTCTTCCATACTGCCACAGGTATATTGTCCAGTCCAACTGTCTTGCCATTATCCATCCTTCTCAAAGCTTCTTTTACCTCATGCTCTTGGATTCTACGATAAAAAGTGTAATTTTGGTCCTCCTCTCTGATGTCAAGCACTCGTGAGCATGATACAACTTCAAATCCTTCATTAAATAACTTGTGGAAATAATTCTTCCATCTATCTTTAATATCTTGTTCCTTAACCAAAACTCTACCTTCTTCATCCTTAATACACTTCACTTGGTCCAAGTCTCGTCTTTCTTTCCCTATTTTTAGCAAGCCTATAAATAGATTTCTCACCATCTTTGGTGCCTAAGGATTGGTACAACCCGTCAAAAGCTTTAGTTCTAGCTTCGATCACTGCCTTCTTGGTCTCTTATTTAACCACCTCATAAGTTTCCCAATTTTCAACATTTTTACATAAAGACCGAGCTTTAAAATATTCCCTTCTAACCCGAACCTTAGGTTGCACACTTTCATCCCAACACCAGGATTCTTTACCCCTAGGTCCGAGTCCTCTTGATTCACCAAGCATCTCTATAGCTACCTTCCTAATCCCCTTGGCCATCTTATCCCACATATCATTTGCACTTCTGTTTGCCTCCCAAAACCCTCCCTCCAAAACCTTGTGTTGGAAGATCCTTTGTTTTTCACCCTTCAGTTGCCACCACTTGATCCTTGAAACCTTTTCGTGGCCTCTTCTCTTCACACTGCTGAACATAATGGGATTATAATTATTCTCTTCTATCCACCTCAGCATGCTTATGGAATCGTTCCTACTACCAAACCAGCTCTTTTTTTTGTTTAAAAAGTTTAAGGATTTAATTGGTATGCCCGGTCATTATACACTATCAATCAATCATAAATTTCAGATCATTGAAAAGATGTTTGACTCTAATCATAAGAATCTTAAGAGTCACACATAAAATGACTTTTGATTGGTTAACGGCATAAAATACTTTAGTATTAAAATTAAACTCAAAGATTAATGAATGCATGTAGCTCCCAAGTGCCGGTGAAAGAAAGGGATTCAAAATCGTCATCTGGAAATCAAAAATAACATCTACAATCTACGCATCACAGAATTAGAAACAAAAAATAAAATAAAACCCTAAATTTCATGATAAACTCTGAATTCAAAATCCAGAGAAGTTGATGAAAACCTAACAAACATTCTTAGAAAATAAATTAAATAAATAAAACTTGTGAACAAAGCATGCTATAAAAAAGACAAAAAATCACAAGCAACGATGCAAAGAAAGCCAAGCAACCCAGCTAGTAACAGCTCAATGGAACGATTCAAGTTTGGGGTTCTCATAAGAGACAAAGAAGAGCGTTAAAGAGAGAATAAAGAGCTCACCGACAACAGCTTCCATGTAGGGGAACGCCATGGCTGACTCACGCAAGCTGCAGTGAAGAGAAGAGAAGAGAAACAGAGAGAGATCTTTTCCATTGGTATTTTGGGCTAAATATATAGCTAGCTCTATTGGATTCGGATTTCGGGTTTGCTGACCCGTATTTGTTACCCAATATCCATGGGTTGTGATAAATAACCGAACCAAACTAATTTAACTGCATGCAATGTATCACCAGACTTTCCATTGCTTATTCTTTTAAAAAAGCTCTTCTTTTTTTTTTTTAACTATTTCAGCTGTTTTCAATACATCTAACCAACTGAACTGTTTGATGAATTCTTTTTTGATTATTCACAACTTTTACGGTAATAACCTCCTCCCTCCCCACAAATTGCACGTGATGACCCCTCCCTCCCCTCTATAAGATGTGCTGTCTCCCTCCCCTGCGCTGTCTTCATGCCCCTTCACGTCCAGCTCATGCAAGTTAACTCCATCCCACATATCAAAGGTGATTATTATAAAAAATTTAATGTTAAAACAAAAATTTCTATTTCAAAACCACCAACATTATTGAAATAGAAATTTTTGGATGACAAATATAAAAAAAATCTAACGTTAAAAGAAAAACAAATATTAGAAATAAATAACTTCATACTTTTTTTGGTAATTTACTGTATAAAAGTAATTAATTTTGCACCACCCAAACGAAATAGATTATCTTAAAATCGTTTTTAGGCAAACACACTCAAACAAAAACAGATTCTGATTATAATCGATTATCACAATAATCGATTATAAAAAAACAGATTATCAGTATAATCTTTTTTTTCCAACTTTCTTAAACACACTCTAAACCGAATTAAGGAGGTGTTTATTACTGGACATGACTAGATTGAGATATTGTTTTTTGGTTAAAATAATATTTTAGTCCCTATACGTGTTACTCATTTTTAAATTAGTCCATATACAAAAAAATATTTTTATATTAGTCCCTACACGTGCAACATTTACCAAATAGGTCCCTGACGCTTAACGGTCGTTAACGACCGTTAATGACAATCATTAAGTTGGTCCTTACATGTGTCACTCATTTTTAAATTGGTCCATACACGTATCACTCATTTTTAAACAACTGTTGGTGCCCCCGATTGGTCCTTATGTGTCACTCATTTTTAAATTGGTCCCTATATGTGTCACTCATTTTTAAATTAGTCCCTACATGTTTCACTCATTTTTAAATCGGAAGATTCCTTCTCCCACCTCCTCCATCTTCTCTCTCCCTCTCTCAACTCTTCCTTACCCCAAATTGCCCCCGATTGTGCCTTAGCAGCCGCAATCTTTCGATTGGCACACACTGCCACGTACGGCTAGGTTTCGCGGCGATTCGTGATCGCTCCAGCCGAGGTGTGCCGAATGTTCTTCGTGATTTGCAAAGCCGTTCCTGAAAAATTGAGGCATTTGTTCGAGCTTCGTATCGATTCTGGGAGGGTTGTTATGGAGAGCACAACAGCTTGCAGGCAAGCCTGCTGGAATCTTCAACAGCACTGGATTACACTCACTCGGTTGGTTCATCATGGAATGATATTTGTTCCGATCGGATATGAAAGTTGGTTAAAATTCTAACTGGGTGATTCCAGTAGGCTTGCCTGCAAGCTGTTGTATTTCATATCTACTTTGTGAGTGTAATCCGGTGCTGTAGAAGATTCCGGTAGGCTTGCCTGCAAGCTGTTGTGCTCTCCATAACAACCCTCCCAGAATCGATACGAAGCTCGAACAAATGCCCCAATTTTTCAGTAACAGCTTTGCAAACCATGAAGAACATGTAACATTCGTGATTTCATGTATAGTTTATGTATGAGGATTAGGGTTAGGACTTGGATTATAGGTTGATATGTGGTTTGAGGCATAGAGACCTTTGCATGATAAGTACGTAGCTTTTTCGGGTGAGTTTGAACATAGTGACCAACTAGGGTTTCCCGGTTAGCATATTTGAGATTTTTGAGTGTGGAATAAGAATTTTGGAGTTAGAGTCGAAATTAGGCCTTTTTTATGGTTTTAGGTTGTTTATTAGGTCCTAATGAGCCTATATCTCAAATTTGAGCCCATCGGACGTCGAACGGATCCTTAACGCAAAGAGTTGACTTTTTGTAAGAAGTCAACACTTGAGCGTGGGTGTATCCACGCTCAAGCGCCCAAGTCAACAGACAAGGGCCATGCTTTGACTTGCCATGTGTCAATCAGGGCTTACGTGGCAGCCTGTGAATGGATGCATGACGTGGTGGTTTCCCACGCTCGAGCGTGGTAATTCCCACGCTCGACGTGGCCCTTTTCACACTTGAGCGTGGCAGCGTGAACCAGTAAAATAAAAAGGGCTTAAGTGACATAAGCCACTTAAGCCATAAGTTAGAAGACAGAAGACAGAAACGAGAGCCGAGGGTTGAGAGCAGATCAGAGAGCATTCTAGAGTGAGAAGGAGAGAAAATCTAGAGAGAGAAAAGGTCTCGGCACATCGTACGACTTGTTCGGGCATCCCGTTGCGAATCGGAGAACACCGTTTCGTTCGTGGCAACGTTCTCTACCTTGTTCTCTTCTCATTTTCTTCAAGAACTAAAGGTAAATCATCCTCTCCTTGTGTCGAAACTCATTTCGTTACGTTTCTCTATGTATCTTTCGTTTCGTTTGTCGGAATTCAATTCCGTCTTCAAGTATGAACTCGTGGTAACGTGTGCTTCACAATGTGATGCTTAGGTGAAATTTTGGAAGCTTTGAGGCCCTAGAACCGCGTAGGGCATAATCGGGGAAGTTAGAGGACATCTCGTTTTGTTTCGTTTCGGACACCGTACGACTCTCCAGGTGGGGGAAGAAAATATTTAACGTCGGAAATGGCACGGTTGCATTTAATTCGATAATGGCGTATGGTGACCCAAACCCTACACGAGAACGAGTAACGAACAATGTCCATATCACATTGGGGACTACCTAGTGGTACCAATGATGATGTAGAAATTGTACGTTTATCGTCGCCACGATATTTATATTATTTTATTACGTGATGATTGCTGGTTTGACAAGTTGATTTGAACTTGGTAATTGATGAATGATAACACGAGTGTTGTAATTATTTTTTAAAAGTGTTTATATTTATTATTATTATATTTTGGTATTTATTATTTTGGAAATTAATGACATGATGATTTTGATAACATGATGACATTATTGTGATGACATGATGAGTGTTATGGTTGTACTTAGAGGTTGAGTATGTGATAAGTTATAATGAGTTATGATGATGTATTGGGGAATTCATGATATGTGTTAGTAGTGCCTAACCGAGATGATTATGGTGTTTTGATGATGAGATTGATGTGACGAGACTTATTATTTGAGGTTATTCGTGAGATTATGATGAGCGGTTAGGGCACTGGGGAGTGACCTTAAACATGGTTTGTGATATGGTTGACCTGAAACATGGTCTGATGGACCTGAAACATGGTCGTGTGGGGTCTATTCCTCGGAGGGAGAATTCTCGGGGTTTAGGCTAACGGTGGACCGTCCTAGACATGATTTCATTTTAGTTGCAGCTATAGTTCATGCGTTGCATGAGCACCTTGGCCGTTGTTCAAAGGTGTGCACCGGATTGTGCAGCTATAGTGTCATTGCTTTGCATGAACGTCCTCCATCCACGGACGAGGGTGTGCGCCGGGGACTCTGGGACGTGTCGGTTCTATATATGTGATATTTGGATATGGCTAATACCTGATGAGATGATTCATACAGCATTTGCATTGCATCATGATGGAGGGTAGAGGAAAAATCTTAGACGTGGATCGAGGATGATTTGTGATATATATATATATACATAGATATTTATATTCTTGGATATGGATGTTTAGTGTGCTGTTATAGAATTAAATGTCGCTAAACCCTTTCCACGTTTGACGTTATATTGTTTCTTATCCCTTTTCTTTTTGCTGTTGTGTATGTTTTATTTGTGATCGCTATAAGAAGACTCGGTGGATGAGCCAGCTATGGAGGGGCTAGATGGAACCCCTTATGAGCCATATGCTGGAGAACGAGCAATGGACCCGAGTAGTTGAGTAGAGAGTCTACGGCCAGTGCGTCTTTTGAGGCATTTTATCTTCTGTTGTTATATCAGTTTGTACCAGTTTGTACACATTGGGATCCTACTGATGGGAATCCCTTGACGGTAGTGTATCAGCATGTTAGGTATGTTTATGGTCATGTTTCTGTATGTATGTTTATACCTGTTGTTTTATATTTTTAGTTTTAATTTTTAGTTGTTTTTAATATGTCCAGTTAACGATAATAACGAGATTAGGTCTTAATATCTTGGGTTTTCTTTAATGGGACGTCGGGGCGTCTCGGAACGCACGGCACTGCTCGATTGGAGCGATCTCGAATCACCGCAAAACCTCGCCGTAGGGACTAATTTAAAAATGAGTGACACATGTATGGACTAATTTAAAAATGAATGACATATATAGGGACCAATTTAAAAATGAGCGACACATATAAGGACCAATCGGGGGCACCAGCATTTGTTTAAAAATGAGCGACACATGTAGGGACCAACTTAATGATCGTCATTAACGGTTGTTAAACGGCAAGAATCTATTTGGTAACGGTTGCACGTGTATGGACTAATATAAAGATATTTTGTGTATATGGATTAATTAAAAAATAAGTGACACGCATAGGAACTAAAACATTATTTTAACCTTGTTTTTTCTATTTGGTTTCACAATTGAGATTGAAAGTAAAATATTCTACTTTAACTAATATGTGTTTGTCGGTGGGATTTTCACTTGATTTCTCTCCAGTTAAAATGTTTACCATTAAAATCCCTCTCCCCAATTTTTAATAATTAAATATACACTCCCTCTCTTGTTGAATGAAGGACACAAATTTCACTGGAGAAAAAATATTGGGAGAGAATCTCTTTCCGTGTTTGTCCGAGTGAAATTGAATTGGTCTTAGGTTTGATCTTCGGACTCATATGTATGGAAAAACAATACTATTTGGGAGGGGTCTTGGTTTACGTGTCTGGTAGTATCTTAAAAATTAGTCTCTCACATAATGGGTGAGAGGATACTTCAGAAAACCAAAAATAAATAGTCTCATTTCTTTTTTGGTCTAAGGGAAGACTCGTATTAAGCCTTACAAGAGGAGGAGAAGAGCGGAGAAGAGAAAGGGAAACGATTGGAGCACATTGTAAAGGTATGAACCCGCACACTCACATTGCATGTTCCACAATTTATATAATTGAGCTGATTCAATAGGACAACAAATATTATACTTTCTAACCTTATGCTTTATTTTATTCTATTTCACTAGTACAATAAGTGTTTTTTACGAGAACGTTTTATGTTAGTTGACCATATGTTTTACGTTAAAAATGAGGCGGTGACAGTTTTGTAAATATTAAATCACTATTTGCGTCAATTGTTTAATGAACTGACGTTAAAAGAATTATTAACACTTTTAACGTCAGTTGTTTATACAACCGATGTTAAAAGTGTTATTTTTACTTCAGTTAAATAAATAACTGACGTAAATAATCCTATATTCCTCTGAAACTCATTTCTATCTTTCTTTCGTTGTCATCTCCCTGTTGTCACTCTTAACGCAGATCACTCCATATATAGTGCAGATTATTTCTAATCTTTTTTTTTTAAAATAAATTTATTTTTAATCTTAATTAATTAGCTTGAATTAGTAAACAAATTCTTGTACAAATTAAAATAAATAAACACTTAACATAAAACAAGTTATATGTGTAATCAAATCGTATCTCATTGAAGCGATTCATAAGTTACAATTAATTACTTGATTAAAAGGTAAAAAATTTCTGCAACATAGCCCTAAAATATAAAAAAGTTTCTGCTTCAACGTCATTTTCTTCTCAGTCCTGTCCTTAGAAACTCCAATGGATGCATCCCCTCCCTCACTTGAATTCCTTGATGCTCCATCTGAATCCACAGTCACTTGCTGCCAAAGCGGAGTGAAAGAATGGTCTAGTGATACAGAAGAATGGTACTTTATATAGAGAAGAGAGACTACCTGATTTTCTTCAAAACTGATCTATAAACTTAATGCTCATTAAGAGGATTAAGTTACAAGGTGCATGAGTAAGTAGCACAGTAGTCAAAGGAATGGATGTTTTTACAGAAACTTATACACTTTTGACGTCAGTTGTCTTCAACAACTGACGTTAAAAGTTTTTTTAAAATAAAAAATATAAATTTTTTTACGTCGGTTGTTTAATACAACTAACGTTAAATAAATGTTTGTTAACGCCAGTTTTTACAAACAACTGACGTAAAATGTTTTTTTAAAGATGGTTTTTGATTATAACGTTTACACCCGCTCGTCTTCTTCACTTTGCTCTGTACGTCTCTGTTCTTCTCTTTTCATCACGCTCACTCTCACTCTGCCCTAATCGCGAGCTCCTCTCCACCGCAACCACCGCGAGGGCTTCTTCGCCACCACCGTGAGGTACACTCTTAACCCTAGTTCTGTCTTTCCCGCTCATTCTTTGCAATAACTTGACATCTCTCTTTCCCCTTCCTGCGCACTAACTCTCCTTGTCCCTCTACTCTCAGTAACCACATCGAACGTTGGCCACCACTCGAGCTCCCCTCCCCACCACCACGCGAGCACCTATTTCTGGTGAGTCTTTAGGGCACATTTTTTTATTGTTGGTTTTGAGTGTATGTTGAAACTGTAGTCTCTGTAGTTGAAACTTGAAACTGTGAGTTTGAGTTGTTTGGAATGTCTCTATTTCTGGTCGTGGGTTTTGTGTTTTCTCTTGTTTTTCTTCTGCTATCATGACCTATTTCAAAATGGGAAGAAATTTAGAGTTGCTTGTAGCATGTGACATCAACAATATATTGCTCATTGGAATCCTGTTTTGTTAACTTATCTTCACCTCCTTATTTCTTTTGTCTTAAGAAACCTGAAAATGGTGTAAATTTGAAATAATTTTTAAACGCCTTGCTTGTATATATCATGTTGTCTTGATCGATTCATATGGCTGAGTGGTTATAGTACTAGATATAGCAATAGTCCTAATATGTGTTGTTGCCTGCTTGATGAGAAGAATGATGTGAAATTACCGTGGAAATTTTGTTTTAGGCAGTTAGTCAAATAAGCTATACATGGTTGACGGGATTTCAAAAACTAGTTTTCAATTAGGAATTCAAAAACTAGTTTTCAATCTCCCGTATTGTCCTTATATTGGATATATGTTTTGTATATCTATAGAACCTATATAGTTATGGATCGTAGTTGGATGGTTTGTAAGCGCACTAGTGCTGAGTATTTGAAGGGGGTGGGAGAATTTATAGAATTTGCTCAAAGGAATGTTCCTAATAGTAATGGAATGTTCTGTTGTCCCTGTGTCAAGTGTTTGAATATGAGGAAATGTATGGTGAAGGATATACGTACTCATTTGATTTGTGAAGGGATTTACTTGAGTTATACAAGATGGATATGGCATGGTGATGTGTTGTTGAGTAGTACGGCAAGTGTCTCCCAAAGTGAGGACGTTGACGTAGATATGGAGGATGATCGAGTAGAGGACATGATCCGTGATATTGGACAAGAATCTTTTCATCGAGCTCATGTGTATGATAGGTTGTGCGGTGATGCGGATAAGCCTTTATATCCAAGGTGTACTACGCATACACGGTTGTCGGTGGTGCTAAAATTGGTTTGTGTGAATGCGAGAAATGATTGGACCGATAAAAGCTTCACGGAATTGCTTGAAGTATTGAAAGACTTGCTTCCGGAGGACAACACATTGCCTGGCCGTAACTATGAGGCCAAGAAGGTATTGTGTCCGATGGGTATGGAGTATAAGAAGATACACGCATGCCCCAATGATTGCATATTGTACACCGGTGTTCATGAAGACAATCACAATTGCCCCAAATGTGGGTTATCACGATACAAAGTGAAGGGTGGTGATGATGATGATCTTGATGATGTGAGAAAAAAGGGTCCTCCAGCGAAGGTGTTGTGGTATCTTCCAATAATTCCAAGGTTCAAGCGATTGTTTGCAAATGCGAAAGATGCGAAGAATCTTAGATGGCATAATGATGAGAGGAAACGTGATGGAAAGGTTCGTCATCCTGCTGATTCTATGCAATGGAAGAATATTGATACTATGTTTCCGGATTTCGCCGATGAGCCAAGAAACCTAAGGCTTGGACTTGCTACGGATGGAATGAATCCTTATGGTAACATGAGTAGTATTCATAGTTCATGGCCTGTTCTGCTGATAATTTACAACCTCCCCCCTTGGTTGTGCATGAAGCGCAAATACATGATGTTGTCTATGATGATTTCGGGCCCAAAGCAACCGGGAAATGACTTAGATGTTTATCTAAGTCCCTTGATTGAAGACTTGAAAACACTGTGGGTGGAAGGTGTTGATGTAGTTGATGGGTATTCTCATGAGACTTTCAAGCTTCGTGCCATGTTATTTTGCACCATCAACGATTTTTCAGCATACGGTAACTTGTCCGGGTACAGTGTCAAGGGGCATAAAGCATGCCCTATATGTGAAGAAGGCACATGCTACACTCAGTTGCATCATGGAAAGAAGATGGTTTATCTTAGGAATCGGAGATTTCTTAGACGTGATCACCCATATCGTAAGATGAAAAAATCTTTTAATGGATGCCAAGAGACAGAAGAAGCTCCAACGGCCTTAATTGGAGAGCAGGTTTATCAAAGGGTAAAGGGAATCGATGTTATATTCGGCAAGTCCAAAAAGAAAGGTAAAGCTGCTGAGAAAAACATATGGAAGAAGAGGTCGATATTCTTTGATCTTCCATACTGGCGCAAGCTTGATGTCAGACACTGCATTGATGTGATGCATGTGGAGAAAAATGTGTGTGATAGTGTGATCGGGACACTTCTCAACATTCAGGGCAAGACAAAGGATGGTGTGAATGCTCGTCTCGACCTCGTTGCTATGGGTATACGAGAGCAGTTAGCTCCAGTTGTTGAGGATGGTAAGCAGACTTATTTGCCGCCAACATGTCATACTTTGTCAAAGAAAAAGAGACAAAGTTTCCGCAGGTGTCTTCAGGGAATAAAAGTTCCACATGGTTACTCTTCAAATATGACGAGGCTTGTCTCTAGTGATCTTAAATTGGTTGGCTTAAAGTCTCATGATTGTCACATCTTGATGCAACAACTTCTGACCGTTGCTATTCGTGGTATTGCTCCAAAAAATGTGAGACATGCCATTACTCGGTTGTGCTTATTCTTCAATTCTATATGTAGCAAAGTCGTTGACCCCCGTACATTGGATGACTTGGAAGTTGAGGCTGCTACAATCTTGTGCCAATTGGAGATGTATTTTTCTCCTTCCTTTTTCGACATAATGGTTCACTTAATTGTTCATTTGGTGAGGGAGATTAGATTATGTGGGCCGGTTTTTCTGAGATGGATGTACCTAGTTCAGCGCTACATGAAGATCTTGAAAGGGTACGTGAAGAATCCTCATCGTCCGGAAGCATCTATTGTTCAAAGGTATGTTGCAGAAGAAGCTATTGAGTTTTGTTCGGACTACCTTCATAACACGGATCCTATAGGGGTTCCTAAGCCTCGCCATGATGAGATAAGATGTCAAGGTAAGGGTACAACATCGATTCTGTTCAACCTTTCTTATGTGAACATAAAAGAAAAGTCAATCAAGAAAACCCTCGAATGAGTGAAAGGTGGTTGTTGAACAAGCATAACAAGACTTTCTTACCATGGTTTAAGGAAGAAATGCTTAAGGATGGTAGCACTGCTTCTGATGACGTAAGATGGCTAGCACGTGGGCCTAGCTTCAACGTCATATGTTGGAGCGGATACGACATCAATAACTTTTCCTTTTATATAAAGGAACAAGATAACAAGAGTACCATGAAAAATAGTGGGGTTATGATCGTTGCCGAAGCAATGCACTTCTCTAGTGCAAAGGACACAAAACCCGTTAAAGTACCGACACCTTACTTTGGATATATTGAAGATATTTGGGTGCTCGATTACACTAAGCTTACGGTGCCAGTTTTTAAATGTAAGTGGGTTGATAGTAACGGTGGTGTATAAACCGACGAATTGGGGTTCACATTGGTAGACCTCAACAAGTTAGGTCATATAAATGAGCCTTTCATAATGACTTCCCAAGTAAAACAAGTGTTCTACATCACTGATCCTTCTAACAAAAGGTTGTCTGTGGTTCTCCAAGGAAAAAGCATGTATAATGGTAGTGATGAAAATCAAGATTCAAATCTTGATATTCCTGAGACTCCTTCTTTTTCAACAAACATGCTTACTATAATCGAGGAGACACAGATGGACGATGTACATGCCGCTCGTGGTGATCATCATGAAGGGATATTGATATAGGTAGTTTAAACTTAGTATACATTTATTTTTATTTATACTTCAGTATTTATTTTTAGTTATAACCTATTTTAATAAATATATATTGTTTCTGAACAGGCATACATATGGATCAGTCGGATGGCCCACATGCACGGGAGGACACTGTGGGGCCTACGCAGGACCCGATCGCGCCTACACCTGATTCTAGTGTAAGTTTACATGTTATATACTATCTTTAATCCTTCTTTTTAATGTAAGTTTATAATGTTACAACCCTCTATTTTATCATTTTTTTTTGTCCATACAAACATCACAGTCTCAGAGGAAACGGGGTAGAGGAGCCACGACTTTGAAGAAATTAGAGAAGGCCAGGCAAAGCGGACAGAAGCTTGAGGTGTGCTTTGATGCTAATCTAAAGACCTAGGGACCCCGTGCTAAAGAATTTAAAAAGTGGGTGTTTCTACAAGCGAAGCAGCACATTAGCATCAACTACAACCATTGGAATGACGTTCCACATAACGTTAAGGATCGGATTTGGGAGGCTATCACGGTATTTTACCTTTACATTCTTTTGATTTATATTATTAGATAATTATCCGAGTTATAATCCATCCAGTTGTTATGTATTTAATGTGTAGGTAGCTTGGACTGTGCCAAATGACGAGGATCATCGTACGAAATGTATGAAAATGGCATCAAAGCGTTGGAATGGGTTCAAGCATAATCTTACCAGATGGCATCAAAGCGTTGGAATTGGTTGATTAAGTTAATTTTGTATACTTCTTGTAGATCATTTAACCGTATTTAATTATGTGTTTTTGTTTGAATAGGCTAAGGCAGAGAAGGGTAGGCAGAATCAGGCGAAGAACGTCCACCGCCACACCATGTCTCAGGGTGGGAACGAGACTCGGATCGAGGAGATGATGGCGGATAGACTGAGGGTGAAGCAGGAAGAGCACGCTGCTAGGATAGAAAGATGAGAGGTGCCCGAGGGCACACCATTAAGTCCTCCGTCGGACATCGACCGCAAGGATGTCTGGTTAGCCGACCGCATGACAAAGACAGGATCTTTTAAAGTTGATGCCACTCGCGAAGTGGCAGATAAGATTGTAAGTAAATAATTAACTTCATTTCAATTGATATTTGTATAGATATTTTTAACACTTTTCACTTGCATGTTTTTTCATTTCTTCATTGTAGATGGATCTTAAAGCACAATGCTCCCAGGGCTCATTCGTCCCTTCTGGACGGCGGGACGTCTTGATGACTGCTCTAGGCAAGAAAGACCATCCTGGTCGGGTTATTGGTGTTCCTGGGAACGTGACCATCAGAGAATATTATGGCAAGTCTGCTTCACGAAAGCGGGTCGTCGATAAGGCATCAATTTTGGAATCCATGACTCAGCAGCTCATCTCCAACCCTGCTATTACAACGCATCTGATGAAAAGCTTACTATCCAACCCAGAATTCAAGCAGGTGCTTGCTAGAGAGCTTTCCTCCGTCGGTTCTCTGGCTTAACGTGGTTCTCTATCATATTACAAAACAAAGGTATAGTCTAAAAGCCCTAATATGAAAAAAAAAATAGAGTATGTAACTAATTGAAGCATGATTTCTTTCTTTTGAAGTCATACAAATTGCTAAAATTACTCTAGCAACCAGCAAGTATCAACTGAAATGACCAATTTTATCTGAGTGGTAAAAAAAAATTATTTATGTTGAAATTAACTTACCAACTTCTTAAATCTTACCCAATGAAAAAATAAGGTTGGGCAAAGCTCCTAAGAATTTTTATTTGAATTAGGCAAATCTCTTTAAATAAAAAATTAGGAAAATCTCTAAAAATTAAATAAGTTGTTAATACTTGTAAAATTCATTTGGTAATCCCTAAATATTGTACTTCCCACTAGAAAGTTGCTCTCAATTTAGGGAGTGTCTAGTCTTTCTTTATATCCCATTATGCATGTGCAAGGAAGAAGTAATGTCGCATGCCTTGCGAAATTGTGGTTCACTGCCTTTAAATAAGAAAAATGTTGTGATATGGTACATTGGGCTTGGCCCAATGTTCAACTCTCTCTGGCCCATCTTCTCCTGCTGCCACTCGCAAGCTTGTCTCTCTGGCCCATCTTCTCCTACTGCCACTCGCAAGCTTATCTTGCCTTCATGCAACAGAATCAGTTAGGTTAGAACAGAATCAGTGTAACAATCTTCATTCTGTTCTTGGGATCCTTTTTTCTCTCCTTTTCTGTTGTAGGCTATGTATATATATAAAGCCATGATTCAGGGGTAGAAAGATATAGATTAAAAACTTTCATTCTGAGATATAGATTAGAGACTTGTGAGTGATAATCTGGAGAATTGAGAGAAGGGAAGAACTGTGGGAAAATCTAGGGAACTTGGTGGTTGATGAACAAGTTCTGTGATTGTAACCAAGAGCTAAAAACTCTAATTCATAGTGATCTTCTCAAGTCGGATTCAGTCCCGGGGACGTAGGAGAAATTGCTCCGAACCTCGTTAACAATTCTTGGTGTTATCTCTTCCTTAATCTTTTACTTCTTTAAGTCTTTTACTTTCTAGTTGTAAGTTTAATTTTCTGTTCTGCCAACATTGCTGCATGTTCTTTTCATGTTCTGTTTGCTGCATTTTTTCAGGCATTGAACCATACGATTCTGTCCTCAGCTATAACTGTTAAACATGAAGAGTGCTAAGCTGGAAAATAAATCTGTTGTTGATTTGGATGTGGATGGTGCTGACTTAGAAGCTGCTGACATGGAGAGTGACACCAAATTAAAGAACATTCTAGACTCAGAGGATTCACTTCAGCATAAGGAATATTCACAGGCATGGAAATCACATGGAGAGTGAGGGGGAGGCACCACACCAGAGTCATGATTTCAGTTATGCTGAATCATGATAATTTGTTAAGTTGTTAGTAGCTTTGTTTTGGTGTAATAGGGCCTAGCTTTGCTTCTGGTGCTCCTGCACCTCTTTATACAAATACTTCTCTTGTTTCTATTGAAAATCATCAATGAATACACATATTCATTCGATCAAACCATTTCTCCTTTGTTCTGTTTCCCTATATTTCCTACCCACCATGTGTTTGATTAAAGTTTAAGATGGTATCATAGAGCATTCTAATCTCTGCTACCGCTGCAAGCATATCTCATGGCTCGAGGTAATCCTTCTGGTTCTGGTTCGGGTATTACAAACAACAATGCAGGCAATCAGCCTCCAAAAGATCCAACACAGGACACATCAAGTCCTTACTATGTACATCCGGGCGATGGCCCCTCTTTAGTGGCAGTAACCCCTGTTCTTAGTGGAAATGGCTCCAATTACCACTCCTGGGCTCGATCCATGAGGAGAGCACTGGGAGCCAAGAATAAATTCGAATTTGTAGATGGTTCAATTCAGATTCCTGACTCTTTTGATCCTAGCTTCAAGGCATGGAGCAGATGCAACATGCTCATACACTCCTGGATCATGAATTCGGTTGCTGAGCCAATTGGACAAAGCATTGTCTTCCTTGAAAATGCTATAGATGTCTGGAAAGAGCTGAAGGAGAGGTTCTCCCAGGGAGACTTGATCAGAATATCAGATTTGCAATGTGAGATCTATGGTTTGAAACAAGGATCACTTACTGTTACAGAGTTTTTCACAGAACTCAAGGTTTTATGGGAAGAGCTGGAAAGCTACATGCCAATGCCCGTATGTGGATGCCCTGTGAAATGCACTTGTCAAACAGGTATGGCCAATGCTCAATATTATCACAATCTGAATAGAACCATTAGATTCCTTACTGGTTCGAATGACAACTTTTCGATGGTCAAGTCACAAATCCTTCTCATGGATCCTTTGCCATATTTGAATAAAATTTTCTCTATGGTGATACAACATGAGAGGCAATATTGTGGTAATGATGATGCCAAAATTTTGGCAAGTAACACTGACTATAAAAGGCCTCAAGGCCGAGGTAGAGGTGGCTATTCCCAAAATTACAACAGCAAAAATCCTAGTAAGGTCTGCACCTATTGTGGAAAGGTTGGGCACACAGTAGAGACTTGCTACAAGAAGCATGGTTTCCCACCAAATTGGCAAAAGAGCACATCGAATCTGGTCACTAATGTAGCAAGTGATAGCTGTGAGTAGAAGGACAATGAAGAACCTAAGCTAATTTCCCCAGGATTTACTCAGGAACAGTACGACAAACTGTTAAGCCTCATTCAAGGTAGCACTGTGACACAACAACCTCCTGCTTCCTCAAGCCAGGTTAGCCTGGTGACACAATATGGTTCTGGTTCTGCTTCCTTTGAAAAACCAAAATCAGGTACATCTCAATTTTCCTCTTCCTTGAGCAGTAGCTGTCTTGGCTCCTGGATAATTGATTCTGGAGCTAGTGATCACATATGTTTTTTGCTTAAATGCTTCACTACATATACACCCATCAAACCAGTGAATGTCAAGTTACCTAATGGGCATTTTTCAATAGCTAAATTAGCAGGAACTGTTGAATTTTCGCCTGGTTTTTGTGTCACAAATGTTCTCTATGTCCCAGATTTTTCATTCAACTTGATTTCTGTCTCAAAACTCAGTTATGAACTAAATTGTGCTGTCATTTTCAATGGTTCAAAATGTGAAATACAGGATTCGAGAACCAGGAAGATGATTGGTTTGGCTGAGTTGTTTGAGGGGCTGTACTACCTGCTGATAGGCTCCAAGCTTATCAACTCAACAAGAGCTCAAGAAGAAGGGACAAAATACTTACCACAATCAGCACTTTGGCATTTTAGATTAGGACATTTGTCCAATAGTAGGATACAATCCTTACATAGTGATTTTCCTTTTGTGAATGTTGATGAAAATTCTGTTTGTGATGTATGCCACTATGCTAGGCATAAGAGATTACCTTTTAGCTTAAGTCCAAGTAAAGCTTCTAAATGTTGTGAGTTGTTGCACTTTGATATATGGGGACCCATTTCTACACCTTCAGTTCATGGTCACAAGTATTTTTTAACGGCATTAGATGACTATAGCAGGTTCACCTGGATAATTTTGCTTAAAACCAAAGGGGAAGTAAGTGATCATGTGAAAAACTTTGTTGCTATGCTGGAAAATCAAAATAACACCAAGGTGAAGATAATAAGAACAGACAATGGACCAGAATTTTTGATGCCACACTTTTATGCTTCAAAAGGGATAGTACATCAAACAAGTTGTGTGGAGACTCCACAACAAAATGGGAGGGTTTAAAGGAAACATCAACATGTGTTAAATGTGGGTAGAGCTCTTCTTTTCCAATCAAAACTCCCAAAACAATATTGGTCATATGCTGTGTTACATGCTACCTTTATAATTAACAGAGTCCCTAGTCCTCTCTTGAAAAATAAGGCTCCATATACTGTTTTGAATGATGAAGTACCAGATTTGCACTCATTAAAGGTTTTTGGATCTCTTTGCTATGCATCCACAATTCACTCTCATAGAACTAAATTGGAACCAAGGGCTAGAAAATGCATTTTCTTAGGGTATAAATCTGGTATGAAAGGAGCTGTCTTACTGGATTTGAATAACAAGGAATTATTTGTATCTAGAGATGTGACATTTCATGAGCATGTTCTACCATACAAATCTACTCAACCCTTATCCAGGTGGCATTACCATTCCCCCAATTATCATGAATCGATCTCCAATCAGCTTTGATCTGATCTCCAAATGCCACAACCAGCTTTGTGTCGAAAAATCGCACGGAAAGGCATCTTCCTCCTCATCTCTCGGACTACATATGCACCCTCACCACAGCCACTCCATCATCTTCGGTACTCCTTACCCCATTTCCGAGTCTCACTCATTCTCTAAATTATCTCCGCACACCACAAGTTTTCCTTGTCTATGAGCACAAATGGAGAACCACAAAGTTACGAGGAAGCTTGTAAATATTCTTGTTGGAATGAGGCCATGCAAACCGAGTTGGAAACCTTAGAAAGAAATGGCACAAGGCATGGACTTGCCTCCAAACGTCAAACCAATTGGAAGCAAATGGGTCTACAAAGTGAAACACAGGCAGATGGCACAATTGAAAGATACAAGGCTAGATTAGTAGCCAAGGGTTACAATCAAGTTGAAGGACTGATTCTGTACCGGGGGGGGGGGGGGGGGGGGGGGGGGGGGGGGGGGTGGGGGGGGGGGGGTTTTTGATACCTTTAGTCAAGGGCCAAGTTGACCATTAGGGTGCTACTTGCCATTGCATCTATGCACAATTGGCATTTACATCAACTTGATGTAAATAATGCCTTTCTACATGGGGATCTAAAGGAAGATGTGTACATGGCAGTCCCTAAAGGTGTGATATGCAGTAAGGAGAATATGGTTTGCAAGTTGAAGAAGTCACTATATGAGCTCAAGCAAGCAAGTAGAAAATGGTATGAAAAATTGACTTCCTTGCTCCTCACCCAAGGATATTGCCAATCCACTTCGGACTACTCATTATTCACCCACAGCAAGGAAGGTGCATTCACGGCTCTTTTGGTCTATGTAGATGATGTAATTCTTGCCGGAAACTATTTAAAGGAATTTGCAAGGATCAAGACTGTTCTGGATGATGCTTTCAAGATCAAGGACCTAGGTGTATTAAAGTATTTCCTTGGGCTAGAAGTAGCTCAATCCAAAAGTGGCATTTCAATTTGTCAAAGGAAATATTGCCTAGATTTACTGAGTGAAACAGGACTTCTTGGGTCCAAACCTACAAAGACTCCCTTAGATCCATCCATCAAGCTACACCAAGACTCTGCAGAGGCATATAGGGATATTAGTGGATACAGGCAGTTGATTGGAAGACTCCTCTATTTGACAAATACTAGACCGGATATCACCTATGCGATTCAACAACTAAGTCAGTTCCTTAGTGCACCCACTATAACTCACTATAACTCAGCCTGCAGGGTGATAAGATACTTGAAAGGGAGTCCTGGCCGTGGCTCTTCAACTGTTTGGGTTTTCAGATGCTGATTGGACTGGGTGTTTGGATTCCAGAAAATCTATTACCGGGTATTGTTTCTTTATGGGATCATCCTTAATTTCTTGGAGAACAAAGAAACAACAAACTGTCTCTAGGTCTTCATCAGAGGCAGAATATCGTGCTTTGTCCACTGCATCATGTGAGCTCCAATGGATATTATATCTCCTTGCTGATTTAAATGTGAAATGCCATAGATCACCTGTGTTGTACTGTGATAACCAGAGTGCGATGCATATTGCTGCTAATCCGGTCTTCCATGAACGCACCAAACACCTTGAAATTGATTGTCTTTTTTTAAGGTAAAAGGTACAAGATGGTACCCTACGACTACTGCCTGTTGCTTCCAAAGCTCAACTAGCCGATTTCTTTCCTAAGGCTTTGCCACCTACTGCCTTCATTCCCTTCATTTCCAAGCTGGGCATGATGGACTTATACCATGGTCCAGCTTGCGGGGGGGTGTTAAACATGAAGAATGCTGAGCTGGAAAATAAATCTGTTGCTGATTTGGATGTGGATGGTGCTGACTTAGAAGCTGCTGACATGGAGAGTGACACCAAATTAAAGAACATTCTAGACTCAGAGGATTCACTTCAGCACAAGGAATATTCACAGGCATGGAAATCACATGGAGAGTGAGGGGGAGGCACCACACCAGAGTCATGATTTCAGTTATGCTGAGTCATGATAATTTGTTAAGTTGTTAGTAGCTTTGTTTTGGTGTAATAGGGCCTAGCTTTGCTTCTGGTGCTCCTGCACCTCTTTATATAAATACTTCTCTTGTTTCTATTGAAAATCATCAATGAATACACATATTCATTCGATCAAACCATTGCTCTTTTGTTCTATTTCCCAATATTTCCTACCCACCATGTGTTTGATTAAAGTTTAAGAATAACAAAAAATGATTATGTAAGTTTTGGCTTACTAAGAGTGGTTTAAGAGCATATTATCACTTGTTAGCAACCAATTCTAATTCAATTCAAACAAGATGTTCTTTGTGTTGCTTCATGGCATATGGTTGAGTCGCAAGAAAAACCCATACTAACTCTCATGTAATCGTGGGTTCCCTTTCTTTAAACTCAAGACTATGGTCGAAAGACCGCAGTACTCCAACTTGAGAGTAGAGGATCGTTCATCTACTGTCCTAAACCATTGATAAAACTTTCTCGATGAACCAAATGAAGGAACCATGTGTTTCTCTTTGCACCCTTTGGAGGATTCTTAATTTGTAGTAGAAAATCTCTCGTTTGGAGTGTGTAGCATTGGAGCTCCCTGATGACGAATACCATTGAAGACAAATCTTTCTTCACTGCCCACCCATTAGATGTACGGACCGAACTGATTAATGGATTTGCCAAGGTACACATATAATAAGTCCAATTTCGGACCAGTTACATGTTGAAATGACAGCTGAAACCAAGAATCTCGACACTGACCTTCAAATGTTAGTCTACGAGATTTATAACAAGTTCATCAGCGCCACTGATACTATCAAGAGCTTATATCATGTTATGAATATTCTTAGCTCCAACTGCTCCACAATGGCTTGAAGTTCACAACTTTAGAAGATTGTTCAATTTTTTGTACTCCAAAATCTGAATCCATTGCATTGTTTTGTTGTTTAAGGAGGAAAGAGGAGTTGGGAGTGGTTTCTAAGTTCTTTTTTTTTTTAACTAATGGGTTCATAATCAGTGAAAAGTTAGGGAGCACTGGCCCTCTAAAATAATTTGAGAGGACTCTAGACATCTCCACTATGGCCTATACAAAGCAAGAGGACACCTTCAACTTTCACCCTTCCAAGTAGGGATGTCAACATGTGGGGTGGGCACGGGTAGCACTCTCCCACCCCCGCCCCGTCGGGTGAAAATCCTACCCGTCCCCGCCCGTTACCCTCACGGGTACCCGCCAGACGGGTATTTAACGGGTTTTGCGGATACCCACGGATACACCGATATCGATGGATATTGTTTACTTTTTTATATTTCTATCAAAAACATCTGAGCAAAGGCAACATTTCTTCGTGAACAAAAAGTTGTCATGTCAACATTTACAACAATATTCAGGTTGCTAATTAGATCTAATCGTTTTCTGGATGGATTTTAACAACACTAAGATTGAGAGTTAAATGGATCTAAATAAAGATTAAGCAGAGAGTAAAATAGATCGAAACAACAGAGCAGCAACAGATCTAAAGATCCCCAGCAAATCGTGAGCTCCATCTGACAGAGTGGCTGAGGTTGAGAGTTGTAGAGAACGTGGTTGGCGTTGCAGAGAACTGAGTCATGGCGGAGCGGCGGCGTGCGAGGATCTGAGTCGCTGCAGAGCGGCGATGCATGGGGGTCTTAGTCGTGGCAGCGGAGCAATTGCACGTGAGGGAGGATCTGACTTGCGTCAGCCTGTGTTCGCGGAGGGGTGGTTGCGGGCTTGCGTCGGTGAGGGTCTCTGTACTTCGGACACGGCGGCGAGGGTATCTGCACTTGACTGAAGAAGGGTTGGGACAGTGTGTGGTGTGGGCGTGTGGCTGAAGAAGAAGAAAAGAAAAGAAGGGTCTCAGCCGCAGGGGTGTGTTCTGGATGGGAAATTAGGTTTAGCACTTAGTATAGATATATATAATAGGGTTGGGCTATGGTGCACCACTCACATTTTACACCACCCACTACACCACCCATGTGGTAAATTTTGGGCTAATCAAATTGCCACATAGGTTGGTCAAAATTTTAAACTTTCTAGTTGTATTATACTGTAGTCAAACTATATGAATACAGTATATTATAGTATAATATATGTGTTCTTTGTATTTACAAATTTAACTCATATTAAAATAATGTTTTTTGATTAAAAAAACTGATTATATTACAAAATATTATTGACAACGAACATTATTTTAATTCATATTAAAATATTATTTTACAATATAATTAGTTTTTTTAATCAAAAACATTATTTTAATATGGGTTAAATTTGCGAATACAAAGAGTACATATATTATACTACAATATATTGTATTCATATATTTGACTACAGTAGAAATAGAACTAGAAAGTTTGAAATTTTGACCAAACCCATGTGGCAATTTGATTGGTCCAAAATTTGCCACATATGAATGGTGTAGTGGGTGGTGCAAAATATAGGTGGTGCGCCTTAGCCTAACCCTATATAATAAAAGGGTATTATAGAAATTAAGTAACGGGTGCGGGTATCCGCCTGCATGGGTAGTGTGATACTCGCCCCACCCTGTTTATAAGCGGGTATTGAAATTACCCGTTTATTTTACCTTCCCTGCGGATACCCGTTTAACTACCCGCCCCGTGCCTATTGCGGATTTTATCCGAGGGTATCCGTGGGTGCGGGTAAAATTGACATCCCTACTTCCAAGGCACCGTGAGGTTTGAACCCCATAATGGTCGGAATTTATGCTGCGGGCCTTGATCATTAAATTGTTTAAGGACATACTTTGTTAAATAATTTAATTAAGCACTTATTTAATAAATTATTTTGAAATAAATGAAAAATAATTTACTTTTCATAAGCTTCCTTGACAAATTTATTGAAATAAGTTAAAAAAAGTTTTTAGGAAGGTAACAAGCTATCTTCATAAGCTATTTTCATAAGCTTATTATCATAAGTTGTTCTCATAAATCAAATAAGTTCTCCATAAGTTCTTCCAAGTACAGTGATTATAACTAAGAACTTCATATTACCTGTTTGTGCCATATTACAAAGGAATGCATCACACTCATCCTTCTTTTCAAATCCCATCAGATTCTTCATGTAAAAAATGATGATAACAGAATACCGAATATTGTATCTCAACTGGTATGCACCAATACAAAATATGTGCAGAAGATGGAGGTTTTGTGAACCCTGTTTTTTTTTTTTTTTGCTATATCACAATTGCTCACGTATTTTTAAGTCGATATTAGTGGTTAAGCAAAATCCTTCCTAATGGAATAACAGTAGATTTTGAACTCCTGATATTTTGCCTATAATCATAATCCACTTTTACAATGACCAATCGCTAATTCACTATCTAGTGGCTCCATGAATTCATATGTAATCATTTTCTTAAATAATTTGAGTAGTCTTAATAAAGTTATTTTCCCATGTAGGAAAAATGCCACATTTTTCTAGCAACATGACTTAAAAATTGAAAAATAAAAAACAAAACAAGTTACTAAAACATGTTTAATATACTTAATATAATTCTCACATTATTTTTTTTACTCAAACGGAACATTTCGTTTAGGAGCTGATTTTTTATTTATTGAAAATGTTGACATGGATATAGAACATTCTCGCTTTTGATCCATGATATGAAAAATGATTCCCGCACATGTTTTGAGGATTATGCTTACCAAATCATCTCCATAAAAAAAATGATCAGTTGAGTTCATTCCCACAACAATGGAATGATTATAGTCTTATATACGACTCTTTTGCTCTCTGTCATTTTCAACCACATTAGCTCTATTAGCCGCTTTCCAATTTTGTCACTGCCATCTTCATCCCAAGTGTCATCCACCAAAATCTTTGTGGGGTGATAATTTCTAACTTTCCACTAACACCTCCCAACTTCCATCTCAACAAACTCACCAAACCCAACCTCTACACCCAAAAAACTCGTAAATGAAGATTGCGGTGAATCTAGTATTGTAGTAACATATAGTTTGGTGGTTAGGATAAGATAATGACATAAAATATAAGAGTGTTAGATAAGAGTGAGATAAAATAAGATTATGACAAGATATGAACTTGATAAGCTCTCATTCAGTCCAATGTTTGATTTGTACAAGATAACCCACCAACATATGATATAAATTATATATAAATGACAAATTACCCTTATGTCAAAATTGCATATAATTTTAAGCGGGATTCCAATTCACCCACAATTTGCTTCTCTGTTAGAAGATATTAGGAGGATGATACTCCATTTTCTAAAAAAAAATGCATATAATTCTTTTTTCCAAAATTAACTTTTAATATACTTTTTTTGGTACATTAATCCATTTTCCGAAGTATAAAAAATTATATAGAAAATAAAGTTGTAATATATATTTTGACCTTTTTATACAATAGTGAAAGAATTTTGATTTGAAAGTCACGCTGAGGACTCATACCCATGTGTGCGTTTCGAATGTCAAGAAACTCACATAAAAAAGTGACATTAATTTTGGGGCTTTTGTGTTGAATCAATTCGAAATGGAATTATGGATGAGGCCTACTCAAAATCGCATGAAGAAATTCACGAATCGTAGCTCACATATGGACGTCAACGGCGAACCCAATTTCTTCATATGGGTTTACTTGGCTAGAGGTTTAAGATGATCTTTCTAGCCACACTCACATTGCGACTTGTGGCGGCATGGGATAACAACGAGAACTCGAACAATAGCGGCCTTGTAGATCTAATAACGATGCACGTATGGGTTTGCGAAGGAGTGGCCCACGATCCCCCAAGTGGTGGAGATACGATAGGGTCGTGCGATGGAAGTTTGGGTGCAGGGCAGGCCTAAACGATGACGAGATCTCAAGAATGACAAATAGAATTTGCGAGGCAGGACAAGATTCTTAAAGACGCAGTGATTTTGGATTATTGGGGGTTGAGCGTTAGGAATTTCTACAAAAATGCTCTCCATGCACATGAGTAATTTCTACAAACTAGTGTAGTTGCCCGTGCGTCTCACACGGGCATCTATTAGATGATTATTTTTCTAATATTTATAACTAATTTTAACATAACAACAATCATTGTGATAAATTTTAAAATATAAACTAATACTACAACAAATTGGTGCATTATATCAAATAGTTAATGAATAACAGGCTGGTCGCGCTGTCGCCACGCGCCAAAAAGAACGAGCGTTTACAAAATAATGTAGATAGGGAAGCGACAACTCGAGTATCGTCTCTCAAGGACTCTTAGGTGTTGTTGTTATTAACAGAAAATCAGTAAAAGTCAAATTTGGGGGTTTTGAGATTGAAAACTAAATAAAGAAAACAGAACAGAAAAATAATGCAATAAAAAGTAATTACCAAATAAGCTAAAGAACGATCAACCTACTGTTCTTGGTTTCCCACTATCACCGGTTCATATAAATCCAAGCCCTAAGCAGATTCTAATCTCCTCCCGGTTGTAGCAACAATTAACAACGCAATCACTACTACGGATGTATGTTCCTATTCCCGAAATAACAAACGGGGTTAAGCCCTCATGAACAAACGAACATGAACGAACACACGCGAAATAACAAACGCGATTAAGTATAGAAACATAACATCACCGAAATAAATCAACACAACACTATACACTCCTGAAATAACAAACAGAAATGTATAACATCGCATTGAAAAGAGAAAAGCAAATAAAACAGGAAATACAGAACCTCAAGTGTAATTGAATCCAATCACAGTAGATTAATCTAGGAGACTAGCTCTCCATTACAGACTTAAAAGAAAAGAAAATAAACTACTGAAACTACTACTACTGACTAAAAACTAGCCAAAACTGGCTAACTCTGACTAACTCTTCAGTTCTGTCTAAAACTGACTTATATACAGTATCTGGAATCAGCGGACTCGCGAGGCGAGCACACATTCGCGAGGTGAATAATGCGAACAGTCTTCAGCTTTTGGTCTTCTCGCGAGGCGAGCTTATCTTTCGCGAGGCGAAACTCTTCAAATTCCAAACTGTCATAGCCGTGACCTTCAACACGCGTAAGCCGTGATGGCTTCTGGTCTTCCAAGGCTGGATTACTCGCGAGGCGAGTCAAGTGTTCGCGGGGCAAGACAGAATGGTTGGCAATTTCTGGAACAGCACCTTCTGGTTCGCGAGGCGAATGCCCTTTCGCGTGGCGAGACACTCCAGAATTATTTCTTTTTATTAACCTGAAAACAGAAAATAGCATAAGTGCTTTATTTAACTCTAAATCAACTAAATTAACCTAAAAATACTTTACAGACTCAAAATGCTGCTTAAAGACAATCAAGTCTAATTTGGGTGAAAATGATATAAAATTAGCACAAAGCCAAGGTTTTTATTAGTTATAAAACCAGTCAACCAGAGGCTCATCAAAATACCCCAAACTTAAACTTTGCTAGTCCCCAAGCAAACTAAAACTCAAAAATCAAAAAGACTCAAGACCTTGCAAAACATGGCAAGCTTAAGGATTCAATCAACTTTGCACAAATTTCAAGCACTTCATCAAAATAATTTTCTTCAATGTTTCCCCCCCTTTCAAGCAAAGCAATCCCCATAATAATTTATTCTAAACAATTGAGAATTTCATCATTCCAACAATCATTAATCTAAGCAGGGGGTCCAAGTTACACACAAGAGGGAGATCACCAAATTCAAACAACTGCCTTCCTCACAGGGGCATTTAGTGTTCACTCAATCGCTCAGTTTTTGTGTCAGGTTAACAACATTCACTCAATTTCACTTTCAAGGGCACTTCCCATAAATTTGATTTTCATCTCCAAATGATTCCCACAGAAAACATGCATGCAACATCAAAAGGTCTTTTATGGGTTGTAATGGGGCCTGGCTAAGGGTAAGATATACAAAGGTACTGGGCTGAGACCCTAGGAACTAAGAGAGCATGAAACACTTCAAAACATTAAAATTCCACTCAAGTTCCTTTTCTCATTCATCTTTTTTGCCTTGGGTGACTAGAGCCTCTTTTATTTTTCTAAAACTTTTATTTTTTGACATTTTTACACTTTTCTTTTTTTTTTCTCTTTTTTTTCTATTTTTTTTTTCTTTTTCCCAATCCCAAACAACACATCACACCTTGTAGCCACCCCAAACTTAATTTCTTGTAACCATTCTCTTGTCAAGATTCCATGCTCTCCTAATCCTAAGATCGGGTTAACATGGTTTTTCAAATTTTAGGCTCATAACATAAAGTTATCAAGAATTAACAGGCTGATCAGGTTCAATGGGGCTAACTCGGGAACATGCATTAGGGATGGTTATTTTAGGCTAAGTAGTTATTTACAAAGAAAATGCCTAAATCATTTGAAGCAAACACATAAACATGCAAACCAAAAAGAGACTCAAGCAAATTCAGGAAAGTGCAACTTGAAAGTGATTCTCACAGTCAAAAACATGTTGGAGGCTCAAAACCTCACCTGGACATTATTTGCAAATTGTTTGGCAGAGATTCTATCCCTAGTGTGTGCTTCCTATCACCCCAAACTTATCATAAATCATGCCATCATAACAAAATCTCAAAGTTCAGTTTTCAATCATATGGGGATCAAATTTTCAAAAATTTCAAGTCCTAGGGGTAACGGTCAACAACTATCATGCAATCAATCTATGCAAAATCAATAAAATCCAATAAACTTGCCAACACTAGACTTAACACAACTCCCGAGCTTCTCAAATTATTCAGGAGCTTTATTGAAAACACAACAGAAATAAAGCAAGGAAAAGAAAATTAAAAAGAGCAAGGTTCAGAAAAACTCATTGAGGCCGGTTCCACCAGGATCCCACTGTCTGTAACATAAGGCCCAAGTGATAGCCAAAGGATGGGAGTTCATTCCATGCTTCCATAACTTGCAGCCTTGATATAGGAGTGAGTACTTGACAATTATGATGACCTCGCCGAGTACGGCGGACTTCTCACTCCCTCTTGGGTCACAGATGACCTCTTTCTTAACAAAATCCTCCCAATAAAATTGGGGTTCAACCACTTGGACTGGCCATGGTGCAAAATCCAAAGGCTTAAACTCCATCACTGGTGGCTCCTCATGGGGAGGTGGCAAACAGTTAGCCGGGGTTACTGATGCTGCTTCATTTTCTGTACTTTCTTCATTCACTGCACTAACAAAGTTATCACCTGCTATACATGCAGAAATTTCAGCACACACCACACAAAGGTTAGTGTTAGTAGAATCAATACATATATCACAATAAACTGAATCAGTAAAATTCTGAATGTCTGGAAATTCAGCAATTAGTTCATCCATCCCATTACTCTCAACACATGCATATGAGTTAATTGAATCATCTACTTCCAAAGGTTCTTCATCATCCTCAAGCACGGTGAAGCAGATGTCCTCCTGATCCTCCTGATCCTCATTTTCTAAGTTTCCTGAAAAGAATAAACCTGCATAACAATCTATACACAAAGCAGTGCCAGCACAATCAGCACATGCATTAGAATCAGGGGATTCAACACACAGTTCATCAACAGAAACATTATCAAAATTATCATCAGGAATAGCCACTTGTGAATCTGTATGTTGTTCAAGGGGATGCGGAGTTAGCAGTGCAGCCGAGTTGGCAACAATTTGATCAATTAGAATGGGTAACTTCTGAGATTCAGCTTCGCTCCTCTGTTGGGCTTCAAGATTTTGTTCTGCCATTCGCTGATTTTGCTCTGCCATCCATTGACTGTTCTCCTCTATCATCCGTTGAATACTTGCTTGGAATTCTGTCATTTGTTGTTGCATCAGAGAAGCTAACTCATTCATGGTGCTCTGTCCTCCACTTTGTTGGCTAAAATGATTATTCACTCCAAACATGTCACAATCACTATTAAACTCATAACTTCCAGTGAAATTAGGATAATGTATGCATGGTGATGGTTCACTAAAATCAGGATAATACATGCATGGTTGCTCATAATAGACATTAGGCACATAGTTTTGCATATAATTATCCATGGGGCAAAATAAAATTCACAACCAGACAAAGCAGACAAAACTGACTCAATAAAGAGATTTTTATTTATTTATTTTCTTCTAATAAAACAAACAAGAGTCCCCGGCAACGGCGCCAATTTTTGGTCGCGCTGTCGCCACGCGCCAAAAAGAACGAGCGTTTACAAAATAATGTAGATAGGGAAGCGACAACTCGAGTATCGTCTCTCAAGGACTCTTAGGTGTTGTTGTTATTAACAGAAAATCAGTAAAAGTCAAATTTGGGGGGTTTTGAGATTGAAAACTAAATAAAGAAAACAGAACAGAAAAACAATGCAATAAAAAGTAATTACCAAATAAGCTAAAGAACGATCAACCTATTGTTCTTGGTTTCCCACTATCATCGGTTCATATAAATCCAAGCCCTAAGCAGATTCTAATCCCCTCCCGGTTGTAGCAACAATTAACAACGCAATCACTACTACGGATGTATGTTCCTATTCCCGAAATAACAAACGGGGTTAAGCCCTCATGAACAAACGAACATGAACGAACACACGCGAAATAACAAACGCGATTAAGTATAGAAACATAACATCACCGAAATGAATCAACACAACACTATACACTCCTGAAATAACAAACAGAAATGTATAACATCGCATTGAAAAGAGAAAAGCAAATAAAACTGGAAATACAGAACCTCAAGTGTAATTGAATCCAATCACAGTAGATTCATCTAGGAGACTAGCTCTCCATTACAGACTTAAAAGAAAAGAAAATAAACTACTGAAACTACTACTACTGACTAAAAACTAGCCAAAACTGGCTAACTCTGACTAACTCTTCAGTTCTGTCTAAAACTGACTTATATACAGTATCTGGAATCAGCGGACTCGCGAGGCGAGCACACATTCGCGAGGCGAATAATGCGAACAGTCTTCAGCTTTTGGTCTTCTCGCAAGGCGAGCTTATCTTTCGCGAGGCGAAACTCTTCAAATTCCAAACTGTCACAGCCGTGACTTTCAACACGCGTAAGCCGTGATGGCTTCTGGTCTTCCAAGGCTGGATTACTCGCGAGGCGAGTCAAGTGTTCGCGGGGCGAGACAGAATGGTTGGCAATTTCTGGAACAGTCACCTTCTGGTTCGCGAGGCGAATGCCCTTTCGCATGGCGAGACACTCCAAAATTATTTCTTTTTATTAACCTGAAAACAAAAAATAGCATAAGTGCTTTATTTAACTCTAAATCAACTAAATTAACCTAAAAATACTTTACAGACTCAAAATGCTGCTTAAAGACAATCAAGTCTAATTTCGGTGAAAATGATATAAAATTAGGACAAAGCCAAGGTTTTTATTAGTTATAAAACCAGTCAACCAGAGGCTCATCACAGGCTCCGTGGCAAATTTTGCATGACAAAACTTTTAGTAGAACCAATTTGAAAAATAAAATAAACGTATAGGACCAATTTACCTATTTTGCCTATTAAAAAATAAAAAAGAGAAACAATGTTAATATCGATTTGTGAAAATATCATTGAATGTCAATATAAAATTCATTTACTTGACAATCTAATATAAAAATTAAAGTCTATTAGCAGTAAGCTAAAAATTAACTGAGTGAATTCATTTGTCATATTTATATAGCTTTTTGATTTTTTTTCAAATAATAATAATTTACTCCATGCAATAATAATATTTAAAGGTAAATAACTAATGCAAAATTATAGTTATGCTTTTGAAGAATTTATCATATCTAATTTACCATTGTATTAGCCGATATTTAAGGAACACAGAAAGTGACACCGCAACTTTTTAAAAATCAAACATTCATAAAAGAGTTTAAACCATAAAAGCACAAGTACCACATCCTCCGTTGTTATACACAACTTTAAACCAAAAAAAAAAGCTTGCAACATCAGCTCAAAATGTACACCAGTTATCTTTGTGGGTGTACTAATCAAATCAATTTTAGAACTTCCATATGCTTTTTTGAGGTATCCAAATCTGGAAGAGGCAAAGAGCCATATGTGGTATCTACAAACTTGCATTTGAAGAGACAATATTAATATATCATCACGTTGACAAACTTGCAAATTCATTACATAATAACATACTCATTAAATAGTAAACAAAGTTTATTTAAAAATAACATACTCATTTTCACAGTTATATCAAGCATTTTATAATAAATTACACAATTTCTTTTCCTGCCATTTATTTTAACTCATGGGAGCAACTGTACTACTTTACACCTGAATGCCGCCCCCGCCCCCACCCCCAACCCCTCACCCTCACCCTCACCATTGTATTCCATGTGTCCAACGGTAGTCAATTGAGAATGTAAACTAACTTAAGCAAAAAGATAAGAAGAATGGCAACATGTTTTTTTTTCCCTCAAAAAGTCAAATTGATATGTGAAAAGGATGAACTCATTAAGAAATTCAATTAAGCTCAATAAACGACAAATTTCTAGTGATCATATCTAGAGAGTAGTTTTATGATATCTCATAACATATTTAGTTTATTATTTATTACTTAATCATATAAAACAAATACCAAACCATGCACAACACAAATTCAATAGTAAGCAAGACCTCCCCCATGCAGATGGTTATATCAAACATTTGTACAACAGACCAAAACTACTACCCAAAGCTAATTTTAAGTAAAGTATATCAACCTTGGTAAGTTCGGGTTATGGTCCATTGGGAAAATGGACTTAAGTCACATTCTTTTATTCTTGAACAATGTCACTGAAAGAGGCAATGTCAATACATGAAAATTAATGAATTCTCCTTCTGACACGTTTTGCCAAAAGTAATGACAAACCAACTCATAAAAAAACCAACTCACCAACTACAATGAATTAGATATCCACGGCAGTGAATTAGAGTCACAGAGAAACATACAAACACAAGAAACCCAATATAATTAAAATGGAGTCATGCAAAAGAACCTATTCAAATTCATTGTATTTAATATTTAAAGAATTAAAGAATATATTTAAAAGCATATATTTATTATTTTTGAAACTCCGTGTCCAAGAGGAGGGGGAGTTAATACATCACAAATATTAGATCACATAAAATGAATTTATAATACACAACACGATCATTTCTCAGTAACTATTCATAAATGAAAAAGGGCATCTCAAAGGGTTAATCACACACAAAGAAAACTAAACATACTCGATATATAAAACACATAGAATATCAGGGAGGGAGGGAGGGAGGGATGGGGGGTGGGGGGAGGGGGGAGGGGGTGGGGGGTAGAGGAGAGAGGGGGAGGGAGGGAGGGAGGGAGGGAGAGGGAGAATGCACATGAATTCTCAGGCCTGTTGGGTGCTTTAGGCTGCCTATCACGGGATGGCGAATTCTCAGGCCTACTCCATTTATTGTCACTCCCATCATTGTCTCGTCGATTACCACGATCATCTCTCAATCGGCCTTCAAGACCTAATCTTTGTCTTAAAGGCTCATCTTTCTACAAGTAGAACAAAAATGGACCATAAGAATATGAAACTCAAAGTCTCAAACAACTATGACATTGCTCAGAAATACAATGCAAAGTTTAAGCCATTAATTCCTAAAGGTTGATACATCAGGTTATTTGCACTCATACATGCAGCACACATCCAGAAGAAAATTCAAAAACTCGAGTATTTGACAACCTGTGCAGAACCCAACCACATCATTGCAAAAATGCAAAATTAGGGATACACAACTACCAAAACGTACACATCAAAAGATTCTCACAACACAATCATATAGTTTTATCAAATCCTGCATCATTTCTAGTAATATCTTTCTTCAAGATGTTGAGAATATGTATGACGTATCTAATGTCTAGATTCATTGCTTAGGCTAAAGTCTAACCAAATATATAATTATGGTAATTAGGATATTGTACCATTGTTGCTCCTGCCGAGATCCGACTTGCCGGAATCTCATCGTAGAACGTCAAACCAAAAGTGAACACAGGGTTTGTTATGGCTTAACAGAATATTGTATTCCGGTGCTACGTATCCCAATGGGAATCAAAGCCAGACGTAGTTCTAGGTTCAACCCTTGACCATACGGTGATCTCAATCCCTTAATCTTGTATCTGATGAATACCAGCGAGCAAGGACTCTTCAATAGTCTCTTGGCCAAGCTGGTTCCTCTAATACGCTTAAGGGAGATTCACCTAGCTCTGTTCAAAAGTGAGTCTCTCTCATGGGTTCTCCTCTTTTTATAATAAGATCCTCACATCTTTAAGAGATTTGGATTTATCTCCTTTTATCTCTTAAATCTTCTTTGAGATATGATTTCCTTAATTTGAGGGATTCATCTCTTCTAACCGGATAAGGTTATTTGAGATAATATCAGAATCATTAAAGATGATATCAATATCTTATCTTTCCCACCTTTATTGAATTGGGTATCCAAGCTCGGTGGCCGGGTTTTGCTCCTCGACCAGTACACAAGTCCACCCAAGCTTCGAGCTCAACGAAGCGTAGAAGTTTTCATGACAGGAGCCGAGCTTGGCTTTAAAATTATCTAGGTTCAGGATTTATTAAGTAAGACTTCTCCCCTTTTTGCCACAGTTCGATGGCCAATCTTCATACATTGGCTAACATTTGAGTTTAGCGGCTTTGGAAAGTGGGCCTAACAATCCTTTCTTTTGATTTCCCGGTGGCCGAGCTTGATACCTCGACCTCAATTGATTTCTCGGTACATTCGGTGGCCGACCTTGACACCTCGGCCCATATACAAGTCCCCTGAGCTTGTCCTTAGTGTCGATAAAGTCCATGATTTGCATAGATCCTCTTACTTCGACTAATCAAGCTCGGTGGTCGAGTTTCACATCTCAGGCAGTACTCGAGTTTAGTGGTCGAGCTTCACATCTCGGCCAGTAACATGTTCTGAACAGAAGATACTTCAATCTTACCTTTGTTAAGACAAGTTTAGAAGCTGGTAGCTGAGATTCAACTTATCAATAATTCAGGCTCAAACCGATCTTTTGGAAAGTCAAGCTCAAACTCGGTCATTAGGAATTTACCTCAGGCTTGTATTTTAGCTGAAATCTTTGATGCCTTCGAGATGCTTATCTTGAGAGTTTGAACTTGACTCACGTTTTTCCGATTGTAGCTCGGTCTTTGAAGCTTTTGAGAGCTCTTAGCATTTCATTCGAGCAGCTCTTAACCCTTTCATCTGGTGGATTTTGAAATACCTACTAACTTGAAGCTTGACCTTGAATGTCATTATTTATATGATCTTGAAGGTGTGTCTCAGAATAAACTTTCCTAATATCTTTTCCAATTTGTATGAGAAAATAGTTTTCATACAAGTTCTTCATAATAACAATAGAGTTGTAGGCTAAGAGATATCCTTTCTCTGTAATTTTCGAGAATATCCTTCCTTTATCCCCATAAGCCCTCCAAGCTCTGAGCTTGAAATAAGCGAAAGAGCTTAAATGTCAACCCGCATATCTTAACACACTTTTTGGTGTCGAGGACTTTGGATTATGATTCACGGGAGCATTGCTCGGAAATTTATTTTCTGTAGAACCAAGTCTTGCTTGGGTTATCGGCTTACTTGACCGAGCACTGCTCGGATTTTCGTGCGGAGCCAAGTCTTACTTGGGATTCCGGCTTATTTGGTCGAACACTACCAGGATTTCCTTCAAATCTTGGGTCTCTAACATGCATGATCTGTTGTGGACATTATCTTGGTGCGAAGGTGTTGTGCTCGGCCTAGGATTTTTAGTGCAAGGGAGGAAGCATTGCTCGACCTCGACTTTTTTCAGTGCGTAGTGCCAGGGAGCATAGCTCGACCTCAGCTTTTTGGTGCGAGGGAGTAATGCTCGACCTCGGCTTTTTTGGCTTCTGCCCTTTGTTCTTAGCTTGACAATTTTAACTCGGGCCCTTTAGTGGATTCTCAAGTTATTAAGCCAGCATATGCTCGGCTTTTACTAGAATAAGGCCTTGACGCGAGCATGAAAGCCACGGCTGCTTATGCTCTCTGAGTCTCCTCCATTACCCGTTTTTCGAGCCACGAGCTTTCTAATAATGTAAAGAAGATGAAAAGCATGAAGGCTGAAGCTGCCCGAACTTTACGCACTGGGTATGAGCTTGAAAAAGTCGTGGCAAAGTGTGAAGAGCAGACTCGACTAATTGGGTAATTGAAAACTCGAAATGTCGAGCTTGAGAAGACCACCTCCTCTCCTCAATCTGAGCTCTCTAAAGATAAAATGAAAGGATTGACTTTCAGAGGGCTGCCAAGGCTTTAAAGCTTTCCCTTGACAATCTTCAACAGTCTCTTGCTACTGAGAAAAAGGCTAATCGCAAGCTTCAGTTCGAGTTGAAGGAAGCTAAAGCCCAGATTATAAAGGAACACGTTTCTGGGTTCTCGCGTGCTATAAAACAAATCCAACTCTTTCTTCCTAATTCTGATCTTTTGAGAGCCGGTGTGGACAAGGATTTTAATAAGGATGGCGTTATGGTTCCTTTGTCAGAGCTCGATGATGAGGAAGAGGAGAATAATGAATAGCAGGTTGTGGGAGAGGAGGAGAACAGAGGAACTGAAGTGTTCGTGCTCGAGCCATCCTCGGTTGCTCTTCCGCAAACTGAAGACATTATTGGTTCCAACCTTGATGGAGTCTTTGCTCATGGGAATGCCCATGAGTAACTTAGCAAAATTTTAAGATATTATGTACTCTTGGCGATGCCCTATGTACTTTTGCTTTATGAATGATAAAGAGTTCATGCTTCGGGAACATTATCCCAGGCTCTACCCCCTTCTTTTTTTTTTTGACTTATGGTATTTAACCCAGCATTTGGATTTACTCGGTTAACTTTCGTAAGTTTTTACTCGCCTTTTATGCTTGGCATTTTAATTTGGCCTCGTGAGCTTTTTGAGCTCGGCCCTATCGTAGTTAACTATTTCATGTTTTTCTTGCTTACCTTTTTAGGTTCGGCCTTTTGATTTTAGCTCGATCGGCCACTTCGGCCAGGCATTTCGACTTTAGCTCGGTTGATTTTAGCTCGATCAACCTTTTTAGGTTCTTTGATTACCTTTTTAGGCCGGCATTTCGACTTTAGCTCGGTCGATTTTAGCTCGATCAACCTTTTTAGGTTCTTTGTTTACCTTTTTAGGTCCAACATTTCGACTTTAGCTCGGTCGATTTTAGCGCGGTCAACCTCTTTAGGACTTTTATCTTTTTAGGTTCGGTATTTTGGTTTCATCTCTATCAACCTCTTTAGGTATTAGTTTTGCCTTTTTAGGTCCGGTATTTCGACTTTTAGCTCGGTCGATTTCAGCTCAGTCAACCTTTTTAGGTTCGGCGTTTCGACCGCAGCTCGGTCGATTTTAGCTCGGTCACCTTTTTAGGCTATTTGTTTACCTTTTTAGGTTCGATTCTTTGACTTTAGCATCGGTCGGTTTTAGCTCCGTCAACCTCTTTAGGTTATTTGTTTTCCTCTTTAGGTCCGACTCTTCGACTTTAGCATCGGTCGATTTTAGCTCAGTCAACCTCTTTAGGCTTTTTTTTTAGGTTCGGCGTTTCGACCGCAGCTCGATCGATTTTAGCTCGGTCACCTTTTTAGGCTCTTTGTTTACCTTTTTAGGTCCGACTCTTCGACTTTAGCATCAGTCGATTTTAGCACGGTCAACCTCTTTAGGACTTTTACCTTTTTAAGTTCGGCATTTAGACTTTTGCTCGGTCGACCTATTTAGGTTATTTATTTTCCTCTTTAGTTTTGGCTCTTCGACTTTAGCTCGGTCGACCTCTTTAAGTTATTTATTTTCCTCTTTAGGTCCGGCTTTTCGACTTTAGCTCGGTCTACCTTTTTAGGATATTACAGAGGGAGTCCGAGCTCAACCTCTTTGTTTTAATTATATAGGGAGTCTGAGCTCTACTTTTTAGACTTTAATGGAGGGAGTCCAAGCTCGACCTCCTTTTAGTTAGCTTGAGAGGGGCCAGTTCGATCTGTGGTCTTTAAGGGAGCCGGAGCTCGACCTTTGATTTTTGAGAGAGCCGGAGCTCGACTTGTATCTTCATAGGAGCCGGAGCTCGACCTGTGAGTTTTGAGGGAGCCAGAGCTCGACTTGTATCTTCATGGGAGCCGGAGCTCTCTAAGATATCTTCTTCCGTTCTCCGAGGCCAAGCTGTGGTGGTCGGGCTCTCTAAGATATCTTCTTCCATTCTCCGAGGCCGAGCTGTGGTGGCCGAGCTTTCTAAGATACCATTCAATCTCTCAAAGATGTTCATATGGCAAGTGGGAAAATCACGAGTGCTCCATTTTTGTCTTGTGGAGACTATGTATTATCTAGAGTTTGTATCAACCGAGTTGACTCAACTGAGTCGCGACTCTCACTCTCTTTAGTTTTATGGAATAACTTGATAGAGACACCGTCTCTTTGCATGCCTTGGCCATGCACCCTTTTCTTTAAATGTATTTCAGAAATATATTATTAATGCTAAACATGAAATGATACTCCCGATGGGCATATATGGGCAACTTCATTACTAGTTTAAAGCCTCAAACTGTGTCTCATAATGAGTACTCACCAAGAGCCCTTTTGAAACTTTGGCACTGCCCCTTATGTATCGGATACTAAGTGTGAGCAGATTCGAAAATATTGTTTATTTCAAAATTAAATAAATTAGAACCACTTATCTGGTTGGTCGTTCGCAGTAGTGGGTAAGCAACCTAGCAGTTCCCTTGGCTTGCACCCCTTTTAGATGAGGAATGTACTACAAGATTGTAACCACCTTTAGCCACGAGATCAACAGATGCTCTCAAATGCATACCATAATCACGATAAAGCATAAATATCTCAATTGGTGGATTGGGGATAAAGAGATACTCTCGATTCAAAGTCTATGATGAAAGCAATTCTATCTTTAAGGAATAGCATGGTACTCCCCCTTAAACCCGGATAATTATTTTTAAAGAAGATAAGATTTAATCAAACAGAACGTAAAAATACTTATCTCTTAGATATGTAACATGGTGAAGTTTGGAGACCCCACACGATCCTGAACCTCTTCATCTCCATTCAAATGAAATCTTTCATCTACTGTTACGTGACAATATTCAAGGGTGAATCAACCCTCAAATCTAAGTTAATAACCTCTAGCATCTCCCCGTTGTGGGACTTTTGCCATTCATGTTAAATTTGAGATAATGATAAAAAGATAGATAATGCCAAAAGGATTGAACCCGAGGAAACTGCACAGGGCCCTTACCACATTCGCATGTGCTATAGGAATGTAATTCTTTAACACCAACATGATTCCATATTGACATGATTATCATTGAAACTGCATGAGTCAGGAAAACAAATTGAATGTATACAGACAAAGTTCCTCCTCACGAATTGATTTCATCATCAAATGGTAGTATGAATTCAACCTGACCAATTAGAAACTAGCCATCAAACCAATAAAATCATGAAAATTGGTAATCAAATCATCCATCCAATGCACGTAAACTAATTGCATAATGTATATTTTATAGTAATTAGAAATCAGGTATCAATGGGTATAATTAATCATCATGTTAAAAATTGATACTAATCAATGTACTGAGAAATCAATAATTTCCGAGTGGCGGTGTATCACATGCCAACATCTGTTCGGATAATAAATAAATACTAACAAAGATAAGTCATTCCTCCCTGATTTTCTTTCATGATGAGAATACCAACTTTGAAGAGACATTCATTGCATGAGTTTTGACAGATGATTTGATCATTGGTTCATCGGATATTGATTAATGTGCGGCCGGGGAAAGTTTGCCTCGGCCCCACGATGGGCGCCAAATGTTCCTGTCGAGATCCGACTTATCGGAATCTCACCGTAGAACGTCAAACCAAGAGTGAACACAGGGGTTGTTTTAGATTATGGCTTGACAGAATATTGTATTCCGGTCCTACGTATCCCAATGGGAATCAAAGCCAGACGTAGTTCTAGGTTCAACCCTTGGCCATACGGTGATCTCGATCCCTTAATCTTGTATCTGATGAATACCAGCGAGCAAGGACTCTTCAATAGTCTCTTGGCCAAGCTAGTTCCTCTAATACGCTTAAGGGAGATTCACCCAGCTCTGTTCAAAAGTGAGTCTCTCTCATGGGTTCTCCTCTTTTTATAATAGGATCCCCATATCTTTAAGAGATCTGGATTTATCTACTTTTATCTCTTAAATCTTCTTTGAGATATGATTTCCTTAATTTGAGGGATTTATCTCTTCTAACCGGATAAGGTTATTTGAGATAATAGTGACGACCAGCTTAGGTCCTATTGTGTTATATAATGTTTTGGGAATAAACTAAACTGATAATGATCTAGGTGTAAAAATATTTGAGGCAGTATAGTTGTATGACTTATATACATTATATATTTAAGTGTGATTTGATTACGTTGTTGTGATTATGAGGTTAAAAGAAAAGAAAAAAAAATTATCACCATATTTTGAAAAGATAAGTGTTGTGAATTTTTTTTTTTCCGAAAGCAACCAGCAAATTATGTTTTATTTCCGCAAACGGATAATCATGTGATGACCCGAGCTAGGGTGTCACACCTTTCATTAGTAATAATATCTTATTAAAATCTATGACAGGTGGTCATTAAAAAAAAAAAGCAAACGGAAAAAATCAAAAAAGGCAAAAAAGGAGCGGAAACATGGAAGACCATTTAAAAAACATAGCAAGCAACGAAAATAGGTTCGAACATTAGAATATTTATCAATGTTTGATATGATCATGATCATGAATAAACCTAATGCAGAATTAATAAAAAAAAGGATATTGGTGCAATACAATAAAGACGGTAACAAAAATGGAGATTTTAAGATTTAAATTAATATAATAGTTTTTAAGAGGCCAACCTGGCACAACTAACTCCTTTTTCCTTTAAGAAATTCTGCCTTTAAGACACTGTGACCTAATCAATTTTGCTACATAAGATGCCTTCCAGTGTATTTGCTTAGATAGAATTCTTTGGAAATATCCTGAAAGGATGATAAAAGAAAGAGAAAGTTGGACCATGTCAAGGAGGTCACTCAAAAAACACCAACATCACCAAAAGTTAAAAAACATTTATTTATATCTCATGCTCAACCATAGTAAACATTAGATTCATGAGGAAGTCTAACATTCATGGTTGGACCTGCACTCATCCAACAATATTAGTTAGATTCTCTAGAAACATAAAATGCATAGAAATTATTAGGTTGTAAATAAGAAAGTGAGGACACAAAGCCTACCTTGTGGTTAAGACATGGACACAATCCTTGTAGGCAACTACAAATTGATTGATGAAAACATGAAGCGCAGCCTCTTTTCCTCCACCTATAACATTAAGGTCCATTATATTACATGAGAAATTTACTAAATAAACAATTGTTGATGTGAGGGAAAGAAAGAAAGCATGCATTTAGCATCATTCTTACAAACAGCAGTAACACACAAATTTAGAAAGCACATATGCTGCTTCTTTTGTTTTGATAGATAGATAGATATATCATACAAACCGCATACCAAATATGACTTAAATGCATATACAAAATTCTCAATAAATAGCTCATATGAAACTCATCAAGCTTCAGAAATTTAATATACAACGATAATCTATTTAGGAGGAATAGAACCTAAGAGGAGGAAGTTTCTGGAATCTTATAGATGCAAAATGATTCATGCCAACTGTAGCTTTATTCATATAAAAGAAACATACAAATCAATGTACATTTAAGATGTTATGGTGCAGATTCATATAAATCTGTTTACGCCGAAGGATTGATAAGAAAAAATAGAGTAGAAAATTGGCTAATTGGCTTTTAGTGAAAAATGTAATTCTGGCATATTGACGCAGTTGAAGAATGATGAGTAATCCCACCTATTTCCACCAGCTAACATTAATTCCTATACAAAAAGAACTGGACTGCTTCCGCCTACTAAAATTAATCATCTCCTCCACTCATTGCATTTTAATTGGAATTCAAAACTATCATTATCGGTTTGACTATGATTATACATGTCCTTTTTTCTTTTAAGTTTTACTTGCAGTAGTGCAGAGAAATGGTTCAAATGCATTTCCATTTCCACAGATTTGAAGGGTAATAAGATATATCATTTGCCGTTGTCACGTACTTTCAAATTTCTCAAATTACCCAAAAAAACAGGTTCATGAAATAAATCAAGGATCTAAGCAATAAGATAAACCTTGGATTGGTTAGCAAAAATGTCTTCAAACCTTGAGCAATATATGATCAATCCTCCTAAAGACAAAATTAAGCATATTTCCTACCATGTCTCAGATCATCAAATTATTCCCTTTAACTTTTCGTTTGTGAAAATCAATCATTTCTGCTGAAACAAAAACAGATTCCATTCAACAATCATAACCTTCCACTTTTAGCCTTATCAAAAAGGCCAAACAGAATATAACAAATCCAGAAACTGATGTGAATTTGACTGAATGATCCATTCAAACAGTTGATCTGCATTGCTTCAATATATGATTGGATGTTAAGGACACCAAGAGAAACTGATTCAAGGTCAAAAAAAATTGGGGAGCAAATAAGGCTAAACCCGAAGGATTAACGATCCTCAATTGAGACAGGATTGGTGCAGTTTCATTATAAATACTATACCTTAAACAGATCCAAACTCCAACCTCCTTTTGCTGATAAAGGTTCATCCATTCATTGATTAAAAAAATCCAAACTCCAACCTCCTTTTGCTGCATAGCACTGTTACAAAGGATAACACCATACATAGTTAAGGACGAGTTCATCATAGTTATGTAAAGGAAACAGAAGGCATGCACAATGATGTTCATAAAATAGATAACATAAATGAATGGGTCCTGTCTCAAAGCACAGATAGAAACCATATTGATGATAGTACAACCAAGCAATGATGAGAATGTACAGCGAACGTGATTTATCAATAATTACAATTAATGAACTAAAATGAAAGAAAACGAATGAAAAATGGGGCTCCAGGAAAAGATATCTTACATGTGTGCCTTTTTCTTGAGATAAATTAAATTAAAGAAAAGTGATATATACTGGAGATTGAATTTGGAAAATTTTATTGAAGCAAACATATATCTAGCGGAGATTGAAGAGAAACCTCATCCTTAAGGTTTAAAGCATTATCATCCAGAGAAGTTACTGAGGCAAACAAAAGAAGGGGGTTGAATTGTATTTGTTAATAATTTTCGAAAACAACCTTTAAAATAATTTTTGCACACAAGGAGATTAGAAACAGAAGCAAGCACAAAGAAAAAGATCATTCTTAAAAGACTTTAACAAAAGCGATATCAGAACCCCTCAGTTAATAAGAAACAAATAAAGCTGTAAGAGTTAAGAGACAAGATGTTTTTATCATGGTTCACTCTCTTCCAACCAAGAGTTACGTCCAGTCCCTTCTACTTGAAGGATTTTCTCCACTATTTCCCGAATAGATTACAACCAAGTATTCAACACCTCTCCAGGCTACAAGTATTTCTTTCTTACCAAGCCTCTTCAGGCTCTAACTCTAACAAAGAGATTTAATGATTGATCTTCTTAACTCGCTATGTGTGAGGATATGACAGTTTAAGATCGGATGAATATTTTCACAATATTCAAACTAAGAATACACACTCTTGCTTTTGAAAGAATATAAGAATGAGTGATTATTGATTGGCAAAAGTTGAGCTCGTAAGGTTGTGCAGTCAAGAGCGTAATTCTTCAATATCTCAGGTCTTCTATTTATAGTGACCTTCTTCTTCATTTGTCTTTCTTCAACGGTTATTTTGAATAATCTTGTTTAGAAATAGAATTTAATGCATGGTATCCGTTATGACTGATAGCTTGATTGTGGCACGCTAAACAGTACTATTGGTTATCGAGGTAGCATGAAATTGGAGGTTCACTCCTCTGAGTATTGCAGCTTAAGAACTTGTTGTTCCTCCTTTGTGAACAATCCAGCTTTTTCAGCCATAAAGTTGTCATCGTACAGATCGTTTTGCAGTATCTTATTGTACGATTCTGCTTTTTACATTTCTTGATGGTACTATGTTTCTTTTACAACAATGTAAAATATTAAAGCAGATAGGACAATAGTGAAGAGCAAATATTATATTGAAATAAATATCAATCATTTGAAATAAATTCAAGAGATCCGGATAGCATTTATCTATTCGAAAATGGAGCTCGTCTACTTTAAGAAACTTCATCTACTTAGTTATATGTGAGACTAAGTCTGGTTCAACAGATTATTTTGCTCGTCCGATGATGTGACATATCCTCTTGTCTATCAAGTCTTTGGACTTGCTTTTCCTCAAAGAGTTAAAAAGATCTCAATCTAGTGACGTGGCATTTAGAGCTTATCTACTAGATTACTTTATTTTTCAGTTCATTTACTTCTACTAATTACTTATGTCTGCTTACGTGGCAAGATGGACATGCTTATTATCAAGTCTTTGGACTTGCTGTATCTAACAAGTTATTTTGGTATTCGTCTAGCAAACACTTAGAGCCTCGTCTACTTAAGAAAACCAGTCTACTCAATTAAATAAATAAGTAACTTTACCAAAGTATTTGAGCAGCCCTTCTACAAGGGTGGACACATATTTTTCAATGAAAACTTATCCCATTTTTCTTTTACTTATATGTAAATATTCCTGCACAGCTGAAAACACATGTTAGATCTCAACTAACACTTTGCCAAGCAAATTTAATCCTTTTGTTAGCATCAAAACTTAGAGATTATTTAATCCAAAACCACTTTGGTTCCAACAATCTCCCCCCTTTTGATGATGACAAAACTAATTAAATTTGAAAAGTAAAGTCTAAGAGAGCTTGCAGCCCCCCCTCCCCCCCCCCCCCAAAGACAAAGCATTCAAATAATTAAGCAGAAAAAACATATGAAAAACAACAGCATATAAGCTAACAGATAGGTGCAACAGCTTATCATACTTAGAGTATATATAAAGGAATAAATAAGTATAGTCAGTAGATATCAAAGCAAATAAGCAAACATAAGTATCAGAGCAGTTAGCAAGTAGAAAAGAATATGCATATGCAGACAAATATAAGCTTTTCAAAACTGTGTATATATATATATATATAAACAAATCTCTCATTTTCTTTACTTTCTCCCCCTTTTTGTCATCATCCAAAAAGATAAAAGGAGAGGACCATCGTTGTCAGTATAAGAGGGGAAAAAATAAAAGGTAAAGGTTAAGCAGGAGAAGGTGGTGGAGGTGGAGGGTTCTGAGTCTGACTTTTCTTGAAGTCCATGAGGAATCCCAGCATTTTATTCACAACCTCTAAGGTTGGAGCCATTGAAGTTTGAACTTGCTATTGGACATCCTCCTTTATTTTCTCGGTCATCTTTTCAACCTTCTCATCAACTATCTTGTCAACTTTGTCATCAACTATTTTTCCAAGAACCTCTTCAAGATTATGTGGCAGAGCCTGTTGCCTTTAACTTTCAGTGTGCTTAGTGTTCTCGAATGATCTGAAGGGTGCATCACAAATAGAGCTAATGGTTGAGAAGATTGTTTTCTGATGAGCTCTGATTGTGAATGGATTTAGCTTTTTCCTCTAAGCCGACAGTAGTGGCAATTTGACCAGGTTCTTCAACAACAGGTTCATCTGCGATAGGCTCTGAAGTAGATGGAGGGAACACTGAGACTTCTTTTGCCCATCTGATGGGGTAGATGAATTCCACATTCTTACTATTTATAGGGAGTCCCCAAAGGTCTTTATAGATCATATATCTAAAATTTGAAAGACCACACTTCCCTCTGGCCTTAGGAATTTCCTTCTTCTCTTCTTCGGTCAGTCTAGAGGAAGATGCCTCTCTTGTGCAGTGAATAATATGAGATTTCCAGAAATCAGCAGCTCAATGTTCATTGATCAACTCAATGGATTCAGTATGCAAAAAGAAATCCAGCATTGAGTAGTCAAAATTTTCTTGATGTAGATCAAGTATTGCTGATTCAGCTTCAGGCATGACTCCTTTGAATCTTCTATTTTTCTTGTCTTTGTCCTTATTCAGATCTACCATCGGCAGTCTTGGACAGATTCTGTAAGGCATGATTCCAACTCTGGTTGCTTCATTGTGTCTCAGCCGGGATGGAGGGACAAAATGCGCGGCTCTATCAACTCTGAAATGGCTGAATTCCGACTTCAGCATTTCATAGATGAGCTGATCCAGAAAGAAATCAGAGGCCTTCCCATAGACTCTAGGATGCTCAAAGGATACCCACTTTGTGTCCCTTGGCATGATCATGGGAATATACTTTGAGGATCTTGCTCTTCGCTTGAGACACTCCGTTGTGCCTCTTTGTGTCATTATAAGTAAAACCTCATTATTTAATTACTTAATCGCACGCTTAACATGAAAATACGTAAAAATTAAAACTTAACTTATAAAGTATACAACTTCATATAGAATGGCATATCACAATATAAGTATATTATGCATATTACAAAACACTATTGAGGATATCCTATCAGTAGGATCTCTCACATGTATATACTTAGACAAAAAGTTAAACAGCGGAAAACATAATAAAAATACGCATGTCACCATGTCTTTACGTTATCGTGGCCACTACCACTCCTGTCACCATCCCTCATTTGCATCGTGGCACACCCTCATTCTCATTAGGATGTTCCACCTAGTGCACACCTCCATTCCCATTAAGGTGTTCCACCCCCATTCCCTAAGGTGGAATTGGTCTCGTGAGAACTCTCGATTTTTATGTGTACTATATTACCAATACACAGTGTATTATATTAGCAATACACATAAGTGTTTTACGTGTATTATATTAGCAATACACATAAGTGTTTTACGTGTATTATATTACCAATACACATGAGTGTTTTACGTGTATTATATTACCAATACACGGTGTATTATATTACCAATACACAGATATCCTTGCGTATTATATTACCAATACACTTTTGTCTTTGTGTATTATATTACTAATACACTTTTGTCCTTGTGTATTATATTACCAATACACGGTTGTGGACAACAACACCTATACTTGAATCTCACCAACCCGTTTTAACAATATCCTAGTGCCTTAACCTTCCATTAGAACTTGACACATATTCTATGCCGTAACACCTCTTTAACATACATTATCTAGGTTAGGCACTTCTAAATCATTATTATCCTCACACCCAAAACAATCATCTCTTAGACAACATATATATCTTTGCTTAAAAACCACTGAGCATAATAATACAAACCAGGCAGATCATGCATAACACAATATCAATCAAAATATTCTCATATTACCAACATGGCACAAAATCAATTCAATAAAAGTAATAAAATCAAATCAACCATCAACAATATAAAATCAACCTAATATCGATAAACCTACAATCCCTGAATCTTCATTGGTTTTCAGAAAAGGTTTCCAATGTGATGTTGGTCTTGTCGATTACTTGACTACTAGTAGGGTTTAGGTTGCCCTACACAATTATTATATAATCTACTACTTATCCATTCCGATGATAGGTTGGTTCTTTCCCCCACCTGGGTTATCACTGAACTCCCAAACTCGAAGCTCCTCATTGTCACGGCACAAAGTACTAACTCCACCTTCAACCAATCAACATAATAACCAATAAATCAAACAAACTCATCTATGTTCTCTTTAGGCTAGGTTTGACCATTTAATTCAAATTAGAGTTAGGATTCTTTTGTCAACACAAGCCTTTGGATACTTATCACTTAGGTTCTAGGTAACTTAGCTAAATTACTATAACCTGAAGATATGGAATAAAAATCATCCAACCACTTAGGGTAGGTTTCGGCCTTGTATTACAACATAGGCTAGAAATCTTTAAACTTTTCAATCTCTTAGATTTATCATCCAAATATATTATGGAGCTTAAGTCCATGATCATATTGGAAAATGAAAACAAAACATCCTAGGTCCACAATCATCATAGGTTCGACCATCATAGGATAAATAGGCTAGAAATCTTTAAACTTTCCAATCTCTTAGACTTAGCATCCAAATGTATTAAGGAGCTCAAGTCCATGATCATTTTGGAAAATGAAAAACAAAGTATCCTAGGTCAATAACCTTCTAGGTTCGGCCTTCATAGGATTTATAGGCTAGAAATCTCTAAATTCTCCAATCTCTTAGACTTAGCATCCAAATATCTTATGGAGCTCAAGTCCATGATCATTTTGAAAAACAATGTAAACTTAAACATTCCAATCTCTTAGACTTAGTATCCAAATATCTTATGGAGCTCAAGTCCATGATCATTTTGGAAAATAAGAAATAACACATCCTAGGTTCAATAACATAGAATAAACAAGTTAGAAATCCTTAAACTTTCCAATCTCTTAGACTTAGCATCCTTCTATATTAAGGAGCCTTAGTCCATGATCATTTTGGAAAATGAAACTCAAACATCCTTGCTCTAAAACATTTAAGTTTCGGCCTACATAGGATAATGAGGAAAAATATTCTTTGTTTGATAACGACTCTTAGGTTTAGAATCACATGGTATTAAGAGTTCTAACTCCATGATCATACTTGGAAAGTTGAAACATAGTATCCCAAGCTTACTTATACATATTTTCAGTCATCGTAGGAAAATAAACTATCAAACCTTCCAAGATTTATAGATTTAAGATCAAGGGATAGTTAGAAACTCAAACACATGATCATATTCCAAAAGTTGAAGCAAAAACCTCCTAGGCCACATATGCATAGCTTCGGCCATCATAGGAAGAGATAGGTAGAGATTTTTATTTTACACAACCTCTTAGTATGTGAAAATATAAGTTAATACAAGACTATAGAAAGTGGTTTCAACTCAAAAGGAGTTTTCTACCATTTTAGAGAGATTTTAGAAGTTTAAAGCATATAAAGAACACATAAAGCAAACTAAGAAATAAAAGATGAAACTTGCAAAAAGATTCATATGAGAGCATTACCCTTAGTATAAGGAAGAACTTTAATGAAGAACTCAAGTAGAAAAGATGAATAAAAACTAAAGCTTTAAGAGCTTGAACTTTTAAAAGAAAAGGAAGTAGATAAAGTTTTAGTGGAGTTTTGGAGAAGGAAAGTGATAAAGTGAAAATGAGAGGTGTATATATAGATAATGGAGAGGGTGGAACGAAATTGAGGAGAGAGGAATGAGCTTAGAGAGCAAGTTTTGACCTTGTGCCTTGTTTGGTTTGAGAAGAGAGAGAAAAATAGGTTTTTAGAATATACTATGATATAATTTGAAAAGTGTGATGATTACACTTTTAGAGTGTGTCATAACCCATTTCCATCAAGTCCCATCAAGTCACTTCACTTCTTTTGTGCTATCTAATCGGCTCCATTTCGTACCCGGTTGTATTTTTCGATCGTAATTCTTCCGACGTTTTCGCCCGAATAAATACTTTATTTTATTTCCGAACTCGAATTTTTGAAAATTTCCAATATCATGTAAAACATCACAAAAACACTAACCGTTTTGTTCACGGTTCAAAATTAGGTTTTCTGCTCAGTAAACTTGTACTGGTAGTGAAAACGCAGACCAGCTTTCGTCTGAATTTTCAACCGAGAATTTTACCGTAACCCTCTACCATAAAGTAGACTATGAATATGATTTTATTTTAATCAAAAACACTTTCTAACTCTCAAATTAAAATATAATTAGTTATATTTTAACCGGTTGAACAACATAATTAAAATCAGGCTGTTACATTGCTCAGGGATCGTAGGAAGATTTTTTCTGTTGGGGTCAGTCTCCCAAATAGGTATGATATGTCTCTGAACTCCAACAGTGAGGGGTATGAAAGGAGGAGTTTTGACCAGGTTAGGGTAAATTTTTCTGGGGGGGGGGGATGTTTAGGGGGAGGTGAGTGACTAATGGTCCGAAGTTGTTATGCATTTGTGAAGGCACATTTTTTATTAATCTACAGTCAAGATGAGGTAGGTAAAGGGGTTTAACAGGTGGGCTGACTTCTTCCTCATACTCAGGTAGAGGATGCCATCTGTTGGGAATATGTCGGGTTCAGGTTGGTGAGAGTGAAACAGAACTTTCCATTCTCTTTTTACCTTGGCCCAATCCTCACATTTTCCATCATAAAGAACAGAAGTTGAGGTAAAGGGAAATAAGGTTCTCAAGGGTTTGGGGAAAGGAGCACCAGGGGAAATGCCATCATCTGGTTGATTGAACCAGGGATCATCAGCAGGGATAATATGTTGAAATTGTGGAGTGACTATTTGTGTTGGTTGGGGTGAAAGGGGTGTGGGAATATACACATCATCTGGAGTGGAGACAACAATGTTATTATCAACAAGCACATCATCAATTCTAGTTTCTAAACTAGACACTGAGGCATCTACTGCTATTTGAACAGGATCACTAGCAGAGATGGTTACCTTAGAAGTCTTAGTTTTCTGGATTTTCTTGCTGGTTGCCGTCTAGGTTTTGTTGTAACAGGCACAACGGCCTCAGCAGCGGCAACATAAGTCTTCTGCTTCTTCAGGATTGTACTGATAGGAAGGATGTCCTCATCAGCTTCCCCATCTTCATTGTGTGAGAAGATAACTCTTCTTTGCAGCAGGGGCATCAGAAGGTTCCCTGATAATAATGTCACCAGCTGGTCTCTTGGGGGCAGGCTTCCTTGTTGCAATGGTCTTTTGCCTAGTTACTCTTTTTACTCCTAGGACTTCAGCATTGCTTTGTTCCACCATTTCTTCTTTAGTTTTCATTAACTCCTCGGTCTTGGCCATTGCAGCAGCGACATAGGTATTGAGGTTCATATTAGCTATATTCATTTTACCAAAGTCTGCAGCCGACATTGGTTTTTCAGTTAAGATCCTAACTTGCTCCTCAGGAGTCCTTGCAGCAAGAATTTCATGAATTCCTTGAGCCTTGAAAATCTTGGAAAGAAGATGGTAAAAAGGAAATGTTAAGAGTCTTTTCTTGTTCATCACAGCATCTCTAAATCTTCCGTACAGAATTCTTGGAAGATTGATCTTCGTTTCGGTGAGAAGATGGCAGAGGCAGAATTTGTGCAGAGAGGAGAGGTTGTCTTTGGATACAACCTTATGAAGAACCACCTTATTAAGAAGCCGACGAAGGATGCGAACAATATCCTTCATTTCAACAGCTTTCCAAGTGTGAGTTCTGACTATATCTTCTTTCATGAGACATACATCAATGGTCTCAGAGCCACCCAAATCCTCTTCCCATGACTCGGTAAAAACCAAACCTTCCTGAGCACAGAAAATTGCATCAGCAATAGTCTTCTCCGAGACTACAATCTTCTTTATTAACACCATAGAGAAGAAGTCAGTATCAATCACTTGAACATTCCTCCAGAAATCCCTAATCAGGTTGGGAAAGATAGAGACCTTCTCTGTGAAGACTCCTCCCCACCCGGCTGCATTAACATATTGCTTATGTCTAAGTTGTAGTCTTGCAACACTCCAAGGTTGAAATGATGCTCAATTGCCAAGTTGAGCTTGTCCACGTTAAAGGTTGAAGAAGAAGCCATTTTAGGTGATCAGAGAGCTTAGGGTTTGAAAGCAGAGAGAGCGAGAGGTAGAGATAGCTCGAGAGGTTAGAGAAGTGTAAAGTTTTTCTCAGAGGGAAAAATATTACTTATAAAGGAATTTTGAATCTCAAACAACTTTTGATATAACACGTCATCATGATAAAACGGCGTTAGTAACTTGGAACTATAAAAAGGTCTTGATGGGATTGATAGAAGTACTGACTCAGCAAAGAGAATAAAGGAGAAATTTGTCATTGAGACAAAATAAATGCATTTATTAACACATTAAAAAAAATATGCTTAAACATAGGCAGATATGGATTCGTCTGAAACTATACAATGGACGCGGTAGCCAGTAACAGTGGACGCATCTAATGGACGTGCAACACAATAGACGCACAACTTTTAATAGGTATTAGACGTGCATATGTAGTGGACGCAAAATTAACAAAACAAAAATTTTCAAGGCTAGACGCCTAAATTAATCCACACATATTATATTAAGATGCTTCCTAATAAAGATAAATCTGTCCTCTGCAAGAGGTTTAGTAAAGATATCTGCCCATTGATGGTCAGTATCAACAAATTGTATATAAAATACACCTTTTTGCACATAATCCCTTATAAAATGATGTTTAATCTCTATATGCTTAGCTCTAGAATGCAAAATCGGATTCTTAGATAGATTTATTGCCACAGTATTATCACACGTAAGCGGAATACTACTTACAAATACATTGTAGTCCTACAATTGATGTTTGATCCCGAGAAGTTGTGAGCAGCAAATTGTAGTTGATATATACTCAGCTTCAGCAGTTGATAAGGCAGTGATACTTTGTCTTTTGCTTGACCATGAGACAAGATTAGCTCCAATGAAGTGATATCCTCCACTAGTGTTTTTTCTTTCAATTCTATCTCCAGCATAGTCAGGATTACAGAAACCAACTAATCTGTAATCTTCATTTTTCTTAAAGCAAAAACCAAGATTAGTAGTACCTTTTAAATATCTAAAAATTCTCTTAACTGCTGATAAGTGAGATTCTCTAGGATCAGATTGAAATCGAGCACATAGACATACACTGAACATAATATCAGACCTAGATGCAGTAAGATATAAGAGAAATCCTATCATACCTCTGTATACCTTTTGGTCTACCTTTTTCTCTTTATCATCTTTGTTCAGTATGGAAGTGGGGTGCATAGGAGTATTCATTGGTTTACAATCATCCATCTTAAACTTCTTCAGAAGCTCTTTTGTATACTTGGTTTGGTGGATGAGCATCTCGTCCATGGTTTATTTTACTTGAAATCCAAGGAAGAATTTGAGCTCTCCCATCATGCTCATTTCAAACTCTTTTTGCATCAACTTAGAGAATTCTCTGCATAGAGACTCATTAGTACCACCAAAAATAATATCATCAACATATATCTGTACAACTATGAAATTAAATTTAATGGATTTTCTAAATAAGGTTGTGTCAACCTTTCCTCTATTGAATCTATTTGCCATAAGAAAGGAACTTAGTCTATCATATCAAGCTCTAGGAGCTTGCTTAAGACCGTACAAAGCTTTCTTAAGCTTATATACATGTTCAGGATGGGTTTCACACTCAAAACCCGGAGGTTGCATAACATAGACTTATCCATTAATAAAGCCATTTAGAAAAGCACTTTTAACATCCATCTGAAAAAGCATAATACTCTGATGTGCAGCGAATGAAAGTAGAATTCTAATAGCTTCTAATCTAGCAACAGGTGCAAAAGTTTCAGTATAATCTATACCTTCTTCTTGAGAGAAACCTTGAGCAACAATTCTTGCTTTGTTTCTTATTACCTTACCATTTTCATCAAGTTTGTTTTTGTAAACCCACTTTGTTCCAATTACTTATTTGTCTTTGGGCAGTGGAACCAGAGTCCAAACATCACTTCTTTCAAATTGATTGAGTTCTTCTTGCATGGCTAGAATCCAACCATCATCTAGCAGAGCCTCGTCTACTGTCTTTGGTTCCAACTCAGAGGCTAGTGCAGAATTGTCTTGTTCTCTGAAGGTTGATCTGGTTCTTAGCTTGTAATTGGGGTTTCCAATGATCTGATATTATGGATGATAATTCTTGAAGTACCAAGATTTTTGAACTGTACCATGTTGAGAAGTGGAAGTTTCTGGTTGTTGAGTGAGGCCATCTTCTTGATCATCAACTTTTATCTCATGTGAGTCTCCTGGAATGCTTAGATCAAGATCTGCAAAAGCTTCATCTAGCTCTGATAATTTCTTATCAGGCTGTTTGTCATCAAACTTGACACGAATACTTTCGTCTACTATCAGAGTCCTAGAATTATAAACTCTAAAGTCTTTAGATGTTTCAGAATATCCTAATAGTATTCCATTATCTGTTTTAGCATCAAACTTTCCAAGTTGATCTTTAGTATTCAGTATATAGCATTTACAACCAAAAGGGTGAAAATAAGATATGTTGGGTTTTCGTCCTTTCCACAAATCATAAGGTGTCTTATTCAGGATAAGTCTAATGTATATTCTGTTCTGAATGTAGCAGGCAGTATTAACAGCTTCGGCCCAGAAGTGTCTAAGGACAGAGTTGTCATTGAGCATAGTCCTAGCCATTTCTTGAAGAGATCTGTTCTTTCTCTCTACCACACCGTTTTGCTGTGGTGTTCTAGGTATTAAGAAGTTGTGAAGGATACCACTTTCTTCACAGAACTTATGAAATAGCTCATTTTCAAACTCTCCCCCATGGTCACTTCTGATTGAAGTGATACACATGCCTTTTTCATTCTGTACACGTTTGTACAATACAGAAAAGACCCTAAAAGACTCATCCTTGTGAGTTAGGTGTTAAGTCTCTAAAATGTCTGATGTGCATTTCTTTAAGTTTTGATGAGAACTAAACATTGGTTAATGATTTAATTAACCTTCCTATTGGTTGCTAACCTGTCAATCTAGTGTGCAGATTAAAACCGTAAGAATCATCCGTCCAACGCAAATAATAGAATCATCCGTCCAACGCAAGTGATAGAATCATCCGTCCAATGCAAGTGATTGAAACGCACGTCCAACACTGTAGTGATAGAAGCTCACGTCCAACACAAGTGATAGAAGCTAACGTCCAACATCGAAGTGATTGAAGCTCACGTCCAACACAAGTGATAGAATCTCACGTCCAATACTAAAGTGATAAAAGGCAGCGTCCACTTAAGTGATAAAAGCCAGCATCCACTAAAGTGATAAAAGCCAGCGTCAACTAAAGTGACAGAAGCGCTCGTCTACTGAAGCGATAGAAGCGCTCGTCTATTGAAGTGATAAAAGTGCTCGTCCACTAAGGTAACAGAAGCGCTCGTCCACTCAAGTCTTTGGATTTGCTGAGTTCTTAATATGGAGCTCGTCTACTAGGTTACGTTCAACCAGTTAAAGGAGTATCCATCCAATGACATAGCATTTGGAGCTCGTCTACTAGCCCGAATGTAAAATCTTAAATGGCTAGATGGACGCAACTATTTTCAAGATGGACGCGCTTATCTTATGAACGCGAATTCTATTAGAATTATCAGTATCTTATTTCAAGAACCAGAATCAATAAAAGTCAGAAGTTACTCTCTCAAGCAACCTCAAATATCAGTACCAAAGACCAGTTAAAGAATGCTTCCAACATGGTTTATTCCCTAGAACCTCTGGTCCTTACACGAAAAGGGAATTGTACTCAACAAAGTTCAAAAAGCTCTCTGCACAACTCTGATATGGATGTATCACGATGCATAAAGCCATGATCCTTCATGTTAGAGTACAACGAACGTTCCTATTTCATTAATGGCTGCCCAGAACGACCATATTGCATTTAATGAAGTTCTACTTGAAGCCAACATCTAAGGGAATGTCTCTAACGGATCCTAAATGCTTGAAGACTATAAATACAAAAGTCATTGAAGATAAAGAATAAGAGAGAGAACACATAGCATTAAAGAGCCATTACTTTGCGCATTAATATCTTCACTCTTTCATTCTGTATTCTTCAATAATTTGAATTTATTACGCAGACTTTCCTAAGATTTACATTTAAACTACTCTCTGAGTGTTAGTGAAAGATCTGTCTGTGAGAAGTTGTATTTATTACAAACCAAATCTCTCAAACAAACCTGAGTGAGCTTGAAGAGTCTAGGTGTGCAAAGAATACTTGTCTTGGAGCCTGAAGAGGCTGGGTGTGCAAACAATACTTGAGTCTGTAACCTGATCAGTTATAGTGGATAAATCTTGGTGCTGCCAAGGACTAGACGTAGCTCTTTGCTTTGAAGAGTGAACCAAGATAAATAACTGTGTCAATCTCTCTTTCCTTAAACTCTTTAGTTGCTTTAGTTTTCTTACATCTATCAAGTGGTGTGTTTGCCAAAAGTCACCCTTTCATCCTGTATCCTTCCACTCGTCCAAACCTAGCTTCTGTTTGCGAAAAGATTTCAACTTTGTTTAAATTCTGATAAACACAATTCAACCCCCCTTCTCGTGTTTATAGTTGTCTATTTCAGTTGGTATCAGAGCTCAACCTCTGGGTTGAGCATCTAACAGTGTAGAGGTAAAAGGTCCTGAAGAATAGACATGACTGCTGGAGCTAGTTCAAGTGGAATTCACCAGATTGAAGGAGCTTCCCTAACCAGACCCCCTTACTTCAATGGAGAAAACTACAACTATTGGAAAGATAGATTTCAATGGTTCATTCTATCTACAAACTCTGATCTTTGGGATGTCATTACAGGTGGTCCATTCATTCCCAAGAATGATGATAACACTGACAAACCAAAAGCTCAGTGGACTACTGCAGAAAAGACAAAATGGGAGATGAACCACAAAGCCAGATATAACATCATCTGTGCTGTCAGTCCTGAGGAGTTTGAGAAGGTATGTGCTTGTGACTCTGCCAAAGAAATATGAGACACTTTAGCTGTCACACATGAAGGAACAGTCAAAGTCAAAGAGTCAAAGATTGCCATACTTGTCAGAAAGTATGAACTGTTTGTCATGGACGAAGGAGAATCTGTTGCTCAAATGATAGGAAGATTTCAAACTATAGTCAGCAGTTTAAAATCTCTTGGCAAAGTCTATACCAATGCTGAGAAGGTTGGAAAGATTCTGAGAAGTCTACCTAAACAGTGGAGACCTTTGGTCACTGCTGTCTTTCAAGCCAAGGATCTCACTACCTTGACAATGGATGAACTTCTTGGAACACTCACTGTTCACGAGCAAGAACTTGGAGATGAAGTTGCACCAAAGAAGGGCAAGTCAATTGCTCTGAAAGCTGATCAAAAGTCAGCAAAAGCTTCCATGGCTCTAAAGGCAAATGAGTCATCCAGTGATGCTGACCAGTCTGATCACGAGGATTCTGAGAGTGATGAAGCACTATCTCTCCTGACCAGGAAGATAAGCTTCTCCTACAGAAAAAGAAGTTCAAGAGGGATAAGCCATTCAGAAGGTTCAACAAGGACAAGAACTTCAAAGAATCCACCTCAACAGACAAAAGTCCAATTGTTTGCTATGAGTGCAAAAAGCCTGGTCACATCAAGGCTGAATGTCCTCAACTCAAGAAGGCCCCTATTAAGAAATTCTTCAAGAAGAAGAAGAAAGGAATGATGGCTACTTGGGAGGATCTGGAGTCAACATCTTCTGATGAAGAAACAGAGGAAGAAGCCAATCTCTGTTTGATGGCCAACACTGACTCAGACTCAGACGATGAGGTACATCCTGACTATGAGGAATTACTTGATGCCTATGAGGAGTTGCTGGAGGAATCCAACTGCTTATCTAAGGCCTTCAAATGCTTCAAGAGAGAGTATGTAAAGCTCACCAATGAGCATAAACAGAAATCTCAATAGTGTGAGAAGCTGGCCAAAGAGAACAGCGAGCTGAAGACTGAAAAGTCTAATGAAGCTAAGATCTCAAGTGAAACATCATCATCTGAAGAAGTTGAAAAATTTCAACAAAAAGTGGAAAAGCTCACTTCTGATCTTGCCAAATTTGTTAATGGCAGAGAGAATCTTACTAAGCTACTTGGCTGTCAGAGGCACTCTCTTAACAAAGAAGGTTTTGGATATGTCCATCAGACACATCATAAAGTATCAACTAAAGCTTTTACGGTATCTGTTAAGTCAACTGTAACCAAATCTACACCTGTCTATAACTTCTGTGGAAAAACTGGACATGTTATGTCTAAGTATATCCATAAGAAGAGAAGGAAGTCTTCACAGACTCTTAGAACTAACAGAAATGGACCTAGAAAAATATGGGTACCTAAAGATTAAATAATTTTTGTTGCAGATGTCCTCAACAGGACAAAGAAAATACCACTGCTGGTACCTGGACAGTGGCTGCTTGCGTCATATGATAGGAGAAAGGTATAGTTCCTAGACCTCCAACTTAAGAAAGGAGGACAAGTTGCCTTCAGAGGGAATCAAAAAGGGAAAGTTATAGGAATTTGTACTATTGGTGGTAAACCCCCTCTTCCCTCTATATCTAATGTTCTTATGGTTAAATGATTAAGACACAATTTGCTTAGCATAAGTCAATTATGTGATAATGGTTTTGATGTTTCCTTTACCAAGGATATATGCATAGTTAAAGACTATTGTGGCAAAACCTTCTTTTCAGCTAAAAGGCAACAAAATCTTTATAAGATTGAACTGTCTGATCTCTCAGATCAAAGTGTAACCTGTCTGATGTCTAAAGAGGATGAGAGATGGTTATGGCATAAGAAACTAGGACATGCTAGTATGAAACTAATTTCTGAATTTAAAAGGAATAATCTCGTGAGAGGATTGCCTGATATTAGTTTTAAGAAAGATGTCTTGTGTGATGCATGTCAGAGAGGTAAACAGATAAAATCAAGTTTCAAATTTAAAAACCAAGTATCAACCTCTAGACCTCTTCAGTTGTTACACATGGATCTATTTGGACCAGTTAGCGTTGCCAGCCTGGCTGGAAGAAAATATGGATTTGTAGTTGATGGCTATTCCAGATACACATGGGTACTCTTCCTAACACACAAGGATGAGTCTTTTAAGGCTTTCTCAGTATTCTACAAAAGAGTACAAATGAGCATGGTTTCTGTATTTCTACCCTTAGAAGTGATCGTGGGGGAGAATTTGAAAATGAGCAGTTTAGACAGTTCTGTGGGGAGAATGGAATCTCTCACAATTTCTCTGCACCTAGAACTCCACGGCAAAATGGAGTGGTTGAGAGAAAGAACAGATCTCTGCAAGAGATGGCTAGATCTATGCTCAATGAAAATAATCTCCCTAAGTACTTCTGGGCAGAAACTGTAAACACTGCTTATTATGTACAAAACAGAATACTTATTAGGCCTTTTCTAAAAAGGACTCCTTATGAATTATGGAAAATAAAAAGCCCCAACATATCTTATTTTCATGCTTTTGGATGTGAATGTTTTATTCTGAATACCAGATATAATCTTGGAAAGTTTGATTCTAAGGTAAATTAAGGTATTTTCGTAGGATATTCTGAAAAGTCTAAGGCTTTTAGAGTATACAATTCAAGAACTTGTATTATTGAAGAATCTGTTCATGTTAAATTCAATGATAGATTAAAGACTGATAAAGAACTATTAGATCTAGAAGATGATCTTGCAGGTCTTGATATAAACAAGCCAGAAAGTCAACAACCCGATCTAACCAAAACAGAACCTGTGCCTGAGGCTGAAAGACAAGTGGAACAGACGGGTCAGTAGACAAGTCAATATCTTCATGATGATCTCAAAAGGGATTGGAAGTTCAACACTCATCATCCTAAGGATCTTATTATTGGAAATCCTTCTGAAGGAGTAAGAACCAAATCCACATTAAGAGAATCAAGCAATGTGGCCTTTATTTCAGATTTGGAGCCTAAACCCATTGAAGAAGCACTTGAGGATGAAAGCTAGATTCTTGCTATGCAAGAAGAACTTAACTAGTTCACCAGAAATGATGTCCGGACTCTTGTCTCTAAGGCTAAAAACAAGTTGGTTATTGGAACAAGATGGGTCTTCAGAAACAAATTGGACGAGGATGGTAAAGTTGTCAGAAATAAGGCAAGGTTAGTAGCTCAAGGCTATAACCAACAAGAAGGTATTGATTATACTGAAACCTTTGCACCTGTAGCTAGAATAGAAGCCATACGTATTTTAATGTCATATGTTGCACAACACCAAATTACCCTGTTTCAAATGGATGTAAAAAGTGATTTTCTAAATGGTATAATTGAAGAAGAAGTGTATGTTAAACAACCCCCTGGTTTTGAGGATACTGATAAACCATATCACGTTTTCAAACTTAAAAAGGCATTATATGGTTTGAAACAAGCACCTAGAGCATGGTATGATAGACTCAGTTCTTTTCTCATGCATAATGGTTTTACTAAAGGACAAGTAGACACTACTCTGTTAAAAAAAGCTCTAAAGACTTTATTATAGTTCAAATATATGTTGATGATATTATTTTAGGAGCAACTAATGAAAAGTTGTGCAAGGAATTTTCAAATCTAATGCAAGCTGAATTTGAGGTGAGCATGATGGGAGAATTGAAGTTCTTTCTTGGATTATAAATCAAGCAGACAAGTGATGGAATTTACATTCATCAACAAAAATATACCAAGGAGATACTCAAGAAATACAAAATGGAAAATGCAAAGCTCATGAAAACCCCTATGCAACCCAATGCAAAACTAAGCAAAGATGATGAAGGTAAAAAGGTAGATCAAACTGTCTACAGAGGTATGATTGGCTCTCTACTGGACTTAACTTCAAGCAGACCTGACATTCAATTTAGTGTCTGTATGTGTGCTAGATTCCAATCTGATCCTAGAGAATCTCATCTTAAGGCTGTTAAAAGAATATTTAGATATTTATTTGGAACTATTAATCTTGGTTTTCTATATTTAAGATCAAAAGAATACAGATTAGTTGGATATTGTGATGCTGATTTTGCTGGAGATAGAATATAAAGAAAAAGCACCAGTGGAGGATGTCACTTCATTGGAGCAAGTTTAGTCTCATGGTCAAGCAAGAGGCAGACAACCATTGCCCGGTCTACTGCTGAAGAAAAATACATCTCTGCTGCTAGTTGCTGCTCTCAACTCTTATGGGTAAAACATCAACTTGAGAACTACTCTATTTATGAACATAACATATCTGTATGGTGTGATAATTCCAGTGCTATATGCTTAACTAAAAATCCAATTCAACATTCTAAGGCTAAGCATATTGAAATCAAACATCATTTCATTAGGGATTATGTTCAGAAAGGCATCTTTGATATTAAGTTTGTTAAAACTGAAAATCAATGGGCTGATATTTTCACTAAACCCCTCGCAGAAGAAAGGTTTTTATTTATTAGAGATAATCTAAACATGCATTGCATTGTTGAATGACATGTTTGAATGTTAACATGTCTGTGCTAAATATGTCATTACTCTTATATACATGTTCTTTTAACTAAGCATTAGTTCAGGGGAGTGATGATACAATAGTTTAAGTGGAGTATGTCTCATATGCTTGCTGCATTACTATGATTTTCTTAACATGTTATCTTGCCCTTAAACATATCTCATAAATAAAACTTGATAACCTTTTTTGATGTTGACAAAAGGGGGAGAAATGAGAATGTGAGAAATGAGAAATGAGAAAAGTGATAGAAAAGTGTTATAGAAGAATGAATATGAATGAATATGATATGAATCTTAAATAATACATGGATATGAGTATGCTCTGATAGTTGTCATAATTGCTTAGATAAATCTTAAGTAAGATTACTCTGATAATAATTTCAAAGTAAACGGGTCAAACTTAATGTCTGATCTAGCATCTGCATGACCTGTCTGCTTAAGAAAATTTCAACCTATCTGATATATGCTATTTTCTTTGTTGATATTTTCTGAGGTTCATTAAATCATCTCAATGTTTGTCATCATCAAAAAGGGGGAGATTGTTAAGTCTCTAAAATGTCTGATGTGCATTTCCCTAAGTTTTGATGAGAACTAAATATTGGTTGATGATTTAATTAACCTTCATATTGGTTGCTAACCTGTTAATCTAGTGTGCAGATTAAAACTGTAAGAATCATCCGTCCAACGCAAATAATAGAATCATCCGTCCAACGCAAGTGGTTGAAACGCACATTCAACACTATAGTGATAGAAGCTCACGTCCAACACTGTAGTGATAGAAGCTCACGTCCAACACACGTGATAGAAGCTCACGTCCAACACTGAAGTGATTGAAGCTCATGTCCAATGCAAGTGATAGAATCTCACGTCCAATACTAAAGTGATAAAAGTCAGCGTCCACTTAAGTGATAAAAGCCAGCGTCCACTGAAGTGATAAAAGCTAGCGTCCACTGAAGTGATAAAAGCCAGCGTCCACTAAAGTGACAAACACTCGTCTACTGAAGTGATAGAAGCGCTCGTCTACTGAAGTGATAGAAGCGCTCGTCCACTAAGGTAACAAAAGCGCTCATCCACACTAGTCTTTGGACTTGCTGAGTCCTTAATATGGAGCTCATCTACTAGGTTATGTTCAACCAGTTAAAGGAGTATCCGTCCAATGACATAGCATTTGGAGCTCGTCTACTAGCCCGAATGTAAAATCTTAAATGGCTAGATGGACGCAACTATTTTCAAGATGGACGCGCTTATCTTATGAACGCGAACTCTATTAGAATTATCAGAATCTTATTTCAAGAACCAGAATCAATAAAAGTCAGAAGTTACTCTCTCAAACAACCTCAGATATCAATACCAAAGACCAGTTAAAGAATGCTTCCAACATGGTTTATTCCATAGTACCTCTGGTCCTTACACAAAAAGGGAATTGTACTCAGCAAAGTACAAAAAGCTCTCTGCACAACTCTGATATGGCTGTATCACGATGCATAAAGCCATGATCCTTCATGTTAGAGTACAACCAACGTTCCTATTGCATTAATGGCTGCCCAGAATGACTCTATTGCATTTAATGAAGTTCTGCTTGAAGCCAACGTCCGAGGGAATGTCTCTAACGGATCATAAATGCTTGAAGACTATAAATACAGAAGTCATTGAAGATGAAGAATAAGAGAGAATACACATAGCATTAAAGAGCCATTACTCTGCGCATTAATATTTTCACTCTTTCATTCTGTATTCTTCAATCATTTGAAGTTATTACGCAGACTTTCCTAAGCTTTACCTTTAAACCACTCTCTGAGTGTTAATGAAAGATCTTTCTGCGAGAAGTTGTATTTATTACAAAACAAATCTCTCAAAAAAACCTGAGTGAGCTTGAAGATGCTAGGTGTGCAAAGAATACTTGTCTTGGAGCCTGAAGAGGCTAGGTGTGCAAACAATACTTGAGTCTGTAACCTGATCAGTTATAGTGGATAAATCATGGTGCTGCCAAGGACTGGACGTAGCTCTTTGCTTTGAAGAGTGAACTAGGATAAATAACTGTGTCAATCTCTCTTTCCTTAAACTCTTTAGTTGCTTTAGTTTTCTTACGTCTATCAAGTGGTGAGTTTGCCAAAAGTCACCCGTCCATCCTGTATCCTTCCACTCGTCCAAACCTAGCTTCTGTTTGCGAAAAGATTTCAACTTTGCTTAAATTCTAATAAACACAATTCAACCCCCCTTCTCGTGTTTATAGTTGTCTATTTCATTAGGAACATAACCCATGTCCATCTAGTGTAATCGTCTACTATGACAATACCATATTTCTTACCACTGACAGAGGTTGTCCTTGTTGGACCAAAAAGATCAAGATGTAGCAGCTCTAGTGGTCTATTGGTACTAACAATATTCTTAGATTCAAAAGAACCTTTGACTTATTTTCCCTTTTGACATGCAACACAGAGATCATCAGATTTGAACTTAAGGTTTGGTAGTCCTCTCACGAGGTTATGCTTGTTTAGCTTTGAAATTAATTTCAAGCTTGCATGACCTAGCCTTTTGTGCTAAATCCATCGATCATCTTCAATGGACACTAGACATGAGACATTTTGATTTGAGAGGTCCTCCAAGTCAATCTTATAGAGATTGTTTTGCCTTTTTGCAGTGAATAGAAGTCATCTTTTTTGACAGTACACTTGTTCTTATCAAACACAACTGCATATCCACTGTCACATAATTGACTTATGCTCAGTAGATTGTGCTTCAAGCCATTTACTAAAAGAACATTATCAATGGAGGGAAAATGATGTTTACCAATTTTACCTATACCAATGATTTTCCCTTTCCGATTTCCTCCAAATGTGACCCAGCCACCATCTTTGGGCTTAAGGTTATAGACCTTTATCCCATCATGTGTCGTAAGCAGCCACTGTCCAAGTACCAAGACATCTGTTTTCTTCCTATTGTTAAGCAGATCTGCAACAAGTATTATCTTATTTTTAGGTACCCAAACTGACTCGGGTCCTTTCTTGTTAGTTGTCACTGGACGAGTATGCTTAGCCTGTTTTTTATGTATGCATCTAGATGTACCATGCCCACTTTTTCCACACACTTTGTAAAAGGTGTTGGACGAGCTAGACTTAACTTTTGGATATTTATTTGGAACTTTTAAAACTCTATGCTGTGTAAAAGGTTTTGACTTTTTGTGAGATGTATCTTGCTTCTCTTTGTCCTAACCAAGACCAGATTTATCATAAGGTGACCTAGAGTACCGTAAAATGAGACTAAGCTTATCTGAGCCACCTACAAGCTTTGATAGAGAATCAGTTAGATATGTCACATCTTGTTTCAGTTTTGCAACTTCACAAGAAACATCAGGTTCACACACCATTTTGTCAGCTAGACTGACATTCCCTGATTTTAGTATGTCGTTTTCGTTTTTTAGGTTTTGTTTCTCAGTGTAGACCCTATCATATTCTCTAGTCAGTTTAGAAAACTTCTTTTTGAGACTCTTATATTCTCGTGATAGTATAGACGACTCATGCAACAGTTCATCAAAAGCATTTTGAAGGGTGGACGGGTCAGAATCCATTACCTCAGCATCAGTGTATTCACTTTCTGAAGCAGTGTCTACAATGAGACAGATATTTGCCTCTTCCTCTGCTTCATTTTCTTCATCTGAAGAATACAGATCAAGATCCTCCCATGTAACCATTAAGCCTTTCTTCTTTTTGAAGAATTTCTTTTTATCCTTTAGCTCAGGGCAGTCAGCTTTGAAATGACCAGGTTTCTTGCATTCAAAGCACAAGGGTGGACCTTTTTTCATGGAGTCTGACTTCTCCTTGGAAAAATTTTTGTTGAGTTGCTTCCTTCTGAAACCACCATTCTTTCTCCACATATGTTGAATCTTCCTGGAGATAAAGGACAATTCATCCTCATCTGATCCTTCATCATTATCAGAAGATTCAGACTCATCTGATGACTCGGCAGCTTTGAGAACTTTTGATGAACTTGCTTTCTTTGCCTTTAGGGCAATAGATTTTCCTTTTCTGGAATTTTCTTCTTCATTAAGTTGAAGTTCATGAACCTTGAGAGATCCAAGAAGCTCTTCCAGAGAGAGTGTATTCAGGTTTTTGGCTTCCTGAATAGCAGTTACTTTGGGTTTCCATTGCTTGGATAGACTTCTTAGGATTTTTCTGACATGATCTCTATTTTCATAAACTTTTCCAAGAAATCTGAGACTGTTGGTGATGGTTTGGAATCTTCCAAACATTTGGTCTATTGTTTCATGTTTACCCATCTTGAACAGCTCATAATGATGAACCAGCATATTGATCTTTGATTCCTTAACTTGTGAGGAACCCTCATGAGCTAGGGCAAGAGCATCCCAGATTTCTTTAGCAGTATTATAGCTATGAACTTTGTCATGTTCAAATCTGCTTATAGCACACATGAGATAGTGCTTAGCCTTCAGATTCAGCTGGTGTTGGTTTTTCTGCTCTTGAGTCCATTGGCTTCTAGGAACAGCAGCTCCAGCTTCATCTCTTGGTTCAGTGTAACCGATTTCAATCAGCTCCCAAATATCTACATTTTGTGCATCTAAGAAGGCCATCATTCTCTTCTTCCAGTAATCATAATCTGGTCCATCAAATAGAGGAGGTCTGTTGATAGCTTGTCCTTCTGCATCCATGGTTGTTGGATCGTACTCCCTCGGCACTTGTTAGATGCTCAACCTTTTCGAGGCTGAGCTCTGATACCAACTGAAGTTGACACAGGCAAACACAAGAAGGGGGGTTGAATTGTGTTTGTTAATAATTTTCGAAAACAACCTTTAAAACAATTTTTGCACACAAGGATATTAGAAATAGAAGCAAGCACAAAGAAAAAGATCCTTCTTAAAAGACTTTAACAAAAGCAATATCAAAACTCCTCGGGTAGTAAGAAACAAATAAAGCTGTAAGAGTTAAGAGATAAAAGAATCACACAAGATGTTTTTATCCTGGTTCACTCTCTTCCAACCAAGAGCTACGTCCAGTCCCTTCTACTTGAAGAATTTTCTCCATTATTTCCCGAATAGATTACAACCAAGTATTCAACACCTCTCCAGGCTACAAGTATTTCTTTCTTACCAAGCCTCTTCAGGCTCTAACTCTAACAAAGAGATTTAATGTTTGATCTTCTTAACTCACTATGTGTAAGGATATGACAGTTTAAGATCAGATGAATATTTTCACAATATTCAAACTAAGAATACAGACTCTTGCTTTTGAAAGAATATAAGAATGAGTGATTATTGATTGGCAAAAGTTGAGCTCGCAAGGTTGTGTAGTCAAGAGTGTTATTCTTCAGTATCAGGTCTTTATTTATAGTGACATTCTTCTTCACTTGTCATTCTTCAACGGTTATTATGAATAATCCCGTTTAGAAATAGCATTTAGTGCATGATATTCGTTGTGACTGATAGCTTGATTGTGGCATGCTAAATAGTACTCTTGGTTATCGAGGTAGCATGAAATTGGAGATTCACTCCTCTGAGTATTGCAGCTTGAGAACTTATTATTCCTCCTTAGTGAACAATCCAGCTTTTTCAGCCATAAAGTTGTCATTGTACAGATCGTTTTGCAATATCTTATTGTACGATTCTGCTTTTTGCATTTCTTGATGGTACTATGTTTCTTTTACAACAAGGTAAAATATTAAAGCAGATAGGGCAATAATGAAGAGCAAATATTCTATTGAAATAAATATCAATAATTTGAAATAAATTCAAGAGATTCAGATAACATTTATTTATTCGAAGATGGAGCTCGTGTACTTTAAGAAACTCTGTCTACTTAGTTATATGTGAGACTAAGTCTGGTTCAACAGATTATTTTGCTCATCCGATGACGTGGCATACCCTCTTGTCTATCAAGTCTTTGGACTTGCTTTTCCTCAAAGATTTAAAAAGATCTCAGTCTAGTGACGTGACATTTAGAGCTCATCTACTAGATTACTTTATTTTTCAGTTCATTTACTTCTACTAATTACTTCTGTCTGCTTACGTGGTAAGATGGACGTGCTTATTATCAAATCTTTGGACTTGTTGTATCTAACAAGTTATTTTGGTATTCATCTAGCAAACACTTAGAGCCTTGTTTACTTAAGAAAACCAGTCTATTCAATTAAATAAATAAGTAACTTTACCAAAGTATTTGAGCAGCCCTTCTACAAGGGTGGACGCGTATTTTTCAATGAAAACTTATCCATGTTTCTTTTACTTATATGTAAATATTCCTGCACAGCTGAAAGCACATGTTAGATCTCAACTAACACTTTACCATACAAATTTAATCCTTTTGATATCATCAAAACTTAGAGATTATTTAATCCAAAACCACTTTGGTTCCAACAAAGTTAATGTTGGGAATTCTTTGTGGCACTGGAACAACAGCAAATAAGTGTTAGAAGGAGTTCCATGACATAACATATGGCTTTTCAGGTGAGTCAAAATCAACACTCATCCGAAAGAATAACAGGATAATGAAATCAGCTCAGCATATAAAAAAAATAGTAATGTCATCTAAAGATTATGATAGCTAGAAATAGAAGACTGTATCACTTTGACAAACTGATTGTTAAATGTCTTATATGCCAATTGTATATAGTAACATTATGCAAATGGAATAGATTTAAATATGAACATGCAACAAGTTTGCCAAATAGCTATGCACATCCAAAATTGAAACAACTTCCCTTACAAAAAGCAAATTTAAGGTTTCCCGGAGAGAAACCATCAAAGAATTCATTATATCTAGCATACAGAAGAGCTACCAAGCTTCCCGGATTCAAGTTTCTCTTTCCCATGACTCCAACCAAACTTGTACCTAAGAATTCATTGTGGATATATGAAGAAAAGGTTATGTACCACTGTAAAAAAACTATAAGTACATGGCATTGGATTATGCAGAAAATAACAATATCTTATTGAATGAAGTGGAATATATTATGCAACCTGAAAATTAAGTAGTAAGAAGTCCTAAATACATAGAAGTTACCTACTAGGAGGATCTTGAAGATCCTCCTTCATTTCAATATGAAGATTGGCCAATCTGACATAAGGAAAGAAAAATTATATCAACAACAAAATAACATGCTTCTGATAATCTCCTTTGATGTTTCAAAACTAATTCAATAGGAATATATGCAGAAATACTATTTCCAAAGCACATACCTTGGTTAAGATGCAAAAGATTTGTGTGCAACGAAGTTGTAAAGCTAGTTCTAAAGCTACTATATCACATCTATAGCTATCACTTTCAACGACAAAAATGGAGTTTATGACAAGAAATGGACCTAGCAAGACATCCTTAAGTTTGATTATTTTCTTCATGGTTTAGTTTATAAAGTTTACAGACTTGTTTAACTTTATACGCAAACACCAATTTTATGTTTTCCAAACAATTACACAGACTTGCAGAAAGCTAACATGTTATAAGTTTAAGCTTAAGTTTAAAAACAGTATTCCAAGTTCATACTGTTGACCATTAGCTTTCCATGGAATCACTTATGTTTAAGCTTAACCCAAGCACTAACAATTGCGTGCATTAATTCTTTGTCAATTGTGTGCATAGGAAGAGAATCCATGTCTGCGTTTATACATAGAGCTTTAATGTATGTGTCATATACATTGAGCTTTCGAGAAGTTAAATAATATTATCATCACGTAAAGGGGGCCAATATGTATATAATGGGATGTGGCCTGTAATTTTTTAAGACTACAATAAATGATAGTCGATTTTATAAGTTTAATGCACAAATAACTACACATATAGGTGAATTAAACAGAGTATAAACCTATTGAATTATAGCAGTGGAATATTGCATAAAACATTCCCAAAAATAAGCATTGAAAATTATATTCACCACAACAATGGTATCTACTTTTTACATGAATGTTCACTTTGTGATGAGGACAGATAGAATATACAGGTGCCTCATGCCCCTCAAAGTAATATAGCCTTCGACCATTTAAATCCCACGCCTATTAAGAGTTTCTTCTTCAGAAAAATAGATAGTTTTTGCATAATAAAAAATCAGAAATATGTAAATTTTATGCACCTTTATCAACTTATCATCCCCACAAGTCACAATAAGCAACTATTTATTTGGATGAACAAATGCCAAGTCATTCACACCACCAATATGGGCATCAACCTGTACCAGCAAGTTGAAGTAAGTCAAATAAAAAAAAAACTTTGCCTACTTTTGATGAGAAGAATCTCACCTCTATACAATGGGCTAAGTCATTTGATCCAGTATAGGCATATAAGTGAATCAAATGTTTAGTGAAAGCAACACCTACAACAAAGCAACCAATTAGATATTCATCTCACAGCTTCCAAAGGGTTTCAGAATCATGAAGTCACATACCCAAAAAAACTCCCATCAGGGCTCCAAGTGACACGGCTGGCATAAATAGGTACATATTTGACCACAGCTGCCTGCAAAATCCTAAACAAAAAGTTTCAAAGGTTTTCAATTCTCAAGCACCAAAATTAATGGCCCAGCATAATTATATAGTGGCCATGATAGCTTAAGCTAGACTTATTTTATTGTTCAGACTAACAACGAGGGCACTGTAGTATAAGAAAATCTTGAATGGCTTTGAAACCAACCTTTCTCGCAAACTAAGTTCCCATAGGATAATTTCACCATTATCAGAACCAATTGGTCATTGGAAATATATATCATTAGAGGAAAAAAAACTTTTAAATTATATTTTTGTCAGTATTTCAGCAACTGAGATATTACACATAACACAATTATGATAAACTATACCAAGAAGTAAGGTATGGTGAGAAGGATGAAAATCCATGCTTGTCACAGATGATCCTTGATGCAAAGTGATAATGGTGGGGATTCCAGCAAGTGTACCAGATTCGTCGCCAAGTAATAAAAAGATCGATCCCACAGGGACCGTGATCTCAAATCACAACTAATTATCAAATCAATTAAACTGGACTATATAAAAAAAAGATTTTGAAAAGGTTTTGATTTTTGAAATAAGAATCAAGTAACACTCAAATTTAAAATTGCGATTAAACAAAATAAGAAAGTAAATCAATTTGGGGTTTTTCAGATCAAAAGGGATTCCTAGGAATGGGGTTACCAACAAGATTGTTCATGTTACCAAATTGACTACCCTTGTTAATTATCAAAATTGCTTTGAAGGCGAATTTATCCTAAATAAGTTAATGCTCCCTCTCGGGTTACAAAAACCGTGTCCAATTAAACCAACCCATACTCTCGTGGTAGTTGAATTTAGATTGAACCCTTTAAGCTTTGTGACAATTCGTTAACCCTCGAAGGACCGCTTCTAACTCTCCTGATTTAAGTCCTGAGTCTGATTCTATAGATTCGATACCTAAGTTCACCACTAGGTTCCTCCTTAGAGTATCTACGGCACACAAATAAGTGGCCACCGAATTTACGAGTAATTAAAGCAATAGAAATCAGATCTAAAACAAAGTTGAAATTAACAAAGGTAAAACATCAATTCATAACATAAATCAGATCTTGGGCATAGCCCCAATCCCTAGAAATAAAGCTACTACTCAAGCATTGCCATGGTGATAACAAGTTTGATTAACAACAACATAAATGAAAACCTAAGAGAAGAGAAGAAGAAGGAGAAGAGAAAATCCTAATTTTGCCTATGAGTAGCAGCCCAAAAGTCCCTCCAAAAGTCCCCTATTTTCGAGCCTAAGTGCTCTATTTATAGATTAGGGTAACTTGAATCCCAAGCAACCACAATTTCAGATCAAATCAGTTTCCAAAGATCCATATATTGTGCGTCACGGCCGTGACGGATTCTGCCTTGGAGGTTGCTTCACTGGTTGGTCTGTCACGGTCGTGACCACCATCACGGCTAGGCCGTGATCAGTTCTGCCTGTGAGGGTCTGGTTCAGCTGACATGTCACGACCGTGATGGACATCACGGCCTGGCCGTGACCAGCTCTGACTTTTCCATTCTTTCTTTTCAGCTCCACTCGATCATGGACGTGATGGCTGTCACGGCTAGGCCGTGATGGGCTCTGTTTGACTGATTTTCTTCACTTTTCAAGCCCCATTTTCATGCAAGCTAAATCATGGTTGATCTTGAGCATTTTAATCCTTAATTCCTGCACAACAACACCACAAAACCGTCTTACCCGTTCCAAGGTAAAAACTAACAAAAATCAAATTAAATATGCCTAAACTATATGAAAATGCATGCAATATGATAAACAAATATGAGGTGAAATCACACTCATCACAAAGTCATAGCCACCATTCTTGGGAGATCATCCAGCGACCTCAGTCAATTCATCCTTGCCCCCATAATATAATTAATAGTTAAATCATGTTACTATCTAGGAAGATTTTAATTAGAATATATAGGGACTTACATGAAATGATATACCACATGGGCTATTTGAATGTTGTCGTGACGTTGTCCTTGGCTATTAGCATATAAAAGGAATCATAACACTAACCTACAATATCCAGTCATTTCCCAGGATTGGACTGAAATTTTTTAGCTTTATGTCACTGAAAATTTTGCATACCTTAAATAGGTTGGCCTCCAAATCGGATTGGGATCCGCAACATAGAGTCACAATGGAAGGGAATTTTTAACTACTTCTACCAGAAAGGATATAAAGCACTTGTCACATAATGCACTTGAAGTTACAAAAGACAATAATAAATAAGATGAGAAATAGTCTATATGAAAATGCATATTAACTTCACAATCATCAGGTTGGTGCTAATAGCAATATTCAATTACTTTTGGGCAAATGCTTTGGCTTGACATGGATCATGAACTATTTGTAATTTCAGAGTATTCCATGAATCTCATTGTGACGAAGCCACCTGCTATTTGCTTCTTCCATAGTATTCTCAACCTCCAGCTCAGGGCCATATATAAAAAATTACTTCACAAAAACAAATCAACAAATATGGTTAATATGCATTGGCAATTGACCAAGCAATTAGTGTTGTGATAATATCTGTAATTGGAAGTAGAGAGAAACAGAAATGCACAGTGTTTATAGATTTTGTCAGCTTCCTTTGAACACTGTCTTAAAAATATGTACCATGTATTGAAACAAAATTTAAACCCACACTTTTACATTCAGGGATTTTAATCTTTTCTTTCCTTTCGTTAGTTCCCTTCCAATTCAGTCTAACCTAAGAAAAACTAATATTGATTAATATGCTAGTTTGACATCTCAGGTGATTCACTGAATCTTGGGACCAAACCTGTAAAGTAGTGGTGGGGTGAAGTTTCTCTTCCATTGATTAAATAATATTTTCAGCAAGCATATCAACTCAAATGCTAGGAACACATCTAAAGTAAAAATACCTAGAACATCAACTTTGTCACAACTTTGTCACTGAATCTCATTGTGACGAAGCCATCTGCTATTTGCTTCTTCCATAGTATTCTCAACCTCCAGCTCAGGGCCATATATAAAAAACTACTTCACAAAAACAAATCAACAAATATGATTAATATGCATTGACAAGTAGCTTTGCAGCCCTTAGATTTGTTACCAACTTCTTCTGAAAAGACCGGGAGAAGCCTGTTGCAATGATAGTCCCATGAATCTCCGCAGTATAGTGATAATCAACAACAGCCCCAAATATAAATTAGCAGAAGGATAAGCCAGACTTGTCACAACCAATACAAATTATATGTGTTAAGAAGAGATCACAAATACGAAGAAGGGTAGAAATTGTAGATGTGAAACCAGTAATAACTACACACATATTAAACAATATAGAGAAAAATTAAATAATGTTTCATCATTTTACAACAATAATAAAAATAATACTAAAGAAAACGACTTGTAGCAGCCTAGAAAACCATGGAAGAGTAATCAAATAGGGTATCTACCGAAATCCTCAAACTTAGAGGCACCATAAAAAGCTTCTTTTTTTTTTGTAAAAATTTGAGCTCCTCGATTGTAATACTCATTTATTATAATCTGAAAATTCTAGGGTGCTAATCTAAAATCGATCTATTACTCATATCTATTGCCCCTGTATTGAACACCTTTCACACTGCCAGACCCAGAATGGAAGAAAAACGAAACCCTAAACCACTTACAGAGTTCGCCAGCACCATAACCACCACTCGCCGCCTCGAGACCCAGAATCTCACCCATCGCAGATCCGTCCAGCACCGTACGTCGCTGCCGCTTGCGACTTCCACCTTGCCGCCGCTCACGCACCAAACCAACAACAGATTCGCGCCGCCCACATCCTCGATTCCAACCCAGTCACATGCAAGGGACCCCGCCACCGCCGCTCCAGCCGCTGCTCAAAGGTAGAGGGAAAAAATTTAAAAGTGAGCTCGGCAAACTTGACACATGTCGCAATTCTAATCCAGCACAGTGAAAATGGGATCCACCCATTAATATAGTATTGCTTGATTATTGATACCAATTTTAGGAATTAATAAAATCTTCCAAAATTGAAAATTCTAGCTCCTAAATCAAACCTTACTAAAATGGAAGGTATTCATTTCATCCATATAGAAGCATGAGAGCGTATGCCTCACGGACAATAGAAGCGCGTGGGGAATAATTTTCACCGGTCTCGTTGAAACCTCTCTCCTCAAATCTTTTCTATTCTCTTTTGTCTCACTTCCTCTCCCTCCCTCCACCATAGATCACAGCAAAAGAGCAACAAAATTCCTTCAATTTGGTCATCGATTTTGTCTTCCTCGCTCTTATCTTCAATCCATCTAGTTCGTATGCATGAACCAAAAACCCTAATTTCTTATTCCATGGAGGAACTTGAACTTTTAGGTTAAGCACAAAACCCCTAAGATTCTGGTCTAATTCGCTTTTTCTCAGAGCTGAGATTCGTGGGTATTCATTCATCCAGTTTTCGTAATAAGTTTCTTTCTCCTTCTATATATTGCGAGCCTTGGATTCTGATTGCGGTAACACGTATATATATCTTTGTCTCTCTTTCGCGTATTTCATTGAAGGAGAAGTGGTTTTTAGGTTCTGGGTATTGGTCAAAGAGGGATTTTGAGCTTATTTAGAATGATGGGTCTTGTTGATCGAAAATTTTGGTAGTTTGAAAATTTCATTTGGTGGAATTGGTTGCAATGTTGTATATATATATAGGTTCTGGATTTTGGTCGTTTGAAAATCGTTGTTCCAGATTCTGGGTATTTACTTGTGTACTTTACTGGGTTTGGTGTTGGGAGATGCAGAGCATTCACTAAAATATAGTTTATTAACTTGTGATCTTTAAGGTTGATACTTGGCATCATTCATCAGCTTTGGTGATTGAACTTCCTCGGTCAAGCATACAAAAATGAGCTTAGAAAATGAAGATCAAAACTTGTTGGATCAGCCAACTAATCATGAATTGCAGAAGTAATCTTTTTATCTTAATCTGTTTTATTTTTTTAATGCTTTTCACCAAAATATGATACAAATTTGACAATTGTCTTGTGGTGTTTTAGGATTAGGAAGTTAAAGATCTCATACACAAGAGAATTCTTATTATCGTTGAGTGAATTGGATATCTGCAAAGAGTTGCCCAGTGGTTTTCATCGATCAGTTCTAAGGTGAAATATGCTATGCACCATGTGGCATTTTTTGCATTTTTCTTGAAATAAGGAATACAGGGATACTGCATTTCACTTTCTCATTGTCTTCCACTCGCCACTCTTCCGTTATTATGTCATGCTTTGCTTTTGTTTCTTAAACATGTCATTTTTTGAAAGCAGTGAATTTGAAGATGCCCTTCTAGATCCAAAGAGAAGTACAGGTGGTTTGTCAATGCATAGTTTCAGACGAAACGAGTACGGTTCATCTCCTCCCACACGAGGGGATACAAGTAGCTTTTTGCGGGGAACCCATGGAAAATGGGAAACTCGTTCTTCTGGACGGTCTGATAAAGACAGTGACTCTCAACCTGAATGGGAATCAGGTGCGTAGACTTGATCAATGGGATTGCTCTTTTTTTTTTCTCCTAGAAGAATCTATAACTTGCTTTACAAATTACAACCATTTGGACTGCTATGGGATGATTCTCTGTATCTATGTCCTGTTGATGAGTGTTGAACTAGAAGTTACTTTTAAGTCAAGTGTTATGTTGATTTCTTTCTCTCTTAATATCAAAGTGCAGATTCTGGAAAACATTTCGGCAACCAGTCTCGTAGGTCTTGGCAAGGTCCTGAGCATGATGGACTTCTCGGTAGTGGCTCTTTTCCAAGACCCTCAGGGCATGCTCCCGGGCTGTCTGCTCCAAAGTTTCAAGCCAATGGCAACTACCAGCTAAATCGGACTAATGAACCCTATCAACATCCACGCCCTTATAAGGTTAGGACTAGCTGTTATATATGAGAAAGCTGTATGTTGGTTAGATTGTAGTATTCCACACCTTAAAAAAGTCTAAAGTATGATTTTTAATTGTTATGATGAAGCTATTGAAAGGATTGAAATCATAAGTAACTTTAACTTAGATGTCATGTGCATATTTTCCAGGCACCTCACTCACGATCCACTCATGACAATTATAATGATGAAACTTTTGGTTCTTCGGAGTGTGCAAGTGAGGACAGGGCGGAAGAGGAAAGAAAAAGAAGAGGTAACTACACTTTTCTAGCCGAGGTTGTTTTTGTTCTTGGTTTTATGCCTCTACAAAGTCCTTTTTACTTCTGTACTTAGATCTATGTTTATGCTTGAGAAATACCAATTAAATGGTTTACAACTTTCTTGCCAGCTTCTTTCGAGTTGATGAGAAAGGAACAGCAAAAAGCTTTCCAAGAAAAGAAGTTGAACCCAGACAAGAATAAAAATGATTTTGACATTAGTTCATTGCTAGACAACGATGAGAAAAGACTAGTTACTCGAATCAATGAGTCAGCAGATCCTCCTGCGGTTCTATCTGCTTTAAGTGATGATTCTGAGAAACCTTCTCTTGCACACATTCCTTCATCAGCAAGACCACTTGTACCCCCTGGTTTTGCAAGCACAATGTTGGAAAGAAACTTGGGGGTTAAAACATCAACTAACACTCGTGCAATAGAGGTAGGTAGTTGACATTTTTTACTTGTATCTTATTTGTCATTGCTTTGTAGTTTAGTTGCATTTAAATTATGTCTTTTTTTATATGTAGAGCTCAAATGTAATTTCTTTGAAGTAACATCAAATTAGCATGCAACTTGGTTTAATTTCTAAATTGCAATTGCAATTGCAATTGCAATCGTGGTTATAGTCTTTTATTAATGTTGGATATGTCTTTGCAGAGGGAATTTTAGCTGTTTGTTACTGTACATACATATGGTAGTAGGTGTATCTTTCTGATAGAAACTGAAAAAGTACTGATAGTATTAAGCTAGAAAAAATGGAGCTCGGCTCCTTACAAAAGAGAAAAGTCCTCTGGAAAACCAGAAACAGCCAACTATGAAAAGAACAATAAGGATTTGTAAACGAAACCAAGACAGAGCATAGGCATAGAGAGAAGAGGGATAGAAATGAATTTTGTATTTCTTTTTATCTGAATGATTTTCTATTACAAGCAGCTATTTATAGCTTTAGGTGTAGTAACTGTTTTAGCAACTGTTGTAACTGAATCAAGCTGACTCAGCTGATTCAGTTAGTTACAAATGATCTAGTACAGCCTATCTAAGCTAGCTAATGCTATACTCTATTAGCCCCCCTTCAAGGTCAAGGTGGTTGTTGAGAGGGAACCACCTTGAGCTTGCTTCTAAGAGTCACAAACTGAGCAGATGAAAGTGGCTTGGTTAGTGAGTCTGCAATCTGATCAGCACTAGGAACATGATGCACTGTAAGGTCTTCGGAGAGGACTTTCTCGCGTACAAAATGAATGTCAAGCTCGATATGCTTTGTGCGAGCATGGAGAACCGGATTATGTGCCGGTGATACTGCACTTAGATTATCACAGAAGAGTTGGGGCACAACAAACTGAATGGCCTAACTCTGTAAGCAGGGACTTAATCCATGAAACTTCTGCAACTGTATGAGCTATACTACGATACTCGGCTTCGGTGCTGGAGCGGGCTACAAGAGGCTGCTTTTTGGAGCTCCATGACACAAGATTCGGACCAAAGAAGATACATGAACCATAAGTGGATCTGCGGTCATCTGGGTCACTAGCCCAATCTGCATCACAGTAAGCTGTCAAAGTGAATGGAGAGGAAGCAGCAGCTGGTTGCAGAAGTAAACCATGAGTGATGGAGCCTTTTAGATACCTTAGGATCCGTTTAACTGCTTGCCAATGAGTGTTTAAGGGATTAGACATAAACTGACATACCTTGTTCACACTAAAGGCTATGTCAGGCCTAGTTAATGTGGCATATTGTAAGGCTCCCACCACTGATCTGTACAAGTGCGGATCTGAGAGTGCATCAGTCCCAAATTTAGTGAGTTTACAATTACTCACCATGGGGGAGGAAATTCCTTTAGCCTCGGTCATGCGAGCCTTTTCCAAAAGATCCCTGATGTATTTCGTTTGGGTTAACAGCAAGGCTCCAGAAGGTATATGCTTTACCTCAACCCCCAAGAAATAATCCAGGGCTCCCAGCTCCTTAAGAGCCAAGGTGGCATTGAGTTACCGAAGTAAATTGTTGATGAATGTGGCTGAGGAACCCGTTATGATAATGTCATCTGCATAGACTAGGACATAGGTGGAGATGTTGTTCTTACAGTAGACAAATAGAGAGGGATCACAACGACTTGTGGTGAATCCAAACTGAATTAAAGTGGCTGCAAGACGCTCATACCAGGTCCTGGGCACCTGTTTTAACCCATAAAGAGCTCTATTGAGCTTACACACCAAAAATTTGTCACTGGTATCAAACCAGGGGGGTTGCACCATGTAAACTTCTTGCAAGAGACCATTCAAAAACGCATTATTGACATCAATCTGCTGTATAGTCCAGTTGTGAGTGAGTGCCAAGGTTAGGATGATCCGGATGGTTACGGGTTTGACAATCGGAGAGAATGTTTCATGAAAGTCAAACCCATGTTGTTGGTGAAAGCCTTTGGCAACAAGCCTCGCTTTATATTTATTTATGGTGCCATCCGGATTTTCTTTCATCCTAAAGACCCACTTACAACCGATGGCCTTCCTATTTGGAGGCGAAGGGACAAGGGTCCAAGGTTTGTTTTTGAGGAGAGCTGTGTACCCATCCTGCATGGCAGTTAGCCACTGTGGGCTGGACAAGGCTGCCTTTACAGAAGTAGGTTCAAGTTGAGCAAGGTAGAGACTAGGAGGAAGACATCCAGTTTTGGAACGAGTCAACATGGGATGTGTGTTGACTGGAACAGGTGAATTTGGGGAAGCAGAAGAGGAATTTGAAGAGGAAGGTGACTCTAAGTGTTCTGCAGGGGCAGAAGGAGGTGGGACAGGTGAGACAAAAGTGGAACCAGGAGATGATGATGACTCTGGTTGAATGGCTGAAGCAGAAACAGCTGGTGCAGACAGTGCGGGAATGGAGTTGGCTGCACCCGAGGCTGCAGCTGCAGGTGAATGAGTGATTGGAGTTGAATTAGGAGAGAAGTGTGCAGACTGGGATGATGTAGGAGACTCAGAACGGTGAGGGGAAGAAGGACTTGGAGGAATTTGAGTTAAGGGAATGGGAGAGAGGGCGGGGTACTGTGGAATGGGAATGGAGGCTGAATAAGTAATGTCAGGATTAGAAGGTGAAGAAGTGGTATTAAACAGGGTAGGATAGGGAAATTTGAGCTCATTAAAGAGGACATCGTTGGAGATGTAGATTCTCCCAGTTGGTGCAAGACATTTATGTCCTTTATGTTGTGGGGACAAGCTTAGATATACACACTTAGTGGAACGAAACTGAAGTTTATGTTGGTTGTAGGGTCGAAGAAAGGGAAAACAAGCACAACCGAATATCTGGAGGGACTTATAGTCAGGGAGAGTTCCATACAAGGCATGAAAGGGTGAAGTAAAGTTCACGAGAGGATATGTGGGAAGTCTATTGATGAGAAAAACTGCCTGAGTGAAACTGTGATCCCAGTATGAAAGGGGAATGGCAGCATGGGCAAGAAGAGTTAGTCCCATCTCTACAATTTGACGATGTTTCCTTTCAACTGTCCCGTTTTGGTGGGAAGTATGAGGACAGGTAAGGCGATGAGTGATGCCTAGTTCACTTAGATATTTGGTGAAGGGTCTAAATTCCCCTCCCCAATCAGATTGGACAGCCTTAACTTTTGCAGAAAATTGAGTGGAAATAAGTGTAGAAAATTGCTTAAAGGCATTTAAAGCATCATATTTTTGTTTGAGAAAGTAGATCCAAGTGAAGCGTGTGTAAGCATCTACAAAAGTGATATAGTAAGTATATCCACAAGAGGATTTGTAGGGTGCAGGTCCTCAAAGGTCAGTATGAATCAGCTCAAAGGCTTCAAGGTGAACACTAGTAGATGGGGGAGCATGTAATCTGTGGGCCTTGCCCATACAACAAGCATCACAAAAATCTGACTCATTTTTATTCAACAAAGGTATATTACACAACTGTAAGACAATTTTTAAAGCATTGAAATGAGCATGTCCAAGGCGACAATGCCATGTATTATATGAGCTAGAATTATTTGACATACCACTAGAATTTACAGATGGAGAAAATTTTTGACACTTGGCTAAAGAAGAAACATTAGCAGCTGCACTTGGAGATGTAGAGAGCTTGACAGGTTTGAGATTCTTGAAACAGTAGAGGCCATCACTCCCAAGATAGCCTTCAAGCAAGACTTGACTAGAGTCCTGTGATTTGACAAAACATGAGTAGGGATGAAACTCAAAATAGACTCTATTATCCCTAGCAAATTTAGAGACTGACACTAAATTCTTGGTGATATTAGGAACAAGAGATTATCAAGAGAAAAGGTAACACTAGGATTTGAAATAGAGTCAACTTTAGAGGAACCTATAGAATTTATTGGGAGACCTTGTCCATTACTCATGAGGACCTGATCTTGACCACCAAAGGGAGAGCTATGACTGAAATTCTGTGAGTCCACTGTAACGTGGTGTGATGCACCAGAATCCGGGTACCAATTTTGTCCCTCAAGTTGTCTTGGAACACTTAATTCAGGTGTAGCAGGTGCAACTTGACCATACTGAGGCGTCTGAGTGGCTAAGTATGCCCTCAGTTGATAGTTTTGAGGAGCTGAGGGTCGTGGTAAAAGTCCCTGGGACATGTTAGAAGGATATTGCCCTTGAATTGGAGGAACTTGGCCTTGCAACATGTACTGACCTGAATTTGAGAACTGAGCAGAGGGAGGAGACTGAGCTGGAGGTACGAAATTCTAGTCAAACCGATGCCAACAGTTAAAACAGTCATGACCGTATTTGCCACACAACTGGCATGTCGGTTTAGGGCCACCTCGGCCACGGCCTCTGTCGCGGCGGCCACGGCCCCTTCCTCCGCCGCGATTACCACGATTTTGCCCCTGGTAGTCACCACGCTGAGAATCATAGTGCGAATCATCAACATTAGGGTTCGAATCTGACAAATTTGGGGCTTGGGCGACATTTACCGAGATAGAAGAGGACGAAGGCAATTCTTGCCTAAACTTTTCAAATTGGGTGTCCTGAACCATGAGAAGAGCTTCGATATCATCGATTGATGGAGAATCAACTTGCCCATAGGCCTTCTAAAACCGTGTATGTGATCTTGATCACTAATCGGATCACCTAGGGCTTGAAGAGCATCAACGATTGCTCGAATTCGAAGGAGATACTCGGGAATGGTTCTTGTGCCTTTCTTCGTATTCTTCATTTCTGACCTAAACTGACGCACCTTTGCCTTGAGATGCGAGTAGAAGAACTTGTGTATTTTGTCCCAAACCTGATACGAATGCTTACAACCTAGAAATCGGGGGAGAATCGAAGCCGATAGCGATCCTAGGAGCCATGTGAACAGCATCTGGTCCTGAACAATCCACAATTGATACGCTTCGGTTTCAATTCCTAGGGCACGATTCGCTTTTGATGCAAACTGAGGAGGAATCGTTGGATTGACGACATAGCGGTGAAGTTTATGAGCGATGATCACAGCCTCTACTTGCTGTTTCCACAATAGGAAATTTTGATCATCAAGTTTAACAGAGAGGGAAGGATTGAAGTTCATCGATGATGATGAAGCTGAAGTTGAAGCAGGTTCATTGAAGGGATTACCAGATTACGATTGCGACGCCATGGAAGCAGAGACAAAGGTCCCAGAATTTAGCTCTGATACCATAAACGAAACCAAGACAGAGAATAGGTATAGAGAGAAGAGAGATAGAAATGAATTTTGTATTTCTTTTTATCTGAATGATTTTCTAATACAAGCAGCTATTTATAGCTTTAGGTGTAGTAACTGTTTTAGCAACAGCTGTAACTGAATCAAGCTGACTCAGCTGATTCTGTTAGTTACAAATGATCTAGTACAGCCTATCTAAGCTAGCTAATGCTATACTCTATTAATCTGCAGTGATGCAGTTCTTCCCAGGCCAAAGGCTACCCACAACCTACTCCAAATTCACCGATACCCCTCCCTTCTCTTCTCTGCACCCTCCTATATACCATTTGCTGCCCCACTCCTCCTATGCCACCTCTCCACTTTGTTATATTTTCCCTCTCTCCTCCAACTGATTTTCTCCCATCTATTCACATAAGTCAATAGCCCATCAGTATCCCCACCCGTTAGAGGCCCGTCATTTTCTTACTTGACAATTAAGTCTTCAGTTTAGTAAGTGATGTTTTGAGATAGGAATCATGGTGAAAATTTTATAGTTTAGTTCTCCATAACTGCTCTGCAGACATTGAATTGTTCGAAATACCTGACTACAATTAGTATTCTGGTTCTGGAGGACTTTAGTTCCAAGTGATGCTTTTAGAGTGATACTGCAAAATTATGTCGAGTGTCTGAAGAGTAATCAAAGCCTTATAAAGTTCAATGGGTTTAAAGCGAAGTAGTGGCTGCAGGCCAGTCTCTCCAATGGCGGGAATTTTTGACAGCACAAAAGAGATGGATTTTAAGAAAGTTATTTTGTTTGAATGTTGGTTTAATGTCTAATATTGAGAATAGAGTTTAGAGGACGTCAGGGTTTTATGGAGCGACCACCAATGAAGGAAGCATAAAAAGGACTAACATGTTTGGAAAAAGCTCTTCTAAAGTGAGCTTATGTGTGAAGTGAGCAAGTAAAGGTATATCCACCATTGATTTAATCTAGAATTAAAATCTGAACTCGCTGATAATCTAAGGACAGATATACTCTTACTCCTTTACAACATAAACCTACTACTTTAGAGGAGCCTTATCTAACATGTTTTGTGGCAGTGAACGGTAACTTGACTGCTTATCTGATTTCTTTTATAAAAAAGAAACACAAAAGGCTCCATTTTTCGGGAACATATTTGGGTCTGTTTTGCTCCTCTTTCCAAGGCTCTTTCACCTATTTTCTTTCCATAATGTTCCTGTTTGTCAGTTTCATTCTCGGTTTACTTTTCTTGGAACCTCCATTTTTTCAGAATCTGCATGATAAAGAGGTTAGCAAGTCAGTCTCTTTTGATTTTACTTGATTATATTCATCTTTCTTCTGACTCAAGAACTTGGACTCTTGATTCCTTGGGGGTTTTCTCTTTTAAATCTTGTTTCCAGTTCTTGACTCATTCTCCTAATAGAGATAGATTTCTCTTGGGTAAACCCATGGAAATCCAAAGACCAAAGCTCCTTCAAAGGTCAGCTTTTGTCTGGACTGTTGGTCCTAACAGGATTAACATTAATAACATGCTCCAGAAACGCAGACTGCTCCTCACTTTGTTGTCTAATATGTGTATAATGTGTAGCTTATATTCAGAAACTGTGGCCCCCTTCTTTTTGCATTGTTCTATGCCGATTTCTCTTTGGAATAGACTGTTGAGATCTTTGGAGTGTCTTTAGATCTGCCCTAGACTTATATCAATTTCGCCTTACTAAGTTCAGAGGTCTTGGCTCTCGTAAAGAAGCAAAGGTCTTGTCGCAGTGTGTTGTGATTACTTTTTTTTTGTGTGTGTATTTGGTTGGAAAAGAATGCTAGAAGTGATAAGGGTAGGAGAGAGGGATATGCTTTCTGAAATGTTTAGTATTTAATTAACAAATTCTAGTGTCAACATTTAAATTTTGTACCAGTGAAACGTTTTTATTTACGTTCTCTACTGTAATGTGATTACGACTTTGCGTTTTCTTTGCTTAATGGATGCCAAAACATGATGTGGATGATATGGTAGTACGCATTATTTCTTACATCGCATATATTCTTTTTCCATCAAGATCAAAAGCTCAGAAATTGAGGATATAGTTTTTAAGGAAAAGTATAGCCAAATTTCTTCCTGGATACTTAATTTAACTCTCAAAAACTTCCAATGTTGATTCAACATAGCACGCGGGCACCTAATGACCTCTAGTTCTTTTGCTTGCTGGAATACTTTAACTCTGATAGTTAAACTTTAAGTGTACGCTAATAGTTTTTGATCCTGAGACATGTGCTGTTCTTCTGGGCTATCCTTTAATACATTCTTGAATCTTCTGGTGCTTACTTAGGTTGGACAACCTGAGCCTGGTAACCATATATTTTCTGAAAATAATGAAGGGAAATTATCAACCAAGCAAGCAGATGAAGATCAACTTCATCACCGAATTAGAAGTTTAAATGTTCCAATTAACAACGAGAAAGAGAATATATTGAATTTATCATCAGCTGTGGATATTCAAGACATTAATATTGGAATCGGTGATCAATTGACGAAGCGATATGCTCTTTCGGAAACCTTGGAAACATCTGAAAGCAGTGAATTTATTCAACTTAATACTGAAGTAAAAGTGGCCGAGGCCATCAGAGCCTTCAATCAGGAAGATTCACACTCTATACTACACAAGCTTTTTGTCAATGCTCTATCATTGAACAGTGGTAACTTAACTGATGCTGTTGAGGTAATTGTGGAAATAATTAGAATTTCCTATCAGTAGTGTCTAGAAATTTTGAAGATGTGTAATATATCAATGAAATAATTGAGGTATGGATTGATCTTTGGATTATCTCCTAGCCTCCACAGATAATTCTAACATGCATGAGTAAGGGTTAGGTTTTATACTACTTTTGATATTGTAAAAAGGGCAACCTAGTGCTATAAAGCTCCCGTTGTGCGCAGAACCCAGGGATGTGTCTGTCCCACCATGTGGGCTTATAATAGGCAGCCTTACCTTGCATATACAAGAGACTAATTCCACAACTCGAACCCATGTCCTTTCTATCACATGACGACAACTCCAACCATTGCGCCAAGGCTCTTCTTCAATTCTTTGGATATTGTACTGGGATATATTGTGTTCTGGATACGTATTTTATTTCCAGCTTCTGTTCTATAATGTTACTATTGGTTTGACTATTTATGCTCTTTCTTTCATTGCAGCCTGATCATAAAGCAGATGAGACATTGAGTCCACATGCTATCCAATCTTCTAAGTTTGCTCATTGGTTTGTTGAAGAAGGTACTTACAAAGATGCTTTAGTGCTTAATGTCTGTAGGCTCAAGTTATATTCAGGCTTAAATTATGTTGTTCACCTGCTTATCTTGCTGCAGAAAAGAAGCCATTGGATGACTTCACGCATAGGCCGAATGACTTGCTCTCACTAATTGTTGGTGGTGATAAAGGCGTGTTGCAGGTTTCTGATCTGGATAAAAACCGGCATGTTGCACCTGCTTCTCCTTTCCAAAATGCTGAACCTGCAGATATAGCACATAGCACAACTGATAAGTCTGAGCAATTGTGCAAAAGTGATAAACCTGAGCTTGTACCGGCAGTTCTCACATGTGAATATCTAGAACAATCAATTCTGACGCAAGTTAGTGAAAATGATTTATCACTTCAGCAACCCATGCAGGACAACAATTTTTATGCAAAGACTGAGCAGTCAAATTCAAATATTAATAACGATGCATCCCAACACCTCCTTTCTTTGTTACAGAAAGGAACCTGCCATAAAGATATGGAACAATCTTCTATTGTAGATGTGGAATTTGCAGACAAGGTATGCAACACTGAAGGAACCACTACTGGAAACATACTTGATGATCCAGGAGAGGCAAATGCAGATGGTTCCAATTCATCGAAACAATTGACTCTAGAAACACTTTTTGGGACAGCTTTTATGAAGGAGCTGCAATCAGTTGGAGCACCCCTTTCTGTTCCAAGGGGTTCAGTTGAATCTGCAGGGCCTGATGTTTCAGACTCTATTCTGTCTCTTTTCCCAGCCTCAGACAATGGTCTCCCTCCTGCAAGCAAACATGCACTGAACAGACATGGAAGCAGCATCCAGTTGTCAGGAAAGGCTAATCAACCGAAACCAAATAGATTTGAGGAGCAGTGGTTAGATTATGGTGACCCTCAGGGAGATGTTAATTCGTCGCAACTTAAAAATGAATTTGCCAAGGCTAGTGGTTTTGATGGGCCTAATGATTTTCACCTTCCCGAAGAAGATAGCTTGATTGCAGTTAGTGACCCTCTCCAAAACTTTTTATTTGCTGGCAATTCAGCTAAAACTGATTTGTCCCGAGACACACCAGTTAACATTACTGGAAAACTGGCGGCCCTGAACCCTGCATTTAGAGTTGAACAACCTATTATGGGAAATCAAGAAGGTCTAGCATACTCTCGCGGTCCTTATGATATGAGGGAACCAGGTATTCCATCTCAGAATTTTAACATCCAACGATCCTCTCGCCTCCACCCCTCTCAGTTGAATCACATGGGTCCAATGTTCAATCAAATGGATTCTCATCCTCCTCATATTAGTTCTTATATGAAACCCATGACTCCTGAGGGCATGATTCATCGTGAATCTCCACCAAATCACCAATTTCCTGGAAATATGCATCTTCCTCCTTTCAATCAACCAAGTAGTGCTCTCTCTGGTTTTGATCCTCCAGCTTATCATTCTATATTACAACAGATGCATATGCAAGGGAATCTTCCTCCGCCTCATTTATTCAGAGGATTCCCAGGGGGTGTACCTCTGCCAGCTCATCCCAGCAGTCCGATGACTGGTTTCATGCAGGAACCTAACCCAATGCAAGGCTTCCCATTTAGTGGTCACCAGCAGTCTCCCTATGGTGGCCCTGGAATGGCACCCCAAGGTAAAACAATATTTGATTTACCTTACTAATATACTGGTCTTTTGATTATTGTAGCTAACTTTATTGTGCAACATATTTCTGTTCCTAAAGTTATTTGGATGGTAATGAATTAGAGATAGTTTTGCAATGACCTTTGATGATAATCGACACATAACAGTGTTACGTGAATAAACTATTTTCAGCTGAAGTTCGTTGCACATGATCTCAAACACCATAGGCTTAGATCTATTTCATTTTTTTTGTGCAAATCATTTTTGGATGCTATGAAAGTTAACAATTTTGATGTTTGTAATTCATGCTTATTGTTTCGAAGATACTATGCCTTATCTTACTGCACTCTGTTGTTATTTTATTGTTTTGCAAAAAAACAACTCAACTTTCATCTTCATTTTTTTTCCTCTTCCCCTGTTATGAATGAATTCCTGATTCACACTTTTTGGCTATTTTGTTAGCATCTGATGTTGCCGGAGGAAGAAATCATCCAGAAACACTTCAGAGGCTTTTTGAGATGGAACTCAGGTCAAGAGCTAGACCTGGGTTTTAGGTATAGACAGCTTGTTGGTGTATATAGTACATTGTATTCATCTACTGTTGTGCTGATCTGAAACTCCTGCATGAAAGATGAGTTTAATGTGATCCTTTTATTTGCCAAATTAGCTCGCTTTATGCAATTATTGAATTCTTATTACTTATTAGTTGCATTTTAATTTACTGCCTTGTTTTAACAAAGTCAAACTGCTCCCTGAGATAATCGATTTTAAGTTAGGGATGATGGGATCATGTTGAATGGGATGGATGGATCCTGAGGCTCTAAAAGCAATGAAGGAGATGAGGAATATAAGGAGGGAGGATTAGCCACGACACCGTGATGTAGGAATATTGGGAATTATTTCTGATAGATATTTTGGATGCCAAATGCTTACTTATCTGGTATCTATCTATCTAGATGCTTAGGATTATAACACTTGGAATAATAACTTAGATGCTTTAACGTGCGTTCATGTTTTTGTTTTCTTTGGATATATCATTTACCATTTTTCTTTGCAATTCTTTCTATTTTGTATTTATAGAAAATTATTTTATATCAAAACTTATAGTAGAATGCAATTTATGATTTTTTTTTTTAATAACGTAATAACAATCACCATTGTATTGGTAACAAAAACATATTAACTAGTAATTTCCAGTCGTCGTCGCCACCATCATTATTATTAATCAATTTATAAAATTGAGTAAAGGTGTCTAAATTGACTATGGTTAGCAAGGATATTTATGCCCCCACAATTCACATTTTAACTTGATAGAGGATATTTGAATTGTCCAAGTCAAACATTATTCTACTGAATACGAACATTGCTTGGATACTTTCATTTATGCATCTAATACCTCCTAATAACATTTATGTAAAATAAGTTTTGTATCAATATAAAAAACTGTCTAGTTATAGAAAGAACTTACGAGTGGCTTTTCAAGACACTGTTTTCCAACGGGTTGCCTTTAAAAGTCTTCAAGAAAAGGATGTATTTTCTCTTAAAATTTAAAATCCAACGGGTTCTCCAACATTAGAAAAGGGTTACGTTGAGACCAAGGAGCAAGACAGGTTTAATATTTTTTATTTAAATACACATGCATGAACACAGTAAAACTAAGCTTCACTGTTTTATTAGTTTATATGTACAACACAAACGGCACATCCTATGTCATAACACCGCTCTTGTATACTAGATTCTAGAAAGTAGCTTCATAGCATAACACACAAAAGCACTCAACACTGTACAGTATAGCCTCCAGAAGTGACCTAAGCAGGACTCTCATTGTCCCGCATTCAAAGGACAAAGCCCAAAAACACAAGGATTCTACAAACCTAACTCTGCCAAAAACAAAAACAAAATCCAAAAGGGTATATATACGAACTATATACACATGGAAGCAGCTGTTCCTCCCCCTCTTGCGCCCAACTTATGTGCATTCAGGATACATATCTGAAATCTCCATTCATCTGAAACCACTGGTAACACCCTATGCAGATAGAACAGCACTCTCAGATTTATCAGGAAGGGATTTGCTCCAAGGATTACCAAACTTTGTCTTTTCTGAGTCAGCATCATATGACGAGAGCAGCCTCTTCTGCATTGATTTCAAAGGTATGGCAAAAAGAGAATCATTCAATAGACTATAATGCAATTCATATTATGAGAAGTAAAATGAAATAAACAATGTTCGAATTTTGTCCAGCATAATGATAGAACAACACTTGTCAGGAGTCGGGACAGCATGGAGCCATGGAGCATAATAAGAAAAAAATGTAGCTGAAGAACTATGTATGCAATTGAACAAATAAAATATTTCATCTTCCACTTAATTCCTTACCTAGCTACCTTTTCTATATTTCTGCATGGGTGCGTGTATGTCAAAATAGTCGTATACAATGGTTTCTCAACATCATGGGGGGTGTTGATTTTGTATATCAAAGTGGTGAATCGGGTATGATATACAACTTCAGAAATAGGAATAAAAAAGAGCCAATTTTATTACTAGAATCTATAAATGATGGTGCAAAAACTAAATTATAGGTAAGTATATAGGAATGCAAGAATGTTGAAACAATATAATTGAACAACTTAATGCAAAAAAGAATATCCAAATCAGAAATCCAATATCATAACGTCAAAAGTCAAGGTTCAACTTAGCATCACCCACAGGTTCAAGCAGAAGTCACATGTTAGAGCCAGAATTCTATGGTCCCAGACCTAGGCCTTAAGCATGATGAGGCTACCAGCAACAAAATAACAAGATAGCAAATCAACAAGTTTACTTGCTTTAAAATATTCCAGACAGTTGAAAGCAAGTTAAAATCATCTCATATCTTTGTTCATTATATAATTAAGACACTAGCAAATTAAAAGATGATAGAGGCATCTAAGTAAATTAATGACAATTTACACAGTAATGATGTCCGTTGAATAAAATGCAAAGAGAGAAAGTGTTATCTATTGGGAACAAAACTTACATGATCCTCAAATTCAGGACTCATTAAATTGATGGAGAGGTTTCTCATTAACAACAAAACCTGCAAAATAGAACCATGTAAATTACTTAGGTGGACAAGCAGTTAACTTAAACCATGAATCATAGACTCCCCTTTCAAACCTCTGGACCTCCAGACTGCAAATAGGAAAACGAATCATGTGGAAGCCAACGAAATGAAGGACTTGAGATTAATTACCGTTTCCACATTTATTGGATCCATCTGTTTCAGTCTTTGTAGGTGATTAGTTGAATATGGATCAAATACACTGCCAATGAAGCTGTAGACTTGTGCAAAATCTGGCATTACTGCATACAGAAGGTAAACTTGTCAACAAGTGCTTGGAAAGAATCATGAAAATACTAGTAAAGCATATGCCTAACAATCGCAACATCAGACATTTAGCATGCATTAAACTAACAGACTTAGTAACATCCATACTATTCATAAATGTTACTACTTGTACACATAAGAGGATGCATGAGTTGAAGAGTGGAGGATATATGAATAAAAATCAATATCAGGAAATGTGGCATAACTTATTTGTACATGCTACTCAATCCGGACAGTAAATTCGGAATTGAGAACAATTTGTACTCTTCATTTTATAAGGTTCAGATGGGTTGTATTAAATACTTCTAGCCCAGCCGTTCTCATTCCTTGAAGCCCAACAAACAACAACACACCAAAATGCATAAGTTGAATTTAGAGCCCTGTCATACCTCCTGGGTAGACAACCCGAAACCAGCACTTAAGTACTTCATTTTATCCTGAGCAGTGTACAGGTTTGCAAATGTTATTGTTTAACAAATTCTCCTGCTACCCCTCTCAATATAACATCTCTAGGGGTTCTTTAATGTAATTTGTTTTCATTTCTTTTTGAACTGTTTCTTAGGGTTTTTAGCTCTGCTTCTCGTGGTTCTTGGTAAATAATTGTAAGTAAAAGAAAGAAAATGTTTCTTTACCATGATTTTTACTTTATTGAACTGAACGCTCGTAGGAAAACCATCACATTTATTATGCATGTTTGCTATAAACTTTTTCAAAACCGATTCAAAAACATCAATTTTTCATCCTGAATAATTGAACTTCGTAACATCATTGGCTTATATTTTCATCCTCAAGTATAGCTTCACAATAAAATAAAAAAATTACATAAAAATAAGGATTTCAACCTCCCCCTCCCTCCACCACTCCTTCCCCCTACAGTTTTATAAAAGTGTTAAATTTGTTGACCAAGGTTGGGATTTCAAAGTCCAATTTCTTTGGCCAACCACATGTAAGGTTTAGCATGGTATTTTAAATTTTGGGGAAATAGCCTGGTCTAACTGAGAAAAACCTTATGTATGAATTCCTTCTTTCAGTTGTTTCCTTGATATCCTACGAATGAAAGGATTTGTTTTTTACTAGTAAATTCCTATAAAGAACGTCAGCAACAACACAACCAAATAAAACAGTGGAGACAATCAGACAACGCCTAAACCAGAATCATCTTGGAAACATGGTCTCGATACAACGGAACTGATTTTCAGGGCTTCATTTCTTATTTGTTTTAATTGAATCAAAGCCCACCAAGCATCCTGCTATTAGAAACCATATTCTCAGTTTTATTTATCTAATGAAAGATTTTGTGATCATGCCATTATGTCAACTTCAAGCTCAATCAAATTTAAATTAGAGATAAAGCATTCCAAATCCAACCTTTAAGTGGCTTGCCCTGGTCGCCTTGATCATTCCCTTTGCTACTTGGCCAAGCTGGAGGGGTGCTCTCATTACTACTGCTATAGCAACAATTAAGAGGAACAGCTTGTCCAGCTCCAGTAAAACCCATGTCATCTAACAAACAAACAAAAAACTTTCTGAGTTCGCAGAACTATTCTCATGCCTCTTTTTTCTTTTTAGTTGAAGAAGTTTCCTCATATTTAAACTTGTCATAGAATCGATTGCAAAAGGCAGGGGCATAAGTCGTAACTATTAAAAATGTAAAAAAAGCATTGCGGAATTCAGGACAAACAAAACCTTTAGTCACTTGTGGCACACCGACTGGCGGTATAGCACTATAATTCCAAGATGATAAAGGCTGCACGTTGGTAATTGGAGTTCCAAGCACAGATGATGAATCCGGGCTATAAATGTATGCAGGTTCAATGAAAGCAGACGAAGATTGCAATGGCCCGGTGACTTGTGATACAGTATGAGCTGATAAAATGCAAAAATCAAAACCAGAGTTATTCAAAAATTAATACAACAGATTAAATCCATGGATACACGAAATGTGGTTGGCAATACTAACCTGCTTTAGGAGCTTTTTGAGGGTATGGGTGAGCAGCTTTTCTCTTTGGCCGAGGGGGAGGTACATGTTCACTTGTTCCGTTCTTCTGGACTTTAAGAAAATACTTTTGCGCATGACTACGTATCTGCCAAAAAATAAGAAGTATGGTAAAAAATAAATAAGTTCTCCTGTTTTACATAGAAGGAAGAAAAAGATATAGTCAGAGGACCATATAATGAATGTTTAAAAATTCACCATTAGAAAATTGATGGAATAAAAACTCTAACCTTTATATAATCCAAAAGATGAGTTAATAACTTTATGTCCTTTATTTTTTTACTTAATTAATCATGCAACAAAAGTGACAAAATACAAATTTATGGTCTTAATCCCATCATTAACCCTGAACTTTTTGAAAAAAAATGCAGGAAGAATGAATTGTATTTCATTAAAAGGCAAGAAAATTCAGACAAAACTATTTACCTATTGGTTTGATGAAAAAATAAATAATTTGGTTTGCTAATAAGGGTTGACATCAAAAGGAGAAATTACACCGACCTCCTTTGAGGTTTGGCTTAATTACACCTGACGTCATCTTGTTTCAAAAGTTGCACTAACCTCTCCTTTAGGGGAGGTCATTGTAATTTCAATACCATCCTTCAATGGAGGTAAGTGTAATAATAGCATAAACCTCAACGGAAGTTGGTGTAATTTCTGAAACAAGAGGGGTGCCAAGTATAATTAAGCCAAACCTCATGGGAGAATAGTGTAATTTCCTCATATCAAAAGGAAGTAAAGTAAAAAAGCCATGAATAGAACTAACTACAATCATCACATATGACTCAGGTCCAGGGGTCTCAATTGACACTTATGGAAACCAACATGTCACCCTTTATTAATTTCAAGAAGCCTCTAATAAAGCAAGTTTAATCTCATCTTCAATGCAGATATTCAGTAATGACACTGAATAAATTTTACCAAACATCCAAATAATATGGAATTCAAAATTCAAGAATAATGTGAAATAATGAATTTTTCCCTCTGGTTTTTTTAATACTCCCTCCGGTCCACAATATAAGAAACAAAACCCTAAAACACACATACCAAGGAAATGTATTGGAATGAGTTAATTGTAATTAATACTCATATAAATTTCCAAAACAACCCTTCTAATTTTAATTAATATTCTGATGACCTATAATTAATGACAGTAATTAATAAGAGCAATATTGGAAATTAGCATTTAATATGTGTGCAAATTGATGTATGTTTCTTATATTTTAGACAAAAAAAAAAAGACTCATTTGTTTCTTATATTGTGGACCGGAGGGAGTAATTACCTGGATAACTGTTTTTGAACCAACAAATGCTTCAATCTTCTTCCAGTCACGATCGAATCTGAAATCAGTCAAGAGAAACACACAACAAAAAAAAAGTAAGCAAAAATAAACAGCAATACCACCATTGTTGTAACAGACACAGGTTATCTAGAAAGTATGGCATTGTGTTTCCTGGAAAGTACAAAGTAAGCTCACAAAAATGGCAGAATGGCAATATAATACCAAACTTTTAAATCCAACAAGAAGATTTACTCTTCAGGAGGAGGTTAAGGTGTCCTATTGTACTTTAATTCCTTTTACCTATTTCACTAGTTCAAGGCATATGAATGAGAATGATTGACAGGTCTCGGGACTAATTACCCATATCTCATCATTTCTAATGAACTAACTGGAAAGAAGTTTTTTTTTTTTTTTGAGTAGTTTCCAGGCTAAAACTTTAAGCCTTCCAACGTTACTAAAATCATATTTCAATAAATATGCCAAATTGGACAAGCATCCATTTTTTAAGTGGATAGCTTTGTAATGTTGTTTTCTTGGTCTCAACTCTAATTAAATTTCCCAACATTCCAGACCAACAGTATTTAATGTTTAACTTTTTGTGTCCAACACTTCAACTCAAAATATTTTATTTGTAATCCCTTTCTAACTCATACTAGGTGCCATCCTGCATTGGTGCAGGTCTGTGTAACTGACTTAAGTAATGAAGTCTTTAGCTTTCCAAAACTCTTGAAACTTTAGACTTAATCCCAAGATATTGAAATACTTGTCTTGTCCCTCGGTGTCTCAACCAAGCCCACATAGTTAGAAAACATTTTTGTCAAACAGAATCCTATTCTGCACAATATATTTGGGAACACATGAAGACATTAAAAATCCTGAAATTTTTCTTCCATATTCCCAGTTTCATATATATTAAATACAACTAGACGCAAGTGATTAGGATACCTAAAGACCAGCTATGCAGCCAATACCTTAGGCAGTCAGGAACATGTTTTTGCAGAATTTTCCATAGTTTTGAAACATAAAATGGTATCACTTGAAAGTCATAAAATTATGAAACCTCACTACAGGTCATAAAACAGAGTACTTTCCTCTCTGATATATATGTGGATTCTGCTCTTTCATGAGTTCAGTCAGTCAGGTAAAATTGCAACTTTGTAACATGACCACAAACAAAATGTCAAATGTGTAACTGAGAATTGCTTCTCCCTGTTTTCATTTATAACCCCGAACTGGAATTCAAATCATTCAACACATCAGAGTTGAACATAACTAAATAAAGCCAATTTACAGTTATTCAAATTATAAAGAAAAACGTAGAAAACTGTTACACGATCCCATCTTACAATAGTTTTTTTTACAACCCTCACCTTACTTAAAACTAAAAACCCAAAGCTCATGAATAAAATCCCAGCAATTAAATTCAAACTATATATAAGAGAAATAAAAAGTAGAAGAAAAGTAAGTAAAAAATTTTGAGACCCCTAAATCCCCAATTAAAAAACAAATGGTTTACCCTAATATCCTAAAATTACCTATTTTTTACTTGACTGGTTAAAATCAAGCTTAATTCTCGAGAAAACTCAAGAAATGGGAAAAGTACCCCCCCAAAAAAAATCACCAATCCTCACTAATAAGTATCCAAAATTGAAAATTCACCCAAATAGAAATTTCATCGACTAATAAAAAAAAACGAAAAAGAAAAGAAAAGAAACTTACAATTGGAGAGCTTCTAGAAACTTATCGTGTTCCTGTTCGGTCCAGCTCTCCCTGGACTTAGTAATCGTATAGGGTTTTCGGATCTTCTTATTCGGATCCTCTGCCGGGTGGGTGGTAGATGATGGAGCGGATGTTGTGGACGACGCGGCGGCAGGAGCGGGAGGCGGTGGTGGAGGCAGAGGATTGACGCCGGGAAGGGCCATATTGGAAGGATCGAAGAAATAAAATCCTTGAGCTGGATTAGGGTTCACGGACACCATCAATTCAATTATCCTTCTGATTTCGTAGAATAATCGAATCAGTACCCAAAGCGAAGCGATGAGATGAGATGAACCTTCTGATTGTGTTAACTCTGTTTCTGTTTTTCTTACTTCCTTGCTCACAATTTCTCGATTTCGTAATCTTCATCTAGTTAAAAGCCTCGCCTTTTATATAGAAAGTTGCCAAGAGTGTGAAATGACGGTGTTGTCCTCCGCCCTCGGGAGCTCCTATATAGACAGAGTGCATACTTGACTAGGGATGTTTAAGTCTCTAACACATTCTAGTTCTAGTAAGCAATTTGGTCCTAAGTTAATTGAAGCATATTTTGATTTTAGAAATTAAATTGATTATCTTTTCGGGTATGGTTATACTCCCTCCGAACTTAAATATAAGCAAAATTAACTTACTTAACACTTGTTAAGGAAGTTAGTTGATTTAATTTATCTTGATTTATGTAAAAAATGTATTATAATTACCAAACTACCCTTATTTATAAGAATTATCACATTTAATTCTTGAGAGTATATATTGTTCTTGAAAAAGTAAAAGGAGATTAATTAATCAAGGATATTTTTGGAATGCTGGCATTAAATAAAGTTGAATTACTTGAATTTTGCTTATATTTGAGTCCACAAAATATAAGTACTTTTCTGCTTATAATTGAGTCTGAAGAGAGTATTTTTCTTTTGGATCTTTGACCGGTATCAACATGAACAAATATATCATCTTACAGATAAAATTTGTTTAGAGACACGGATCATTTTCCATGCTATCAATCGCTTGTGGGTGGGTATAATTATATTTTGAGTAGTTTTAATTTAATTTGGAGTTATATATTATTTAAAAGTTTATATATAATTTGTAAATAAATAAAATTTATTAATTTAAATTAAATTAATAATCCTCATATAATATAATAATATATTTGTAATTATTTTATTTTATTTTGAAAAGTATATATACTTTAATTTTAATTTCTAATTTTTACAAAATTTTTATTATTATCCAAAATGTTTTAACTTATATATTTTTGGCGACTAAAGCCTAATCCTTCCTAGCTACTCCAAGAGCATCAGCTAAGATGATAGAGTGCAATTGAGGAGGACATTACTCCCGATATACAAATTAAAGGGTTGATTTGATGATGATCCATTCTTCGTCAACCAATCCATACATTTATTTCTTTCTCTCTAAGTATGATGGAATCAGATCCCATAAAAGAGACATAAATCTGGCGTTGTCTATCATCATCCATAAAAATCGTGGAGGATGAAAACACATACAATAGGGACCGTTGATATAACATTTAAATAAATCAATGGCTTATATTAAAAAAGGCAAAAAAGTAACAATATTGTTCACTTCTCACTTCGACATTACCACTGTCACTTCTCTTCGACCCTCTCACCGTCAACAATGGTGGAACCGCGATTTCTCTTCACTCCATTCTTCAAATCCCGAGAAATGCACAACAATTATACTTACATATTAAACTGGTCGACTTCTACCGGATAAATTTTTATATTAAAAAAATCTGGTTAAAATATTAAATTAAGTTTAAGAAATAACCATATTTGCCCTATATACATCCATATGCGTGATGATGGAATATACTAGTTGTGTATTTTTGGTACAAAACTATTTTATGTTTTATTGTACGGAGTTAATAACCTAATACGTTTTTGCAACCGTGGCCGAAAGTTGGAGTAAAGAATAAAACAGAAACGTAGCTTCAAATTAAAGATCCTAGGTTGACTTCTATTCTATTTATCATACGAATATGATGGGATACCACCAGTCATATGTGGTTGTGGCAATGTTTGGAACTTAGGGTAAAATGCAAGAGGGAATAGAACTTTAGCTAATAGCTTTGAGAAGGATTAATTTGGGGTCTACCAGTTTTTAGCTTAGAAAACAACTTAGTCTATGTCAGTAACAAAAGCAAAGTGTTGCATTCACATATAGCTTAATTATAAGTTTCTTACTTAAACAACTTGCTATTAGAAAAAGCAAGTTTAGGTTTTCAAGGGGTGAAAGGTTTGGAGTTTGGAAGGTTGCAATTTACAAAGTCTAAGTGTAGTTACTCTGTTACTAGTTAAAATTAAAATACTTAAAATTTTAAGTACTGTAGAAGGAGGCAGTGTTGTCCTAAAAGGGTTATAGTGGCGTGTGGGAATGTGCTTAAAATGGACATCGTGATGATCACAGAAAATAATATTAAATAAAGCACCGATGGTAAGACGCCAAATGAAATAGAAAAATACCATGGGTCTTACTCTATTTGGGAAGTTCTAGTATGGTCTAGAAGTGCGAACCCAGCGAAGACAGATATTATTATACTATGAACTATGAATATGAACTACTCCAACTATCCTTATTTTATATTCGCAATTCACCACGTCAGAAATTATTTTTTTAAGGGAGAATCAAGCCTACCATGAGATAAGAAGAAAGGGAAAAAAGAGAATTTAAAAAAGGATGATGCGTCTTGCAACTTAACAAATTGAATGACTATAAGATAAATAAATAAATTGAATGACTAATATAAAAAATTATCACAAAAAAAAAATGTTAACAACAAAACACTGATTAGAAATATCCTTCTGACGATAGTAGTGATGTAAAAGTTAGCAATCCAAAGGTAAAGCTAATAGATAAATCTTGAAAGATATAAAAATTAAGTCTTTTTTTTTTCAGAAACAATGAATTAATTTATTATATATATAAAGTAGAATGTCCCTCAAGATGAATTCTCATCTCTGAACAATGACACATACGTGTCACTACGAGAGAGATTCAATGATGAATCATTAATTTATTCAAATTTGATTTGATTTTGATTTGATATTTTGATTTGAACTATAAATTTTTCAACATTTTCCAAACTTTGGCGAGTTGCTATGAGGTAAACATTTTTCTTTCATTTTTTTATTCCATTTTCTTTTCCATTTTCTCCTCTTAGTTTTATTTTCGTTTTCTCCCTCCCAGGTTAACTTTCTCACTCTCCTTGTTTTTATTTTCCTCTTTCCTCTTGATTTTCTTTTCATTTTCTCCCTCTCAGATAAACTCTCTTTCTCTTTATTTCCTCTTTTCTGTTGAACCTCTTCAATACGTTGGTGATAATTTTATCCTCTATGTCTTCATTTTCATGTCGCTAAATAATATCCATATATGTGTGTTGATATTGCATGTTACGAGAAGCACCGTCATCACGAGCCCAAAGAAGATAAGCTTGCTGGTCTTTGAAATAGATCCAAACTGATAAAGTCAATAAGAACGATATTTCCATCTGATGTGTATTTTCTAGAGCAATGTTACTATGCTAAAATGCACATGGAAATGAAATGAAAGACGTTCTCTTGTGATATGTATTTTCTAGAGTATTGTTACTATGATATTCAATGTCATTGTAAGCATCGCTTCAAAAAATCTCACAATGAGATTTTCTTCTCTTCCTTATTTATTTATTTATTATCATTATTATTTTATTTTTTATTTTTTTGCAGCTGAAGTCATAACATGATTCATGTCTTCATAATTGGGGCTATATGTTTTCAGAATTTGTTTTTTCTTTGTGCTTTAGAAGGCTTCTTTTTTAAATTCTTAATTTTTGTCTGGAGGACTAGGTTTTGAATTTAAATCGTATATGGTACCATTCGAAATTCGAAGTCCTACCTGAATTAAAATTAATGTTGATTCAATATTATTAGCTTACCACTTAATGGTGTCAATGTTTGATATTAATTGTGATTATTCCATATAATTGAGTTCAATATATGTTGATTCCATATCTTTTAAATTTAAACCCGAATAGCATCATTCGAAATCAATTTTGAATTATTTCCATATCAATGTATATTAATTCCTTATCATTAAACATATGCTCTTAATGTAGTCATTAAATGTGAGAGAGAAATTCCAATTTGATATATTTGGTTAATCACTTAATGATACCAATATTCGATATCAATTATGATCGATTCCGTTTAATTGAGTTATGCTGATTTTATATCTTTTGAACTTAAACTTGAATAGTACCGTTCGGAATATTTTCTTGAATTATTTCCATATTAAAATTTGCCATTTAATTTTGACAAAAAATGTAACATCCCAATTTTTCGCTGCTTTCTAATATCGGAAATTTATATAAATGCGTTTATATTTTTATCCGAGACTTAGAAAATGTTTTTAAATAAATTGAAACCTTATTTACACTCTACTTGACGGTAGAGAGTTACGATTAAAATTTAGGTTGAAAAGTCAGGTGAAACTCGGTCTGTGAATTTCACTGACGGTATGATTATACTGATCAGAAAACCTAATTTTGACTCGTGATGGAAAAACTTAAGGTTTTTATTTAATTTCCAACGATTTTGGTTATTTTGAAATATTTCACTAAAAAGTGAAATAATATATTTTATCCGAGTGATATATTAATCGGGTAAGCGACGGAGCAGAATACAGAATTTTCGGAGACCCGCTAACAGATAAATCTCAAGTCAAATCATGATGACTCACCCTTGTGAATGCATTTATGATGCACATGGTATCATGATTACTAACTTAGGGGTATTGCAAATTAGTCCTTAGACTTTTAGAATTTTGCAAATTAGTCTTTCAAAGTAATTGCACATAGCTCCTTAATGAAGCCACCTACTTTCCCCTGTGCCCTCCAAACTTGCGCAGCCCACCCTTCTTTAAAAAAAATGAGAAGACTTCATTTCCTTCCTATTTCACACTAAGCACAAAAAACACAAAAGTTCACAAGTTCCTTAAGCATTTTGTGAAGCAAGTCTTTGATCGATTCTTCACTTGTTTTTGATTTTCAAGAGGTAAAACTTGTTCTTCTTACTCAATTATGATCATGTTCTTCAAGAAATTTCATGATTCAATGTCTTGTTCATCCATGTTCAACATTTTCAATTCCTAGTTCTAGAAACTTTGAAATTTTCTAGAAAATCATAGAAAAATCCTAAAAATATGAAATCAATTTCTATGATCTTATAATCATCTATATATTCATAATTCAAGAGTTTGTTGCAAACAAAGTTTTCCTCCCTATTTTTCTCTCTAAGACCGAAACTATGGATGTGAGGGTGGAGGAACTTTTGTTCATTTCTTTTGAAAATGATCTTGTATTTCATCCTTCTAGTATGTAACTATGTTGAATCCAAATCATTGTATCAAACTAAAATCTCTTACTCCATTTATTAATCATGGCCGAACCTAGGTTTTTGGAGGATCGGAAGTTTTGATTCAATCTTTTATAATTAGTCACTAATCTATTGTCTTAAGTACTAAGGATCACTAATCCAAAGACTTAGGCAATTTTAGAAATTTTTGGCCACAAAATCTCTCTAAGGTTGTGACCTATCATAGAGGAATAGGTGATTTTATTTACTTGTTTCTGATTGGTTGATTGTGGTTTGTTGAAGGATAAAGAATTGTACCGTGTACGTGTGTCAACGATTTCCGAATTCGCGGCAAAGTTTTTAATCGGAAGTTAAGTTCTTCGAGAGGTAAGAGGGGAATTGTCTGAGGGATTTTTCCGATGACTATGTGTTATTAGTGTTGGTCTGTGTTAATTATCTGTGATAGTGGTATTTGTTTAATTTGGTAAAAGTTTTGTTATTTTCATCTGTAATTGTTTATCTTCACTTAATTGTTTGTTTGAAGTTATATATTATAATGTTGTGATGCATGATCTGCCTGGGAATATTGCTATGATGTTTTTTATTGAATGTTGTTAGAAGTCCGACAGTGGTCAGAGCCCAATCAATTAACCAAATAAAAGCTTTAAGAAGCTTTATAAATTATATTCAATGTTTAATGGTGAAATATTGGAATATAATATTGATGGAAAATATTATTTGGAAAAAATAAGAAATGTTGGAAAATATTATTATTTTAATGATTTATCAGTGTAAGAGTGAACTATGAGTCACAGTGAGGACGTAATCGTGAAATTATTTTTGTACTGCTAATTTTTACGTAAGAAATTCCGTAATATTATAAAAATTTATTTTATGAAATTAATCTTCAAAAATAACTTAATTATGATTTTAGAAAAATATCTAAGTGGAAAATTTTAAGAATTGGCTTAAATGACTTTAAAAATGCTAGACGATGATAATTTAGAAAAATATCGACGACAAGAAATTCAAAAATGGCAGTACGTGTTTTAGACTAAGACTGAGCCTCAAGTGACTCCCTTTTGAAACATAAAATTTTCAGAAAAAAATTTCAAATAATTGATGATTTTACAAAAGAAATTCCAATTTTGAAATTATTTTTCAGAATCAAGTTTTACTCACCAATGGTATTTCCGACAACTTGGATAAGTTTCGGAAGTTTTGTTTTGATTTTGTGTTTCACAGAACGAAAACGGTGTTAACGTTGAAAAGTAAACCTAGTATCCGAGACGTCGTGATACTGCGTTATGGAATAAAAAGCACGAAGATCTTTGATCCGTATTACGTTGTTATGGACTTTGTGTCCTATTCACGTTGTAATGAACGTTGTTAATGGTGAATATTATTTTCTATCACCACGAACCTAAGACTGATTGCAAGATCTAAAGGTTTTGTGATTGAGCATTCGGACTTTGTGTCCTGTGTTAACGTTGAAAAATCTAACACGTTGAAAATTACAAATCGTTGAAGTCATCTTGAGTTTCAACAAAAGAAGAATGAACACAACGAAAAATGACGAGAACAAAATGTATTATATGCCTTCAATGGCAGGCGTGCCCACGTTCTTATGTATGATGCCTTAATGATAAGGTATTCGTGTTATGTTGTTATGTATGGTATCTTAATAAATAAGGTATTCCATGCTACGTTGTTATGTATGGTATTCCATGCCATGTAACACCCCCCTTGGGCATTACTTTATAAATACGTGCAAAAATAAATTAAAAATAAATTTTGCTGCTTGCTTTCGGAAAATAATTTATATAAATATATAAGTGCCAGAAAAAGGGTATAAAGTTTGTTAAATGTGGTTACGGTAAAGTTTAAACCTGTTTTGAAATAGTAACATCACATTTCACCTATCATGGTACAAATTCTGGTCATATATATACCATTTGTCATATGACCCAAAACCTAAGTCGTGACCGACGCACAGACTTACAAACCTAACCTGGCAAGCCTATTTATTTCGAAATGTACTTAAATAAAAAGCTTGAATATTTTTACCAAAAATTTTGACATAGTCTTCTTTGTAATTGCAACATCCCAAAATAAAAACACCTGTTGAAATATTTCTATTTTCATCCCAGAAATTCCAGTCATACAAAAAAACATAAAGACGGTATTTTTCTGAAAATATTTACATAAACAAATACCTGACCAAATTGAAAGATTTTAAAATTTTCATCCAAAAGAAGGGCTCTCCGAGCCATTTACATTCCATCCAAAAATAAAGGCTCTCCGAGCCATAAACATACATACTAACATTAATCAATATTGTCTCACAACCTAAGCTGGTCGTTCTGAAAGATATTCATAGGTAAGACCCCTATGGTTCTCACCATTATACCTGACATTATACTTCTTCCAGGATTGGGAATAATATCCCCGAGCGAAAACTGGAAACCTCTTCCGTATCTTCTGTATGCGTATACCAAGATACAGTAGCAAAACCAGAAAAACAGATACATGCAAGGGTGAGTACCAATATATGGATTTTAAAATGACAACCACATGTACGACTCTCAATTACCATTTAATCATGAATATTAAAGACAAAAACAATATATATCTCAAAGGGTTTCATACCCGTCAGTCGTAATCGCTTTAAAACCATGACACTTCAATATTCATCAACTAACTGTGAGACCTAATCTCCGGAGCTCCAACCAACAAATAAATGAGTCGATCAAGCTCTAGTTTCCAATTAAGGCAGGATCAATGCCCGATATGGCAAAGTTCTATTGACCATTCCACAGTCCAACTCAAGGCACAGTGGTGACTACATATATAGCACATGGTCTACGTGGTCGTATATCCATCAAGGCACAATGATGCAAACTGTATGAATACTTGCCATCAAGCATTCAAGTCCTATGCAAAGGCACTTTTGCCCTGTAATGCATGTAAAACGTTTTGTTCTTGTTGTTTTCTTTGTGATCAATCTTTAGGTGTCGGAGCTAAAAGTCTCACGACAAAATCACCAACTTAAACTTTCAAGTTTAATACCTCATTCCAAAATAACTGACTCCAAGTCAAAAGGTGTGCAGATCATGAAATCCTGACCGATGCACCTGTCTCAGACGCGTAGATTTTAGTGCACAAAACCAAATATACGGTTTATAGGACATTATAGTCCATAATTTCCTCTTCGGACCCCAGGCCCATATCTTAGAACTCTAGACCCGACGTCTCGGTTGCTAGGTTCGTTTAAACCATTTTCGTTCTGTGAAATACAAAACAAAATCAAAGTTTCCTCAACCTATCCAAGTTGATGGAAATAACTCGATGTTTACTGAAAATCCTTTTATGTTGGAAATTCGTTTTGTAAACTTAACAAAATTCCTTAAAACTTAATTTTGTTCAAAAATCAATAATTTGAACTGTAAAACCTTATTTGAGACAAATTCTCAATAATACCCTCTTTAAAAACAGTTTGGTAAATATTGACGGAATTGTCCGTCGTTTGCTGTGTTTAAAACGCATTTAGGTAAAAATAGGACTCTTTGTCGTAAATTAATTTTTCCAACACTATAATAAAATTATTTTCAAAACCTTTTTGCTTAAAATATTATTTTATAATATTTATAAATTACTCAGGTGAAAATTAACAGTGCTAAAATATTTTCACGGTTACGTCCTCACTATGGCTCATAAAACGCTCTTTCGCTGTTAAATGATTAAAATAATATTATTTTTCATTTTTTCCCAAATTTTCACCAAATAAATAATTAAGTAATATTACATTACTATTTCCATTGAATTAAACTTATTAATTCAATAAAAAGGCTTTTACTGCTTTTAACTTGTATTTAATTGAGCTCTGACCATTGTCAGGCTTTCAAACTCACAATCCACATCAACAATTATTTCATATCAATAATATGACACTTAGAAATTTAAAACATATCACCAAATACAACAAATAATTAAATACAGTTAAATCAAATAATTAACAGCAGATAATCAATAAGCAAATGATGGTAACTACAAAATAAATACTTACACACCATAATTAAGACACACAATAACAATTATACATGGCTATCGAAAAAATCCCTCAGGATTTCCCCTTACCTGAAAGCAAAGTATCACAGAAACAGTTCGTCGAAAATCCAAGTAACGCCGATAACACGCGTATCTGATAACTTAGCTTATCCTTCATTAAACATAACACTCAATCAACAAACAAACAACTAAATCAAGCCTAAAATCCTACATGTGGGTTTTGGCCAAGGGCTTCCCTTAGGGGTAGGAATCTGTAAAAATTCTAAACTTTTGGATTAATCACTCCTCATTACTCAAAACCCTAAATCAATGCTTATTGAACAAAGATTGAATTTAAATCTTCCAATCCCTCATCAAATGAATTTCGGTCATGATCAATAAAATGGATTGGAGACCTTAATTTGGTTCATACCATATATATTCAATACCTATTCAACTACTGATATTGAATCATGACAAACTAGTTAGGAAAAATTGGAACAAAACCCTAGTTTTCTATAGTATAGGTTCGGCCTCTTTAGGTTTTAAGGGTTATAAAATTTTGTATGATGTGAGCTTATGAATATAGAATATAGAGGTAATAATAGGATTATAGAATTTGGTTTCATGTCAAATGAATTTTCCTATGATTTTCTATGAATTTTTGAATCTAGAAACCATAAAATGCATCATATTGATAAAGACTTCAAAATGAAAAATTCAATGAAGAGCATGATGCTAAATAAGGATGATGAGAGTGGTTTACCTCTTGGAATCAAGAAAATGGCAAGAAATCTAACACTTCATTCACAAAAATAGGTATGGAAACCTAACACTTTAATGGAGAAAAAGAGCAAACTCTTGGAGAAGATGAAGTGCTCCTTAAATAGGTGTGAAGTTGGGCCTCTTGGCAGCCTTGGGGCCGTGAGTTTCAAGGGAAAAAGGGTCAATATGCCAAAAAAAACAAGGACAAAGTTGTAATCTTGCTTTAGGTTAATTTGTAATTAAAATCAACCATAAGGACATAATGGTCATTTCCCCTAAAAAGTAATCATTACACTTTATAGTCATCTTGTGACTCATCCATGGTGACTCAGCATGATCTGATATCCTATTTATCCGTTTGCGGGTCCCGCAAATCCCGTTCTCAGCTCCGTTAATTATCTGATTTCGTAAAACGCCCAGATAATATTTTTATTTCACCTTTTAAGTGAAAAAAAATAAAATAGCCAAAGAAGTTGGAAACTTCATAAAAATCGTAAGTGTTTCGTTCACGAGTCAAAAATAGGTCATTTGAGCAGTAAAATTTTTACTATCATTAAATCACAGATCGGGTTTCGTCTGAAATTTCGACCCAAAATCGAATCGCAGCTCTCTATGGTAAAGTAAAGAATGAATATGACCTTGGTTTATCAAAAATCATTTTCTAAATTTAAAAATAAAATTATAAACATTTCTGTTCATTTTACTGATATAAAAACAGTAAACAGTGAAAAATCGGGAGTTACATGCCACGTTGTGCCTAATATACCTGGCAATCGGGCTTGATCAACTCATTTACACGGTGTTGGGATCTCAGGAGATTAAGTGAAAAGTTAGACGTTGAAAGTTGAAGTGTTCATGTATTTGTTTTCGAAAGACGGTGAACGGGTATGAAACTCACTGATAGACTATTTGTTTATTTATAGAAATGTATATGTATATATGTTTTCTTTTGTGTCACGCATGTAGTATCATGTTAAATCCATATATTGGTTTCTCACTCTTGCATTATTCTGTTTGGATTTTCTCTATCGTGCTCTATATTTGGGGAGGTCAGATGAACCGCTCAGGGGATATGATGTATACAAGAAGAAGGTTCCTTAGTTCGGGGCATGCCGATGTTTATTTGCTACTATTAGGTCTGTCATATAGGTGTGACCAGCTTAGGTTTTGTTTATGGTATGTTGTTGTTTTCCAATAAGGACCTATACTTATAAAGGTCTATGTGTGAAAACAGTAGGATGTAGTATAGTCGTATGATGTTATATATATATATATACGGCTATACTTACGTTGTTGTTGTGGTTGTCGAAAAGAAAAAGAAAAAGAAAATATTTATCACCGTTTTGAGATATGAACACAACTTAAGAAAATATTATTTTCCGACAGCAACCAGCGAATTACTTTTAATTTATTTTCGCACATGTTTACAAAGTAATGCCCAAGGGGGTGTTACAAAAAAGGTATAACAATTTGACTAATTTAAAATATTGTAAAGTAAATGAATAAATTTGCTCATTCACCCTTTCAATTTTTTTATTTTTTTTGCTCATTTAGGTTTTAGTAAATGAATTTATGCATATCAATAAGTACACTTTTCTTCTCATCTATTGAAGCTATTACTTCAGATTGAAGGCGAGTTTTTTTTTTCTATTTTATGATTAATCTTATCTATATTTCATTTTTTTGAATCTTAATATATGCATGTATTTTTTTTTTCATTTTCTTCTTTAAATCTCTATATTTTGATAATCTTTCTACGCTTTCTTGGAGCCTCCAAATAAACGATGTTATTTGGTTTTGGTTTTCATTTTATTGCATATTGTCACTATTATTCTAATCATAACACCAACTTAATTTCCATCAAAGGTGAGTTTTTTCTTCTAAATTATTATTAATTATTTGAAGTTATTGATTATTTTTTAGTATTAACGAATCAATATTTTGTACTCATAAGTTTTTTAATTTGCGTTTTCTTTTGTGATTAGCTTTTCACTTTTGTGCAAGTATGATATTGTTGCCTCTCAAATATGATTAAAAAATAACAAATCATGTCCGTCAAAAAAAACAACAACAAATCATGTAACACATATAACAAGAAACCAACAGTCAAAGCCAAATAGAAGATGAGCAAAGTAGCATTAAAAAAGACCATCAAGAAGAAGAAGTTCTTGAAAAATAATAATATTTTTTTTCATTTGTATTCTATCTTTGTAATGTATTCATAAATATATGTTTTTTAATAATCATCATATGTGTAAATTTTCATAATTTTATTTTGTGACATTCATATTTGCTATAAAAACTTTCTAATTATAACATACAATAAAAATTAGAGACGTGTTATTTTTACACCTTAATTTGACACCAACACCGCATAACCATACACTCAACATTTGTTTATATTTTTTCTATTAAATTTTTCATACATCCCAATAAAAAGCACCCTTCCTTCATACGATGGTTATACGGTGGCATCCATTTCGGGTGTTCAAATAACGTTTCTGAAAAAATTATATGCAATCAAATTACTATGTTTTTTTTTTTACTAATTCTTATGAAAGTTTGCTTACTCAAGAATACAATCAAATTACTAATTATGTCTATTTTTTAAAGCACTAATTCTTTCTATTCTACCTTTTTTTTTTACTCAATTCTTTCTATTCTACATGAAAGCACATGGAGAGAAATTACATATCACATATGAATTACTAAGAAAAATTACATTGTATTATACTTTCAGTTCATTGCCTTTTGTAATTCATTATTTTAATAATTTCATTATTGACTTAAATATTTTTAATTAATAAGTTCTCAACTAAATAATTTATTGAATATTTTATTTTATCAAGAAACTTTGAAATTTATTTTACCTAATTAATATATAATTAATTTCATGATAGGAAACGAATTAATTTACACTTAGATGTAATTGATGTAATAAAACATATTTAGAATTTATTGTTTTATCATCTGGAAAAAGTTTGATTTGTTCTACATAATAATATAATATGGTTCATAGGCATAAAATAAATTTTTTCTTTTAATTTTATAATTATTTAATTAAATTTAATAATATTTGATATTTTATATAGAAAAAATTACTTCCAGTAATAATAGCGATTGCAAATCAATATTTTCTAATTTAAAAATATAAAAAATTATACTATTAAACAAATATGCATAACATTCGGTGCAAGACACAAGAAAATAGGTTTTCTATCTTATAAGGAAAAAGAGAAGAGAAAAATAATATCGAAGATAAATATATTTTTTTAAATGTTTAACTTGCATAGAAAATGAGAAAAACAATAAACCAAATAGATTTTAAGAGAGAATACAAATAAGATTAATAAAATAATATATAAATAATTTTTCTAAAAATGGTTCCTTGAAAGGGGAAAAAAGTTGAATTAACTCAAATAGATTTTCAATAGAGAAAAAAATATGATACAAATGAATATATTTTCTAAAAATGGTTAAATTTCAAGACTACAAAAAAAGGTCATTTAGCGACCGAAAATAGTGACCGAATTTGTTGGTTGCTGTTTGCGACCGAAATGGCGACCGATTGTAGGATCTAAATCAAACACTGATTAGAGTTGATACTGCGACCGAAATAGCGACCAAAATAGAGCGTAGTAGAGTTATCGGTCTCTATTTCGGTCACAAAATAAAGGAAAGTAAAAGCCAAAAATTGCTAACTTTTTAGTGATCGAAATGGCGACCGAGTTAAATGCAACGGTTAAATTTTATCTATCTTTGTGACCGATATTAAATCGGTCGCTAAATGGCGCGAAAAAAAATTAAAATAGAGCGTGTTAGCGACCAGATTTTAAATCGGTCGCTAAATTTATGAATTCAAATTTCAAATTAACCCATTTAGAGACCGATTTAGCGACCGAATAATTCGGTCGCTAAAAATGAAATCCCTAAAACCAGTGCAGCCCCCTTTCTTCCTCACTCGCCCGAATCTCTCATTCTCTCTCACCGTTTCTCTCCTTCTTCCTCACTCGCAAGCTCCGGCCACCACCTCCTCCAGCTCCTCTCCGGCCACTACCTCCTCCACACGGTAAGCATACGTCTCCCTCTCCCTCTCCTTCTCTACTTCTCTCTCTCACTCACGTCTCTCTCTCCCTATGTCTCTCTCTCTCTTTGCAGGTTTGATTCGGTTTGCAGGCTCTGTTTGCAGGTTTTGCAGGTTTTCTGTTATGATGAGTCACTACACTAGTCACCAGTTCTGTTTTGCATTTGCTATTATATTCAGTTGCATATATGAACTTCTTGATTAGGCTTGTTTTCTGTTATGCTCAGGGTGCTATATATGTGTAGATATCTGATGAATGAATAATAGAGAAGAAAGATGATGAATGAAATTAGTATTTTTCAATGATAGCTTAGCTCTTACATTTTCCTAAGCTTAGATACTAGATATTACTTCCCATTACATTAGCATGTACAGCCACGAGTAGATATCTGATATGTAATGAAAATGTTTTGTTTATACTTTCATGAGTGGCAAGTGTGCAAGTAGGTTAATGATTTCCAAGTTTATACTTTTATCACAAGAGCCTTTGATGATGTTATTATTTTTTCATACAGTTTTCTTTGTCGATTGACAACCGCTCTAGTCGTCACCCGTTTTCACTATTTGCTTGGAGTTGAGGTAGGTCAAATACTCTATCTTTTTCTTTGTTGCTAGTGGTGCTTGAAGACTTTGAATTCATTTGTTGATTGTTAGTGAAGAGCTGAGCTCAATAGGATTCTGGTTGTGTGCTGGTAGATTAGAAATGATGCATGTGGTTGCAATTGAATATGTTGTTTGTTAGTGGAGAGCTAAGCTCAATAGGATACTAGTTGTGTGCTGGTAGATTAAAATTGATGCATGTGGTTGTAAACTTTTTTATGTTGTTTGTTAGTGGAGAGCAGAGCTCAATAGGATGGATGTGTCAATTCTATGCCTTGATTGCCATTAGTGGAGAGCAGAGCTCAATAGGATGTGATCCTGTCAAAAAGGCAGGATGCTTGTTGTGTGTTGCTAATTTAGAAGTTATGCATGTGTTTGACAATTATGTGTTACTTGTTAGTGGAGAGCGGAGCTCAATAGGATGTTTGCTACTATATTTTATCTAAGTTTGTATTGAAATATGCTTCAATATATATTTGTTGAAGTATGCTGCAATCCTTATAATTAAGTCAATGGTTTTATTTTCTGCTAAAGTTAATTATTAAGCTACGAAAGCCTTAGTTTCCTATTTGAGATTCAATATTAATGAGCATGCATACCTTCTCAGGGCACGCATGCTCATTCGATATTTTGGATGTGCTTGAAGGATTCTTGAAGTTTGAGGTTTTTCTTTAATTCTGCCTTAAGGCAAAGGTCTTAGATAATGAAGGATTAAGTATAGGGTTATATAAAATGAAGGGTGGGGCACAATTTGCCAGGCACATGATGTGCCGTCATCATTCAAACATTATTCACATTAGAAAGCAGCTCTGTACACAATATTATGAAAGCAACTCTGGTTTTCTACTCATTTGTTTCACTGGGCAATGGAGTTTTCCAGAAATAGTTGTTGATGACCATCCTTACTAGGTTATCTAGGCATTTCCAATAGGAAAAGTCCTCTCTATGACCATCCTTCAAAACGATGTAAAAGCATCTGCTTTCCTAAAAACTACTATGTTTGCTCATCTGTAAAGTTGCATGTGAAGTTGCATTTCTTTGTTCTATTTTAACATGCTAGTATGCTACATGGATCTTTCCATCTTTTCTTATTATCACTTGATGAAGTTTAGACATATGACTTGTTTTCCTTATCGGATTCACGTAATGATGGTTAAGGCATAAACTAATCATTACTAAATTGTTCTTGTGTATTTGCAGGATTTGATTTCAATCCCACGATCATTCTACCGTCGTTGGGGAAATGGAATACCGCGTGTTGTGACTATTGAAGACAAATGCGGAAATCTGTTCAATGGGAATATAGTAATCCATGAGGATCGCCCATATTTTGCAACAGACACAAATGGTATCAGGGAGTTGTATTTGTTGTCCACTGGTGTATTGGCAAAGTTTAAGTACCTTGGGGGTTCTCGCTTCTACATGTTCATCCCTTTGGAAGGTTGATGAGTTTTGACATTTTGATTAGTACTTATTGACTGTGGTGTGTTTTTATGTTTTGATCGTTAATTAGTACATTATTAAACTTTTTTTTATAAATAATTATTAAACTTGCGTTAATTAATGTATGTGTTTTCTTGATCATATTGATTGTGGTGTTTTGGATCGTTAGTACATCATATTTACATTTTCTATTTATTCAAAAAAAATATTGGTGTATTTTGTTTATATCAGAAATTAAAAATCAATGGGGTAATAGTTGAAAAACAAAATTTGGTCGGTAGGATTAAGTTACAGGAAAATTTTTAAAAATTTTTTTTCAAAATTTACGATCGAAATAGCGATCGAATATCAGTCACCAAATTTGATTATCTGAGCATGCGACCAACTGTGAACACCTAATTTTGTCCGGGTATTCTATCCTTTTAATTAATATTTACAAAATAAAAATGGAAAATACAAAAATAATAAAAAATGTGTTTATGTTATTAGCCCAACTTGTTTTTGTTACAAGTTGTTTTGAATCCAAGCCCAAGTAAAAATATATGTATATATATAAAAAAAAAAAATTAATGACAAAAAGAAAAAAGAAATAATGTTCTGAATGTGAAATATTGTGCCCAGTGTGTTCTCTCCATCATAGCTCTTTTCAATGCACAGGCTCAAGCACGGGTTCCCTTTTTTGGGTAGTTTTCAGAACATGGGGAAGGGTATTTTGCCTAGATCAGAGGAGTGGAACACTAAAAATGGAAATGGAGATGACTGGAGATGGTTCAATCTCTGCAACACTCCACACCACACCATCAATCATCCCTTTCTCCAAAGCTGGCAGATTGGAACTTATCCTTATTCCTTTGAATGTGCATAAATTGAAGAGCAGAAGCAAAGAGGAGGGGGGAGGCAGACGAAATTTTCTTCTCAATTCTCTGTTTCTGCTTTCAAAACGAAAAAAAAAAACAAAACAAAAAAGATTCGTTCCCTGCATCATCTCCTTCCTCTCATTCTTCATCTTTTCCAACAGAATCAACAACAACAAAACACAAAGAAAAATCAGAAAGTCAGAAACAAAAGTACCTTTCTCTTTTCTTTTTCTCTCTTTTCTTACCCAGAACCCATCTCCATCTTCCTCTTAACTCCAACCTTTCCTCTTCCTTCACCCAAAACCCAACAAACACCATAAACCCATCCTTACCCACAACTCAGATCCGTTTCTGGTTCGTCCCTCGGTTGCAGATCCGTACGTTGCGGATCCGTTCTGGTTCGTCCTCCACCACGTTGCAGATCCGGTTCTGGCCCAACCTCCCTAACGCCTTGCGCCGCACACCGCCACACCCCAGACTACCAGACCCACCGCACACCACTGGCCGCCGCTCGCGTCACTGCCTCTGCTTGCTCGTAGCCGCCGCACCTGTCCAGCCGCGCCGCCGCCGGTCCCCTGTCTTCGACCCACACGTTCAACCCCTTTTGCTCTCCTCTGTTGGTAACTGAGGAAGATAAAAAACTTCTTTGGCTCTTTGCTTTGTCTTTTTTAATCTTTTGTTATTATGTGATGTGATGTGTTATTACGTGGGCTTCTCATTGGGATTTCCTCAGTGGGTTTGTTTTCTTTTTTAGTTCCTGGTGTATTTTTCTTTTAGTTTGTGGGCTTCGTATTTTATTAGGGTAAATGAGTGAGTCTGTGTCTTCTCTTTATTTAGTGGGCCAAACCTTAAAAAGGAGCCAGTTTGTGTCTAAAAAGTTCTTTTTTCTTTCTTTCCTAAAAAAAAAAGAAAAAGAGCAATTTTTTTTTCAAGTTTAAGTTTTCAAAATTAAAAAGTTGAAAAAAAATTGATCCAGTTTCTACATTAAAAAAAAAAAAAACTAAAAAATCATGTAAGAAAAAATTATAAATGAACCAACAAATCAAACCTTTTTTAAGAGAACTACGTGGCTTTGAGTTTCCCATCGCACCCGGGAATACGTAGGAGCAAGATAAATCATCTTGTCGGGCCAAAACTAAATTTTCCATTTTTTGTATCTCCTTTTTATGTTAAAATAATTAATCAAAAATTAAACTTTTCTATTTTTAGGGATGCTCTATGGACACGGTGCCATGTTCAGTCCCTTAGATTTTAGGTTGCCCTGTGGACTCATGTGCCATGTTCAACCTCATTTAATTAATTTTCCTTTTTTTGCATCCCGTTTTTCGTTAAAATAATTAATCAAAAAGTTAAACTTTTCCTTTTTAGGGATGTTCTATGGACACGGTGCCATGCTCAGTCCCTTAGATTTGAGGTTGCCCTGTGGACTCATGTGCCATGTTCAACCTCATTTGATTTTTCTAAACAATAAATTTAAAGATATAAGAACTGATAAAAATCTAAAATATTTAAAATTAAAAATAACACTTTCTTGTAAATAATTTTTGAGTAGAATAAATATTTAAAAGGTTATTAAAATGTTTTTGCACAATTAACTTGAGGTACCGTTTTTTAAACGGGCGATGTGGGGTGCTAATACCTTCCCTACTCGTAACCGACTCCCGGACTCATATATCTCTTTTTTAAAAGACCAGTTTACCTTTAAATAATTGGGTTTTCTAAGATTTTCCCAATAAAAATCTTAGTGGCGACTCCTCTGTGTTTTATCCATCTTTTCGCGGCTCCCGGACGGGACGGTCGCGACAGCTGGCGACTCCACTGGGGACTTTAGAGAGTCAGGCCTATCATAGTTGGTTGTGCAACTTCTTTTAATAACTTTGAAAATATTAGTTTTACCCCTCTTTGTTTTATTGTTTTGTAAATTGTTATATGCTTTAATATATGCCTTTGTATATTCTTGCAACCCTAGGGTAGAGAATTATTATGTTGTTGGCTGTTCTTTTTGCATGTGTGATGTAGTTTTCATTTTAATAGGTTTGGAGCAGGTTTGTATGCTCCCAGCACACACATCACTTACACTTATTTCACACACTTTCAGCTCTATACCCGAGCTAGTGGAAACTTAAGGATTAGGCGGTGTGTCGATATTATCATTGAAGAGGTCTTGTACCCCCCTGATATTTGTCGATTCACCACTCAGGTTGTACCCGATATCGTGGGATGGTCATATTGAGAGGGTTTATCCCTACTTGTGGCTAGACTCATGAGTCGGATCCTTATCTTTCGGGATAGGGGCAATCTGGGGACCATGGATTTTAGAAGTCTAGAACCTACCCAATTTTCACTGATAGAGCAAACTTAGGGGCCAACCAATTAGAGTTATGGCTTCAGCTTTGTCCGACCCTAAGTTTTAACCGTCTTAAGAGACAAAAGGGGGCATGATTATTCTCTACCTTTCTCTTCATATTCATACATCCATTTCAATTTTCAAAATAGGAAACGACACATTTTAAAAAAAAAAAAACCATTTCATGCATTCACAAAAGAAAAAAAAAGAACTTTTTTTTTTTTCTTCATTTGTCTCTAAACAAAGAATTCTCATTTGTCTCCAAACAAAGAAAATAAATTCATTCATCTCATGCATTTATAAAAAATGATTCTTCTAAAAAAAAATAAAAAAAAAATAAGAAGCTCATTTCATGTATCACTGTTTTGATAGAAGTTCCTTCATGCATCTCATGTATTAAAATTTGGGTAAGTATAAAAATAAAAAATCTTTTCCATGCAACCCATGCATTAACACCTTCTTGGGTCAAGAAAAATCTTTTTCATGCATCTCAAAAGGTTATCTTCAGTAAACTTTCACAAATAAGGATTTAATCCCTTTTCCCCAAACTTCACGGTGACTTTTTGAATAATTGCTCTGCGGCACCCTTATCGGACTCGATCACAAGCCAAAATCATGGATGAGGAAGAGCAAACTCAAAAGTTCATAGAAGATTGGAGTCAACTCAAAGAGAAGATGACCCAAATGATGGTAATGTTGCAAGTCATGCAGAAGGAAAAGAACACGAATGAGAATCCTTCACCTCAATGAAGAAGCGATCGGCCATACCTCTTCTCACTCATGAGAACAACCAACAAGGGGTCGTGATGCCTTTCACTGGCTACCCAAGCAATCCCCCATATGGTCTCCCTCGAGGATTTGTGCCGCCAGTCGCTCCTGGTCCAACAAATGGCAATCCAAACTCACAAAACACAACCCAGACACAGATCCCCACCAATTATATGGTGCATTCCGTTAACCCAAACACTCCACCATTCACCTTCCACATTGGTGCCAATGGGATCCAAGTGGCACAGAGCTTCGCTTCCCCACAGTATGTTCCTGTGAATCAGTCGTGTGGGAATCCTCAATCCATAGAAAAGCTGGAGGTTCTAGAGGAAAGACTGCGAACTATTGAAGGGGAAAACAGTCATGGTCTCCGGGATGCCTCTGAACTCTGTCTAGTGCCCAATGTCGTAATACCTCCAAAATTCAAAGTGCCAGATTTTGACAAATACATAGGAACCACTTGTCCAAAAAGCCACTTAACCATGTACGTCAGGAAGATGGCATCACATGCCCAGGATGATAAGCTCTTGATTCATTTCTTCCAAGATAGTTTGACTGGGGCAGCCTCAAATTGGTACATACACCTCGAGCGGGCCCACATTCGATCCTTCAAAGACCTAGCAGATGCATTCCTGAAACAATACAAGTATAATATTGACATGGCTCCTGATAGGACGCAACTTCAAAATATGTTAAAAAGGGATACAGAAACCTTCAAGGAGTATGCTCAACGGTGGAGAGAATTGGCTGCTCAGGTAGAACCCCCATTAACTGAGAAGGAAATTATAGCAATGTTCATTGATACACTTCAGCCACCCTTCTATGATAGAATGATTGGAAGTGTATCATCAAACTTTTCTGACATGGTTATCATTGGAGAAAGAATTGAGAATGGGATGAGAAATGGTAAGATTGTTGAAAGTTCTGTGGGGGTAGCCGGGATGACAAAAGCTCCATTTGTCAAGAAGAATGAAGAAGAGGCACATGTTGTGGCATCTGAGCAAGAGTCTGAGTGGTTTGGGCATTGGATACCGGGTCAAATATCTGTCAACTCTCAACCGTCTTTTCAAACAACCTACACTCCATATTATCCACCACATCACCAACCTAACCATCCATATGTAGCCACCATCTCACAATTTCCAACCCAATCCTATCCTATGAGGACACCATACCACCCATCAAACCCTTTCCAACATCAAACCTTTCCCGCCATACCGCCCCAACAAAACCTAAATGCAAATCAAAGGAGACAACCTTACAACCCAGAAAAGAAGCCCATGCAGTTTGACCCTATACCTATGACTTACACGGAGCTATTGCACAGCCTTATTGAAAATCTTTGTTGGTCCCGGTCCCGGTCCCGACCAGGGCGGTGCAACCCCCATACCCAAAATGGTTTGACCCAAATGTCAAGTGTGACTATCATGGGGGAGTGATAGGTCATTCAACTGAAAATTGCAAGACCTTAAAGTATAAAGTGCAAGATCTGATCAATGCAAATGTGCTAAGTTTCCAACGAGACACTCTTGATGCAGGAGGTTCTGGAGTCCATGCCGTAGAGGACACTTTGGAACATGACCTTTGAATCTTGTGTAGAGTAATTCATTGATGCTAATCCTTTAGCTCTGCCCAAGGCTTTAGGAAGTTTTTCATAATGGGCTTACTTGTTTCCATTTCAGTATGAATAAATGAATGCATTAAGTTTCCTTCCTTTCCTTCATCTTCTGATTTTACCTTCATCCTTCTTCTTTTTTCTTGAAAGTTACCAATAAAGCAGATCTGAAGGTGATTCTCTTTAAAAATAAAATAAAATAATAAGTGCTAGAACCTCATCGTATGATCCTGATCACCTCATTAACCACGCTGGTTCGGACAACTATGGAAAGTTTCCTCATGAGATCAACCGAAGATGATTGAGGCAATCAAAGGAAATCTTTTTGATTCAAGCTAGACTCCATGATTTGAAAAAAAAAAAATTAAAAGGGAAATCGAGAAAGAGCGCCCGGTTATGCTTTTGCAAGTACTATCATTTTTTGTCTTACTTTTAAAATTTATGAAAATTAACAATCAAAATTTGAAATGAAGAATGGCCATCTTTCTATATCTTTCACATGCTTGTACTATCCCTTGTTACTCCGTTTGAGCTTGAAATTCTTTCAAAGAACCCGGGACAAGGATCACCCCTAAGCAAGGGGCAAGCACGAAAGAATCGGTGATTATGAAGCAAAAAAAAAAGAGAAGAAAAAAAGGATAAAAAAAAAACTTCATGCAAAGGCAAAAAAAAAAGGAGGAAATAAAAAGGAAAGTTAGAGGAAAACAAATGTTCTTAGAAATCGAAAAGATCGTGGATCCTCGGTCCTATTCAACCTTAAAACATTTGTTTGAGCCTTATATCCTTTCCTTCATGACTCTCAACCATTGACCGCGTTATGAGCCTAAAAAGTCCATTCTGATCAATGAAAGATTGTTATCATTTTCATTAACTTTAATTGTGAGACAAAATGTATGTGCTTTTTCAATGCATCGCTCTCAGAAAAAGGAAAAGAAAGTAAAAAAAAAGAGAGAAAATGAAAAAACATAAAAAAAAAGGAGGCTCGCTGGGTTGAAAACCTGCAAGGGCGACCTAGGCAAAATTAGAGCAACCTACGCAAAAGTTAGCGTCAAACAGATTCCTCGAAGCAACAAACTGGGGCAGTTTGAATTTAAAGGCAAATCATGTCCTCGGAAGGAGATTAAAGCAATACTCGAGATCATACGAGTGTCTCTTGAAGAAATGCGAACTGAAAACTGGGGCAGTTTGAAGGCGAGTCATGAAATTCTCAATACATGAAGACTGGAACAAACCATGTTCTTGAAAGCTGATTAAAGCGGTGCTCGAGATTATACGCATGAGAAGCTAGCACTAATCATCTTAAAAGAGTATCACCTGAAGAAAAATGTGAACTCCATCCCGTCATTGTTTCCTTCCTTCTAACAACCTTTCAATTCTTTCGCTCATATCCTTACCATTTTCCACATATTGTTACTCCCTGTCCATCCTCTATCATACCCCTCTTTCTACCATAGACTCAATTTGCATTCTTTAATACATATTGAAAGGTGAAGCAAGTATCAATAATGATATCATTTAGAGTTTCTCTCAGGATGCAAAGGTCATGGAAAGTACATCAATCTCCTGACAAAGGGCAATGTTGGAAAAGATAGAGAAATCAAGCAGTCTCATCCATCGGGATAATCATTAGAAATAGGCATATTTGTGACAAGGGGCAAAGCATCGATGGGGCAAGAAAATGACAATCCGGATCAATGAGTGACATTCCAGTTCTTCCTTAAAGTTGGTTGTGATCGAAGCTTTAAGGGGCTAGAAATCAAAGAGTGGTTTGCGAAAAATGATCAAAGTTCATTATCAATCACTGAAAGAATCTCTTGCATCATGCATTATTTCATGCACCAGAATCAACATCATTGCATCACATTTAGGCATAGGGCCCATAAGCTCCCATTTTACTGGCTTTTACGGGCTTGGAGCCCATAAGCTTTGTTTTGTTAGCTTTAGCAGACGTAGGGTCTCTAAGCTTTCGTTTGTTTTAACGGGGCACAAGGCCCCTAAGCTTTGCTTTTGTTAGCTTTAGCATGCATAGGGCCTCTTAAATTTTGTTTTGTTGTAGTTTGGCTTTAGTGGGCACAGGGCCCCAAAAGTCATGTCTTGTCAGCTTTAGCAGGCATAGGGCCTCTTAAGTTTTGTTTTGTTGTAGTTTGGCTTTAGTGGGCACAGGGCCCCGAAAGTCATGTTTTGTTAGCTTTAGCAGGCATAGGGCCTCTTAAATTTTGTTTTGTTGAAGTTTGGCCTTAGTGGGCACAGGGCCCCAAAAGTCATGTCTTGTCAGCTTTAGCAGGCATAGGGCCTCTTAAGTTTTGTTTTGTTCCCCCAATCTCTTTCTTTAGCATAGGCCTCTTAAGTTTTATTTTGTTGTAGTTTGGCTTTAGTGGGCTCATGGACCCTAAAGTAATGTCTTGTCAGCTTTAGCAGGCATAGGGCCTCTTAAGTTTTATTTTGTTGTAGTTTGGCTTTAGTGGGCACAGGGCCCCAAAAGTCATGTCTTGTCAGCTTTAGCAGGCATAGGGCCTCTTAAGTTTTGTTTTGTTGTAGTTTGGCTTTACAAGGCACGGGGGCCCCAAAAGTCATGTCTTGTCAGCTTTAGCAGGCATAGGGCCTCTTAAGTTTTGTTTTGTTGTAGTTTGGCTTTAGCGGGCACAGGGCCCCAAAAGTCATGTCTTGGTTGGCTTCTGTAGGCATAGTGTCTCGTAAGCTCTTTTATCTTTCAGTTCGAGCTTCAGACGGGCAATCCACCCCGTAGGCTCTTTTATCTTTCAGTTCGAGCTTCTGACGGGCAATCCACCCCGTAGGCTCTTTTTATCTTCAGTTCGAGCTTCTGACGGGCAATCCACCCCGTAAGCTCTTTTATCTTTCAGTTCGTGATTCTGACGGGCAATCCACCCCGTAAGCTCTTTTATCTTTCAGTTCGGGCTTCTGACAGGCAATCCACCCCGTAAGCTCTTTTACCTTTCAGTTCGAGCTTCTCACGGGCAATCCGCCCCGTAGGCTCTTTTATCTTTCAGTTCGAGCTTCTCACGGGCAATCCACCCCGTAAGCTCTTTTATCTTTCAGTTCGAGCTTCTGACGGGCAATCCACCCCGTAAGCTCTTTTATCTTTCAGTTCGAGTTTCTGACGGGCAATCCACCCCGTAGGCTCATTTACCTTTCAGTTCGAGCTTCTCACGGGCAATCCACCCCGTAAGCTCTTTTATCTTTCAGTTCGGGCTTCTGACGGGCAATCCACCCCGTGAGCTCATTTATCTTTCAGTTCGAGCTTCTGACGGGAAATCCACCCCGTAGGCTCATTTATCTTCCTGTTCGAGCTTCTCACGGGAAATCCAACCCGTAAGCTCTTTTATCTTTATGCTCGAGCTTCTGACGGGCAATCCACCCCGTGAGCTCTTTTATCTTTCAGTTCGAGCTTCAGACGGGCAATCCAACCCGTAAGCTTTTTTATCTTTATGCTCGAGCTTCAGACGGGCAATCCAACCCGTAAGCTCTTTTATCTTTATGCTCTAGTTTCTGATGAGCGATCCACCCCGTAAGCTCTTTTCTCTTTCTATTTAAGCTCGGCGGACGATCCACCCGGCAAGCTTTTATGTGTAAACCTCGTTGGGTAATGCAACCCGCTGGTTCTTTACAAGGAATTTGGTTTGTAGTCACGTGTCCTTTTGCTTGTTGGTATATCCCGAACAAAATTGGAGTTCATGTCTTTACCCGTTTCTTATAACGATAATAGGTTAACTATAGTTACACCAATTATCTAATAAGAAACAAGTAAAGAGGGGCAGCTGTGAACACCTAATTTTGTCCGGGTATTCTATCCTTTTAATTAATATTTACAAAATAAAAATGGAAAATACAAAAATAATAAAAAATGTGTTTATGTTATTAGCCCAACTTGTTTTTGTTACAAGTTGTTTTGAATCCAAGCCCAAGTAAAAATATATGTATATATATAAAAAAAAAAAAATAATGACAAAAAGAAAAAAGAAATAATGTTCTGAATGTGAAATATTGTGCCCAGTGTGTTCTCTCCATCATAGCTCTTTTCAATGCACAGGCTCAAGCACATGTTCCCTTTTTTGGGTAGTTTTCAGAACATGGGGAAGGGTATTTTGCCTAGATCAGAGGAGTGGAACACTAAAAATGGAAATGGAGATGACTGGAGATGGTTCAATCTCTGCAACACTCCACACCACACCATCAATCATCCCTTTCTCCAAAGCTGGCAGATTGGAACTTATCCTTATTCCTTTGAATGTGCATAAATTGAAGAGTAGAAGCAAAGAGGAGGGGGGAGGCAGACGAAATTTTCTTCTCAATTCTCTGTTTCTGCTTTCAAAACGAAAAAAAAAACAAAACAAAAAAGATTCGTTCCCTGCATCATCTCCTTCCTCTCATTCTTCATCTTTTCCAACAGAATCAACAACAACAAAACACAAAGAAAAATCAGAAAGTCAGAAACAAAAGTACCTTTCTCTTTTCTTTTTCTCTCTTTTCTTACCCAGAACCCATCTCCATCTTCCTCTTAACTCCAACCTTTCCTCTTCCTTCACCCAAAACCCAACAAACACCATAAACCCATCCTTACCCACAACTCAGATCCGTTTCTGGTTCGTCCCTCGGTTGCAGATCCGTACGTTGCGGATCCGTTCTGGTTCGTCCTCCACCACGTTGCAGATCCGGTTCTGGCCCAACCTCCCTAACGCCTTGCGCCGCACACCGCCACACCCCAGACTACCAGACCCACCGCACACCACTGGCCGCCGCCGCTCATCGCTCTGCCTCGCTTGCTCGTAGCCGCCGCACCTGTCCAGCCGCGCCGCCGCCGGTCCCCTGTCTTCGACCCACACGTTCAACCCCTTTTGCTCTCCTTTGTTGGTAACTGAGGTAGATAAAAAACTTCTTTGGCTCTTTGCTTTGTCTTTTTTAATCTTTTGTTATTATGTGATGTGATGTGTTATTACGTGGGCTTCTCATTGGGATTTCCTCAGTGGGTTTGTTTTCTTTTTTAGTTCCTGGTGTATTTTTCTTTTAGTTTGTGGGCTTCGTATTTTATTAGGGTAAATGAGTGAGTCTGTGTCTTCTCTTTATTTAGTGGGCCAAACCTTAAAAAGGAGCCAGTTTGTGTCTAAAAAGTTCTTTTTTCTTTCTTTCCTAAAAAAAAAAGAAAAAGAGCAATTTTTTTTTCAAGTTTAAGTTTTCAAAATTAAAAAGTTGAAAAAAAATTGATCCAGTTTCTACATTAAAAAAAAAAAAACGAAAAAATCATGTAAGAAAAAATTATAAATGAACCAACAAATCAAACCTTTTTTAAGAGAACTACGTGGCTTTGAGTTTCCCATCGCACCCGGGAATACGTAGGAGCAAGATAAATCATCTTGTCGGGCCAAAACTAAATTTTCCATTTTTTGTATCTCCTTTTTATGTTAAAATAATTAATCAAAAATTAAACTTTTCTATTTTTAGGGATGCTCTATGGACACGGTGCCATGTTCAGTCCCTTAGATTTTAGGTTGCCCTGTGGACTCATGTGCCATGTTCAACCTCATTTAATTAATTTTCCTTTTTTTGCATCCCGTTTTTCGTTAAAATAATTAATCAAAAAGTTAAACTTTTCCTTTTTAGGGATGTTCTATGGACACGGTGCCATGCTCAGTCCTTTAGATTTGAGGTTGCCCTGTGGACTCATGTGCCATGTTCAACCTCATTTGATTTTTCTAAACAATAAATTTAAAGATATAAGAACTGATAAAAATCTAAAATATTTAAAATTTAAAATAACACTTTCTTGTAAATAATTTTTGAGTAGAATAAATATTTAAAAGGTTATTAAAATGTTTTTGCACAATTAACTTGAGGTACCGTTTTTTAAACGGGCGATGTGGGGTGCTAATACCTTCCCTACTCGTAACCGACTCCCGGACTCATATCTCTCTTTTTTAAAAGACCAGTTTACCTTTAAATAATTGGGTTTTCTAAGATTTTCCCAATAAAAATCTTAGTGTCGACTCCTCTGTTTTTTATCCATCTTTTCGCGGCTCCCGGACGGGACGGTCGCGACACCAACTATACGGCGACCGAAATATATAATTTTGTGACCGAAATATCGGTCGTAAATTTGCGACCGAAATACATATTCGGTCGCTAAGCATTTAGCAACCAGGGTTTTCTGCTACCCCCTTAATTCGGTCGCTATTTCAGTCGCTAAACAATATAGCAACCGAATTATCATGTTTAGCGACCGAAATCTTCGGTCCCTAAATAGTTTTTTTTTTTTGTAGTAAAAGGATAAATAAATCAAATAGATTTTCAAGAGAGAAGATAAAAATAACATATAGATAAATATATTTTCTTAAAAAGTTAACTTGCACGGAAAAAGCGTAGAAATAAATCAAATAAATTTTTAAGATAGAAGAAAAATAATAATATGGTAGATAAATATATTTTCGAAAAATGGTCCACTAGCACGGGGAAAGAGGAAAATTAACTCAAAATATTTTTTTAAGAGAGAATACCAAAAACAATAATATGATAGACAAATATATTTTCTATAGATATAATTTTGTTTTGAAAAAAAAATTCACAATGAAACTTTAATATCTATTTCAAATATTCTGCTTTTTTTTGTATATTCTTAATATATGTCTTATTTTTTAAGTTTTATTTTTAATAATAAAACTGTGTAGTAAATCGTATGTACTTACTATACATTTATGAGTCATTATATTTATTGTATTATCAATAATAATTATTAGGGTTAATATTTGTTATATTTTGTTATTGACTATTCAGACAAATTAATTATTTAACACATTTTGGTATATAATTCCCCACAAAAATTTATGTAACTTAAGAACATAAAATCAAGAATTAAAATTTAAAGTAAAATCCTAAAAAAGTATATATTCCCAGTGCATGGCACGGGTCCATACACTAGTTATATATAAAGCTCAATAATAACTAATTACTGCAATTAAAGTTAAATAAATATCCACAGCATAATACCATACACTGTTTTATTATGAAGTTTTTGTACTAAATTAATTTTAAAAAGTCTTGAAAATTTGGTATGTGGCATTCTAACACAAAATATATAGAAAATCGACTATATACTGATTTATGCAAATTAAATATAAGAAAAAAAAATTAAAATCAATCCTTATATATTAAATTAGAGTTTTCATTGTTGAACTAAAATATTTTCTACAATATTTTTTTTTCTCATCAACGTGCTGCATGTTGTTCTTTAAATATGTTTTCAAATTTACTTATTTTTTTATTAAATTATTTTTATTTAACTGATAAATATTTTAATTATTATAATGCCTATAATTGGGAAGACGAAGGCTTCATTCAATGATTTCTCTCTACCGTTTATCGTTTTTGTTCCTCATTTACAAGACCTTTTCTTGGTTGCATCATCACTCCTTTACTACAGAAGGTCAACCCGATGTTTTATGTGTTTAATGCAATGATTCATTTATATTAATCATTAAAAAATTGATAAATATTAGACGGAATGATCGAATTTGTAATATTGAAGAAATAAGGAGACCTAAAAAAAACTATGAGACCAAAATGACACACAGTCACATACCCTATGGTAAGGCACCAAAAATGGAATTGAGCCCTAAAAACTGAAGCCTTTTGCTACTTCTACGCAAACGTGGCCTGTGCGTATGACGAGTGGAGCAAAGCAATAGTTTTGTGCGATAATATTGACGTCATAGTAATGGAAACATAACATATTCAACCCTAAAAGTAGCACTTAAAAAGTCAATATATATATAAAATAAAACAAATATAGGAATAGTTTATTCTCAAATAAACAACCCTCTTTGAATACTTATGAGAATTTCTTTTAGTTGACACTAACCAATGTTGTAGGGACATGAACAGATTAAGGTTACGAGAGTTTTGAAGGAGATTGAATAAAATGTTTAGTAATAGAATATATGAAAAGGTAAAAACATATCACTTGATTAAGTGAATGGAGAGAAATTTAAACTTCCAAGTTGAAAGATATGAAAATTATAAAGTTTGGATGATGATTAAGGTGACGTTTGGAAGAGCTTATTTAAGTTCCTTTTGACTTATCTGATGACATAAGCTCTTATGCAGTATGTTTGGCAGAGCTTATAAAAATAACTCCCATAAGGAGTTTTTGACTTATTTTCATAAGTCACTGGGAGAAGCTTATAAAATTATCATAAGAGCTTATGCACTAAACACCCTCTCCGTGTTTTTTACTATTCGAATCCTCTCATATCTTTTTCTTTCTTTAAGCACTTATGGCATAAGCTCTCATACGATAAAGTCTTATATGATAAGCTCTTAGTTAAATTATTTACCCAAACACACCCTAAGTGATTTGTATTACTCCTTTAACTATCTCATTCTATTACTTACTCAACTCTTAAATAATAAATTTATATCTTTTTATCACTCAACTTTATTATTAATCACTTGACTCTATGTGTCCCCAACATTCGTGATGTTTTGGCAAAGCACGTAATATTATTCTGGTAAAGTCCCCGCAGATGTCAGATCAATCACGAGGTTACAACTTCTCGGATGGCCCGTAACAATGACTACATGCTTCACAACTACGCTTTTCTCTTGGTTCATTCTTTGTGATAAAGCAATGTCCCATTAAATAGAATAGTAGTATAAAGTGACTACGCTTTTGATCTGATCTGTCAGAGTATAAAAATTTTGCAATCAAATTTGATTAAAAAACAACAGCAACAATCATTTTTAAGTTTTAACTGCATTACGATATGTTGAGGACTATTTGCAATTAACGCATCAAAAGCTCCCTACTAATTTGAAGCTAACATGGAATTGTTTTTTGCTCACATAACAAAACCTGTTTTCGTTGTTATGAAATGAATTTTGAGTAAAAGAAACAAGAAAAATGCTAAACGGATAAAGATTTGGGGACACTTACGGTGATACCGTATGAACAGTGTCGCACTGTGCGGCACTGTAGCAGAATTTTTTTAAAATTTAATTTTTTTTATAAATAATTTTTTTGATTAAGTATGTGTCAATATCTGGTGAATCGGGTACAAATATCTGGTGAATTCAGTTCATTAACTGGTGAATGGATTTTTTTGAGAACTAATTTTTTTGATTAAGTATGTGTAAAAATATGGTGAATCCGGTATAAATATCTGGTGAATTCAGTTCATTATCTGATGAATGGGTTTTTTTGAGAAATAAAGTTTGGTTAAGTACGTGCAAATATATGGTGAATCAGGTATAAATATCTGGTGAATTCAATTCATTATTTGGTGAATGTGTTTTTTTTTACAAATAAATTTTTTGGTTAAGTATGTGTAAATATCTGGTGAATGGGTTTTTTTGATAAATAAAATATTTGGTGAATCATGTACAAATATATGGTGAATCATGTACAAATATCTGGTGAATTCAGTTCATTATCTGGTGAATGAGTTTTTTTATAAATTAATTTTTTATTTTTTAAAAAAAGTCAAAAAAAAAGTGCTACAGTAGCACTATAGTAGCGCTACTGTAGCAGGTGTCGTATTTGTGTCGCAAAAACTGTGTCAGTTTAGGAGAGCTCAAGAAACAATATTATAACAGTGAAACTCAAGGAATTTAAAGTGTCATTAAACCCAATTTTATTGCACACTCGCTTCTTATTTGTAGTTATGATAGTTTGGCAGCTTAGGATGTAGGGGTGTTCACGGATTGGATTTGATCGGTTTTGAACTAAAAAGTCATCCGATCTAATAATGAAAACAATGTGCAGTTTGGATTGGATGAATTTGTTTCCTTAAAAAAATATGATCCAATCAAATGCGGTTTGGATTGGATTGGATAATTCGGTTTTTGTCATACTTTATTTTTTTCTTATGTCAAGTATCCTTTCCACTTATTTAATAGTGGACAAAAGATAATTTTCATTTAAGGGAGCTAGTTTAGGGTATCCAATACCTATTTTAACATCTCTCTATACTAGAACATTGGAACCTTTATTAAAGTCGGCAACTATTTGTTCCTTATTAACCGTTATTTGATTGGATGAAGACTGAGAAAATTTTTAGAGAATTCTTGACAAAATATTGGGAGTTTGAGAAAAAAAATAATTAGTGATATTTTTTAACACGTTCTTTTATGTTAAATATTCTGTTATGTTAATTCTCTATATCTACTCTCAGTCATCCTATTTTTTTCTAGAATCGGCTACAAATAAATTGTAGCAAATTATTTTTCAAATTACTTAATTTATTTCCTATTTTTCATATTTACTCAATCAAGTATATATATGTTATGCATCAAAACTTTTAGCAAAATATAACTTCAAGACATTAACATTTATTCTAAATAATCTTATATATGTCATTCCAACAAAATTATTAAAGAGCTTGAGAGTCATAAAAGTATGAAAAACAATGTTTAAGTATGAGTAATACTACAATTTCAAAAATAATAGTATATATCTATAGTAGATCGGTTTGGATGTCACTAGGGGATCCAAAATCCGATCCAATCCAATAAAAAAATTGTGGATTTTTCGGTTTTCGGTTTGTTCGGTCTTCGGTTTGTTCGGTTCTGTTTTTGTGGTTTGAATCGGTTTGGATCGGTTGATGAACACCCCTATTAGGATGCATAATAATACCCTTTTTTTTTAGGGTAAACAACTTCTTTCATTAGCTAAACCAAAGGTCAATACAAACAGATTGAACAGGCTATGTTGGGGCATTCCCTATTGGAAATGAATGAATCATTTTCTCAATTGATAATTTGGTGTGTTTGCAGTATTTATACATGATCAGTTGGAGCAACTAGCTAACCAACTGTAACCACTTTTAACTGAATTCTAACTGCTTTATTAACTGAATCTAATTACAGATATTAACTAAATACATTTGAGCATATCCTAACCCCCCCCCCCCCCCCCCCCTCAAGCTGGAGAGTGGATGTTAAGGACTCCCAGCTTGGAGATAAAACAGGAAAATAGAGCAGGTTCAAGTGGCTTGTGAAGCAATCAGCCAATTGGCTTGAAGAGGGAATCGGAAGTAAGTGGAATAAGTGAGCTTGAAGCTTTTCACGAACTATGTAACAATCTATGTCGATGTGTTTGGTGCGCTCATGAAAACTTGGATTAGATGCAATGTGCATAGCTGATTGGCTATCACAATATAGTAAAGCCGGCTCAATGAAAGGGACATTGAGATCTTTCAGAAGGTAGGTCAACTACTGTATTTCACATGTGGTGGAGGCAAGTGCACGATACTCGGCCTCAGAGGAAGAGCGTGATGTAGTCGATTGCTTCTTGGAGCACCAAAAAATGAGTGATGCACCTAGGAAAACACAAAAAACTATGACAGATTTATGTGTTGAAGAGCATGAAGCCCAGTCCGAATCACTGAAGACCTTCAATTGTAGGGGGAAATCAGATGGTAAAAACAAGCCTTGTGCAGGGGCCTTCTTAATGTATCTTAGGATTCTCATAGCTGCCTCAAAATGGCAAGTAGTGGGAAATTGCATGAACTGACTCAGTTGTTGCACTGCGAAAGTGATGTCGGGTCTAGTGGTTGTCAAGTAGAGAAGGCGCCCAATTAAACGCCTATAAGCAGTAGGATCATGAGGTGGAGCATTTGAGTTGTAAAGTGGTTTGGTGTCCTTGACCATTATAGTACTAGCTGGTTTAGATGTTAGCATTCCAGTGTCGGAAAGAATGTCAAGGGCATACTTACGTTGACAGGTGAATGCAAAGCTAGGAACGAGTGACTTCAAGGCCCAAAAAATACTTGAGATCACCCAAGTCTTTAATACTGAAGGTGTTGTGAAGAAACTGCTTCACATAGCCTATTTCATCAATATAGTTTCATGTCAAAATTACAACATCAACATAAATCAATAAGGCTGTGAATGAGTCGGCTTGCTTAATGAACAAGGAGTGATCATGCTGAGAATGTGTGAAGCCATTGGTGATCAAGACCGAAGAGAGTTTGGCAAACCATTGGTGACTAGCTTGTCTTAACCCAGATAGAGACTTAGTCAATTTACAAACTTGATTCGGCTTGTTAGTATCAAGGCCAGGAGGGAGCTCCATGTATACCTCTACATGGAGATCCCCATAAAGAAAAGCATTATCAACATGTAACTGTTTTAAGTGCCAACTTTGAGTGGTAGCAATAGCTAGCAACATTTGGACAATGGTAACCTTAGCCACCGGTGAGAAGGTGTCAAAGAAATCCACACCCTCTTGTTGTGTGTATCCTTTGGCCACGAGTCTCGCCTTGTATCGTTCAATGGAGCCATCAACTTTGTATTTGATGCGGTAGACCCGCCTACAACCAATTGGAACTTTGTCTTGTGGCAAATCAGTTAGTTGCCATGTATTATTAGCTTCAAGAGCTTTCAGTTCAGCCTTCATTGCATTTATCCAATCGTTAGATTTAATTGCTTCAGCATAGGAACATGGTTCAGTGTTATTGGAAATGGATAGAATGTATTTTAGATGGGAAGGAGAAAGAGAACTATAAGAGAGAACAGAAGATAATGGGTGAGGAGTATTACCAGAATTTGATGAATTAATGATTAGTGCTTGCTGATTGGAGATGCTGACAGTGGAAGTCCTTCAAGTAAAGAGGAGCTGTTTTATTTTGGGTTGATATTCTTAGTGGTGGATTGTTGTTGGAATGTAAGGATTTGGAGCTAGTTGTTGGTGATGAAGGGTTGAGTATGGGACTTGAGGAAGGGGTTAAGGGTTGAGTAGGTGGGATGACTAAGGGAATAGGCTCAAGAAGGAAGTTAAAAGTGCCATTTAAATTTGGTGTGTTTTCAGTTGGTGGAAGTGTTGGAGAGGATGAATATGGAAGATTTGTTCATGGAAGATAACATTTCGTGACAAAAATAGTTCTCTGGTATGGAGATCATACAGCACATAGCCTTTAGTGCCAAATTTGAAACCAAGGAAAATGCATTTCCTTGATCTCGGGTCCAGTTTTGTTCTCTGCTGTTCTAAAGTGGATGCAAAGCATAATGAACTGAATACTTTGAGATCAATGAGGATGGGGCGTTGATTATGCAGCAACTCAAAAGGTGATTTATTGTTTAGAGATGGAGATGGTAGTCTATTAATGAGATGAACAACGTGAATCACAGCATATGACCAGAAACATTTTGGTCAATTTGCATGAAATAAAAGACTTCTTGCCACATTAAGAATATGGTGATGCTTTCTCTCCACTACATAATTTTGTTGTGGAGTTTCAATGCATGAAGTTTGGCGTGCAATTCTAAACTTGGCAAATAAATCCAGGTAGAGGAACTCTACCCCATTAATCTTGCACCGGTGACCACTCCCCACCCGAGTGCCGACGAAGGCGGGGAGTGGTCGTTGGTGCAAGAAGGCACGTACAAGGAGCGGCTCCTGGCAGACTTCTAGGTGGAGGGACACATGAATGAACCGATTACACATCCGAATGAGAGGGATCCTGAGACTGTGTAGGTATGGGACTATACAGTTGAGGAAGGCTTATATGAATTGATTGGTACTACCTATACTAACAATATGCATCTTCTTTTCGAGAGCCCATCACTTAAGAACTCCACAGTTAAGCATGCTAGACTTGGAGCAATTATGAGATGGGTGACCTCCCGGGAAGTTTTCCCGGGAAGCATGTGAGTGAGGATAAAGCACGTTGAAAAGACCCATGTTGGCCTGTGGGGACAGTCGTCAATCCATAGAGCAGCCATGGATGTTAGAAATGGTATCAGAGAGGCACCTCTCCCAGTACGGTGTGGTTCGGGGACGAACCAAGCGAAAGCTGGTGAACCGATTACACACCCGAATGAGAGGGATCCCGAGACTGTGTAGGTATAGGACTACACAGTTGAGGAAGGCTTATATGAATTGATAGGTACTACTTATACTAATAAGATGCATCTTCTTTTCGGGAGCCCATCACTTAAGAACTCCACAGTTAGACATGCTAGACTTGAAGCAATTATGGGATGGGTGACCTCCTGGGAAGTTTTCCCGGGAAGCATGTGAGTGAGGACAAAGCATGCTAAAAAGACCCGTGTTGGTCTGTGGGAACAATTGTCAATCCATAGAACAGCCATGGATGTTACATCATGCATGAGTTTTCTTGTTTCAGATTTGGCCTTCATTAAAAAAAGCTAAGTGTGGCGTGTATGATCATCCACAATAGTGAGAAAGTACCTATGACCATGCATTAAAGGAATAGCAAGAGGTCCCCAAATATCCATATGAAGTAAATCAAAAGGATGCACAGAGACAGTATTACTAGAGGGAAAAGGGAGCTTGGTTTGTTTGGCTAAGTGACAATAGTCACATACCATATTTGCATTGTATTTCACAAAAGGGAAAGTATTACAAACTTGATCAACCACTTTGTTAGAGGGGTGTCCTAGTCTATAGTGCCAAAGATCACACAAATCATTTGTAAATTTGGTGTGTAGGCTATTTACAGAAAAATTACATGAAATGGTCTTTGTTGCGGGTTCCTTGAGATGATACAGTCCATTGGGCAGTTCAGCAAGCCCAATCATCCTCAAATTGTTGGTATCCCGAATGTGACACACATATTTGACAAAAGTCGGTTTGCAATTCAAAGAATGGATTAGCTGCTGGACAGATATGATATTAACACTGAACTCGGGTATATACAGGACATTGAAAAGTTGAAAAGTATTAGATAAAAAAATGGAACCAGAATGTCTAGCTAATACAATTGCACCATTAGGAAGTGTGATATGTATTGGTTTAATGGCATGAAAACTAACAAAAATGGCAATGGAGTTGGTGACATGGTCGGTTGCACTAGTGTTAAGTATCCATATACTAAAATTGGGATTGGATTTACCTGAAATAGGTGCAAGAGGTTGTTAGTGAGTGGAGGACTCACTAACAAAGGATTTACCATATTGGTTTATGCTGTTCAATGAAGCATAATTCTTGGATTCTTGCAGCAAGCTCGGTAACTCTGCATTTGCTCAGAACTGAACTGAGCAGGCATGGCAACCTCATGATTTGACTTGGACAAAGTTTACTCGGTTGGAGCTGGATCTGAGGCCTCATCCGATACAGATTTGTTGACCACATGAGTATTTTTCTTGTAGCCTGGAGTGTAACCAGGGGGAAAACCATGCTTGAAGTAACATTGGTCTATAGCATGACCAAATCGATTGCAGAAGGTGCATTGCTTGGTAGAGCCTCTACCTTGATTAGATCTTCTTCTTCTTCTATTACCATTGCCTCTCCCTTGCTGCCTATTATTTTCAACAACATTATACATGATCTTTGGATCTCCTAAAGATGGACCAGCTAAATGTTCTTCCTGTTGAAGAACCATGGAAAAGGCTTTGCTAATTGAGGGCAAAGGGTCCATCATCAGAATTTGAGTTTTAACATGACTATACAATTCACCAAGGCCTTTCAAGAAACATACAATATATTCATCCTCTCTTTGTTGCTGAATCAATTTGATAGTAGAGCAACAATTAGCTTTCAAAGGACATGAACAATTTGGAAGGGGACGTTGAACTTCCAAGTTTTGCCAAACAATTTTTAAAGCAGTGAAAAAATCAGATATTGACTTGTCACCTTGTTTGATTGAATGTACCTCTTCAAGAAGACTAGACAATCTGTAAGCATTACCTTTGGTGAATCGATCACGAAGCTCATCCCAGAGCACTTTGCCATTGTCGATGTCAACTACACCTTGAGCAATTTGAGGAGTTAGGGTTCGAATGATCCAGGAAATGACAGTGATATTGCTTCGATCCCAAGCCTCGAAATCAGGATCAGATTCACTTGGAATTGATAAGACTCCATTGATGAACTTCAATTTGTTCTTCGATACAAGAGCTCGTTGCATTCCTTTGCTCCATGAGTAATAATTCGTTCCATTCAATGGTGGAGAAACAAGAACCATTCCTGGATTCTCACCGGGATGAAGATAATAGGGAGAAGAATGATTTTGGCAAGGATCAATATAGGTGCCATGATTTCGAGTAGAAGAAGCTGAATCTGAATCGGAACCAGATTCAGCCATAGAAGCAAAGGTTCAAAGGTTCAGAAATTGAAGAGGAGGAGCTGAGATTTCAGAGTAGTGGCGGAAGGGAGTATCATAACTAATACCATATTGGAAATTAATGAATCATTTTCTCAATTGATAATTTGGAGTGTTTACGGTATTTATACATGATCAGTTGGAGCAACTAGCTAACCAACTGTAACCACTTTTAACTGAATTCTAACTGCTCTATTAACTGAATCTAATTACAACTATTAACTAAATACATTTGAGTATATCCTAATATTGGAAATGAATGAATCATTTTCTCAATTGATAATTTGGTGTGTTTAAGTATTTATACATGATCAGTTGGAGCAACTAGCTAACCAACTGTAACCACTTTTAACTGAATTCTAACTGCTCTATTAACTGAATCTAATTACAGCTATTAACTAAATACATTTGAGCATATCCTAACATTCCCCATCCATATTTCAGAACCAGATCTAATAGCTAAGCCTACCACATCACGATCAACATTACACACAGTATGTTTAGAAAACCAAGGGGCTTTTCCAAGCCAAGATCTATATCCTAACATCCAACCTATCAAATTCTTCCACACACGGTCAAAGACATAGGGGAAATGAGAATCCACAGTCTTTATCCCTATCCAGTTACGAATCATTTATTTGTCTTCTTCAAGCTCATTTCAACTATTGGTGGTCTCGAAAATGTCCAAATTAAACCCTTGTATGGAAGTCAAATGATATGTGGAGAGGATACTGAGCATGGTGTCAGTCACATTTGGATCTGCACACACTATGTGATACCAAAATGCCAAGCTCTTTTGGGGCTTTTCAGCATACACCTCAAGTACACTCTTGAAACAATCTAAACATAACATCAATCCACACAACAAAGAGTTCAGGAGGCACCCACAACAATGCTACCATATTTAAACATTGTACCTACATCAAGTGACTTTAGCGGATGGCGTTTGGAGCCCATATCTGCAGCAGGGAGAGCAGCCAAGGTTTGCTTTGGGAGGGAGATCTTTAGGCTTGGGATGCCTGTTGTTCCTTCCAGAGTCGTCACTCTGCTGAAGGTGATGGTTCAGTGGGGGTCACTCCATCGGAGAAGAAAGCATGGCGGTGGTAGGTGAAAACTCGGGGGGGCACTGTGCGAGTGTGGGGGCTGTTGGGAAGCGACGACGGGGTTGTGACTGGAGGAATAAGCCTTCAGTAAGAGAGCTAACCCCGACTAAGTGGCAGAGTAACGACCAATGGGTTAGTGGTGGTGGAAGCGGTGTGAAATCCGGAGCCGCGACGGTTGGTTTGGCATGGACAAAGTGGAGCAGGGATGGAGGAATTGTGCTCTGGTGGTGGAAGTGAACTGCGGAGGCGTATGGCAAGGCGTCAATGGTGGTTGTTGGTTGAGGCACAAGGGAGAGAGGCGACGAATGGGTGGGTGCGAACATGGAGAATCAAAGGGTGACGGCGATGGATGGGTGGAGTGGGGACATTGGAGGCGAGGAATGAAGGATGAGCTTCTATGGGAAAACCCAAATGAATGGGGAAGGGAGCCTCCACAAAGAGAGGAGAAAGCCTCCAGGCGGCTGGAGGAGAAAAACCCTCAGAGAGAACTTCGGCTCATAGGGGGCGCTGCTTTGTCCATAATAATGCCATTACTCAAATGGGATATCATGAAATTTTCATCTAATTATAGAAACAAAGAAGAATTCTACTTCTGCTGCAGAGGGGGAAAATCCAATCTTCCATTAAGATACACTTGGAAGACCAGTTAGTTGCGGAACAAGAATGATCAATAGCATGATGGAAATGGTATACCATTAAACTCTAAAATAAAACTAACACGTCCCCGGGACCCAACTCACCTAAACTTTACTTGATCAAAAGTAAAAAAAATAAAACTAACATATTTTGGTAAAAGTAATTAAAGTGATGAAATGGTATACAAACTTATTTTTTTCTTTGAGGCAATACAAACTTATTTTTTCATAAATTGAATTTTTAACATTTTCATAAAAAAATTGTAAAATAAAAACATTTTCATAAAAAAATAATTAAACTTTTAATTATTTCACATTTATAAAAAAAAATAATGCTTGGTCCTCGATCAAAACCTGATTCGTACTCTTGCACGAATAGTATTAATTGGTTTTTCCCTCTCTCTTACTTATTTAATTACCATAATGTGTGCACTTAACTCTCATATTATTGGCCGAAGTTATTTTCGTATCATTTGTAGGAGAAGAGCTCGTATCAAATAGCATTGCTCATCCAAACCCGGTACCACCCGAACCCGCCCCGACTTTGATGGGGAAAACCAGCTATGACTAGGGGTGAGGGCGGGGATAGGAATACAGACACTCGCTATGTTATTTACGTAATTATAATAATATCCTCATATATTTATGTGGGGTATCAAATTTGTTTTGATTGAAATGTTCCATTATGTATAAAAGGGTACTTTTTTTTTTTGAAAAGTTACGGAACATTTGATTGTGCTTTTATTATGGTGATTTGATACTATCAACGTTATTTGAAACATAACGAAGTGCTTCCAAAGCATTAATTTCTTTTTAATTTATAGCTAAAAGAAAACTAAGTTCTAGTTTATGATTGATTGTTTTGATTATGTTAAGGTTTTATTTTTATTTTTTTTGGAAGTTCGATTTTTGAGTTGTTATTAAAGCAAAATAATTTTTAAATCTGGTTACTCATTGACAGGGACGGGGGACCCGTTCGATCCCCGTTGAGGACGACGATGGGGATCTATTTTCCAACCCCGAAAGTGAGCGGGGCTGGGTTGGGAAAGGCAAAACCCACCTAGCCCTGATCCCAACCCTAATTGCTCATCAAATAAAATTTGAATTATTTAAAGTAATTAAAGTGATAAAATGGTATACAAACTTATTTTTTTCATAAGTTGAATTTTTAACATTTTCCTAAAATAAAAAAAAATTACACTTCTAATTATTTCACATCTATGAATCTATAAATATTAAATGATTTGATCCTCAATCAAATAAATTTTCAATTACTTCATATAATTTTTAATAATTTAATACATAAAAATAATTCTTTTATATGATCCACTCCAAACGAATCACATTATTTTAAAATTTTATTCAGTTAATATATTCAAATATAAAACTAATGATATGTTTGGGAACGTGATAGCATGCATTGGATGCACGGTAAAGAAGCCAGGTCAATAATTGGACATGGGGTCCAAACGTTTACTGAGCTCATCAAATATATATATATATATATATATATATATATATATATATATATATATATATATATTATATCAATTATTGAAATTATATTTTTCCACAGCTAATCTAAACCCACAGTTGTAATCTTATGCTTGTGAAGTAACAATAACATAGGCCTGAAATCACTCTATATAGAGTAAGAACAAACTTCTCTAATGTTATTAGGACCTGGATTCGCTCCAGAGCGTTCCATCCCTCCACATTGCCTCCTCACCATTGGATTTCGTAAGAGGGGTGCTTTCACGGCACTTGAGCAGGAGCGAATCCGATCTGGAGTGACACCATCTTCACTACTGCTGCAGCTGCCAATACAATCCCTCCTCTCTCCTCTCTCCCCCGATAACTAGTCTGGGCCAAAGGCCCAGCAAGAACAGAACATTACAAATCAGCATGCTCACAGACAATTAATATCTAATGGCGGGAATTGTCGCTTAGCTATTTTGTAGCTTTGAACTTTTGAACCAAAAAACAAAGATTATATATACTAACCAAAATTGTATCACATGACAAAATATCTACATGACAATAGACAGCAAAATCCCGGCACATCTTCACGGTCAACACCTCACGCAAGCCTATGTTGAACACTGGAACCACATCCTCAAAGCTGTTGTATTGCTCTTTTGTATATGTATTGTTGTTGGAGGATTAGATAGAATTTACATCAAATGCAAATCTGCTAATCTACGTCACACATGAACATATGTGCAAGCAAGCTACAAGACAAAACCATGCACAACCTTCACTCATCTACAAAACTTAGGTCACACACATTCAAGTTCTCGGATTCTGGGTTCCTTAATATCCTCGTCCACGACTCCCGATCGAACTCAGATATTTTCCTTGTGTTTTCCATTAAACTATAGAGTAACAAATTCCTGATTACCGTTTAGAAAAATCTCCTCTTAAAGTTCCTTGTTGTCGTTTGATATGAACGCATGAGCAGGCCGACGCCAATACCAATTCCTAGGCACATCCCAAGCCCAATGCCGACACCAACTCTTACACCAGCATTGAACCATGAGAGTTGTCCGTCCTCGCCAGGATACAAGTCTTGAGAGTAGAAACCATGCCCTATCTTCCCATCAGAATCATAATCATCAACTTCCGACCCTGTTATCTGCACCATATCATCAATGTAAAACAATTGTGATTTTGAAAATTTTAAGGCTCAGTAAGACAGGCAGTGAAGCTAGACCTCTACTACCCATATCTCGACCAACTGTATTAGAAAACATCAATGCATTTAGCAACCCATAAAAACTAGAAAAATAAATTATTTTATGGAAAAGTGGACAAGTATAAGACTTCTGATATTAATAGTTCCATACACCACAAGTTATATCATTGGCCTTCAAATTAAAATCATAATAAGGAATAGCTGAAAGAATGGCTATTATTTGCATCCATTCAACCATAATGCTGCAGGTAGTAATCAGAATAGAAGATAGGAACCAGTTTAGCAGACATTACTTTGCATGAAATTTATATGATTTGTTTTCTGATAGGACATATGATTGAGTTTATCAATAACAGAAAACTTAACTTTCATGAGTTCATCCCTTGTCAGCATGACACTGTTAGATACTTAAGTAACCATAAATTAGCAGAACAATTGTTAAGGAGGGGGCAATTAGAAATTTAGAATAAGACAGCAGATTTACTTACTAGCAACTGTATATTAGTATAAATAAGAGAGGAGAGAAGGAGAGGGTATTCTGTATTCTGGAATTGAGAAGAGTTAAGAGTGAGGGAGAGAATCGGGTCTCTTGAATACCCGAAGAGTGAGAGAGAGAGAGCAGTCTCTTGAATACCTGGGAATTCATTGTTTTTCATCAATAATATTATAGTTTGTATTCAATTCGATCCAGTTTCTATCAGACACCTAACCATGTACTAATACCCTTATAGTACCTTAATAACCAAGGGAGCTGCCTAGTTCCCTAACCAAGTATCAATGCTAGACACATCTTGCATCCTTAAGAAGATCACTCACAAATTAGCTATATAACCAGAAAGGTCTGATTATGATACAATAGAACAATCAATTATTTGATGCTAATAGAGGGCTACCAATTAGCCTCAGAACATTTTCTTGTTCTATACAGCTTATGGAAAATGACAAATCAAATTCATTTCTTTAACAAACTATAATGTTGCCAAATAGTCGAAATTACAGGCCCTTCATTCCAAGTAGGCATATTAATATATATTACTTCAGTAAGGAAAATGTTAAAAATGTAAACATGTATTATTAAAATTTCAGAGTAACATTTCTGAGCAATATCCAATTTGACAAGTCCTTCACATTTCGTGCATAATTCAGACATTGCACATTCAAAAACACCACAAAAATGACTCCATGTATATAAACATACAATATCACATAGCTTTCACTACATGATCACACATTCACACTGATGAGTCCTTCCTAAACACTTGCAATATAAATGCATACAGCAAGTTAGATCCTTGGCCTTAAAACTAAAAACATAAAGAATAACCAAAAGAAAGGCTATTATTTGTGTATATTCAACCATAATGCTTCAAGTAGTAATCAGAATAGAAGATAGGAAGTAGGAATTGGTTAAGCAGACAATACAAAGGATATCTTAGCTTTCCTCGCTTATCATCGCGATGCACAATAATATACTGAAAGCACCACATTAACCAAGGGGGATTGCCATTTCCCAAACTAAGTACTAATGCTAGAGGAGTCTAGCATGCTAATGTGATTTATTCAAAAAATTGCAATGGAATCAGAAAGGTCTGGTTATGATACAATAGAAAAATCGAATTTTTGGATGGTAATAGAATGATCAACTGTTTCAAAACTATCAGAATGTTAACTTGTTCTATGCAGCTGACAGAAAATGAAAAAACATGTTTTCTTTGTCTAAGAAACTATAATGTAGCAAAATATCAAAAATCAAAATAGTGTGACTGTGTGTGAATTACTTCATAAGGAAGATGTAATGTATACAATGTATTTAAAAAAAAAAATTCAGGGTGACATTCCTGAGCAGTGAACTTGAGATTTCATGGATAATTCCAACGTTAGCCAGGAGCATAAAGGAACATAGAAGACCAAACAGCCTTCACTAGATGATCACACTATCACACTCATGAATTGGTCCTTTCAAAACAGCTAAATAATTTTCCAAATCAGGTTCAAAGTCGAACACACCATTCAGAACAGCAAGAATCAAATCAGCATATAAGTATTCACTGCTTCAAATACATTCTAACGGGGCGTTTGGAAGAGCAAGAGCTTATACATATCTAATTGGGCTTACAAGAATAGCTTATGAAAATAATTTACTATTTTCCTATAAGCTCATTTTAGCTTATTCCAATAGTTTATCAGATAAAAACAAACTCTTTTTAGCTGATTTCACAAAAACTTATTGAATAAGCATTTAACTAAGTTGTTTATCGAAACACGTCTAAAGTTAAATTAAAAATTAGTAGCACATACCACTATCCCAAACACTCACATTCCGAATTGATGAAAACAATACCTGCAATTTTCCATGTGAAATCAAGCCATTGATCCCTTTATGGTCCTTCCCAATCATCATTTCCTCATCTTCAGGAATGGCATCCAGCGTGGCATGCCTCGGCACTCTCCTCCTGGGGCTCATCTGAATAGTCTTACTCAAAATCACCGGCACGCCGGAGCAACACCCCGCCACATAAACCTCAATCGACGGCGCCGAGACCCCGAGCTTCGGCCTAAAACACGCCGACGAACCCGACCCAATCGACCCAGCCGCCACGTGGCAGTCGATGCTCCAACCCGCCCTCGAAGCCGAGCCCGCATTCCCGTTATCCCAATCAGCCTCCAACCGCTCGAGCGACCCGCAGAGGAACAACGACCCTTCCTTCTCGTCCACCTCGAACTCGACGCTCCCGGTGACGCGGACGGTGTCGGTGCCGACGTAGGTGACCTCGGCGGACTCCTTGTCGAGGCGGTCGCGGCGGAGCGTGAGGGGAGGGGCCTCGGCTGCGGCGGGGACGCGGGAGCCGTTGATCTCGAGGGAGACTCCGATCTGACGGTTGGGGTGGCGGAGGGTGAGACGGTCGGGGACGGAGTCGATGACGCAAGGGGAGATGCGAACGTAGAAGAGCCTGATTTCGAGCCAGGCGGAATGGTTCAATGATGGGAATGTGAACGCGTTCGATGCGGCGGTTTTTGCAATCGCTTCTTCGTGTGGATCCATGAAAAATTGAACAGAATTTGAATTGAACTGAATTGAATTGAATTGTGTTGTGTTGAATGATTGCGGAAAAAAAGGGGAAGGGGTTTAACTGAAAAAACAGATTGAAAAAATTAAGAGAGGAGAAGGGTTTTGTAATTGTAAAATTGTATTTGGGAATGAATGAATTGGAGAAAAGGTGAGGAGATGGTAAATATAGGGAATGGGAACTTTTATTAATAGAAGGAATTTTTTATTAATAGAAGGAAGGGGTCAAAGTCAAATAAGAAGAAACGGACACGCTTCTGTTTTGTTGCACCACCATCCTCTCATCTCTCTGCCTCTGTCACTCTGCTGCTCTATAAGGAACACAACACACAAACATACTCACCCTTGTATTTAACATCATTGTAAAAAGAATGAAAGGCTTGATTGTATTTTTTTATCTATTAGTTCTTATTGTTTTTTTGGAAAATATAACCAGTACTTCTTTTGTATTTAATTATAAGAAAAAAAAATTATTTTCACACTTATTAAGAAAATTAGTTAAGTTAATTTAATTATCTTGATTTTTGTAAAAAAAATAGTTAATTGTCTAGGGAATATGTAATGCTCCTGAAAAAGTAAATGGAGAATTGGTTTGATTGGTTAATTTTCTTGATTTTTGCAATACTAACATTTAATAGTATTGACTTAATTGATTTTTACTTATATTTGAGTCCAAAGAATTTAGCTATTTTTTGCTTATATTTAGGTCCAGAGGGAGTATTGTGTAAGAAGTTTAAAAAAGTGGGTTTTTTATTAGGGGTATGCAAAACCCGACCCGGTCTTAGAACTCGTCCCAACCCGTAGTGTTCGGGTCGGATCTGATCCTAACCCACTAAAAAGAATGGACGGACCCGTGACCCCATTTAGTTACCTATTATTGGGTCAGAGATGGGTCCAGGTTGACCTTCGGGTTATCCTGCCCGTCCCATATAATAAAAATCTACTTTTACTTTTATCTCTCCCTAGCTTATGTTTCACGTACATTCACTAAGAAAGAAGTCTCAAGTACATTACTAAACTTTTACTCTCACATTGGCCCAATTGGTGGCTTTTAGGAAACATTTTATGGCTTTTGTAACATTGAAAGAATCATGTTTGATGAAAATATCATCTTTTTAACAATGTGGCTTTGGTAACACGAGCGTCAAGGAAACATCTAACAAAAGGGTCTATTTGTTGATATTTCATAACATCCGGTTTTGGATCTATTTGGTGAAACGATATCGATTGGTGGCTTTTAGGTAGCATCTTTTACTGATATTTTGGCTTATAAAAAAATAACATTTTTTCTCACTCACAAAAATTTAGTTTACAAAGAATATATTTAACTTTGGGTCAACTCGGTCTCGTTTTATTTAGACCCGGTCTTAAACCAACCCGCATATGATCAGGTTCCTTCGGGTCTAAGGATGGGTTCAGATTTAAAGAATTGGTTATATCAATGTTTAGGACCGGGTAATGGACAAACATAACCCGTACCAATCTGTCCCATGCTCACCCCTAGTTTTTATGAGAAGTTGTGTATTCAATACATTGGAAAGAAATATACTTAGTTTCTCAATGAATAATTACATTGTTTGGAATCCTTAAACAATGCTCTTATGAGACTCGTTAGAGAGACCCTAGTTTTTTTAAGACAATTAATCCTTTATTTTTCAATGTTGAGAATTCAGTTCTTTCGTTTTCGTTTAATGTTTGTCAATTTTTTCAATGATCATCGAAGAGGAACCATTGCTTTAAGCGTATAGAACCTCTAGTTGATTTCTTTCTCCTCTGCTCCCTCGCTTCAACATGATTCGATGGCTTCTTTTTCTTATTTACAGGCTTCATCCCTCCTTTCTGGGAACATTTTTTGCTTTCACTATAGGGCCCTTATCGCAGAAGCTCAACCAGAGGTTTTGTACGCCTAAAGCAATGAAAAATAAGGGGGCCAAATATCCTTAAAAAAATATAGGGATTAAAATCACACATAACTAGTAGTAAGAAGACCAAAAGTGCAATTAAGTCAATAATAAAATAAGATGAAAATACGTTAAAGATAAATTTATTTATTAACCAAATTTTATTGTGGATGACAGAAGTAAAATGATTAACTATGAAAGTAAGTTATAAGATTGGTTTGGTGGTTGTGGTGTTGGGATTAAGGAGTGGGGTGATAAGGAGGTTGATGGTTTAAACCTCACTCACTAACAAAATACTAACATTAACACTAGAGATGTCAAAGTGGGGTAAAACCCACAAACCAACCCGACTCAACCCAATTCACTAATGGGATGGGTTGGGAAAAAACTAGCTCATTTAAGCCTCAAATCATTTTAGCCCGACCCACCTAACCCACGAATCCAGTGGGTTCAACCCAGATTAACTCACGGGTTGCATCATTATTATTTTTTATAAACAAAAGACTGAAGGCCAATAGTCCAAAACCAAAAGGCAACATATAGCTATAGTATCCGAAACTGGAAGAAAAACTTCGAAGTCTTATTTCGTCCTGATCTTATCTGAGTTTTTCTTTCAAACAATCTTTAAAAAAAAAATAACTACATAAATGTCCTTGTTTTGAATTTATGCCCCAAAATGCCTCATTTTTTTTTATGCGGGTGGGAAGTCGGCTTCCCCAACACCGACTTCTCAAGGGGTTTAACATTTTTTTTAACAATTAAATGATTAAAAACGAAACAAAAAAATAATACAAGTGAGCCGACTTCTCAACATACTAAAAAAAAAGGTGCATTTTATTTTAATAAAGTTAATTTTTTTAGTTTTAAAATGTTTTTAAGCGTTTATGTAGTGATGCATTCAAACGTAAATAACTTATTGGATTAAAGTACTTATGACATAAGCTCTCATGCGATAAACTCGTATGTGATAAGAGTTTAATTAAGCCGTTTATCCAAACACGGCCTAAGTTTCGTTCATAAAAATAACCAACAAAACCTCCAAGGAAAGTAACCTATCTTGCTTCATACATAAAAATATTTTGGAGTAAATTTGTAAGATAATTAATCATAATCTAAGAATTAAACTAATATTTTGTAATGCAGTCATTTTTTCTCTCCTTGTGAGAGGGTTTAGGGTTTTCTCTCTGTGAGTGAGAATTGTCTTTGTTTAAGCAGCTACTTTTTCTGCTTTCTCGAGAGTTTTTCTACTGTTTTTCATATGTGAGTCATGAGTTCTATGGAGACAGATATGGCGGGCCTTTCCCTGACGGAGGATGGAGGTGGAGTTTTTCAGGTGGAAGAGAATGTTGCAGTGGAGGATGATTTCAACCTCTGCGCGATAGGACAATTTCTAACCAATAGACCTATCAGGTTGCACACGATGAGGAGGCATATGTCAGAGATTTGGAGGCCAGGGAAAGAGTTCATGTCAAGGAAACCTCACCGGGTTTATTCCTTTTCCAGTTCTTCCATAAAATAGATATGGAAAAGGTTGTCAATGGAGGTTCGTGGTCGTGTGATAACCACTTACTGATCGTGGGGAGGATGCTTGTTGGAGAACTGGTTGAGAACATCCCTCTCTTCCAGGTTATGCTTTGGGTACAGGTTCATAATTTACATGTTGGATCCATGTCTGAAGCTGTGGGAAGGTATCTAGCAAATTGCATAGGGGAACTGGTTGAATATGATGTCTCAAATAACAATAGCATTTGGAGAAATTATATGATGCTCCGTGTTAAGGTGGACGTGCGACTCCCTTTGAAGAAGGAGGGTAAGGTGAAGAGGGCAGAGGAAGCTTGGTGTGTAGTGCAATATAAGTATGAACGATTAGGCACTTTCTGCTTCTTGTGTGGATGCCTCGGTCATGTTGAACAAGACTGTGCGGTTCGTTTTACTATGGAATCCGATAACGGTGTAAGGAGATGAGGGAGAGAGTTAAGGGCGGAGCCAAGGTGGCAGGCAAACACCGTCGGAAATCGGTGGCTTAGGGAGGAGAACGGAGGGCGGGTGAATTCAAATTTGAATGAGGGAGGAAATCAAGGACATAATCAAAACGTCCCAGCTGGAAACTCAGGTGACTCGTTCGAAAATAAAGGTGGGCATGATTTGGTTTCCTACAGTAAAGGAAAAGAGGTGATTGGGGGATCGGGCGGATATCATTCAATCTCGGGTGCAACTAATTCACACGTGGGCATTTATGGGATGCCACAAAATCCTGAAATGTAAGCCATGCAATTAGAGGCATGTGATGTTGATGAGCTAGTGGATAATAAAAGAAGGAAGATAGAGGATATGGGGCGCAATTACGTGAACCCGATTCTGGGTTATGCGAATGAAGACCATGCAGAAAGTAATAGTAAGGATGACTCCCATGACAACCATTTTTTATCGATTGGCCCTAGTTCACAGGTCCGTCGGGGATAATGATCGTCCTAAGTTGGAACTGTCGATGCCTGGGTAACCTGAGAGCAGTTTCTTCTCTTAAAGACCTAGTCTGGAATAATAAATCGGATATTATTTTCCTTTTGAGACGTTGGTTCATGTTAACAACATAGAAGATTTGAAGCGTAGATTGGGTTTTGATTGTTGTTTTGCTGTTGATAGGGAAGGGAGAAGTGGTGGGATGGCAGTGTTGTGGAGAAGGGAAGTGGAGTGTAACATTCTAAATTACTCGTTGCACTACATTAACATTGAGGTGGTGGATCATCATAAGGGTAGCTGGAGACTTAAAGGTTTCTGCGGTATTCCTCATTGTTCTCGCTGTAGGGAATCTTGGGACATGCTTCGTTTAATCCATGGCTTTTCTAACATCCCTTGGTGTGTCATAGGGGATTTCAACGATATTTTGTATGTTGAGGAGAAGAGACGTCGGATAGAACACCCTCAGTGGCTTATGAGAGGTTTTAGAGAAGTTGTTAATGACTGCAATCTTTCAGATATTGCTTTAGAAGGGTATCCATTTACTTGGTGGAAGAGCAGAGGTTCAAACAGGTTCGTTGAGGAGAGATTGGATAGGGCTATGATCTCTAATTCTTGGGGCCAGCTATTCCAGAAGCAAAATTGTTGAATTAATTGCTCATATCTCCGACCACAGCCCGATTTTACTCCAATGTGAGGTAAAGAATTTTTTTCCTCTACGTAAATGTTTTAAGTTTGAAAACACCTGGCTTCTTGAACCTGATGTTGATGATGTGGTTTAACGTGGTTAGCATCATGGTTAGGGTAGGGATATCCTGGAAAAACTGGACGATTGCACAAACGAGCAAACCTGCTGGAGCCATAAGCTAAAGAATGAATATAAGGCCGAAATTCTGCATTGTAAGCATGAGTTGGAATACTACCGCAACCAGTATGAGGGTAATGGTGGTTCTGAGTTTGAGAGAACTAGAGAGAGGCTGATCCAGTTGCTTGTGAAAGAGGAGAATTTTTTTACGTCAAAGAGCTAATACTCAATGGCTTAAATATGGGGACTTAAACACCAAGTTTTTCCATGCTTCTACTTCTTTAAGAAAAAAGAAGAATAAAATTGAAAAGCTGGTAAATGGTGATGGTACCATGATGGATAAGCAGGAAGAGCCAGTGGCTAAAAGTTATTTCATCAATTTATTTTTTGCAGTTCCTGCTGAGTATGAACGAGTTTTGATTGTAGTGGAGAGCCGCGTCTCAAATGATGATAACCATAGGCTTATTTCACCTTTGACTGAGAGTGAATTTAAAGTTGCTATTAATGAGATGCATTTAGATAAAGCTCCAGGGCCCGATGGTTTTAACCCCGCTTTTTTCCAGTGATATTGGAGTATGGGAAGCAATAAGATTTTTTAGGCTTGCAAGTTTTGGCTTGACAGGGGTTCTTTCCCTGTGGCTCTTATCGAGACTAATATTGTCCTAATTCCTAAGTGTGAGAATCCATCTTCTATGAATGAGCTTAGACCAATTTATTTGTTTAACGTCTTGTACAAAATTTTTTCCAAGGTGTTGGCTAATAGGCTTAAGAGCATTCTCCCTTCTTGTATCGCCGAGGTCCAATCTGGTTTTGTGGAGGGTTGTTCTATTCTTGATAATGCTACTATAGCTATTGAGTTTCTTCATTACATGAAGGGCAAAAGAAAAGGTAAGAAAAGAGATATGGCCTTGAAGATAGATATTAACAAAGCCTGTGACCGTGTGGATTGGGGTTTCTTGGGTCTCATTATGCTTCGCATGGGTTTTGATGAGAAGTGGGTCGAATGAATGATGATGTGTGTTAGCTCAGTTTCTTACTCGGTTATTGTAAATAATGAGAAGGTTGGCCCTATCCATCCGGGTCGTGGTCTCCGTTAAGGGGACCCACTCTCCCCGTATTTGTTTATCATTGTGGCAGAAGGGTTAACTTCTCTTATTAATCAAGCAGTTGCAACGGGTGCTATTCATGGGGTGAAAATTTGTAGACATGCCCCCATCATCTCTCACTTACTATTTGCAGATGACTGCTTCCTGTTTTTTCAAGCTAGTTACTCGGAAGTTGCAGTTATGAAAGACATTCTTAGGACCTATGAAGTCGCCTCGGGGCAATCTGTTAATCTTACCAAATCTGAGGTTTCTTTTAGCAAGAATGTTGGCGAGGCTGAGCAGCAGCGTCTTGCAACTAGCTTGGGAGTGCGGCTTGCCTTGGGTTCTGGGAAGTATCTAGGCCTTCCTTCAATGGTGGGTAGAAGCAAGAAAAGTACCTTCTCTTATGTGAAGGAAAGGGTCTGGAAGCATATTTCCTCTTGGATTGGTAGGTCTTTGTCCAAAGCCGATAAAGAGGTCCTTATAAAAGTTGTTCTTCAAGTTATCCCCTCCTATGTTATGGGTACCTATCTCCTGCCCATTTCCTTATGTGATGAGATCGAGCGTATGATGAACTCTTATTGGTGGGGTTCGGGTGGTCAGAATGCTACTGGTATTAGATGGCTCTCTTGGGATCGGTTGTCTTATAGCAAGGCTCAAGGAGGCTTGGGTTTCAGACACCTTCATTCCTTTAATCTTGCTATGCTAGGCAAACAGGCATGGAAGTTGGTAAACAACTCAAACTTTGTTTTCAAAGTTACTCAAAGAAAAATATTTTCCAACATGCTCTTTTTTTCATGCAAAGCTGGGTCACAATCCCAGCCACGTTTGGCGTAGCCTTGTGGAGTCTAGGGTGGTTTTACATGAGGGTTATAGGTGGAAGATTGGTGGTGGCGAAAATATACCAGTTTGGCAAAGTCCTTGGGTTAGAGGAACTCCTTCCAAGCGTGTTACTACTACTCTGATTGCAGGGTTGGAGAACTTAAATGTTAAACAACTTTTCCTTCCTGGATGTCGTGCTTAGAATGAGCCCCTCATCCGTATGATTTTTAACCAATGCGATGTTGATGCTATTTTGTGATTCCCGCTGCTGGACTCGGTGCTAGAAGATAGAATTGTTTGGGATCCTATTAATGATGGTATCTACTCTGTGAATACTGGATATCGTATTTACCGTGAGACGATATTTCCATTAGCTGCTGCAGAGGTTGCTGGAAACTGGTAGCTGATTTGGAGTTTAGATGTCTCACCCAAGGTAAGGAACTTTATTTGGAGAGTTTGTCGAATCGCTTTGTCAACTAGAGTTCGACTTGGGGAGAAAGGGGTGCAGTGCATTCCTAATTGTGCCTTATGTGATAGTAGCTTTGAGAGTTCTCACCACCTTTTCTTCGGTTGTGTGAAAAGCAAAGAGGTTTGGGAGCATGAGCACCTTTGGGAAGTTATTGATCAGCGAATAGAGAGAAATGAGAGTTGCAGGGAGCTATTTTTTGATATTAGCGCTAACATCCCAAAACCATCGTTGGTCAATATGGTGATGATCATGTGGAGTTTATGGAACTGTAGAAATGTAAATTAAAAGTGTGGGACAACAAAACTGAATCTGTGCAGCAGGTTTCGATGAGGGCTAGGTCAGTTTGGGAAGAGTGGAACACGGCTAAGAGTCTTAAAGGCTTTCCAATCTCCTCCCCGCATCAATCCTCTCACACCAGTTGGATCAAACCCCCCTTAGAGTGGTCAGATGCAATATAGACGCAGCATTTCCTCAAGATATGGTCACAACTGCCCTAGGCTTCTACCTTCGTAATGAGGATGGTGTGTGTATATCTGCAGTCACTCATTGGATGCCTTTCCTTTGGTAAAAAATAAAAATAAATAAACGATTGATTAATGAAGATAAATAGTGCGAGATAAAACGAGTGGAGTATTATTATTATTATATTATAAATTTATAATCCCTTATAGAACTGGTGTTTACGAGGTGCGTGGGAACATGACTGGCTTAAAGCCTGAAACAAATCTTTGGACCTAAATTCGGCAGAGTTATGGTATGACATCCCCCCCTCATGGTGTGACTAATGATTGGGTCGAAATTGTACTGATTTGGTTAAAAATAATGTATTGTTATTTCAACATCAAATTTTAGATATTAAATATGTTTTTTTAATCTCTTTTTTTATCATCTTTATATATATGTTTTTCAAAAATACATCAAAATTCAAAAGGGACATCGTATGGTGTTTCCAATGTGATGTTCATAAAATATTCCTCTAAAAATAAGATGTATAATTTTGGGCATCATATATAGGTGTCTAGAAAAATTTTAAAAATAAGAAACTAAAATGAATATATGTTTTTATAAATATATACTTAAGTAAATATTATCGACATAAATATATTTTCATGTTATTAAATTTAAAAAATTATTTATAATTATAAAAAAATATATAAATTTAAGAATAATTTGAAGTACCAGTTCGAATTGAAATGATCTAAATTATGATTTCAATTTGTTTTGGCCAAGAGGAAACAATCAACTTTGGCAAGGTAGAGAGATATTTCATTAGATCTGTATTAGAATATAAGAGTCATAGTTGACTTGTTGAATATATAGTCTAGATATAAGTGTAACCCTAAACTAATGGTGTGTGTGAGAGAGTCCCTTTGTGAGGAGGTAGATGTCTTCTTATATAGCCTTCTTGGTGAGCAGAGACGAGCCTCGTTTGGTTTAGTCCTCAAGGAATTGGGCCTCGTCCAATTGTAGGAGGACCCCTAAGTCTTGAGTCGAGTTCGGTGAAAAGGCTTGTGATGAGGTCTTCTTTCCCAAGTGATAATTCTTAGTCCGAGGCAGATTATCGTTCTTTGGTATATGTCTACCTACGTTCGTTTGTGCATCTTAGTTCAAGTTGCTTCTTAATCGTTGGCGTGTCTTCGTCCAAGTTGTTGCTGGCATGTCCTTGTCCGAGTTGTGTTGTCATGGGCTCGACTTTCCAGTTGATACAACCCGAGTAAGCGAGCGGCGACATCTCGGGTTGCTATTCTATTGCTGAGCAACACTTGTGTGGACACAACCCCAAATATGATATGTTGGGTACAACCAATCAAGACTTGCCAACATTTTAAAATTTGCCAACACATTAGTAATTAGTAATAAAATAATCTATTAAATTTAAGTTTGAAGGTTTAATTATTGAGTTGGTCCATGAACTATTTGAGAATTTTCAATTAGATCCCTGAACTAAAAAAATTTCTAATTAGGTCCCTGAACTTATATAAAATTTTCAATTGAGTCCATAAACTAAAAAGTTTCTAATTGGGTCCCTAAACTTATTTAAAATTTTCAATTGAGTCCCTAAAGTAATAAGGTGACTATATAAAATAAAAATTAACAAAATGATAGATGATGAAATTTAGAAGAAAAAAATTTGTTTGACATAATAATAAAATGACAAAAGATGAATATGAGAGGGAAAATTCACTATTTAAAATAATAATAACAATAAAATGAAAAATAAAACTTAGTAAGAAAAATTATTGTTTAGCATAATAATTAAATAAAAATAGAGAAATTTGAGAGACAAAATTTAGTTCTTGAAATGATAATAACAAAATAATGAAATATGAAATTGTGCTAGAAAATCCATATTATATAAGAAAATATTAATAGATTAAACTGATAAACCTCAATTAAAAAAATATAATAAAATAAAATAAACATCAATTAACAATAAAGTTATTATTTGAAATAATAAATATAATAAAGAACCTAGTTAAGTAAATATCACATCTTAGTTTGATTATCAATTTTATTTGAGTTATTTAATTTAATTTATTGTTTATTATGTTATTTTATATTTTAGTTGACGTTTTCTTTTATTATTTTAATATTTATTAAAAAATATTTTTGCTTGTTATGTCTATTGTTATTATTTTAATGTTATTTCAAATATTAAATATTTGACTCAATTTAATATCTTAATATTTTTGTTATAAAACATGCATTTTCTAACACAATTTCATATTTCTTTATTATTTTCATTTCATGAACTAAATTTTGTCTCTCAAATTTATTTATTTGAATTTAACTATTATTATAAACATTAATTTTTCTCACTAAGTTTTATTTATTATTATTATTATTATTTTAAATAATGAGTTTTTCCTCTCATATTCATCTTTTCTCATTTTATTATTATGTCAGACAATATTAGTTTTTTTAAAAAAATTTATAATCTATCATTTTATTAATTTTATTTTATATATTCACATTTTTTATTTTAGGGATCTAATTGAAAATTTTATATAAATTCAGGGATTCAATTACAAAAATTTTAATTCAGGGACCCACTTAAAAATTTTAAACAAATTCAGGGAGCTAATTAATTTTTTTTTAATTTAAAGACCTAATTAAAAATTATCAAATAATTCAGGAAATAACTCAATAATTAAACCAAATTTGAAAAAGCAAAACAACTTCCGTAAGTTGGAGACCTAAACGCACACTGGTTCTTCTCTACAAGTCCCATTCCACCGTTTCTCCTTTTACTCAAAACTCCATACTCTAAGGGAAGATTAATTTTCAGAAAGGAAGATAACCAAAAAGAACCACGACTTTCAAACTTTCAGAAAGGGAAACTGGGTAAATTATATTTTGGAACTGGTACAGTGTGATGTAAGAACCAGTACAAGGGTAAAGTAAATACAATTTTTTTTTCCATCTAACACTTGAAAGGTAAATAAATAATCATCTTAAAAAATCCTCCTCCTCCTTTGCGATATTCAGAGGAGGAATGACTGTTGAACTTCAGTAATCATATTCAGAAATGACTGTTCAACTTTTCACCACCTCCTACCCAATTCTAGTCAGTAACCAAAGCCAAAAAAATTTCTTGCAAAAGAAATGCAAACAAAAAAAAATGGTGACAGAGATTGAAGAGATCCGACGACGGCAGCGGAAAAACCACGACGGCAGGAAGCAAACTCGACGGACTCGTCAGGAAGGGCCTTTTGATAAAACTAAGTTGCTTTTAGAAACTATTTATCACTTTGGGTTATTCTAAAACTATTTACCAATGAGGGTCTTTTTGGACACGTGGCATATTTTATTTTTTTTCACTCTGACGGGTCAAAGGCACCCGTCAGACGGGTGCCTACCCTTAAAAAAAAAAAGGACAAAAGCTGCCTGCAGTGCCACGTGACGCAGCGCAAGGGGAGGTGCCACTGCGGATGGCACCTTGCAGTACGCCATGTGGCGCTGCAGGGGTCCCCCACCACACCACCAACAGAATGCCTTCAAGTAGCAGCCCCCCCCCCCCTCGGAATGCCTTCAAGAAGCAGCCCCCCATACGAAGAGCAGCTCCCTCTCCCTTAGTTTCTCTTCTATAAATAGGCCTTAGTAGGAAATTTTATTTACTACTTGTGATGTTATTTGTTACTTGTTAGTAAGTTTTTTTTTATTATCTGTTGTTTTAAATAGATACTTTATCATTAATATCATCGTTACTCCCTATACTTATAGTATATTTTTTTTGTAGCGGTGTTCCTTTAAAATTGCAGGTGACTTTATTTTAATTCTTATAAGGTAAATTTTTTTTTACTACAGTAATAATTGATGAATATTTATTTTTGTAAATTGTTATTGTTATTATTTTTTTATGTCTCTTGTGATATTATTTGCTACATGTTATTACGGGGTTTTTTATATTGTCTCTTGTTGTTTTAAATAGACACTTTATCATTAATGTCATCGTTACTCCCTATACTTATAGTATAATTTTTTTGTAGCGGTGTTCCTTTAAAATTGCATGTGATTTTATTTTAATTCTTATAAGGTAATTTTTTTTTACTACAGTAATAATTGATGAATATTTATTAGTATAAATTGTTATTGTTATTTTTTTATGCCTTCTGTGATATTATTTGCTACTCGTTATTACTGGTATTTTTTTATTGCCTCTTGTTGTTTTAAATAGATACTTTAATTAAATTTATCATCAATGTCAGTATATATTGGGGTTTAATTGATACTATAATTTTCCTTAATTATACAACTCAATAGATTTTATTATATAATCTATATAACTGTAACATTTTTTTTAATGTCAAGTGATAGATATGGCATCATCTAGATCACAATCAGGGGCACAATTGGTAAACCCCGGCCCAGTGGATGATTCACTATCGAACCTGCAAGAAAATCATGTTTCCCAGCATGTATGGAATGGATCACCCGATCGAGTTCTTAGAGCTCGACGTGGACTGACATTTAATCCTGCTGTTATGGATCTCCCAGTGTCTGTCAAAACTAATCTTCAAATAGCCGGTTTCTTGGGGGTAGCCCAAGTAAATATAACCCAGCTTGATCATAATTTGATTACTGCACTTGTTAAGCGATGGAGACCCGAGACACATACCTTTCAAATGCCGTGGGGAGAATGCACCATCACACTGCAGGATGTTGCTATTCTCTGTGGACTACGCATTAACGGTCCCGCTGTTATTGGTGCAACTCATAAACATTGGAAGCAATATGTCGGTGAAATGCTAGGCAGAGTTCCTAGCGATTCGACATGAAAGGATCAAGAATAAAGTTAAAGTGGCCGGAAGATCATTTTGGGCACTTCTCTCAATGGGAGGATAATCAATGGTGGAGGGTTGTATATACACGAGCGTATATACTCAGGTTGATAGGGAACCTATTGCTCCCAGATCACTCCGGTTCATATGTATCACTGAGATATCTTCCACTATTGGAGAATTTTGAAGTAACAGTCGGTATAAGCTGGGGTTGTCTGTATTGGGTTTCTTGTATCGAGCGTTGTGCAGGTCTACTAATTATGAAAAGAAGGAGATTTGCGGGTTCGTGGCGTTGGTTCAAATATGGGCATGAGAAAGGATGCCTTCCATTGCTCCGCAACTCGTGATTGACCAACGAGATTTCGGTACACCATACGGTACACAGTAAGTAGCATGTAAAATTCGTAATGCCCTCATTGTTTGTAGCATATACTTGATCTGATAATCCTTTTTTAAAACAATGATAGGTGGCGTTCGGGGTTACTTATAACAGGCGAGATGCACCACCTGACGTATTATCGTGACCGATTTGATAAAATGAAGCATCGCGATGTAAGTATAAATTTTCAATTTAAATAAAAATTAGGAATGTTTTGTGAATGTTTTGTATTATTTATATTGTTTCTATCTTATGAATGTAATTGCATTAATTTATTCCATGTTGGTAGATAACCTAGTGTCCCTACGACGACATGATGATGCCAACACTACCCATGGTCTGTCTAGAAGCCATGTACTTATGGAGGGTGTTCTTTCTTTGATATGCTTCAACATTGTCGAGTGGGTTCAACCATATTGTCTGATGCGTCAATTCGGCCTGCAACAACATATACCCAATGAACACCGCTTGACGAGGAAAATCGCCATGATCTGTCACTTAAGGGCAAACAATCTGAGAATTGGCCACTCATGTTGGATGATGACATTAGTTTCTGGAATGATAGACACATGAAGGTGATTTGTCATAATCAACCATAGATTGGTCTCCTAAATAAGCAATCAGAGTATATGCGGTGGTACTTGCGTAGGACACGACGATGGGTTGGCAGGGAAGGTGCACTTAGAGGATATTCGGTAACGTTATGGTTTCCCAGCATATTGTTTTTTTGGTTGAATTATATTTTGATAAATTATTGTTAATAGTTATTAACCTTGTTGTAGGCTGATGGGATGGAGCGATTGTACTACTTAAGTACTTCCGAGGGTCAACCAGAGTTCACGTTTGGTGAACTTAATCAAGAGCTTGCGACTATTATGCCAGCATCGGACGAGGCGGATAGCATCACTATACCTACTGTCTCAGCTGTACCTCTCACACAAGCCGTGGAACCGATTCCTCCGTTCGCACGTGTGCCAGCAGCAATAGTGGAGGGTCAGTCTCTTGGTAGGAGAAGACAGCGTCTGGAACAACATAATTTCTACACACCGCCTATGCCGGCACGTGGAGAAGGATATTATTATGCGCCCACCCAGGGTCATGACTTTTCACAGGAACCCGTTCCAATGTATTTTCATACTGACAAGGCAGGACCATCGTCCATGCCTGCCCATTCCTCATCGTCCATGCATACTCATTCCCCTATGCATCCAAATTCACCCAATTTGTTCTTCACACCATCCGCATATCACCCGATTGCTAACACACCAGGAGCACCCAATCTCATGATTGAGCAAATACAAAACACCCCAATATACTCTACTGGATACGTTGGTGTGGGTATTGACTTGAACGTCGACTTCTCCGCAGTTTTAGACTCTAACTCAGCAAGTGAAGAGCCAATTCAAGTTGAGCTCAATGTCAGAAGAAATCTACGTCGTGAGGATCGGGATAAACAACGACAGTGCATCTTGTCTCCCTTTCAGCATGATGGTGATCACGCTCAGTAGTCACATGATGAGTGTGATTTCACCTCATTTTCCATGTACATTTCTGCATGCATTTGCATATAGTTAGGCCATTTTAGTGTTTATTTTGTTTAGTTTTTTCCTTTGGAACGGATAAGGTGGTATTGTGTGTTGTTTTGCAGATATTCATGATTAAATGCCCAAGAATTAGCAAGTATGAAGCTTGGATGACTTAGAGCTTTAAAAGATAAGAAATTGAGCCAAGCAGAGAGTATCACGGCCTAGCCGTGATGGCCCTCACTACCGTGAGGGAGCGATGGTGAAGAAAGAATTGAGCCAAAAGTCGGAAGGCTGTCACGGCCTAGCCGTGATGGCTCTCATGGCCGTGACGTGTCGGTGTGCAAGATCTCCAAAAGTCGAAAGCGATCACGGCATAGCCGTGATGGCTATCACGGCCGTGATGAATCAGTTGGAAAAGTCAGAAACGATCACGGCCTGGCCGTGATGGCTCTCACGACCGTGACCTGTTAGTGGAAAAGTCAGAAACGATCACGGCCTAGCCGTGATGGCTATCACGGCCGTGATGAATGTAACGCCCTTCGTTACATTAGTAACCCATATTAAAATATAATTAAAATATAGCCAAAATAAAAATTTTACAAAATAAAATAAAATAGTTTAAAATAAATACATCATAAATAATAAATATAAATTCTATTAAATCCTTACAAAATAAATTCATTTGTCTCAAAACCGGGCGTCTACTAATAAACCCAACGAAAATAAAATAAAGTGATAAACATGTCTAGCCACAAACGGCTCCTTATTCAAAATAGAATACTAACAAAGCTAGATAATAAATGAGTAAAGTCGCTAAGTCTTCAATCCTCTTCAGCTTCAATGATTTCGTCCTCGTGCTCGAAAAACAACACTTTTATGAGATATAATCCCAGTGAATAAAAATATTTAATAAAAAGGTTCGCAAATAGTGTTGTTCTCAGTAAGTGTGGTAATCCAGGAAAAACATTCATGGTACCCGCTAATTTTTAAAATATTGAATATAATAAACCTCCAAAATAATAAATATATATACATATATATATATAATTAATGTCAAGCATTTAAAGCACAAACTCATAAACTCAGCAACGGTCACATCACATTGCATTTAATCACATTCACCATGCAAACTCTACACAATGCAATTCCACGAACATGACTCGGTGATTCCCAGAATCACTTAACTTGACTCTTTGGTTCCCAGAACCGGTGTGAATCCCAGATCCACTAAGGTCTATGAGCTCATATCCATGCAATGGCGTCCCACTGCCTTCCCCATCCCGGATGGGGTATCTAATATCCCATCCCAGATGTGGATATTTTCAATAAATTGATATCCCATCCCAGATGGTGATATCTCTCATCCTATTCCCGGAATAGAATGTACAACCGTCACCCCTTCCCGGAAGGTGATGACCAACTCATATGCACTATACAATAAGTCATCCCAGATGACTACCAAATGTCATCCCAGATGACTACCAAATATTTTCTCAAACTCCATGCATCAATTACATAGACACTGTAACATGATTTAAAATACAACACAACCATAACATATAAGTCCTTAATATAATTTATGCTTGTTATAGTACATGTATTCAGTGATAGGGGCGTGTCATAAATATATCAATAGAAATCATCTAATATCAAACATAAACAATGTTAATTCACTGCAGTAAGATTACACACGGTACAAAATTTGGGCCTTTATTTAGCTATTTATTTTCTTTATTATTATTATTTTATTGCATCAAACATTAATAGAATAACAAGAAAATTACACTCACTAAATCAATTCATCAAGTGACATGAAAATATTTCAAAATTACAAATAAAAATCATGTACTCTAAAATCTTAATTTTCGTAATTAAACAAATCTATATAACAGCTTCAAATCAATTGTACCATGAAAGTGTGAGAAAAAGTATTTTTACTCACCTCTCGAAGACCTCCAATGTGCTCTAAAAATCACGTATGATAGGGATTTGTGATTTCCTAAAAATTCCTCTCCCGTTTGATAACGTTCTTGGATCTGTGTTGTTACGGTTGTACTGGCAAGAAAGGAAGGAAAACCGAATCGCTGCTCCCTTGCTGGCGCAACCTTCACGTCCTGATGCGTTTTTCACCTTTGCTTTCTTTACTTTAGACACATGTATATATATATAGTGCGCAGGGTTTTGATTTCATTATTATTATTATTATTTATTTATTTTTTTGTTTAAAAAACTTGTGAGCCGCAAGTTATATATATATATATATATATATATATATATATACTAATTCTCTCTCCTTTTTTTTTCTTTTTTTTTCTTCATATATTTATTTTAATTTAATATTTTTTTTCTATTCACTAACCATTTCTAATAAATTTTATACTAACAAATTCTCACCACTGAACCTCGTAATCATATTTTATTTTTATTATAACATTATTATTTACTTATTTTATTATTATTTTTTTCAAATTAATTATATTAGAATTTTAGGATGTTACATTTTCTCCCCTCCTTAGAGAATTTCGTCCCCGAAATTCACCTCGCACTCACGCATTTATTTTAACATGTGACATATTCAAACGTAAAGGTTACCGTATATTAGATAATAAAATCTGGGTATTGACGCACGATGTCCTCCTCCATCTCCCAAGTGGCTTCCTCAGGAGTCAATTCGTCCCATAACACCTTCACCAATGGGATCATCTTGTCCCTTAGAGTTTGTGTGCTCTTGTCAATGATCTGAATAGGTCTGAGCTTAAAGATTGAATTATCCTTCAATTGTATTGACTTAGGAGCTATCCCATGAGATTCATCAGGCACATACTTTCTGAGTTGCGGCACATGGAAAACATCATGAAGGTTTGCCAACTGTGGCGGAAGAGCCAATTGATAAGCAACAGGCCCGACTCTTTTAAGGATTTGGAAAGGTCCCATGAAACGAGGATTTAGCTTGCGGACTTTCATCGACCTCCCTACCCCTGTCTTAGGAGTGACTCTCAAAAATACATGCTCACTTTCCTGGAATTCTAGAGGCTTTCTCCTTTTGTCGGCGTAGTTCTTTTGTCTACTTTGTGCCGTGCGCATCTTCTCCCTAATCATTTTGATTCTCTCAGAGGTTTCCTGGACCAATTCGGGTCCTATCAAGGTTTTCTCACCTACCTCACACCAACATAAAGGGGACCTACACTTCCTCCCATATAGGGTCTCATAGGGTGCCATGCCAATACTAGCGTGATAACTATTGTTATACCCAAACTCAACGAGAGGTAGGAATCTATCCCAACCCCCTCCTTCATCCAGGACACACGCCCTAAGCATGTCCTCAAGGGTCTAAATGGTCCGCTCTGGCTGACCATCCGTTTGGGGATGATAGGTCGTGCTAAGGTTCAACTTAGTCCCAAAGGCTTGCTGAAAAGCTCTCCAAAATCTAGAGGTAAACCTCGGGTCTCTATCCGACACTATAGATGTGGGTATCCCATGAAGCTTGACTATTTCCTTGATATAGAGGTATGCCAACTTGTCTAAGCTATAGGTTGCCTTAATTGGCAAGAAGTGGGGCAGGCTTGGTCAACCTATCCACTATTACCCAAATGGCGTCCAAGCCCAAACGCGTCTTAGGTAACCCCATCCACAAGGTCCATAGAAATTCTCTCCTACTTCCATTCTGGAATCTCCAAGGACCTGCAACAACCCCGAAGGCTTCTGATGTCCTATCTTAACCTTTTGGTACACAAAACACCTAGTTACGAAGCTAGCCACATCCTTTTTCATTCCTGGCCACCAATACATCCTCTTAAGGTCTTGGTACACCTTAGTTATCCTAGGACATATGGTAAACTTTCCCTTACGAGCTTCCTCTAATATCCTCTCTCTAAGGCTCCCCTCCTTAGGAACAACGATCCTATTCTTGAACTTCACTAGCTCATCAACAGACAACTCTTAACCCTCTTGTCCTAACCGAGACTGCAACTCTTGGTCTAGAAGTTGTCCCCGCCTAACCTCATCTCTAAGGTCACTATTAATTTCCAACCTATTCAGCTTCAAACTTAAGACATTTAAGGACACATCCAACACCTCCAGATTCATGTCCCTAAACTCCTCCATGAGGTCCAGCTCTTACACCATCAAGCTCGTCACGTGTAGGGGCTTCCTACTCGAAGCATCTGCCCCCACCTTGGCTTTTCCCGGATGGTACTTCAACTCAAAGTCATAGTCCTTAAGGAACTCCATCCACCTTTGTTGTCTCATGTTCAACTTCTTCTGGTCGAACAGATATTTTAGACTTTTATGGTCGCTAAAAACCTCAAACCTTTCCCCATAAAGGTAATGCCTCCAAATCTTACGGGTAAAAACCACAGCTGCTAGCTCTAGGTCATGAGTAGGATAATTCACCTCATGTGTCCTAAGCTGCCTAGATGCATAAGCCACTACCTTGCCTTCTTGCATCAACACACAACCTAAACCATTCCTAGAAGCGTCACAATATACCACCAACTCACTGAGGGGTCTGGAATGGTTAAGACCGGTGATGACACCAATCTTCTCTTAAGCTCCTCAAAATTCTCTTCGCATTCCTTATCCCACTCAAAAGATTTTCCTTTCCTAGTCAACTTGGCGAGAGGTAAAGCTAGTCTAGAGAACCCCTCTATGAACTTCCTATAGTAGCCAGCTAAGCCTAAGAAACTTCTCACATCGGTTACTGTCTTAGGTTGTTCCCATCCCAACACCTCGTCAACTTTAGAGGAATCAACCGCTACACCATCCTTTGAGATGGTGTGTCCTAAAAATTTTACCTCGTCTAGCCAAAACTCACACATCTCTGGTTTGGCGTAAAGACGCTCGTCCCTCAATGTCTGCAACACCAACCTTAAGTGTTTTCCATGTTCTTATGGTGTCCTAGGGTATATTAAAATATCATTTATGAACACCACCACAAACCTGTCCAAGAAGGTCCTAAAGATTCGATTTATGTAGTCCACGAAAACGGCTGGGGCGTTGGTCACACCAAAAGGCATCACTACATACTTATAGTGCCCATACCTTGTCCTGAAGGCTGTCTTAGGAATGTCCTCGCTTCTAACTCTAATCTTGATGGTATCCCGATCTTAGAGATCTATTTGGAAAACACTGACACTCCCCTTAACTGATCTAAGAGATCATCTATCCTAGGCAAGGGATATTTGTTCTTGATGGTGACCTTATTCAGTTGCCTATAATCAACACACAACCTCATACTCCCATCCCTTTTTCTTCACTAAAAGCACTGCTGCTCCCCAAGGTGACACACTAGGCCTAATGAACCCCTTTTGTAACATACCTCTATCTGTTTCTTGAGCTCGCTCAACTCTAGAGGTGTTATCTTGTAAGGCGCTACAGATATTAGTCTACTCTTTGACACTAGATCTATGCTAAACTCAACTCCCTATTGAAACTTGCGCATCATAGAGATAGTCGCTACATCATTGTCTGCCCCTATAGTAGCAGTGAATGAGAGTATGTATCCTTGAGCTCCCTAAACCAAACACTTATCACAAGAAACGACGAATAAAATACGGGTCGACACCTAAAATCAAAAGACATTGGGTGTGAAGAGATAAGGATATTTTTGTCAGAATACTTATGGTCATGAGTCTAGATGCCAATAAGTCAATACCAAGAATAACATACAATACATAGATAACAATAAGTTTGATGTCATAAGGAGTGTCTTGATGCACAAGGAGACAATTTAAACAACCAATGGAAGAACAAGAATATCCTTATAGGAGTAGAAACCTATGAACCAAAGGACAATGAAAGATTGACATCTCCAAAATTTCACACATGAAGGATGTCTCAAGGGATGCGTCGCTCCTGAATCAGACAATATAATAATTTTTTTTTTCGAGTAGAAGAAATTTAGCCCCCTTCGGATCTAAGCTGCCTCAGAAAGATGACGGATTGTTCTTCTTGAATTCGAACAGCCCCACGCGTTAAGGGCCCTAGGTTGCCACCACTTCATTAGTGACTGGCCTCCATTCCCCTTCAGTTGACGGCGTGTCTCCGTCTGCCCTTGCATAGCTTTGGCCATACAATCCAAAGTCGATGCAAGTGCAACATTCGTCCCTCGCCTATTAAAAGCCATAAATCTGCTCACTACTAATGAAATACTGGGTTGATCAGGTCCACTATCTCAAAGAATAGCATGCAGAATCTACAACTCTAACAAGCATCCTATGCGCCCAAGTTTTGTTTTAGAAAAAACCCCATTACCACAGTCCGATTTAGAATCGAATCGCTCGATACCATAAATGTAACGCCCTTCGTTACATTAGTAACCCATATTAAAATATAATTAAAATATAGCCAAAATAAAAATTTTACAAAATAAAATAAAATAGTTTAAAATAAATACATCATAAATAATAAATATAAATTCTATTAAATCCTTACAAAATAAATTCATTTGTCTCAAAACCGGGCGTCTACTAATAAACCCAACGAAAATAAAATAAAGTGATAAACATGTCTAGCCACAAACGGCTCCTTATTCAAAATAGAATACTAACAAAGCTAGATAATAAATGAGTAAAGTCGCTAAGTCTTCAATCCTCTTCAGCTTCAATGATTTCGTCCTCGTGCTCTGAAAACAACACTTTTATGAGATATAATCCCAGTGAATAAAAATATTTAATAAAAAGGTTCTCAAATAGTGTTGTTCTCAGCCGGTGTAACACCCTACTTTTAATTTTCCGATTTTTATTTTTTTTCAGTAAAAATATTTTCGCTGTATTAACCGGTATAAATGTATTTATTTATATTTTTATACGAGTTCATGGAGATTGATTTTTATGAAATAAAAATCATATCCATATTCTATCTTAGGGTAGAAGCTTACGATAAAAATTTGGGTTGAAAATTCAGACGGAACCCGGTCTGCGTTTTCACTGACAGTATAATTTTACTGAGCAGAAAACCTAATTTTGACTCGTGAACGAAATGGTTTATATTTAAATCATATTTCCAACGAGTTTGGTTGTTTTGAAAATTTTCAACAGAAAATAAAATATTACGCTTTTTACGGGCGTAAAACCCTAATCGGGAAACCGACGGAGTCGAGAAGGGAAGTGCAGAGACCCGTCAAGAGATCGGGACAACGAGTCATACATGATGACTCATGGAGGATGAGTTACTAAGCATTTATGAGCATTAAATGCAAGTAATCATGACATTTAGGTAAAAAGACCAAAATACCCCCAAGCTTTCGCGGGTATTAACAAGACGCATCTACGCACTCTTAACAACTCATTTTACGTGGTTGAAAACCTCCCAAATCTCTACAATTTCGTGCATCCATCTCCAATAAATATTACCTATTTCATTTTGCTTTCGTTTCATTATTTTCCTCTCAAAAACTGAAATCGGGTAAACGACGGAGCTGCGTACGGAATTTCCGGGAACCGCTATGGATAAGATCGATGACTCATTGGTGAGTCATTTTGTGTGGCCCAAAATCAGCCACACCTCCATCAAATTTGAGCCACATATTATTAACCATAGTTAGCCAAAATAACCTTAGTTAAGTTAATTATAACCTTAGTTAAGTTAATTATAACCTTAGTTAAGCTTATATTAATTTAATAATCACAAAACCCATTAAACCAATTCCTTTTAACCAAACAAGGCATAAGATTACTCCTATAAATACCCCAAACCGTGTCCTCCCTCACCATTTCACTCATCTTCTTCATTCTCTTCATCTTCCCCACCAACTAAGTTACAAAACCCTAAGAACACCGAATTTCCACCAAACATATGACCCTCTTCCTTTCTGAAACTCGCAAAACACTCAACATAAAAGTTGTTCCTCTTTCTCTCTTCTTTCCAACAAGCTAAAGATCATCAAAAACGGATAAGTGGATTGGGAGAAAGGATCAAAATACAGAAACTGCCCAGAATTCCCAGCAACCCACGAAACAGCATAAATAAGGCCCTTTTCACCCCTGTTATGATCCGAACCAAATGAAACCTTAAACACCAAAGTTGTTCCATTTCTTCTTATCTTTCTATCAAGCCAAAGTTCGTAATTTTTGGATGAGTATATTGTGAGATACACTCACAATACCATCACACCCTCAAGCTGTCCAAATTTCAGCTTAGTGAAGGTTGATCATTTTCTTCATTTCTTCAATCTTCAAGAGGTAAAATCTCATCTCCTTGATCATATAAGCTTTCATATTCATGTATTTATCATGTTTATGCCATGAATCATATTTTTCCATTCCTAGATCTAGAACTTCAAATAATTCTAGAAAATTGTAGAAAAATTCTTTTAATGTGAAACCAATTTCTATGATCTTGTGATGTCTTCCACTTTCATTATCCAAGAGCTTGAATCCAACTAAATTTCCTAGCCTATTTTCCTAATATGGACCGAAACCCTAACCCTAAAGGTTAGAGGATTTTGTTTCAAATTTTAGTATTGTAATAAGTAATCTATGTTAGTTAAGACTCTAGTAACTAGGATCCAAAAGATGGCATTAAGAAGATAACCCTAAACCTATTTTCTAAGTCTTGGCCGAACCTAGCCCTAAAGTGTCATAGATGGTTGTTAGTTGATTAATTATAGTTATGTTGTTTGAATGAAGGTGGTTGTGTTAACTTGTGGCGGGATAACGAGGATCGTTGTGTACGTGTTTAGGTGCTAACTCGGGTGGGGGAAAGAATCATTCTACCTTCGGAATCGATATGTAGCATATTATATAATAATTTTGTAGGGCGACCTAAACACTACTAGTAGTTGAGTAACCGACAAGACCAATATCACATTGAAAACCTTTTATGTAAAACAAATGGTGATTCGGGGATTGTAGGTTTATCGACATTAAGGTTGATTTTATGATATTGAGGATGTTTGGCTTTATTTATTACTTATTTGAGTTGATTGTGATATGTTGGTTGTGATAATTTGCTATATGTGATATTTTATGATATTTGAATATTTTGTTGATATTGTGTTATGCATGATCTGCCTGGTTTGATAAATTGCTTAGTTGATTTTAAGGAAGGATATATGTTGTTCGGGAGATGATTGTTTGGGTGAGAGTTTTGAATATGAATTAGATGTGCCTTGCTATTATTTTATAAAAGTGATGTGATATAGAATGTAAGTGGAGGATATGAGGAAAAGCTTGAGGTACTAGGTTGTTATTGATAAAAGTCGGTGAGAATCATGTGTTGCATTGTTGTTCATAACCGTGTATTTGAGATACACGAGGTCCAAGTTCTTGTAGACCGTTCCAAATTAGAATTTAAGTTGTGCAGCTATAGTGTCATTGCTTTGCATGAGCACCCTTGACAGAGTGAGAGAGAGAATCAGGGTGTGCACCGACGATACAGTTGCAGCTATAGTGTCATTGCTTTGCATGAGCATTCTTACCATGGATAAGAATGTGCACCGGCGTGGGGAACGTGTCACTTGGGCGATCGATGGCATCCCTAACGAGGGATGTGTGACAGGAGTAGTAGTGGCCACATCAGCATAAAGGTCTAGTTGCATGAGTTGAAGGGTAGAGGATGATATATTGAATTGAGGATGATTGTTGATTTTGAATGATGCGTGTTTGTGACTATTATTGTATTATATGCTATGAATCTTTTCCACTTATGATGATAGAACTGTTTCTTATCTCCCTATTTCTGTATTTTTGTGTATGTCTACTTTGTTACGTTAGAAGACCAGATGAAGGAATATGTTGCTGAGGAGATGGATGGAACCCCATACGAGACGGAGATTGTTGAAGAGTTGAACGACATTCCGTATGAAGTCGAATTTGAAGAACCATCTACCGATCCCCGATAATGTAGCGTAGTAAGTTTAGGGCCAGTGAGTCATATAAGACGTTTCTTGCTTTGATTAGTTATAAGCATGTTTGTATAAAAATAAGTACCGGTGTGGGATCCTACTGAGAGGATACCCTAAACCGTGTTGTGTAAAATAAAGAATAATTATGTGCGTATTTATGTAATATAGTTTTGGTGTGTTTTTTTTATTTGTAGAAGTTATATGATTATTATTTAAGTTTTAATTTTTACGTATTTTCAACAGTAAGCGCGCGATTAAGTAAATAAATATTAAGGTTTTAATGTAATAATACAATGGGGCACAACGGGGTGTCTCATTTGGTGGTATCAGAGCAGTTCGATTCTAATCGGACTGTGAGGTCTAGGATGTTGTTACTGGCCGTGTCTAGTTGAGTCCACATCGGATTTTAACTATGCTTAGAAGTTGGGTAGTGTGTCCGAACCCGATGCAATAATTAACATTAGTATGGCATATGGTATTTATATACCTGTCTATGTAGTATTATATGTCATCTTTGATGAGAGAGGATGATTTCATTCTGAGAATCATGGCTCATAGAAGAAGAAATCCGATTATTAGTGACGATAGATCTCCGAGGGAACCATTGGGGGTGACAATGGTGAGGTTAATCCTAATGGAAATGGAGGAGAGTCATCTGCGACTCCCAATATCATGGAAACGATAGTCTTTGCCTTGCTATTTCAAACACAGCAGAATACGAAGATGCTACAAATAAACAAAGAGCAGCAGGAACTGAAGAATCAAATAACAGCCATTGAAACTGAAGAGGCAGAATTGATTACTTTCCTAAAAGGGAAGCCACCACAGTTCCGAGGGGACTATGACCCAAAGAAGGCAGAATGGTGGGTACAAGAGATAGGGAAGATATTTGACACCATACGCTGCATGGAGGAGAGGAAAGTGACTTATGCTGCATACATGTTAGCTGGAGAAGCAGAGTCTTGGTGGAGAGGTAAGATAAGAATATTGGAGTTAGAGGGTAGGATTATCTGCTGGCAGTTGTTTACTGAATGCTTCTTCGAGAAGTATTTTCCGAATGTAGTCCGACGTGCGAAGGAGAGGAAGTTTACTAGTCTCCGACAAGGAAACATGACTGTAGGCGATTATGTATCACGCTTTGAGGCTCTGATTAAGTTTTCAGAATTCTATCAAAGATTCCCAGATGAGGATTGGCGGTGTAGAAGGTTTGAAGAAGGATTGCGACATGAGCTGCGAAGAGCTGTAGTGTATTTAGATATTCAGTGTTTTCCGGAGTTGGTTGATAGTTGCAGTGCTATAAAAAGCATAGACCAGGAGGCAAGATGCTTTGAGTGAAACAACCAAGAAGTGGAGACCCTAATCGATCAGGTTTGCCAAGGAGGGTAGAGAGTGGTTCTCAAGGGAGATGGGGACCATATACTAAACCCAAGGTGCAGACAATTTGCACCAACACTAGTGGTTAGATCGGATCAACAACAACAAGTCTATGTTTGCTTCGGATGCAGAGGATCGCATCATTTTAAAGATTGCACAGAAAAACCTAGTTGTTTCCATTGTGGTAAACCAGGTCATTATGCTCGTAAGTGTAGACAGAGAAATAGGCATCAGACTGTAGCTGCTGGTAAAGGAGCTGGAAGTTATGGAGGTGAAGCTAGGAGAAGAGATCCAGGAGCAGGTCAGCAGCCGCAGAAGAGCTTAGCTTGCTTTGAGATGCGGAGGAATTCATCATGTTAGAAATTGCAAGGAGAAACCTAGTTGCTTCCACTTGTGGAAAACCTGGTCATATAGCTAGAGATTGCGGACGGTGGGTCACCGGGGAATGGTTACAAGTGAGGGGAGCTGAATCTTCTCACTCTGCAGATCTCATATAAGGTATGTGTTTGACATCAGTGTCATATAGTTGTTAAGAATATGACATTTATTGTAAACACTTGTCGATGAACTTACGGAAGTGGAAATCGTGCTCTTGGTGGGAAAGTCTGAAGATGGTAACGGAAATCCACAAGTTTTGTTAGTTAGTCGGTTGTGGTTTTCATACTTGTTTAAAATCAATTACAGTGAAAGTATAGATTGTTGTGGGATAATTGTTATTAAGGGAACTTTATCTTAAGTGCTTGATATATTTTGATAGTATGGGTAGTCCTTGAAAATAATAAAGAGATAACGAATTAGTTTGGAGCTTAGCTAGTATATGATTGATTTGGTTGAAGCTTTGTAGCCTTTTATTTTTGAGATAATGGCTATAATGATATGTTGTTCTTGTTTAAATGGTGAGTTAGGATTTCTCCTTAAGCTCTGATGGTTATGGATTACAATTAAGACTTGATTGAGCAACATATAATCTAGGTATAGTACCTAAGTATTGTTTCCCTATAGTAGGATAAATAGGAAGTGATGGGAGTTTTGAGATATAGATATGACTGGTAAGATTAAGATCAGTATCAGTGAGTAAGACAATTACTATAAATCAAATGTTGATCGAGGCATAGTATCATTATGGAATCTAGGGCAATGATTAGTGATCGTAGTTAAGATGGATTGTATGAGTTTGGGAAGAGTAAACGAAAGTGTATACAGTAATTTCACCTAAGTTGAATATGAGCTTTCACCTAAGATGAATATGAGCAGAAAATATGATTTCTGATGTAAATTGAGGTTACTAGAGAAATTCAAATTTGTTAAGTTAGATAATCCTAACAGGTGTTGATCTTTTGATTGCAATTTATCTTACGGAGTGTTGAGATGTTTATTTGGAGATTTGAAAGGTGTGATTATTATATAATCCAGAATAGTGAAATACATTCTAAGGAACTAAGACTGTGATTGGATACATGAAGTAGGAAGTTGGGGTAGTTCGATTGTGGTGTTAATTACGGCTGTTAGATGTTGAAATAAGATTCTTTAGTGGATCAGTAGTAAGTAGAGGAAGGAATTAAGTTTTGATCATGTCCTTTAAGGATGTTAGATCAAGTTGGAAAGGTTAAGAACAATGAATGGAATATAGTGAGGGATAAGTTAGAGGATAAATAGAAGGATATAAGAATGAATTACATTATGAAGTTACCGCTGTCACCTAGGGGAAAAACAGCGATGAGAAATATAGTGTTAGAGCTTTAGATTAAGATAAGATTACAAGATGATGTCTGGTGTTGATTTAAGAAATTCCGAGGACGGAATTTTTTTCTAAGAGGGGTAGTAATGTAACACCCTACTTTTAATTTTCCGATTTTTATTTTTTTTCAGTAAAAATATTTTCGCTGTATTAACCGGTATAAATGTATTTATTTATATTTTTATACGAGTTCATGGAGATTGATTTTTATGAAATAAAAATCATATCCATATTCTATCTTAGGGTAGAAGCTTACGATAAAAATTTGGGTTGAAAATTCAGACGGAACCCGGTCTGCGTTTTCACCTGCGATATAATTTCTTGGTTGAGAAAACCTAATTTTGACTCGTGAACGAAATGGTTTATATTTAAATCATATTTCCAACGAGTTTGGTTGTTTTGAAAATTTTCAACAGAAAATAAAATATTACGCTTTTACAGGCGTAAAACCCTAATCGGGAAAACCGACGAGTCGAGAAGGGAAGTGCGAGAGACCCGTCAAGAGATCGGGACAACGAGTCATACATGATGACTCATGGAGGATGAGTTACTAAGCATTTATGAGCATTAAATGCAAGTAATCATGACATTTAGGTAAAAAGACCAAAATACCCCCAAGCTTTCGCGGGTATTAACAAGACGCATCTACTCACTCTTAACAACTCATTTTACGTGGTTGAAAACCTCCCAAATCTCTACAATTTCGTGCATCCATCTCCAATAAATATTACCTATTTCATTTTGCTTTCGTTTCATTATTTTCCTCTCAAAAACTGAAATCGGGTAAACGACTTGGTCACGGATTTAATTTCGCGAACCGCTATGGATAAGATCGATGACTCATTGGTGAGTCATTTTGTGTGGCCCAAAATCAGCCACACCTCCATCAAATTTGAGCCACATATTATTAACCATAGTTAGCCAAAATAACCTTAGTTAAGTTAATTATAACCTTAGTTAAGTTAATTATAACCTTAGTTAAGCTTATATTAATTTAATAATCACAAAACCCATTAAACCAATTCCTTTTAACCAAACAAGGCATAAGATTACTCCTATAAATACCCCAAACCGTGTCCTCCCTCACCATTTCACTCATCTTCTTCATTCTCTTCATCTTCCCCACCAACTAAGTTACAAAACCCTAAGAACACCGAATTTCCACCAAACATATGACCCTCTTCCTTTCTGAAACTCGCAAAACACTCAACATAAAAGTTGTTCCTCTTTCTCTCTTCTTTCCAACAAGCTAAAGATCATCAAAAACGGATAAGTGGATTGGGAGAAAGGATCAAAATACAGAAACTGCCCAGAATTCCCAGCAACCCACGAAACAGCATAAATAAGGCCCTTTTCACCCCTGTTATGATCCGAACCAAATGAAACCTTAAACACCAAAGTTGTTCCATTTCTTCTTATCTTTCTATCAAGCCAAAGTTCGTAATTTTTGGATGAGTATATTGTGAGATACACTCACAATACCATCACACCCTCAAGCTGTCCAAATTTCAGCTTAGTGAAGGTTGATCATTTTCTTCATTTCTTCAATCTTCAAGAGGTAAAATCTCATCTCCTTGATCATATAAGCTTTCATATTCATGTATTTATCATGTTTATGCCATGAATCATATTTTTCCATTCCTAGATCTAGAACTTCAAATAATTCTAGAAAATTGTAGAAAAATTCTTTTAATGTGAAACCAATTTCTATGATCTTGTGATGTCTTCCACTTTCATTATCCAAGAGCTTGAATCCAACTAAATTTCCTAGCCTATTTTCCTAATATGGACCGAAACCCTAACCCTAAAGGTTAGAGGATTTTGTTTCAAATTTTAGTATTGTAATAAGTAATCTATGTTAGTTAAGACTCTAGTAACTAGGATCCAAAAGATGGCATTAAGAAGATAACCCTAAACCTATTTTCTAAGTCTTGGCCGAACCTAGCCCTAAAGTGTCATAGATGGTTGTTAGTTGATTAATTATAGTTATGTTGTTTGAATGAAGGTGGTTGTGTTAACTTGTGGCGGGATAACGAGGATCGTTGTGTACGTGTTTACGGTGCTAACTCGGTGGGGGAAAGAATCATTCTACCGTCGGAATCGATAAGTAGCATATTATATAATAATTGTGTAGGGCGACCTAAACCCTACTAGTAGTTGAGTAACCGACAAGACCAAAATCACATTGAAAACCTTTTCTGTAAAACAAATGGTGATTCGGGGATTGTAGGTTTATCGACATTAAGGTTGATTTTATGATATTGAGGATGTTTGGCTTTATTTATTACTTATTTGAGTTGATTGTGATATGTTGGTTGTGATAATTTGCTATATGTGATATTTTATGATATTTGAATATTTTGTTGATATTGTGTTATGCATGATCTGCCTGGTTTGATAAATTGCTTAGTTGATTTTAAGGAAGGATATATGTTGTTCGGGAGATGATTGTTTGGGTGAGAGTTTTGAATATGAATTAGATGTGCCTTGCTATTATTTTATAAAAGTGATGTGATATAGAATGTAAGTGGAGGATATGAGGAAAAGCTTGAGGTACTAGGTTGTTATTGATAAAAGTCAGTGAGAATCATGTGTTGCATTGTTGTTCATAACTAGTGTATTTGAGATACACGAGGTCCGAAGTTCTTGTAGACCGTTCCAAATTAGAATTTAAGTTGTGCAGCTATAGTGTCATTGCTTTGCATGAGCACCCTTGACAGAGTGAGAGAGAGAATCGGGGTGTGCACCGACGATACGATTTGCGGCTATAGTGTCATTGCTTTGCATGAGCATTCTTACCATGGATAAGAATGTGCACCGGCGTGGGAACGTGTCACTTGGGCGACTGACTGGCATCCCTAACGAGGGATGTGTGACAGGAGTAGTAGTGGCCACATCAGCATAAAGGTCTAGTTGCATGAGTTGAAGGGTAGAGGATGATATATTGAATTGAGGATGATTGTTGATTTTGAATGATGCGTGTTTGTGACTATTATTGTATTATATGCTATGAATCTTTTCCACTTATGATGATAGAACTGTTTCTTATCTCCCTATTTCTGTATTTTTGTGTATGTCTACTTTGTTACGTTAGAAGACCAGATGAAGGAATATGTTGCTGAGGAGATGGATGGAACCCCATACGAGACGGAGATTGTTGAAGAGTTGAACGACATTCCGTATGAAGTCGACGCTGAAGAACCATCTACTGATCCTGATAATGTAGCGTAGTAAGTTTAGGGCCAGTGAGTCATATAAGACGTTTCTTGCTTTCAGTTAGTTATAAGCATGTTTGTATAAATAAGTACCGGTGTGGGATCCTACTGAGAGGATACCCTAAACCGTGTTGTGTAAAATAAAGAATAATTATGTGCGTATTTATGTAATATAGTTTTGGTGTGTTTTTTTATTTGTAGAAGTTATATGATTATTATTTAAGTTTTAATTTTTACGTATTTTCAACAGTAAGCGCGCGATTAAGTAAATAAATATTAAGGTTTTAATGTAATAATACAATGGGGCACAACGGGGTGTCTCAGCCGGCGCGGTAATCCGGAAAAACATTCATGGTACCCGCTAATTTTTAAAATATTGAATATAATAAACCTCCAAAATAATAAATATATATATACATATATATATATATAAAATTAATGTCAAGCATTTAAAGCACAAACTCATAAACTCAGCAACGGTCACATCACATTGCATTTAATCACATTCACCATGCAAACTCTACACAATGCAATTCCACGAACATGACTCGATGATTCCCAGAATCACTTAACTTGACTCTTTGGTTCCCAGAACCGGTGTGAATCCCAGATCCACTAAGGTCTATGAGCTCATATCCATGCAATGGCGTCCCACTGCCTTCCCCATCCCGGATGGGGTATCTAATATCCCATCCCAGATGTGGATATTTTCAATAAATTGATATCCCATCCCAGATGGTGATATCTCTCATCCTATTCCCGGAATAGAATGTACAACCGTCACCCCTTCCCGGAAGGTGATGACCAACTCATATGCACTATACAATAAGTCATCCCAGATGACTACCAAATGTCATCCCAGATGACTACCAAATATTTTCTCAAACTCCATGCATCAATTACATAGACACTGTAACATGATTTAAAATACAACACAACCATAACATATAAGTCCTTAATATAATTTATGCTTGTTATAGTACATGTATTCAGTGATAGGGGCGTGTCATAAATATATCAATAGAAATCATCTAATATCAAACATAAACAATGTTAATTCACTGCAGTAAGATTACACACGGTACAAAATTTGGGCCTTTATTTAGCTATTTATTTTCTTTATTATTATTATTTTATTGCATCAAATATTAATAGAATAACAAGAAAATTACACTCACTAAATCAATTCATCAAGTGACGTGAAAATATTTCAAAATTACAAATAAAAATCATGTACTCTAAAATCTTAATTTTCGTAATTAAACAAATCTATATAACAGCTTCAAATCAATTGTACCATGAAAGTGTGAGAAAAAGTATTTTTACTCACCTCTCGAAGACCTCCAATGTGCTCTAAAAATCACGTATGATAGGGATTTGTGATTTCCTAAAACTTCCTCTCCCGTTTGATAACGTTCTTGGATCTGTGTTGTTACGGTTGTACTGGCAAGAAAGGATGGAAAACCGGAACTGCTCCACTGTGCGGCGCAACCTTCACGTCCTGATGCGTTTTTCACCTTTGCTTTCTTTACTTTAGACACATGTATATATATATAGTGCACAGGGTTTTGATTTCATTATTATTATTATTATTATTATTTATTTATTTTTTTGTTTAAAAAACTTGTGAGCCGCAAGTTATATATATATATATATATATATATATATATATATATACTAATTCTCTCTCCTTTTTTTTTCTTTTTTTTTTCTTCATATATTTATTTTAATTTAATATTTTTTTTCTATTCACTAACCATTTCTAATAAATTTTATACTAACAAATTCTCACCACTGAACCTCGTAATCATATTTTATTTTTATTATAACATTATTATTTACTTATTTTATTATTAATTTTTTCAAATTAATTATATTAGAATTTTAGGATGTTACAATGAATCAGTAAATGAAGAGGTGCCCAAGTCAGAAACCATCACGGCCTGGCCGTGATGGCTGTCACGGCCGTGACGGGCCACGAGTTATAAAAGAACCTCTGGGCAGAACAGAAAATTCATTGAGAAAACCCTAAAAATACTCCCTTGGCTGCTGTGGCTGCTGTGCAACCTTCTATGGAGCCCCTTCCCTTGTTCATCTCTGTAACTCTTTCTTTGATTCTATCTTTAGTTATGTGTAGCTAAACTCCCCTTTGTTGGGGTTAGATGATTGCTCTTCTGAACTTGATTGTAAAATGACTTGATTGTAATGCAGTTTCCTTGTTCTTTATGAGTGTTTGATTCCATGCTTAATGCTTTCTTAGGCTTGATCATCCTAGGAATGATTGGTTGCTTTAATAGATAACTGGAAGGTTGGTGTTAGAGCTTGCTCATGAATCAAATGCCAAGTAGTTCATGAGCCTAGACATAGGTCTTGAGGTGCTTGCAATCTTATAAGTCTTAACTTAATGCAAAATCTCAGGTTAATCCACCTAAGGAATTAGGGTTTAATTTGGGGTTTTAGGCTCAATGCACCTAAGGCATTAGGCTTGAGTATTTCAGAAAAGACTTGATTGTCATAATTGAATTAGGAACTGTGTTACTTATCATTTCATAACAATCAAGGGAGGATTAGCTTAGTCTAACCCTAACAATTCTATCTAATTGTTATTCACATTTCTGTCTGCATTTTAACTGTTTGAAAAAATTCCAAAAAGAACAAAAACATTTAATTCTTGTTTGCTTGTTAGATGATAGAGCTACCTTCACTCCAAAATTTGATCGCCTAGATAGTAGTCTAATTTGCGAAGTGGTAATTGTCCACGATCCCTGAGAACGATATCCGGTCTTACCGTTTTATTACTTGCAACGAACCGGTACACTTGCCGAGTCCGCATCATCACCTTACTGTTGCATTGTAATTATGTAGAATATTATCTAATTGATATTTTGTACCTAACGGACATTTATACCAATTTTGTATTTAGTGGAGTAACTTGATATTTTGTTTCGTTATGTTTTTGTTTCGTCTTGAAATTACAGCCATTTATTATTATAACAAAACATACTAATTATATGCTGTAACATTTGACTATGGCAAAATAAAGCATTGGAAATCATACATAATAGGGTGTAACCTAAATATTTTCTTCCATACCAACTCCTCCACTTCTTGATCCTCCAGCTCGTTGAGGGGCAGTGGCGCCGGTTATGACCCTGAGACCTACACAATCCACATCGTTGGGTCGGTTGTGACTCTACCCAGTCCATCTCATTACGAATGCGGGTTGACTTGGGTCTCCCTTTCGGGCGTAGCATCGACACATTCGGAACTAAGGTCCAAGGCTGTTGTATCTCGGGTATTTCTTCCTCATTTTCGATTGGAAACCACTGGGCAGCGTAAACATTAATGATACTGTGCCATTTGTAAACATCGTTGACATACTGATCATGGTCGAGCATCATGGCCGCACAAGCAGCAATGACATGTGAACATGGCAAATGATATGCTTGAAAGTTTCCACACTGACAATATTTAGTTTGTAAGTTAACCATCCAACAGCGACCCCCTCTCTGGGTGACCGGATTGAAAGCCTCTTCGACCTCGAATCGTAGATTCTGGGTGTCATATCGACGAACCTGATGCGTAGAAGCATCTTCTTGATGTTTCAAGAGCTTCTTCATTGCCTTGTCAGAATATCAGTGACCAGAACTAAGCTTGCCTCTTGCTTCTGCACCCCGCTGAACAAAATACTCGACGATCCTACCATATGAACACTTAACCAAAGCGGTGATTGGCAGATTCCTGGCACCCTTTAAAATTTTATTCACGCATTCAGACAAATTGGTTGTCATGTGTCCAAATCGACGACCACCACCATCATAAGCCAGTGACCATTTCTCCTTCCTAATGCCATCAATCCACCTTTGTATTTCAGGACTAGTTTCACGGAATATCTCAAGCTTCCGATCGAAGTTTATCTTGCATGTGGTGTACCCTATACAAAAACGTTAACTTATTTAGGTCGCCATATTATTAAAGAAAACATAAATACAAAAATTATGTAATTTGAAAAAGACATACCTAGAGTCATCAGTTCCTCCTTCAGCTTTTTATTCTTGAATCTCTGGTTGAAATTACTGGCAATATGTCGAATACATTATACATGATAAGCATTTGGAGGCTGCCAACCTAGGTGAGGGTTCGAAACGGCTGATTTAATGCTTTGGTGCCGATCGGAGATCAGACATATACCGGTCTTATTGGTAACATGTTCCCGGATTAATCCCAAAAACCAAGGCCACGCATCTAAAGTTTCTCCTTCCACAATAGCAAAAGCAAGCGGCAGTAAATGACTGTTTCCATCCTGTGATGTGGCAATCAACAGTGTGCCACGATACTTACCATACAGAAATGTGCCATCAACCTGTATTATTGGTTTGCAATGATTAAATGCATCACAACATTGTCTAAACGTCCAGAAAACACGATGAAACGTGCGATATTGGTTGTTCACATGGTTGCCCACCACATATAGGTTGGTTTCGATCTTGTAAAATGAATCTGGTGAAAATAACTGCATATGTTATAACCATCTAGGTAGCATGGCATATGATTCATCCCAATCTCCAAATACATTCACTATGACCTTTTGTTTGGCTTTCCATGCTTTTCTGTAAGATATCTTGTACCCGTAAGTACTTAGAATTCTTTCGCGTATCAAAGCGATAGTCACCGATGGCGTTTCTCGGACCATACCTAGGTAGTCGATTTAAATATAAAGTTAGATTACACTTGGAATTAACAATACAAACAATTATCATACTAGTAATCATCGTACCTAATATGCACGAGCATACGAAGTTAGAATCCAGCTTTGTGTGGTCTTGCGACAACATCCGATTCACACAATTATGTTGACCGCCCCACTTTGTAATCTCCCACTTTAGTGACTTTTTTAAGCAAGATAACCCTCGGCCTCCATGGGCATCCTGTCAAATGATTTGAACACTGGACATAATACTTGGTTGATTTAGATTCAACGACTTTGAAATCCTCGATGAACGTTCATGGAATAATGTTTAATGACTATTTGAACCTTTGTTTAGTATCAAATCTCAAGCCAACATACAATTCCGACCCACTTTCCACGATCCCCGAACATCTACGCCTTCAAATTCTATCTCCGATCAGGATGGTCCCGATTTATATAATTATAATGGGGGGATGAGTTGAAAAATGCACCATGTGATTGACCTATAAGTGAGTAAAAATGAACAAATTGCCAATTAGAGTAAAAATAATAATATTTATACAAATAAAAATTAATAATAATGATGTCGGAATAAAATTATTAATTGTTGGAGGAAACCAACCAGCTTGATGCGGAACAAAACCACCAGGAGCCATCGATGAAACCAGACCTGCAACAATTCCGGGTGACGCCAATGCGGACAAAACTATGTTGGAACTCTATTCAACCTCCTCCTCGATGTCCGATGAACCTGATGTTGGTATATCATCTTCATTTGACTCATCCTCCATCTCGCTTGCCCAATCTTCATCTTCGTCCTCTGCATTTGACCCAAGGTTTACCAGCACATTTCGCTGCTCGAAATTACTACCCAATGACGGCACAGGGAATGTGGAAGTGCCCGCAACATTAACATCAACGTACAACTCAAGTGTCGACATCCAGAGATTTTGGATTAAACCATTCAGCATGCACTCCACATCTCGATCATCAGCAATTTCAACAAGAATATATTTCACCGGGTTGCCACATATCATATATCTTGTCACAATTTTTGAAACTGATTGATTTGGTTGCAACCTCAACTTCGAGTGAATATTTGCCCTCAAACGCTCGTACCGGATGCAATGTTTTATTTGCACAATTTCTTGGTCCCCTTCATATGTAATTCCTTCTGGTCCATCGAAGACTCTCCCGTTCGAGTATACAAATACTGCAACTTGACTCATGACGTCTGCCCTAAAATAATATCAAATATATAAAAATAACCCATAAATTTACAAGTTCTAATAATAACAATATTAAAAATACACAACAACAAATACAAATAATGGTATTAATAATATTAACATCATATTTAATATTAAATATGTAAACTTAAAAATAACACAATAATATCACTACTAATAATAATATTACAAAATAAAATTAATTACCAATTACTAATAATAAATACCGATACTAATAAAAGTAATATTACTGTTATATTATAATAAAAAACTAAACTTAATAATTAAAAGAAAGTATCAAATGATACATGAGGCAATAAATTTTTAACAATTTACATCAATAAATATTCATCAATTATTACAGTAGTAAAAAAAATTTACCTTATAAGAATTAAAATAAAGTCACATGCAATTTAAAAGGAACACCGCTACAAAAAAAAAATTATACTATAAGTATAGGGAGTAACGATGACATTAATGATAAAGTATCTATTTAAAACAACAAGAGGTAATAAAAAAAATACCTTAATAATAAGTAACAAATAATATCACAAGTAGTAAATAAAATTTCCTACTAACGACTATTTATAGAGGAGAAACTAAGGGGGGAGGGAGCTGCTCTTCATCTGGGGGGCTGCTGCTTGAAGGCATTCTGTTGTTGTGGCGGGGGGGGGGTGTTCCTTGAAGGCATTCTGTTGGAGGGGGCACCCCCTGCAACGCCACGTGACGCAATGCAGGGCAGCTTTTGTCCTTTTTTTTTAAAAAAAAAAGGGGGTAGACTGGCGCCTTTGACCCGTCAGAGTGCGAAAAAAAAATATACCACGTATCCAAAAGGATCTCCATTGATAAATAGTTTTAGAATAGCCCTAAACTGATAAACAGTTTCTAAAAGAAACACAGTTTGATAAAAAAACCAGTCACAAAGTTGTTTGCTGACCCGGACTAAGTTCATGCAACACCCCGACGAGGATGGGTTGGAACATCCAATAGTCCGAATAGGATTACTAGGCCCAACAATATGTTAATTCCATTTTTCTCTTCTAAAAATGTGGCGCATTTTGTAGAGTAAAATGCTAAATTGTTTGCGATGATTAAAAATCAAGAGCTCGGATTATCACATATGTATAATTTTTTTTTTTTAAGGGATGTATAATTTGTTATGTGTGTATATATATCATATAAAATCTATGTATATGAACTAAAATGTTATACCCTTAATTTTATCATCAATAATAATAATCCCATAACTTTCTGAGTTGTGTTATTTAAATATAAATTTTAGATAGTGTATATAATATCATATATGTTTTTTTTTATCTCTCACTTACTTTTTATCATCTTTATATATATATACATCTCGGATATACATCCAAAAACAAAGAAATACTATATAGTGTTCCCATATTTGTGTTCAAAAACCATTCCGTAACTTTTTTTTCTTTGTACATCTCTCGTTTTACACGACTAAAAATCCTAAAATGCATGTTGATCGTTCCTCTCTGACTTTTTTATCAGCGCAGAAGAAAACATTAGCTGAAAAATTAGAAACAATTATATTAGGAGGGTAAAATATGTTTTTAGTCCTTAGAAAATGAGTGGATTTTGATTTTAATTCCTATAAAATTTTCCTTTAATTTTCATCCCTATAAAATATGAAATCACTTATTTTGGTCCCTATAAACTATTTTTATTTGGTTTTAATCCCTCTGAAATTTTATATCATTGTTCTAGTCCCTAATATTCATTTTAGGAAATATAAATATAACTCGTTTTAGGATTTAAGGAAATTTTTTGAGAAATCATATGCTAACATGACATTACAGAGATTATTTTGTGTCACTTGAAATGATCATATAATTTTTTATTATATATATAAATACTTAATAGATATTACATAATAATAGGAACAAAAAAATAGATATTTCAAATTTTACATTATCAAAACCAAAATTCGTTAATTAACCCTGTTAGTAGGCATGTATATTTTATATATGATTATATGTTATACCCATCACGGCACACCGTACTGGATGCCACTAAGCACGAGTGCATGACTCCCGGGTTCAACAGTAACTAAACATATCCGATAGAAGAAGGATAGACTCGTATATTAAAATAATATTATTTATAAAATAATATTATTTTAATGTATGAGTTTATACATGTCCAGATGAAAATGATCCCATTCCATGACTGGCAATGGTTGAGGGGTCCAATCTGACGTAACATAAAATGTCTTTTATTTTAATATCCATGAGGAAGAGCGTGCTTAGGTTAATCATACAAAAATTATTTTAATAATTAATATATCTACAATTGAAATTTTCAATTTGATCGTAATAAAAAAAATCATATTTAAATACATGAATGAAAAATATTTTTAGGATAATATATTTAAAATAATTTATATAAAAAATACTATAAAAAGTATTAATATATATATTTAGAATATAAAGTGATGGTAAGGTGGGTAATTTATTTTTAGGCTTCATTGTAATTTTGGTTCCTCTATTATTGATCATGTGCGATTTTGATCATTATATTTTTTTTATCATATTTGGTTATCCTATTTTTTCGATGTTTCTAATTCAGTAATTCTGTCCATTGTCCATCAAATTTTCAATGATAAATAGAGAGGAACCACTGTTTAAGCGTGTAGAACCTCTATCAAAGCTTATTTGGTAAAGGACCATGTGTTGGAACAAAAAAAAAGTCCCTGAAAGGAGGGACGAAACCGATAAATGACATAGATAAACCATTGAATCTTGTTGAAACGGGAAAATAGAGGAGATATAAGCTAAACCATAGGTTTTGTACGTTTAGGATATTGATCTCTCTATTGATTATTGAAAAATTTGACAAATATTGAATGAAAGGACCAAATTCATAATATTGAAAAAATAGGAGACCAAATTTGCAACAATGAAAAAATAGAGAGATCAAATATGCACGAAAAAAACTATATATAAAAACCAAAATGACACATGACCAGTAATAAGGGATCAAAAGTACAATTAAACCTTATTTTATGAATATTGCCTAAAGCCTTTGATTCAGTGACTCCCCCTAAAACCGACCCTGCCCAAGGAAACTTAAATACTTAATAAAGAAAAGCTTTTATCACAAAAGAAGAGAGATATATATATTAATAGTTTCCGAGCAGACTTTTTATCCCATATAAATACAAAACAAACACTAGTTGAAAATATACATTAGATGGTAAAGGTTTACGTCAGTTAACCAAAAGCTAGACGTTAAAAAGGAGGCGGTGGCAGTTTTGTAAATATCAGGCTTCATTAATTCAATTTTAACGTAAGTTGTTTTAAGGACTGACGTTAAAAGTGAAGAGACTTACTTATAACGTCAGTTCAATAAAGAACTGACGTTAAAAGTGAACATTTTAACGTCAGTTCGATAAAGAACTGACGTTATAAGTAAGTCTCTTCACTTTTAACGTCAGTCCCTACATCAACAGACGTTAAAAGTTATTTTAATAATTTTTTTTATCTAGTATACGATTCCTTCCGCATTGTCTTCCTCAAAGTTTCAGTTTCACATGAATTGCTTTGATGTTTTGTGTTTCTGTTTTGAAAACTAAAATATATGTGCGAAGTATAAGTTGAATCAATAACCCAAACCGGATCTCATTCATGAAGTGTAATACTGATGATCGATCTGAGAAGATTGAAAGGGTTTAAAATCCTATAAAAAGTTACATTGAAAGGGTTTAAAATCCTAAACATTAAAGCTACATCCCATCGAGAGAGTTTTATGAAATATGCCAAAGGGAAAACTATATATACTCAGAAGACCTCGTAAAACCGGGGGCATGAGAGAGCTCAAGAGAGAGGCAAAAACAGGTGCACCGGATCCGTTTCAAGCAAAGGCGGTGGTTCCAGAGACTTCCAAGACGATCACTTGCCTCGCCAAAGCCGAGGTTTTGGAACTGTGACCCCAGAGCACCCGATTAGCCCTCCAACAGTGATTCTCCGGAAGGTGATAAGGTGAGCAACTCACACAATGTAATTTACTCAGACTTATCACCCATGCAATGTAATTTACTCAAACTCAGAAGTTGTTTGACCATTAAGACAAAGACCTTTGAGTCTAGGAATAGGAAGAAAGAGTAGTGATGAAGTTAATCTCCACGGCAGAGCCATATTGTGAAGCAGAAAATTAAAAGGATGGAAGGAAACTATTTATAGGAGCAGGGGATGAAGTTACTAAGCTATTCTGATTTTGTTGAAAACTTACCTATAAACTTAATGCTCATTAAGAGGATTGAGTTACAAGGTGCATGGGTAAGTAGCACAGGACAGTCAAAGGAATGAATGTTTTTGCAGATATCTATACACTTTTAACGTCAACGTTAAAAGTGTTTTTAATAAAAAATATTAATTGTTAACGTCAGGTTTTTATACAACTGACCTTAAAAGTTTGATTTTTACTTCAGTTAAATAAATAACTGACGTGAATAATCCTATATATTATACACGTGCAGAATGAATATTGGAAATAATGTAATTAATATACGGGAACTTGGCAGTCATCAAATAAGTTGACGTTAAAAATGAGGTGGTGGGTAAACTATTTGCGTCAGTTCTATAAATAACTGACGTAAATAATTATGAAACTCATTTCATTGGTTGTCATGTCCCTGTTGTCCCTCTTAACGCAGATCACTCCATATAGTACTGCAGTTTATTTCTAAACCTTTTTTTTATACAAGTTTATTTTTAATTTTTATTAATTAGCTTGAATTAGTAAACAAATTATTGTGCAAATTAAAATAAATAAACACTTAACATAAAACAAGTTATATGTATAATCAAATCGTATGACATTAATTGAAGCGATTCATAAGTTAAATTACATGATTAAAAGATAAAAAATTTCTGCAACATAGCCCTAAAATATAAAAAAGTTTCTGCATCAACATCATTTTCTTCTTAGTCCTGTCATCAGAAACTCCAATGGATGCATCACCTCCCTCACTTGAATTCCAAGATGCAAAGTAAATCCTCAGTCACTAGCAACAAAGCAAAGTGAAATGGATCTTTGCATCTTTCTTCTTGATGGAGTTCCTTGATGCATCATCTTGAATCCACAATCACTTGCTTCCAAAGCAAAGTGAAAGGGATGACGGGGATGAAATAAAGTGAGAGAATCACATTACGTGATTCACCCAACCTTAATATCCATGCAATGTAATTTACTCAAACTCAGAAGTTGTTTGACCATTAAGACAAAGACCTTTGAGTCTAGGAATAGGAAGAAAGAGTGATGAAGTTAATCTCCACGGCAGAGCCATATTGTGAAGCAGAAAATTAATTAAAAGGAGATGGAAGCTAGGAAGCTATTTATAGGAGCAGTGGATGAAGTTACTAAGTTATTCTGATTTTCTTGAAAACTTATCTATAACCTTAATGCTCATTAAGAGGATTACGTACAAAGGTGAATGGGTAAGTAGCACAGTAGTCAAGGGAATGAATGTTTCTGCAGAAACTAATAAACCTTTAACGTCCGTTGTGTAATACAACTGACGTAAGAAGTTGTGAGTGTTTTTAACGTCAGTTATTACTAACAACTGACGTAATAAGTGTGAGAGTTTTTAACGTCAGTTTATTAAGACAACTGATGTTCAATATATGATCTTCAACGTCAGGTTTTACCAAAAACTGACGTAAAATGTTGTTTTATTTTAATTATAACGTTTACCCCCGCGCGCCTTCTCCACTTCTCTACGTCTTTTCTCTTTTCATCACGCTCAACCCTCACTCTCGCTCTCACTCTGCCCTAATCGCGCGCTCATCTCCACCGCAACCACCGCGAGGGCTTCTTCGCCACCACCGTGAGGTACACTCTTAACCCCTAACTCTGTCTTTCCCACTCCTTCTTTGCAATAACTTGACATCTCTCTTTCCCCTGGCCTTCCCGCGCACTAACTCTCCTTGTCCCTCTGCTCTCAGTAACCACATCGAACGTTGGCCACCACTCGAGCTTCCCCCCACCACCACGCGAGCGCCTATTTTCGGTGAGTCTTTAATTAGGGCACATTTTTTTATTCACGGTTTTGAGTGCATGCATGTTGCTCTCTTTGGTTTGAAATCGTAGTCTCGGTAGTTGAAACTTGAAATTGTGAGTTTGAGTTGTTTGGAATGTCTCTATTTTTGGTTTTGAGTGTATGTTGAAACTGTAGTCTCAGTAGTTGTAACTTTAAACCGTGAGTTTGAGTTGTTTGGAATGTCTCTATTTTTGGTTTTGAGTGCATGTTGCTCTGCTGGTTGATACTGTCACGGCCGTGATGCTCATCACGGCCAGGCCGTGATCGATTCCGCCTATGAGGGTCTCGATTCGATTGCACGTTACGGCCGTGATGGACATCACGGCCAGGCCGTGACTGATGCTTGGCAATGTTCAAAAACTATAGTTTTCAATCTCCCGTATTGTCCTTATATTGGATATATAGATGTTTTGTATATCTACAGGACCTATCTAGTTATTTTTATCTATACTTCTGTATTTATTTTGAGTTATAACCTATGTTAATACATATATATTGTTTTTGAACAGGCATACATATGGATCAGTCGGATAGCCCACATGCACGGGAGGACACTGTTGGGGTTTCGCAGGACCCGATCACGCCTACGCCTGCTGATTCTAGTGTAAGTTTACATGCATGTTATATACTGTCTTTAGTCCTTCTTGTTAATATAAGTTTATAATGTTACAACCCTCTATTTTATCATTTTTTTTGTCCATACAGACATCACAGGCTCATAAGAAACGGGGTAGAGGAGCCACCTCGTTGAAGAAACTAGAGAAGGACAGGCAGAGCGAACAGAAGCTTGAGGTGTCCTTCGATGCTAATCTAAATGCCCAGGGACCCCGTGCTAAAGAATTTAATAAGTGGGTGTTTCTACAAGCGAAGCAGCACGTAAGCATCAACTACAACCATCGGAATGGCGTTCCACGTAGCGTTAAGGATCAGATTTGGGGAGGCTATCACGGTATTTTACCTTTACATTCGTTTGATTTACATTATCGAGATAATTATCCGAGTTATAATCCATCCAGTTGTTATATATGTATCTAATGTGTAGGTAGCTTGGATCGTGCCAAATGACGAGGATCATCGTCATAAATGTATGAAAATGGCATCAAAGCGTTGGAATGGGTTCAAGCATGATCTTACCAGGTACTATCTATCTGGGAAGAAGCGGCTTGATAAAATGTTCTCGGATTATCCCTGGATTGATCAGGATACTTGGGATATGTTTGCCAGGAGTCGACAGGATGAAGAATTTCAGGTTGGTTGATTAAGTTAATTTTGTATGCTTATTATAGATCATTTAACTATATTTAATTATGTGTTTTTGTTTGAATAGGCTAAGGCAAATAAGGGTCGGCAGAATCAGGCGAAGAACGTCCACCGCCACACCATGTCTCAGGGTGGGTACCATACTCGGATCCAGCAGATGATGGCGGATAGGCTGAGGGCGAAGCAGGAAGATCACTCTGCTAGGATTGAAAGAGGAGAGGTGCCTGAGGGCACACCATCAAGTCCTCTGATGAGTGTGATTTCACCTCATTTTCCATGTACATTTCTGCATGCATTTGCATATAGTTAGGCCATTTTAGTGTTTATTTTGTTTAGTTTTTCCTTTGGAACGGATAAGGTGGTATTGTGTGTTGTTTTGCAGATATTCATGATTAAATGCCCAAGAATTAGCAAGTATGAAGCTTGGATGACTTAGAGCTTTGAAAGATAAGAAATTGAGCCAAGCAGAGAGTATCACGGCCCAGCCGTGATGGCCCTCACGGCCGTGAGGGAGTTGTAGCTGAAGAAAGAATTGAGCCAAAAGTCAGAAGCTGTCACGGCCTAGCCGTGATGGCTATCACGGCCGTGACGTGTCAGCTGTGCCAGATCTCCAAAAGTCAGAGACGATCACGGCCTAGCCGTGATGGATATTACGGCCGTGATGAATCAGTTGGAAAAGTCAGAGACGATCACGGCCTAGCCGTGATGGCTATCACGGCCGTGACCTGTTTGTTGGAAAAGTCAGAAAGTATCACGGCCTAGCCGTGATGAGTATCACGGCCGTGATGACTCAGTAAATGAAGCGGTGCCAAGTCAGAAACCATCACGGCCTGGCCGTGATGGCTGTCACGGCCGTGACCGGCCACGATTAATAAAAGAACTGAGCAGAACAGAAGAATGGCATTCAGAAAACCCTAAAGAGAAATCCTCTGCTGCTGTGGCTGTGTGCATCATTCCATGGAGCTCTCCCCTTTGTTCATCTCTGTAATTATTCCTTTTGTTTTACTTTCAATTATGTGTAGCTAAACTCCCCTTTTGTTGGGGTTAGACTATCGCTATCTGAACTTGGTTGTAAAAAAATGATTTGACTTTAATACAGTTTCCTTCTTCTTTGTGAGTATATAATTCTATGCTTAATGCTTTCCTAGGCTTGATCATCTTAGGAATGATTAGTTGCTTTAATAGACAATTGAAAGGTTGATGTTAAAGCATGCTCATGAATTATATGCCAAGTAGTCCAAGAATCTAGACATAGGTGTTGGCTACTTGCAATCTTATGAATCTTGTCTTAATGCAATTTCTCTTATTAATCCACCTAAGACATTAGGGTTTAATTTGGGATTTTAGGCTCAATGCACCTAAGACATTAGGCTTGAGTATATTAGAAAAGATTCGATTGTCATAAGGGGAGTAGGAACTGTGTTAGTTATCATTTCATAACAATCAAGGGAGGATTAGCTTAGTTTAACCTCGAGCAATTCTATCTCATTGTTATTCATCTCTCTGTTTTCACGTTAACTGTTTGAGAAAAATCCAAAAAGAACAAAAATATTTTCTTCTTGTTTGTTTGCTAGATGTTAGAACAACCTTCAATCCAAAATCCGATCGCCTAGATAGTAGTCAAATTTGCGAAGTGGTAATTGTCCACGATCCCTGAGAACGATATCCGGTCTCACCGTTTTTATTACTTGCAACGAACCGGTACACTTGCCGAGTCCGTGTCAAGTTTTTGGCGCCGTTGCCGGGGATTGGTGTGCCAATATCACGAGTACCAAAGGGGACTCCTAATTTAGGCATTTTATTTTTTTTGTTTTTCCTCTTGTATTTTTCGTTCTTAATTTTCATATCTCTGCTTGTGAATTTCTGCAAGTGCTTTTTTTCTCGTTTGTTCTGTGCTACTCCGTTTGTTCAGTGTATGCGAGGTACAATCGACCCAGGTGAACTCCAATTCGAACCTGAGATCGAGAGACTCTGCAGAAGGAATAGAAAGAGAACCAAGGCAAGACAGAACAGAGAAAGAGCATCTTCTAGTAGACAAGAGCAGCAAGTTGAGTTACCCAGTGTGCAAGAACCACAAATTGAAATAGCAGCTGTCACCATGGCAGAAGAGAACGCACCAAGGAGAACAATGGGGGACTACACTTCCCCTAGAGTTGATAGATGTGGAACTCCGATTGTGAGACCTGCAGTGGCCTGCAATAATTTCGAAATCAAGGCCTCACTCCTCCACCTTGTGCAGCAAAACCAATTTGGAGGGTTGGAGAGTGAAGATCCTCATGCTCATATTGGTACCTTCATTGAGCTGTGTGACACCATCAAGTTAAACGGAGCTTCCGATGAGGCCATTCGGTTAAGGCTTTTCCCTTTCTCTTTGAGGGATAGAGCCAAGGCATGGCTTCAATCTCATCCTCATGGAAGCATCATCACCTGGAACGACTTAGTCAGCAAGTTTTTATCTCGATTCTTCCCTCCGTCAAGAATGATTAAACTGAGGTCAGAGATCAATGCCTTTGCACAGAGGGATGGTGAGTCACTATATGAAGCCTGGGAAAGGTTCAAGTCTTTACTCACAGCTTGTCCAAATCATGAACTAGAGACATGGCAGCAGGTCGCAACTTTTGTTAATGGGCTCAACAGGAATTCAAGAAGTATGATTGAAGCGGCTGCAGGAGGTACATTGAGTTAGAAAACACCGGAAGAAGCAAAGGACTTGATTGAGAACATGGCTAACAATGACTATCAAATGCCTAGTTCTCGGTCAATGGTCAATAGAGGTGTTCTAGAGCTGGATGAAATTGGTGCCCTCAAGGCACAAATGGCTATTCTTACCAAACAACTGGGGTCGGTTCAACTGCAGAACTCTCAAGTACAAGCTGTTCAAGTTCAAGGTGCCTCAGTGTGTGATTTCTGTGGAGGCAACCATGCAAATGGAAACTGTGAGATCAATGTGGTTGGAAGCTCGGGACAAGAAGAGGTAAACTATATGGGCAACCAAGGGCCTAGAAATGATCCCTACTCCAACACCTACAATCCGGGGTGGCGCAATCATCCCAACTTTAGTTGGAGACAAGGGCAAAGTTCAAATACTCAAGCAAAGCCTCCTCAAGAGAGTTCAAGCAAATTGGAGAGCATTCTAGGCCAGTTCATGCAAGCCACTCAAGAGACGATGAAGAATCAAAATGCCTCCATCAAAAATCTTGAGCACCAGATAGGACAGTTGGCAAAGCAAATGGCAGAAAGACCTCAAGGACAATTCCCAGGAGATACAGAGAAGAATCCGAAGGAAGGTTGCATGGCAATTATCACAAGAAGTGGGAGAGTGTTAAATCCACATGAAAGAGAAGGAGAAGAAGAGGCAAGAGGAGCTAGAGATGATAAGGTACAATTTGAAGAGGTAAACAATGAAGAACTCAGAAATCCCCAAGATACTACCTCTATTCCTACCGGTGTAGAAGCTGAAAAACCGCAGAAGGAGAAATTAGTTGATGAAGAATTTGCGAAGAAGAAGACTAAAAGACAGATTTTGGAAGAGGCTGATAATCCCAAGGAGCTGCCCCCATATTTCAGAATCCCGTACCCCCAACGGTTGAAGAAAGAGACAAAAGATCAGCAGTTTTCTAAGTTCCTGGATGTATTCAAAAAGCTACAAATCAACATCCCGTTTGCTGAAGCTCTACAGCAGATGCCTTCCTACGCAAAATTCATGAAAGAGATCCTTACAAACAAAAGAAGGTGGAAGGAGGAGACAAGTGATGCTTCATCAAGAGTGCAGTGCTATAATTCAGAGGAAGCTACCAGTAAAGATGAAGGACCCGGGTAGCTTCACTATCCCATGCACTATTGGTCATGTGAACATTAGGAGAGCATTGTGCGATCTAGGCGCAAGTGTCAACCTTATGCCGTTGTCCATTTTCAAAAAGCTGGGAATTGGTGAGGTAAAACCAACAGAATTTCTCTTCAATCGGCAGACCGCTCCATTACATATCCCTATGGTGTTGTGGAGGATTTGTTGGTGAAGGTGGATAAATTAATCTTCCCAGCAGACTTTGTGGTTTTAGATATGGAGGAGGATGCTGAAGTTCCACTCATACTAGGGAGACCTTTTCTGGCAACTGGTCGGGCTTTGATAGATGTGGAAAAAGGCCAGTTGAAATTCAGAGTGCAAAAAGAGGAAGTAACTTTCAATGTATTGGAAGCTATGCATCGCACGAGCAAGGAAGAGGAGTGTTTCCGCATGGAAGTGGTGGACACAGTAGATAAGGAAGTCATTGCACATCAACACCACCCCTCTATTCCAGAGAAGAAGGAAAAGCCCAACTTGAAAGCAAATCTAAAGCTATGCAAAACAAATGATGCATCAGTTGGTGAGGAAGTTGGTCCTGCTCATCTTGTGAAAACAGAACCTCCACCAGGAAGGAGTAAGAAAAAGGGCAAGAGGGCCTGAGCGAAAAAGGCAAAGCGAAGCACGGTTGTTGGCCTTTTAAGAAAAATCATCTCTTTACAGGAGTTTCATGGAAGAAAAGTGCTCTTGCAATTCTATGTCCAGCAGATCCCGGTTAATGAAGGAAGTATCTACTCGTCAAGCTAGTGACGTTAAAGAAGCGCTTATTGGGAGGCAACCCAATCTTTATTTTTTTTTTTATATAATTTTCATCTTCTCTTTTGTTTTTGATTTCCCCTCTTGAATAATTTGAGAAGCTCAAGAGGTTTGTTAATAGTTTGTTGAGTGATTCCAGATGTTGAAGGAAGGAGGAGAAGAAGGGCAAGAGGAAACAAAACCAGAAAGCTTGTGATTCAGCACCACTACCACCTTGTGAGTTGTTCCAGTTTTCTCCCCTCTCTAAGCTTAATTATTTACATTGAGGACAATGTAAGTCTTTAAGCTTGGGGTAGGGGTACTCTTCTTTTCTTGCATTGTAAATATTGCATCCATATATGCATTGTAAATATTGCATTCATATAGGCTTAAGTTGCATGATCGCATGATTCGGTTACCCCGGCTTAGATTGAGCATATGATAGTGAGAGCTAAGTGCCAATTTTTCTGTGATAGTGAATTTTGGACCCTGATTTTCTATTCTTGTAATCTGGCTTCATTAAATATGCTTGAGATGGTCTTGAATAGTTGATGATTAGCATGTGTTTCTTTTGGATTTGTGTTCTCACTGGTTCTTGAACTGATGAATGTGAGCTTTTGAGCCATTAGGGGGCACTCACTAAATCTGCCCCCGTTCTTTGTGTAGAGTGTTTTCCTCTTGGACTGTTTTTCTCTAGAACTTGACTTGAAACCATTTCGAAACTAGAAAATTTTTGGAAACATTTTTGAAAATGATTGAGGCAATAGGTATTTTTTCTGGCCTTCTGAACTTTGAATGTGTAAATGCTACCCTTAGTTGCCCATTTTGAGCCGGAATGAATAGCATGCTTTTCTTGGTGCCCTGAAATGTTTTGTTAAATATGCTTATGAGGGACCTTCTAAGTACTGTGCAAAAATGGGTTGGAAAATGTAGTTGAAAGTTTGGGATGATAAAAAGAAAAAGATGAATCTGAAAAAAAAAAATTTACTTCTCTTGAATTGAAAAATCTCCCCTTCTCCAAACAAAAGAAAAAAAAAAAAGAAGAAGAGAAAAAGAAATAAAAATGGGGAAGGGGATGAAAAAAAAGGAATGAGAAGTAGAGAAAAAAAAAATGAAAGAATGGTGGAAGAGTAAACTGCAACCCAAAGAAAGGTATTTTAGAAGGTCGTGCCTTGCAATGCTTGATTGTTTGTATAGCCTTTTGAAATTTCCTGTTTTTGAAATTCCCACCTGAAAATTGATCCCATGGCCTCATTACAACCAAAGAATAAGACCTCTTGATTCTTAGATGTTTTCATTAATAAAGTGAAGATTTGGTTGATAGTCAAGCTTATGGTAGGAATCATTCTTTGAGGAAAATGGAGTGAAATGTCATATTCCCTTAACACTTGAGTGAGTGAGGCAAGAAAGAGAGCCAAGCAAATGAACAAGCTTGGGGTGAGCTGCAAGTGAGATAGAGTACCCGAATTAGTGAGAATGTGAGTCTAGGGAAACTAAGCCCCTAATTGGACTTGAATTGATTGTCTCTTCTTTGAAATAATTGAATTTTGTTGCTTGGATCATTTTATTCGGGTTCTTAGTTCACTATCATTGTCCTGGTTGTTTTCATCTTATGGCCTTGGTTTTTGCTTGAGGACAAGCAAAGTCTTAAGCTTGGGGTGATTTGATGAGTGTGATTTCACCTCATTTTCCATGTACATTTCTGCATGCATTTGCATATAGTTAGGCCATTTTAGTGTTTATTTTGTTTAGTTTTTCCTTTGGAACGGATAAGGTGGTATTGTGTGTTGTTTTGCAGATATTCATGATTAAATGCCCAAGAATTAGCAAGTATGAAGCTTGGATGACTTAGAGCTTTGAAAGATAAGAAATTGAGCCAAGCAGAGAGTATCACGGCCCAGCCGTGATGGCCCTCACGGCCGTGAGGGAGTTGTAGCTGAAGAAAGAATTGAGCCAAAAGTCGAAGGCTGTCACGGCCTAGCCGTGATGGCTATCACGGCCGTGACGTGTCAGCTGTGCCAGATCTCCAAAAGTCAGAGACGATCACGGCCTAGCCGTGATGGATATTACGGCCGTGATGAATCAGTTGGAAAAGTCAGAGACGATCACGGCCTAGCCGTGATGGCTATCACGGCCGTGACCTGTTTGTTGGAAAAGTCAGAAAGTATCACGGCCTAGCCGTGATGAGTATCACGGCCGTGATGACTCAGTAAATGAAGCGGTGCCAAGTCAGAAACCATCACGGCCTGGCCGTGATGGCTGTCACGGCCGTGACCGGCCACGATTAATAAAAGAACTGAGCGAGAATGAGAAGAATGGCATTCAGAAAACCCTAAAGAGAAATCCTCTGCTGCTGTGGCTGTGTGCATCATTCCATGGAGCTCTCCCCTTTGTTCATCTCTGTAATTATTCCTTTTGTTTTACTTTCAATTATGTGTAGCTAAACTCCCCTTTTGTTGGGGTTAGACTATCGCTATCTGAACTTGGTTGTAAAAAAATGATTTGACTTTAATACAGTTTCCTTCTTCTTTGTGAGTATATAATTCTATGCTTAATGCTTTCCTAGGCTTGATCATCTTAGGAATGATTAGTTGCTTTAATAGACAATTGAAAGGTTGATGTTAAAGCATGCTCATGAATTATATGCCAAGTAGTCCAAGAATCTAGACATAGGTGTTGGCTACTTGCAATCTTATGAATCTTGTCTTAATGCAATTTCTCTTATTAATCCACCTAAGACATTAGGGTTTAATTTGGGATTTTAGGCTCAATGCACCTAAGACATTAGGCTTGAGTATATTAGAAAAGATTCGATTGTCATAAGGGGAGTAGGAACTGTGTTAGTTATCATTTCATAACAATCAAGGGAGGATTAGCTTAGTTTAACCCCAGCAATTCTATCTCATTGTTATTCATCTCTCTGTTTTCACGTTAACTGTTTGAGAAAAATCCAAAAAGAACAAAAATATTTTCTTCTTGTTTGTTTGCTAGATGTTAGAACAACCTTCAATCCAAAATCCGATCGCCTAGATAGTAGTCAAATTTGCGAAGTGGTAATTGTCCACGATCCCTGAGAACGATATCCGGTCTCACCGTTTTTATTACTTGCAACGAACCGGTACACTTGCCGAGTCCGTGTCATCCTCCGTCGGACATTGACCGCGAGGATGTCTGGTTAGCCGGCCGCATGACAAAGGCGGGATCTTTTAAAGCTGATGCCACTCGCGAAGTGGCAGATAAGATTGTAAGTAAATAATTAACTTGATTTCAATTGATATTTGTATAGATACTTGCAACACTTTTCACTTGCACGTTTTTTTCATTTTTTTTCATTGTAGATGGATCTTAAAGCAAAATCCTCCCAGGGCGCATTCGTCCCTTCTGGACGGCGGGGGACGTCTTGATGACTCGCTCTAGGCAAGAAAGACCATCCTGGTCGGGTTCTCGGTGTTCCCGGGAACGTGACCATCAAACAATATTATGGCAAGTCTGCTTCACGAAAGCGGGTGGTCAATGAAGCATCAATTTTGACTCGACATTACTCAAGCACCTCATGACCAACCCGGATATTACATCACATCTCGATGCAAGGCTTAATAGCCAACCTGAATTCAAGCGGCGCTTGCCAGAGAGCTTTCCTCCGTCGGTACATCCCAGGACACCGCAAGGCTTGCCAACGCTTCACATGTGAGCACAAAAGAGAGTTTTAGTATGGCACATGTGGAGGACGATGAGTTGGCAGCTAGGGAGCGGGAGTTGGAAGTCCAGCGCCATGAGCATGAGTTGGAAATGAAAAGGCGTGAGCTTGAGTTGGACTCCAAACGACGTGAGCTCGAAATGTTAGAAAAGGTATTTATTCATTATTAATGTCCAAAATAGTCAAATAATTACTTGTGTTTTTTTAATTATAAAAAACTTATATATTTTATTTTCCTAAACTGAAGGCCAAGTCGACGTCGGTGCCGCTGTCACCTATCACTCGTTTGTTCTCACTTGGTGAGGATTATGCGTATGAGATTTTTGAATGTCCATTGGAGCACGATGGATGGGTGTCACGCCCAAATCAAGAGAGGATATTTTCCTTCGTTGGTGACGATCTCGGGAACGCCTGCAGAAATAACGCCTGCAGCAATGTCATCAGTCTCTGGTGCACGTAAGTTAATTTTAATTTTATAACTTATTTATTTTTGGTATTTTTCCATTTAATAATTTATTTTAATTTCAATATATATATTATGTAATTAACTTCCACACCCTTTTCATATCTTAGGTATCTCCATCGTCTTCAGCTTGATAAGGGCGTTGCATCAGTTTACGGTTTCTTAGATCCGTCAATCCTTCTGCCCGAGTTCTTTGCTGGCGATGCATTGAGTAAATACATAGGGAAGGTGTTGGGAGACAATCCGAAAGAATTATATCTGGCTCCCTACTGTATGAATGACCATTGGCAGTTGTTGGTACTTCACCCGTCTAGGCATACTGTCATATTCTTCTGCTCTCTCCACCATGATCCGCCACCGAAGGTGGTGGAAGCTGTAAATATGTAAGTAACTAATATTAAATTAAATTTAAGTTTTAATATCAGTTGTTTTTAGTTTATTACGCACATGATAAATAAGTTTGTTAATTGATCGACATGATTATTTGTTTATGATAGCGCGCTGAAGGCGAGTAGCATAAGTTGCGCCAACGGGAGAAGTAGGACTTCTAAGGCTAAAGCAAATCCTGTATGGAACATCCTCAAGGTTTGGTAGTTTATTTATCAAATAATTATTATTATAATTACTAATTTATGTGTATATTCAACTGACGTTGAAATTAATTTTGTTGGTAGTCTCGATTTCAACCTGACAGTTGGTCGTGCGGCTATTATGTGATGCTTCATATGCTGAACATAGTCTCCGCATCTATTACGGAAGGATGGAAGAAGGTAATATTTAAACAACTTGTTAAATTATATATTATAGTTTTGAAGATGACTTGCATTGATGTTATTGTTATTATTTGAACTTGTCTAGGCATTTATCGAACAATCGCCTATTGAACAAGATGAGTTAAGAGACTTGAGGATGCGCTTCGCCGAATTCTTCTTCAAGTATGAGGCTGAAAAAGGAATTGCCAACATACCTCCGCACTACTTAGATAAATAGTTTTTTTGTTAGACTTTAGAAACTAATTAATAACATGTATATATATATCCTTAGATAGTTTTGTTTTTTAGACATTGGAACTAAAATTTATTTATATATATACATGGGTTTTGGTTTTAAGTCCCCCATTGTTCAATTTTCCTTTGCAATTCTGTAATGTGTGTGATATTCTGTGTTACTGGGACTGAATGCAGGGATAGCTGAGGGGAGTGATATTTTAAAACTGAATTTAAAAAAAAAAAACTTATTAACGTCAGTTGTATCAAACAACTGACGTTAATAGTATTTTATAAAATATACAGTACTATATTAACGTCAGTTGTTTATTACAACTGACGTTAAAATTAAACCTTTAACGTCAGTTCTTTATAACAACTGACGTTAGTTTTAACAAAATCAACGTCCGTTATATTAAAGAACTGACGTTAATAGTTTTATTTTAACGTCGGTTTTGTTAAGGAACTGACGTTAATAGTGTTATATTTAACGTCAGTTCTCAACTGACGTTAAAATAGTAACTATTAACGTCAGCTGTATTTACGTCAGTCAGTATTCTAACGTAAAAAATCAATTTTAACTGATGTAAAAAGCACTTATTGCACTAGTGAAAACAAACTTATGGTTAGGGGTGTCAATTAGTTGAGTTGAGTCGAATACTAAGTTTAAGATTGGCTTATGAAAAAAATGGGTTGCTTCAATTTGACTTATTTATTTAAATAAATCTAACTAAAAGTTGTTCAACTTAACTTGTTAAGAAAGAGTAAAGGTGTTCGAACTTGACAAGTTTAACTTATTTTAATTATTTTTGCATTAATGAAAATTTTTCTTAAATTATTTTTTAACTTTATCAATTCAGTATTTAATAAAGATTTTAATATTATATGATAATATACAAATAGAAATATGTGCTTAATATGTGGTATGTAAAATTCAAAACTTATAGACCATTACCATTATGTTAAATATATATAACTTCTCATTATTTTTCATTAGTAAACTAAATATATAACTTCTCATTATGTTAAATAGACCATTTTCCAAAGAAATATTACCACTTTTGCCTTAAATAAAACCTCATTATGCTACTTAATATGCATCCTATTTGAAATATTTTATACGTGCTTAATCAATCAAGGGTGTGTTTGGAAGAGCTTATAGAGAGTTTATGAGAATAACTCATGATAATAAACTTAAGCAAATAATTTATTCAAAATAGTTTATGATCTTTCTATAAGCTATTTTTAGCTTATTTCATAAGTTTGACAAAAAAAACTTAAGAAAATAAGTTGTTTTTAGCTTATTTAAAAAATATTTATTGCATAAGCGCTTAAAAAAGATATATAGCGAAACACACCCCAAACTACTTTATTGAATTACATAGTATTTGATTTTTTAAGGGTTTTGCTAACGAATGTCCCACAGACATTAGTTAAGGATTTCAATAAAAGCTAGTTTTTATTGAAAAACTAAAGATGATTTATCAAAATATTGAACTTAACACTCTCAAATAAAAACTTTCTTTTATTGGTTCTTTAACCAACGTCCTTAAGTGGCGTTTGGTTCCTGAAATGTTTTATTCTAAGAAAAAACTATACATTCCAGGAAATTTCATTCATAGGAATGCTTCTTTCTCACCTTCATACCTGGGAATAGAGTTTTCCACTTTTATTCACTAATTTTATTTGAGTATCTTTTATGTCTGATAATAATTTTTTAAAATTTGTACCAAATATGAGAAATTTTTATTTTCATACTCACATTCTCGACAATATTAAAATAAAACTTATACAAAAAGGACACTCGTTAGCATTTTCCTTTTTTTAATGCATCAAGTTAATGAAATTAAATAATTTAATTACTTATTTTTATTAATTCATTGCACAAATTTTTTTTTAGGGTGAACCCGAGTATCATCCGGTCGGGAGTCAGATACTAATCGCTCGAGGTATCCAGATTTATTTAAAGGATTGACATCTCCTAACAAATACTCTTCCATACACATATTTAAGGGACCTGATTATCTATCAATCATATCACACCATATTGATCATTGCACAAAGATTTATATTGCAGTAAAACTAGTTGTTGTTTAATTGACCAAACTTGCATGAAATCATGGAAATTGTTCTCTTTCACTCTTATACTCCCTCCTGTCCATATTATAACTAAAAAAAATTAATGGAACACATATATTAATATGGTTAATTAATCTCATTGAATCTTGTAAAAAATTATGTTTGTGATCTAAATTATTCTTCATTTAAAACTTCAATCTTTACTAAATAAGTCATTGGAATTTGTATTAAATGAATGATATTTTAAGAATAATATTATTAAATGAGTAATTGAAAAATAAAATTTGCTTATATATTGAATCAAAAATCTTGAGACTTTTTTATTTATATATCGGATAGGAGGGAGTAGAATTTATTTATATTGATGTTTTCTCTTCTGCATCATTTTCTTTGGTAAAACAAAATTTCACCGCCAACTCTTCGATTATCCAAAAGGCCTTCAACTGATATATTAGCTAAATATTTCACCTATAAGATGACGTACTTGTTAAATACTTCACTCTCATATTTTCTACGAAACCTAAATTAGCTTTGAAATTTCAAGTGAACAGTGATGATGCATTTCAAACAGATATACCGTAAGTTGTTGAAAGTAAGCTTCATACATATGATTTTAAAAAATCTATTATTTATTGCATATGCAGTTAAAATTTCTCAGTCTTTTCTGTTTAATCTTTAAGGTTATGTTTGAGAGTTTTGGAGAGAATAAAGTGAAATGATTAGTAATTGAGTGATTTAGAGTGCAATGAAGTAAGATGATAAAAGTATACGACTCTATTATTTGAGAATTTTAATGAAGGAATGGAGGGACATCCCACTCCATCATTTGAAAGTTATAATGGTAAGTAATGAGGTGGGGTGAATTACAAATTTTATTTTCAATACTATCTTTTTTATTTTTTATTATTCATAACAATGTTTTGTTTAGAAGAACTAAAATTATAAAATTATATTTAATAGTAAAAAAGATGGAAGTATTCCTTCCAAAACCCCTCAAATTGAAGGATATGAAAAATAAAGACTTTAAATAATTTGGAATGATTTGGCTTCCCATTCCCCATCATTTTATTCTATTATTTAAAAAACTGTCAAATAATAGATGAATAATTACTTATCATCCCACTCAATTACTTGTCATCCTACGTTCCTGCCCAATCCTTCCAGGCATGCGCTAAAGTGAGAACCCACTCTACGCAAACCAAAACTATATATTTGAAGTTAAAATAGCAAAACCCAATTTATTATAAGCACTTAAAAAGCAAAAATTATTTTAACCATTTAATTAAAAAGGACATTTGTGTGGTGGGCTGGGCTGGTGGCCTAGCAGCCCCTGACTACTGACTAGCCAGTCAAATTAAAATCTGACCGGCACCTGTTGCTAAGCCTCGCGTGGGGCTGTGTACTTCACTACTTCAGATATTGATGCTTCGCTGCTGCTTCATGCGTAGAGGCTCTAATTCTAATGGCTCTTCAATCTCCATCACTTACCCCTCTTAACCATATATAGATAACATATATTCATATAAATACATATATAAAATTGGGTAAATTATTATTTTGGTCCCTTAAGGGTGTGTTTGGTTCAACGGAGGGGAGGGGAGGGATTTTAAAGGAGGGGAGGGGAAGGGAGGGGAGGGGAGGGGTTTTAATTAGATATTATGTTTGGTTGGGAGGAGGGGAGGGGAGGGGAAATAACTCTTTTCTTGTTTGGTTCACAAGGGGATGGGAGGCATTTTTAAACTAATTTAATTTTATACACTTTTTAATTTTATATCCTTTTGGATTTTTAAATTTTATTAAGGTTAATTTCGTCATATCAGTTAAAATATTTTAAAGTTACCTCCCCTCCCCTCCAAATCCCCCCAATATTGGAGGGGAGTCAAAATGGATCCAGGAGGGATTTTGCTCCCCTCCCCTCCCCTCTTAAAATTTGAACCAAACATATAAAATTTAAAATATTCCCTCCCCTCCCCTCCATTCCCCTCCCCTCCATTCCCCTCCAACCAAACATAGTGTTAATATTTAAAAGGTTATATTTGGTGTCTTAATTTATTTCTGTTGATCCAAGTTAGTATGCGTTTGGATGAGCATTTGACAAACGTGATTTTGGATGGAATTGATTTTGTATAATTGATTTCAATACAATTGAGTTTGAAGTAAAGTGATTTATGTTCGGATGTTTTTACTTTGAAAGCAAGTTTGATGTAAAACTTAGTATAATTTTTCAATCCAAAAGCAGAAGCTACTCTAAGCTGCTTCTGGTAGAATCAATTATGGATGCAAAATTGCTTCCACAAACATGTTCCCAAACACCTCTTTTTTTTTACAAGAATCACGTTTGACAGATGCAGAAGCACTTCTGGTGCCTCCAGAAGTGAAAGCAAACACACACTTAGTCCTCTCCGTCAATAAAATCATTTACAGTGTTAAATGAGTTTCAATTTGATCCCTTATATTTTAAATGAGTTTCAAATTGATCCTTTAAATTGTTAACGATATTCAAATTGGTCATTTAAATTGTTAGCGAGTTTCAACAAGTTTCTCAAAAAGTTAATATCGTTGCTGACTCATTGATAGAAATGACTAACTTAGGTCAACAAATACAACTTAAGGGACTAATTGAACCTTTTAAATGTTAAGGAAGCAAACTGAATTTTAAAAATAAGTTAAAGAAACAAATTAAATATTTTAAAAATTAAAGGATAAAACTGAACCTAAAAAAATAAATTAAGAAACAAAAAATGACATCGAGCTATAAAATACCTTTACTTTAGTATATAGTTTCCTTCAGACATCTTCTCGCTTCTCTTTCCTCTAACCATCTCTTTCTATCTTTTTTAGTACAGCATTATTAGATTTCCCCTTCCCTTCTCTCTTCCCAACCACCTCTTTATATAACCCCTTTTTTCATTCTCTTCAAATCTTTGCTTATAGCTCTTCCTTTGATCTGCATAGAGTTGCATCACATATAAATATATAAAAAATGAAGGTATGATTCTTTCTTTCCAGTTTTGATTCTTCTATTTTCTATTTTCTTTTCTTATTTTTTTCTTAAAAAAAGGATATTTGACTTCTTAGATTTGATTCCAAACTCTGAATATTGTTGATATTCCCACGACCTTTATGCCTTCCTCTTTTCCTTTCCTCTGTTTTTTCCCCTTTTTATTTTTATTTTTCTTCTTATTTAAAGTTCTGGGGTAGTCTGAAATGAATTTTGATGTTACCCTCAGCAAAATCCTGTTTTTTCTTTCTTTTTCTTTTTTTTCTTTTTTGGATTTGAATTGAAAACCTGGATCTATATGTGGGGTGGTTTAGATTTCATCTTTTCAAATATGTTCAGAGCATTTGGTTGCTATAGAAATTTTGGTTTCAAGTGTCATTTTTTTATTTTCTGGCTGGCTCAGATTTTGTATGTTGTTATGTAACTGTTATTTCACAGATTAAGGTTGCATGAGGTTCATCTGAATCGGGGTTAAATCATTTCCTGGTTTTTGTTTGCAGAAGCTTGTACTCAAGTTAGATTTGAATGATGACAAGGACAAACAGAGGGCCTTGAAAACAGTCTCAGCACTTTCAGGTACCAAATCATTGTTCTATTATTATTATTATTATTCACTTTGGGTTGTTCCTCCACTAAACATTCCTGATCTAGCCTTCTAATATCTTGAAAAATGAATTAGAGAAAGTCAAGGAAGGACAGTAGTAGAGTGCTGCACGTTTGGGACACTAACCTCTTCACAATTTTTTTCCCCCTAACATACTTTAAATTTAATATCTAAATTTCCAGTTTTGATTCTTTTGAATATTTCACTTATATTTAGTTTTCTTAATTATTATTATATTAAAGTTTTTTTTTGGTAGGGATATTAAAGTTTAATTTAAATTTTAATACTTTATATATGTATAACTTTTCATATTATCTATCAATTATATATTACCACATATTTTACCTTTAAAGAAGTTACTACAAGAGTTGAATGTTTTTTATGATTAGGCAATGTAGTGTATGATCAATTAACAGTATAATTTTTTTACACCAACAATATATTTCAATTAAAATCTTATTTTAAAATTGGAGAATCTTTTGACTTTTGAGTATCTTATAAGGTAGATTCCATTATGTATCTATTTATGTTTGGTGCTTGTACTCGTACAAATGATCTGTATTTATGAAAGTGGTCCACCGTAAGTTGATAGTATTTATAATTTGTCTACCTTCATTTTCTTGTCGATTGGAAGCTACAGTGCCAAGTAAGGAGTAGCTTATATCTTTTGCTTAAATCTAATCTTGAAACTCAAAGATGATTCACCCAATTTTAAACCATTGGACTGTCCCTTGAGCATAAGGCATACCTAACACGCTATATTTGTCTAAATAAATTGGTAATTTTGTTTGACCTAATAAGTCTATGTTTCGTTTTTTTGTTCCTATAGTTGAAAATGATCTACTAAGCTCTCATTTTAAATCATATTAAGGTATGTTAGTTAGCATATGCCAACAAATTCTCCAATGGTTATTTAAAAAAATAAACAGAAATTCCAATGTCTTTTGGTATTTGTGGGGGATATTGGTTTTGTTGCATTTTCTTAAATATATATGTGTGCGCGTGTCTGATACTTGCTAATTTATATTTATAATTACACTTAGCTCCCAAAAGATGTGATTAAGATTGAGTATAATTTTCGGCATAGTTGCTAAGTCTTAAATATTATGAAATATATATATAAAATATGAGCGTAATTTGTATGCACTCAGTGTAAAGATTTTTACACTTGAATTCAACCAGAAATCATGGAATTGATGACTTTTAAGGTGGTTGAGATAAGAATTTAACATTTGGAATGATCTGTCAATTTCTGATTGATTGACAATGTAAAAAAAATTTACACTGTCAGTATATACCAATTAAATCCATAAAATATATACGATAAAATTTATGTCTAAATATCTAATTTCAATGGTATTGCATGAACTCTTCTTCAAGCAAATTGCTGGACAAATTGTTTAATGTTTAGGTTCTAATTGGATTGGCATCCTTCACATTTGATGTTATAGTTTGATCATTTCTTCTTCAGCAATATTCAGATCTAGAAACATTTTTTTCTCCCTATAGGACTTCAATTTTCATTCATTTTTAAACCTAAGAACTCTTTAACAATCAACTTGTGGAACCTATATTAGGTATTGATGCCATCTCAATGGATATGAAGGAGAAGAAATTAACAGTGATAGGGACAGTAGATCCAGTAAATGTGGTGAGCAAATTGCGCAAATACTGGCCCACAGATATTGTAGCTGTAGGGCCAGCCAAGGAGCCTGAGAAGAAAGAGGAAGCCAAGAAAGAAGGAGAAAAGAAAGAGGAGCCTAAGAAGGAAGAAGGAAAGAAGGAAGATGGAAAGAAGGAAGAGAAGAAGGAAGATGAGAAGAAGAAAGAGCCAGCTCCTGACCCTGTGTTGGAGCTAGTCAAGGCTTATAGGGCATATAATCCTCACATGACAACACACTACTATGCTCAAAGCATGGAAGAGAATCCTAATGCATGTGTCATTTGTTAAATAGCTAGCAAGGTGTCCAAACACAAGGGAAAGAAAAACTTTCTGAACATGCTAATGGATTCAATTCTCTTCCATGCCTAAAGGGCGGTACAACCTAGAAGATGGGACCTCCTTGTATATAATATGGTGATGTCTTGTTGAGATATTTTTAGTAATTAATGTGTAGAGAAGGAATAAAATTTTGGGGAATTTATTTTGATCATGAACACAAATGTGATTTGTACTATTTTTCCTAGGATAGTTGTTATCTGAATGTATCAACTATTAGAATCAGTAGTCTATTTGTTAAAAAAATTATCTGCAAAAACATTGACAACACTGTGTGCTTGTTTGGTACATCCCTTGCAACTTTCTTATTTGGGTTTGGAGTCTGAAAACCAAGGTTGAAGAAGTTAAAAATTCTTATTTTTTAATTTGTCAAAACTCAGTTTAGATTTTTAAATACTAATCTTATCATACTATTCTTAAAAAATTAACGAAGAGATAAATGATAAAATAATAAATCAATTATTTCAAAAACACTGAATTCAGGGAGCAGCCTCAATCTCTTGGTGTAGTACATCCTCAGCCACTAATAAGATAACCATGAAGAAAATAATGTTTATTTATTTATTTTTAATTGTGTACGTAGCATTGTCATGTCCTTCGTCTTGTGGGACATGGAGGCTGAAAAGCATAGTACCCCCCACCCCACATCTTGAGGTGGTGATTTTTATCTTATTTGGAGATTTGTCTCTCTCTTTATTTGGGTTAACTACTAGTGAAACCCCATAGGATTCATGCCATCATGGTATTCGTTGGTCCCATTGGATTATATAATAATGAATGATTGAAGCGTCGTGGTCCCTAAGAAGGGCAAATAGGGCGGTCATAGTTGCCATCATCATACTTTTTCTATTGGTGTTCATGAGTTGTTGACCTTCACACCATCATATACACCTTGTTCGGAAGAAGGTAGAGCTAATGGATTTTTCTGTTCAAAGAATCATGGTTTTTTTTTTTTTTTTTAAATGTACTCATGTCCATGCCATGAATCAGATGGATCCTCGTTTTTTAAATTAACTGTGAAAAATTAATTATTTCAAAAATTTATTACGTGCAATCAATTATAATATAATCAGTTTTGGATTTTTATGCATTAGCTAAAAATTAATTCTAAAAGATAATATATTTTATTTGAATTGGATAAGTAAAAAATCAATTTTACAATATAAATTAAAAATATATTATAATTTAATAATATTTGCTAGGTAAAATGAAAAGATTTCGAAATAATTAAACATATTTTTAAATAAGTTTTAAACTTCTTTAAAAAAAATCATAGAAATAATTTTTTTAATAATTTAATCATGTTTACCTATCATATCATATTATATTTGAAACAACTTCTTTTTCCAATATCAAAATATGGTTTTATGGAAAATACTTTTTCCCACACACCCACTTAGTGGTGTACAATTAAAGTGATTTTCTCGTTCCATTTTCAATATTTTTTTGTTTCTTGCTCGTCCATTAAGAGAGTAGCTTAAGCTACTGATCATCATATTTCCTTGACATTTTGCATGTATTTTCATATAGTTTAGGGATATTTAATTTGTTTTTTGTTAGTTTTTACTTTGGAACGGGTAAGGCGGTTTTGTGATGTTTGTGTGCAGGAATTGAGGATTAAAATATTCAAGATCAACCATGATGGAGCTTGCATGAAGACGGAACTTGAAAAGTAAGAAAAATGAGCCAAACAGAGCCCATCACGGCCTAGCCGTGACAACCATCACGGCCATGATCGAGCAAGGCTGAAAAGAAAAGTACACAAAAATCAAAACCTGTCATGGCCAGGCCGTGATGGCCATCAGGGCCAGGCCGTGATAGTCATCACGGCCGTGACAGGCCATCAGTGCCAAGTTTTTCAAGACAGAATCTGTCACGGCCTGACCGCGACATCCATCACGGCCGTGACGTGCAATATCTGGAATTTTAAAAGCTAATTTGATCAGATTTTGTAATTGTTTGGGATGCAAGTTACCCTACCTTATAAATAGGACCTAGAGGCTCGAAAATAGGATCACTTTTTGTGCTGCTACCTTAGGCGAAATTAGGATTCTTCTTCTTCTTCTTCTTCCTCCTCCTCCTCCTCTCTTAGGTTTTCTTTTATGCTTTTGTTAATCAAACTTGCTATGATCATGACAATGCTTGAGTAGTAGTCTTATTTCTAGGAATTGGGGCTATGCCCGAGATTTGTTTATTAGGTTTTCTTTTATGCTTTTGTTAATCAAACTTGCTATGATCATGACAATGCTTGAGTAATAGTCTTATTTCTAGGAATTGGGGCTATGCCCGAGATTTGTTTATGGTAACGAATTGACGTTTGGTTTCTTGTTAATTTCGATTTGCTTTCGATTTGATTCCTATTGCTTTAATTACTCGTAAATTCGGTGGCCACTTATTTGCTTGTCGTAGATACTATAAGGAGTAACCTAGCGGTGAACTTAGGTATCGGATCTATAGGAATCAAACTTAGGACTTAAATCACGAGAGTTAGAAGCGGTCCTTCGAGGGTTCACGAATTGTCGCAGAACTTAAAGGGTTCAAATTAAATTCAATTACCACGAGAGTAGGGGTTTGTTTAATTGGGCACGATTTTTGTAACCCGAGAGGGAGCATTAACTTATTAAGGATAAATTCGCTTTCAAAGCAATTTTGATAATTAACAAGGGGTGGTCAATTTGGTAACATGAATAATCTTGTTGGTAACCCAATTCCGAGGAATCTCTTTTGATTTGAAAAACTCCTAATCGATTTACTTTCCTATTTTGATTGATCGCGTTCTTAAATATCAAATTTTATAGTTAATTCTTATTACAAAAATCAAATCTTTTCCAAATCTTTTTTTATATAGTCCAGTTTAACTGATTTAATAATTAATTGTTATTTGAGATCACGGTCTTCGTGGGATCGATCTTTTTATTACTTGACGACGAATCCGGTACACTTGCCGGAGCTACATCAAGTTTTTGGCGCTGTTGTCGGGGACTGTGCTTTCTTGAATTTCAATTTAATTTTTAAATTTATTTTTATGGACATTTTTATTTATTTCATTCCTTCTTTTTTTCTTTTTCTAGTGTATCTACCTCTCTCTTTGCAGGAATTTTTCTCTCTTATGCGAATATCCCAAAGTCTTGGAAATCTTGTTGAAGTTGACCCCGAGATCGAAAGGACCTTTCGTAGACGTGTGAGACTACAAAGACAAGGAGAGATAGAGAGGTTGATTCCCATTCCACTCATAGTGAATCTACCGTATACCAAACCACTGAAGGACTACGCAGCCCCAAACGCTAGGGGTTTGCGAACTGGGATTGCTAGGCCAGAAATTGAGGCGGAGAACTACACTATACCACCTATGTTAATTGGCATGATTAGGCAACATCAATTTGGAGGATTACCCTTGGAGGACTCGACTGATCATGTGGAGACATTCTTGGAGTTCACCGATGCAATTAGAATTCATCGGGCCCCGATTGATGCTATTCGCTTGAGGTTATTCCCATCCTCTCTTACTGGAAAGGCAAAAGCTTGGTTGAAGCAAGTGTCCGCTAATACCCTGTCAACTTGGGACCAACTGGAGCAGGTATTCTTGGAGAAATTCTTCCCTCCATCCAAGACTGCTTACCTACGAACTCAGATCACCGACTTCTTCCAAAAGGACGGAGAGTGCTTATCCGAAGCTTGGGATCGTTACAAAGGGTTGTTGGAGTCTTGCCCACATCATGGGCTCGAGAGGTGGTTGTTAGTGTATACCTTCTACAATGGATTGGATTACTCTTCGAAGGTGTCACTTGACTCCGCAGCTGGTGGAGCCTTTATGAATAGACCTCTGATTGAAGCATTCAATATCATTGAAAACGTGATATTGTGATTTCACATCATAATTCATGTACATTATTGCATGCAATTTTCATATAGTTTAGGCATATTTAGTTTGATTTTTATTAGTTTTTACCTTGGAACGGGTAAGGTGGTTTTGTGGTTTTGTTTTGCAGAAATCAAGGGTTAAATGCTCAAAATCAGCCATAATGGAGCTAGCATTAAGTTGGAGCTTGAAAAGTGAAGATATTGGATGACTCCAATTTAATTTGGAATGGAAATATTGGATGACAATTGATAAAAGTCCAGCAGCAATGTAAGAGGCCTAATTGATGGATTGGATGATTTGGATATTAATGGCTTACCATAAAAATAGAAGATGAAGATATTGATTGGGCAATTAATTCAGAAGATTTGAAGTCATTAAAGAATATCAATCACCATATGCAAGGAGATATATCTTGAACTTAATCCAAGCAATGTTTATGGCAAAGCAAATCACGGGTCCACATGATTGTTGACAAACTAAATTGGAGAATAAATTACTCCCTGTGATAGTGCAGCAACGTAAATCAAAATAAATGGGCCCAATGTAAAGGAAAGAAGAATTGCAAATTGAAGGGGATTTTCTCTTGGCTCTTACGCAGCTGAATATATTTAGCCACATCAGCGCCATTTGAACGTGGGAGTCTCTCTACTAGACAGACACGGCTACACATAGAAAAATAGGGACTTTTAACCTAGGAGCACTTTTACCCTAGGACGAACTTGGAACACAGAAAGGGGACGTCTTGCTTTGAACCAGGGGCTGCGGTGACGGTAGTGGAAATCTTCCATGGAGTTTCTTCTCTCCCTTGTTTCTACTATTCTGGTTTTGGCTTTCTCTTTCATTATGAGTAGCTAAATCCCTGTTGTTGGGATTAGATGTAGCCAAACTGAATATTATGTAATTGCTTTGATTTATCAATCTATGTTTATGATTTCTCTATTAGTGTTTAATTCCTTTGCTTAATGCTTTTTGTGGTTTAGCTACCCATGAACTGTTTATGAGAATTGATTTGTAATGGGGACGTTCTTATTAATTCTTGATCTGGAATTATTCACCTAATAAACCTCGCATCTAGGAATGGGGTTTGGTTTATTAGTAATAGCATAATCCTTAATCATCATGCAAATTCATTAATCTAGGCTACCTAAGGAATTAGGGTCTATTAGTAGATTTAGGCTCTTGTCATCTGAGGAATCAGGGCTTGAGTAATTTCGTGGGTTGATTTTAATATTTGAATGCATAAACTGGATTGGTGTTCTTGATAATTGCATGAGGCTAAGGTTTAGTGAAATTTAATCCCAACATCTCCTATTTGCATTCCAAGTGTTTGATAAAATTCCCCCAAAAGACCAAAAATATTTTATTGCTTTTGTTGCTTTATTTTATATTTTGATCTTTCTTCATTTAGTCTAGATAGTTGCTTGATTTGTGAATTGGTAATTGGCAACCGATTCCTGTGGATACGATAACCGGTCTCACCACCGTATTACTTGTTCGACTAGGTACACATGGTATTGCTGCTGGATCCGTTGTTTCGGGGGAACAAGTGAACTCTTGTCACAACTTCTATGACACGAACCCGAAGTTGCCAAATCATGCTCCCCCAAATCCTTACAACTAAGGAAGGAAGAAAAACCATCATCTCTCCTATGGGAACTACAACAACACGTTGAACCACGAGTTCCAAGAAGGCCAAGGTAATAGGAAACCCGCATCGGGGTATCCTCAGGTACAAAAGCCTAAACTTGAGTCTCTTTTGGAAAATTTTGTTGAAACTCAAAAAAAAAATAATAATGAAGAATTTAGGCAACAAGGTAGGGTAGTCAATGAGGCAATAAAAGAGTTAACATCTAAGGTAGATAACTTAGCCATCCATAATAAGATGTTAGAAACTCAGATTGCCCAACAAGCTAGTACATATTCTAGAACTAAGGGTACGTTCCCAAGACAACCCGAAGTTAATCCCAATGAGCACTGTAATGCTACATACTTAAGGGATGATAAGCTTGGGGTAATTGAAAAGGATGTGGAATGTGAGGAGGACATGAATGAACATGAAGAGATAGAGCCAAAGTATGTCCCTCCACCACCTTACCAACCCCCAATACCATTCCCACAAAGGTTGGTCAAGAAAATATAAGTAGAAAAAGAAACTAAGAGCTTAATTGAGGAGCGTTATGTCGTGATAAAAACTAATATGCCTCATAAACTAAAAGACCTAGGAAGTTTCTCTATTGCTTACTCAATTGGAGAATTAAAAATAGACCAAGCCTTATGTGACTTAGGGGCTAGTGCGAGTTTGATGCCGCTTACTATCTTTAAGAGGTTAGGAACTAAGGAATTGAGTCCATCCAAGTCCTCTTTACAATTTTCGGATGGATCAACTAAAACTCCTCTAGGCATACTAGAGAATGTTCCCATAAAGGTAGGGAAAATTTTCATTCCTACCGATTTCATGGTGTTGGACATGAACGGGAATTCTAAATTCCCTATCATTCTTGGAAGGCCATTCTTGGCCACAGCTGGAGCGATAATAGATGTAAAAAATGGTAAGCTCTCCTTGAATGTAGAGGAAGGTAGGGTGGATTTTGATTTGACTAACTCATATAACAACCCTCCTTTTGAGAGTCATGTGTGTAGGATTGAGATAGTGCCCCAAAAGGTGAAGGAAGAGCTTAACATGGAAGTAACTCCCAAACTTTGCATGACAAATGATGCACCAAATAAAGATGAACCAAGAGTTGCTCAACATGTGGAGTTAAAACTTCCACCGGAAGGAAGTAAGGCCCTGAAACTCAGTGAAAAGAGCAAAGCGAAAGCACAATTGGCCATACGAACAAAATATGCTCTTTGAAGGACTTCCATGGAAGAGAGGCGTTCTTGCACATCCAAGCCCAGTCGATCCCGATTGATTGAAAGAAGTATGGTCAAGCTTAAGACTGTAAATAAGCGCTTCTTGGGAGGCAACCCAAGTTTTCTTTCCCTTTGAATTTGTTTTTGAATTTTGCTTTTGAATAATTTGAGAAGATTAAGAGAAGAAAGATCACTAATTGATGGTTTTGCCAAGTATTTGCAGGTTATGAAGGCAGGAATAGCAAAAAGGCATGGAAAAATAAAGTCAGAATTGATCACGCCCAGGCTGTGACGGGGGTCACGGCCGTGATTAGCCAATAGCCGAAGATCAGAAAGGAACACGACCCAGCTGTGATAGCCCTCACGGGCGTGATGATGAGGACCCAGAAGATCAGAATGTATCATGACCTAGCCGTGATGCAAGTCACGGCCATGAGAGGCCAGCTCCTATAGACTCGAATTGATCACGGCCCAGCCGTGATGCATATCACGCCCGTGATGGGGACTTGCTTGATACCAGAACTGGTCACGGCCTGCGCGTGATGAACGTCACGGCCGTGACATATCTTCCAGCAGCTCTTTGACTGACATTTGAGCCAGCACCCTCCACCACCTCGGTGAGTTGTTCCTTTTTTCTCCTCTCTCCGACTTGATTATTTACATTGGGGACTATGTAAGTTTTTAAGCTTGGGTAGGGGTATTTTTACATTTTTTACATTTTTGCATTTTTCATGTTGCATTCATATAGGCATAATTTTGCATACGCACGTGATTAGATTGCCCCTTGCTTAGAGTATGCATCCAATTGTGAGAACAATGCGCCAAATGAATTGAGATAGTGATTTTTTGAACCCAATTTTCGTATTCTCGTGATAGGCTAAAAATAAAAATGCTTGAGATGATCTTTTGATAGTTAATAATTAGCATGTAGTTCCTTAGATTTGGGTTTCTCATTGATTTTAAACTACTAAATGTGAGGTTTTTGAGCCTAAAAGGGGTGCTCACTAAATCTACCCCATTCTTTGTGATCGAGTGTTTTATTTCTCTTGGATTGTGTTCTCTAGAACTTGACTTGAAACCGTTTTGAAACTTCAAGAATTTTTTAAAACATATTTGAAAATGATTGATGCACTAGGTATTTTTCTGGCCTTCTGAGCTTTGACTGATTAAATGCTACCCCTTAGTTGCCCAGTTTTGACCCTAATGATGATGATGATGATGATGATGGTAAAATACTTTTTTTGGTACCTTGATTTATTTTGATGAATGATGCTTGGTATGACACCTTTTAAAAGTATTTCAAAAGGGCAAAAAGGTGGTTTGAAAAATAAAATTGAGGGATGAAAAAGTTAGAAAAATATTTCTCCTAAGTTAAAAATCTCCCATTCTCTAAATAAATAAAAATAAAATAAACAAAAAAAAATGGAGAAGGGGATGAGATAAAGAAAGTGAGAAATAAAAAGTAAAAAGGAAGAAAGAAAGAAAGGTGGAAAACTGAACTAAAGCCCAAAAAGGTATTTTAGAAGGTTGTCATGCTTTGCATTGTTTGATATCTTGTTTAACCTTCTTGAATTTTTCTTTTCTTGATTTCCCCACCTAACAATTAATCCCATAGCCCCATTACAACCAAAATAAAATACCTCTTGATTCTTATGTGTTTTCATTAATAAAGTAGAGATTTGGTTAATAGTCAAGCTTATGATAGGGTACTTTCCTTGAGGAAATTGAGTGAATTGTCAAATGTCCCTAAACACTTGAGTGAGGTGAGAAGAGTGCCCGAATTAGTGAGAGATATGAATTTAGGGAACCTAAGCTTCTAATTGGACTTGAAATTGATTGTCTCTTCGGTACTTATTTGGATGTTCCTATTACTTGGATTTATTACTCGGGTTCTTGGTTCACTGTCCATGCTCTGATTGTTTATCTTGTCTGGCCTTGGTTATTGCTTGAGGACAAGCAACATCTTAAGCTTGGGGTAGTTTGATGAGTGTGATTTCACCTTATATTTCCTTGATATTTTGCATGCATTTTCATATAGTTTAGGCATATTTAATTTGATTTTTGTTAGTTTTTACCTTGGAACGGGTAAGGCGGTTTTGTGGTGTTTGTGTGCAGGAATTGAGGATTAAAATGTTCAAGATCAACCATGATGGAACTTGCATGAAGATGAAGCTTGAAAAGTAAGAAAAATGAGCCAAACAGAGCCCATCACGGCCATGATCGAGCAAGGCTAAAAAAAAAAGTACACAAAAGTCAGAACCTGTCATGGCCAGGCCGTGATGACCATCAGGGCCAGGCCTTGATAGCCATCACGACTGTGACAGGCCATCAGTGCCAAGTTTTCCAAGACAGAATCTATCACGGCCTGGCCGTGACAGCCATCACGACCGTGACGCGCAATATCTGGAATTTTAAAAGCTAATTTGATCAGATTTTGTAATTGCTTGGGATGCAAGTTACCCTACCTTATAAATAGGACCTAGAGGCTCGAAAATAAGATCACCTTTTGGGCTGCTACCTTAGGCAAAATTAGGATTTCTCTTCTTCTTCTTATTCTCTTCTCTTAGGTTTTCTTTTATGCTTTTGTTAATCAAGCTTGCTATGATCATGACAATACTTGAGTAGTAGTCTTATTTCTAGGAATTGGGGTTATGCCCAAGATTTGTTTATGGTGACGAATTGACGTTTGGTTTCTTGTTAATTTCGATTTGCTTTCGATTTGATTCCTATTGCTTTAATTACTCGTAAATTCGGTGACCACTTATTTGCTTGTCGTAGATATTCTAAGAAGGAACTTAGCGGTGAACTTAAGTATCGGATCTATAGGAATCAAACTTAGGACTTAAATCACGAGAGTTATAAGCGGTCCTTCGAGGGTTCACAAATTGTCACAGAACTTAAAGGATTCAAATTAAATTCAATTACCACAAGAGTATGGGTTGGTTTAATTGGGCACGGTTTTTGTAATCCGAGAGGGAGCATTAACTTATTAAGGATAAATTCGCCTTCAAAGCAATTTTGATAATTAACAAGGGGTAGTCAATTTGGTAACATGAATAATCTTGTTGGTAACCTAAATCCCAGGAATCTCTTTTGATTTGAAAAACCCATAGTCGATTTACTTTCCTATTTTAATTGATTGCGTTATTAAATATCAGATTTTCTAGTTAATTTTTATTACAAAAATCAAATCTTTTCCAAATCTTTTTTTATATAGTCCAGTTTAATTGATTTAATAATTAATTGTTATTTGAGTTCACGATCTTTGTGGGATCGATCTTTTTATTATTTGACGATGAATCCGGTACAATTGCCGGAGCTACATCAGCTACCATGACCGTAAAAAATATTATTTGTATACCAAAACATTATTATTATTATTGTTATTATTATTATTATTATTTATATATGACTTTCTTAAAATTAAAAAAGTCAAAAACATGTGTTGACAGACACATTGCGTTACTAACTGTTAATGACATTTTTTATATCAAACGAAGTCACTTGTGACTTATATGATGATATCAGGGCTTGACTACATGACGATTGGGTCGGTAAGTGGGTAATTAATATTCGTCAGCATAATCAATCCCATTAATTCCAACACTGTCACCAAGGTCTAAAGGCATATAAAACTAATCAGAAGCTTTTTGGGGACTGGGGCATGAAGCAGAGTTCAAAACAATAAACAGGAGCAGTAGAATTTTTTTTTTGGAGAAAATGGAAAATTCGAGGTATTGTCTCTTTTACTTTTCTGCTTCAAATTGAAATAGTAATGTTTTGTTGGGATTTTGATTTTTCTTTTTGGATAAACTAAGGGAACATTAATTAGTGCTAAATGCAGGTTGTCACTGTTGAATATACGTGCAAGATATAAATGGAGCTAACTTCCGTATGCATACGTCAAGAGCATGCACAAAGACGTAGAATTCTTATCCATAATTCCATACGGTAAGTGTATCCAATAATGTGGTAACGTGATTGGAAAGAGTTTATAATTTCACCTTGTATTAACTAATTTGAAATTCAGATTAACGTTGAAAAATCTTGGTAAACTCAAGCTCAATTTATATAAGCAAGTTTAAAAAATGTAAAATATGATAGTTAGTTTATTATTTTAAGATCAAGTAAATTTAGTATAATCAATTGAATATATGAGTTATTTTTCTTCGATCAAATTTAAAGAGAGATGACATGAGAAAATGTATATATTAAAGAGGAAGAAAAGGGAAGATTTGTTCTTTGTAATCTAGTATATGTGAATCTATCTATATTTTAGATTTTGAAGAAAAATAATAATAATGAAGGAATAAACTTAATCTATCTAGTATTTATATTAACCCCTTTGTCTACTTTAATATTTTCGGTTTTTCTAACCTATGCAATATTACATAGGATAAGAGTCATTAATTATCCCCTTTGTCTCCTATTTATTTGTTTTGATTCACCTTCTTATATTAATATTTATTCCCACCAAAAATTGATTACCCAATATCTTTTTCCACTAAAAATTAATAGTCATTTGATTTTCATTTTTTTTAAGCTTAAGCCTCTCTGTCTTTCAAAGACTCCCCCTTAACATAAATTAGAATATATATATTTTTTTTTTACAGCAACAAAGAAAACTAGAAAAGGGAAGTTGGTAACAAAGAAAAAGGTACTATTGAAGTATGTTTAAATCTTGTTTTTATTGTCTATTTTGAGAATGTGTTTTTTTTTCAAGTATGTTTGTGAGAGACAACATTTTTTTTAATTAACTATTTTGTGAATTCTTGAGTATTATGATTAGTCACCATTGTTTTGGTATATTAATGGATTTCTTTTATATTTCACTTTGTGCTTCTTTTTTATTGTTTTTCAAATTTGATATTTTTTGAATTTAGATTTAAAATAATTTTTATTTTATAATTTTCTAAATATTAGGGAAAGGTCAACACGGCAGGATTTAAAATTGTAATTATATCAAGCTAATTAGTGTAGTTACAATAGCTGGTCAAAATGTATAGGTTTATAAAAATAAAATAAAATAACTGTAATTATAAGATCAATAAAAAATATTTTCATTTCAATCAAAATCCAAAAATGGTTATTAATTTTTTGTGGGAAGAGATATTAATATAAGAAGGTGATTTTGCCATGCATTTTCGTATTCAATTTATCTTCCGTCTACTTTTTTCCTTTTTTTTTTCGAGTTCAATTTATCTTCAAATTCTCTTTGAATAAATTTGCTCATTTAGAACTATAACTAACTTCTTTGATAAATTTATAGTATTTTTGCACCCGTGCAATGCACGAGTCATCAATTACTATTATTATTGATAACATTGTTATTATTAATAACTTGAATTGTGCATCTATATGTACCAAATTTTTTTTCCTTTATCATAAATTAAGTCCATTATGTCAAACATTTTTTTTACTTATTTCATTCCAACCCATAATGGTGGTACTCATTCATCTCCAAGGTTTTTTACTTATAGACAGAAGTGATCAACAAAAACCTTGAAACAATTTTATCTATAATTTGAGTGCAAAGAATTGAATATATTTTTTTATTTTAAAATATATTACAATACGTAATGTAACACTATGTGTTAAGTGTTCATCTTTGATTATTACCAATGATCAACTAATCCTCTTAAATCATGTGGTGCTGACACGTGTCCCTTTATTAGAAATTAAGCAATTTCCCTTATTAATTAGTATAGATATAAATTTATTATTTAAAATAGAAAAAACAAAGATAATGGTGCAGGAAAAAATAGATTAAAAAATATGAATACAACTGCTTTTATTTATGTCAATTCAGAGATTGTCGTGTTTGACTCCCAAAACATTGTACCTTTACCGGTTTGTAAATATTTTAAAACAAAAAAAAAATTTTAGAAAATAAAAAATAAATAAAAAATTTCATCACTTGACATGTGACTTGCACCATTGTGCTACACTAGAATCAGCATTTCCCCTTATTAATTATATAGATATAGATTTATTATTTAAAAAATAAAAAACAAAGGCAATGATGTAGCAAAAAAAATAAAAAAATACAAAACATGAATAGCTCTGTCTCTATTTATGTTAATACAGAGATTGTCATGTTTGACTCCCAAAACAATGTACCTTTATCAGTTTGTAAATATTTTAAAACAAACAATATGTAAATTTTAGAAAATAAATAAAATAATAATAAAAATATTTCATAACTTAACATGTGACTTGCACTATTGTGCTACACTAAAATCATAATTTCCCCTTATCAATTAGTAAATATATAGATTTACTATTTAAAATTGAAAAAACAAAGGCAAGGATGTAGCTTTAAAAAAAATATTAACAAAAAATAAATCATCATTGTGCTACACTAAAATCAACATTTTCCCTTATTAATTAGTATAGATATAGATTTATTAATTAAAATAGAAGAAACAATGACAAGGATGTAGCAAAAAAAAAAATTACAAAATATGAATAGCTCTACTTCTATTTATGTTAATACAGAGATTGTCGTGTTCGACTTCCAAAATAATGTACCTTTACCGATTTGTAAATATTTTAAAACAAAAAATATTTAATTTTAGAAAATAAATAAAATAATAATAAAAATATTTCATAACTTAATATGTTGCTTGCTTTATTGTGCTACACTAAAATCAGAATTTCCCTTTATCAATTAGTATAAATATGGATTTATTATTTAAAATATAAAAAACAAAGGTAAGGATGTAGCTTTAAAAAAAAGTATTAAAAAAATTAGTAAAAAATATTAACAAAAAAAAACTAGGAAAAAAGTAATTAGGAAAAAATTATTTAAAAAAATAGGAAAAAAAGTATTTATAAAAAAATATTAAAAATAACTAGAATTTTTTTTAAAAATAAAATAAAATAAAATAAGAAAAATTAGGGAAAAAATTATTTGAAAATAAATATATTTAAAAAAATTTAGAGAAATTAAATTACTAATTTTTGTTCTAATATAATTTTTTTAAATATTTATCTTTATAATTAATTTTTATAAAACTTTTAAAATATTATTTATTTATTTATTTTATTTTTCTTATTTTTTAATTATGAAAATAAATATTTAAAAAATTTAGGAAAAAAATAATTATAAAAAATATTTTAAAAGGAAAAAGAATAAAGTAAATTAGAAAAACAAATTATGAAAAAAAAAGATTTAAAAAGATTTAGGAAAAATAGATTTAAAAAAAAATATAATTATAAAATAAAATTTAAATTAATTAGAAAAAAATATATTTTAAAAAATATTAAAAAATAATCAGGAAAAAATATATTTTAAAAAATTATAAAAAAAATTATAAAAAATAATAATAAAAATGTAAATTAGAAAAAAAATCCAAAAATAATTTTAAAAAATTAGGGGAAAATAGTTAGAAAAAGTATTTAAACAAATATTTAAAAAAATTAGGAAAATAATAATTAGAAAAAAACATTCAAATAAATTAGAAAAATAAAATTAATTTGTAAAAAAATATTTTAAAAAAGTCAATTATAAAAATAAACATTTTAAAAAAAGTAAATTAGAAAAAAACTAATTCGGGAAAATAATAATTTTTTTTAAAAATATTATAAAGAATATATGTTTAAAAAAAATAATTTAAATAATATAAAATAATCCACCGGTTGACAACTTTTTCTACTGTTACAGGAACAGTATAAGAAAAGTTGTTAATTGATAAAGTGATATACCTATTGAATATTAAAATATAGTAATTGGTTCGGTTTCAAAATAACCGAATTAATGACCATTGGGTTTGGTTCAACTCGGAGTCGTGCACAAAAAAGAAAAAAACGAACCAATTTAATTGGTTGGTTCAGATTTTCAAATTCATCAAATTATTGGATCGAGTCTTACGACCCTAAATTTTTTCAAAGAACACCGTAGCTTTGCTACCTTTCTTTGCTAAAAAGATTTAAAAACAAAAAAAATTATAAACTTTAAAAGTCAATAACAATATCTGAACCAATTAAAATTGGTTTGGTTTGATTCGGTTCGAATCTGAATATATTAATATATAATATATATATATATATATATAAAATATATAAATTTAAATTTTAAACTATTAAATTATATATAGGGGTGATCACGGGTCGGTTTAGTTCGGATTTGGGTAAAAAACAAATCCGAACCAATCAAAATCAATTGCTTCGGTTCGGTTCGGATTTGTAATTTTTTTGTTAGGAAATCCGAACCAAACCCTACCAATCAAAAAACGGATTGATTCGGTTTGGTTCGTTCGAACCTGAAAAATATTAAAATATCGAAAAATTTAAAATATATAACATATTAAATTGTATATAAAAAAATAAAATATATTAATTATAAACATATTAAACTATTAAAACGTTAAAAATTATATAAATATTACGTTATAATAAATATTAAATATTTAAAAATGTATATAAAATATTAAAAAAAATTTAATTTGTTTTGTTCGGTTTGGTTCGGATCCAGAATCCTGTAATCTGAGAACCGAACCAATTACCATTGGATTTGGTTTGGTTCAGATTAGATCCGAATAACAACAAAATCTAAACCAATTTAATTGGTTCGGTTTGAATTCTCGGATTCATCGGGTCCACCCTAACCAATGAACACCCCTAATTATATATACATTAAATTGTAAGTATATAAAAATTAAAACATCAAGAACATGACAACTCTACTTTTACTGTTTGTCAATTTATGATTGGTTGGTAATGTGAAAAAACACTCTGTTAGTATATACAAATAAATTAAAAAAAATGTATTAACAAAAATAAATTATTAGTAAAAAATTTTAAAAATTAAGGAAAACGTTAAAAAAAATAAAAAAATAAACAAATTTAGAAATTTGTTTAAAAAATAAAACATAAAAAATTTTTAAAATTTTTGAAGAATTTTAAAAATAAAAAAATAAACGTACAAAAATTTAAAAAAAAAATTAAACAAATTAAAAAATAACAAAAAATCGTTGTGCTGATACGTGTATATTCAGTGAAAATGGGTCTCCACATCTTATATTAGTATAGATAATAGCATGTGAAGTGAAGAAGTGTATTGTTATTGAGGAATGAGGATACAACCCTTGAATATATAAAATGCTTAATTGTTTCACTTCACTACAAACTTCAGAGCCTTAATTAAACAGCAGAGAATCTCCTGTTAGGGTAACAGAGGTGCGGATCAGCTTGCCAACGGGGTCTTCACCAAGATTTGAGTACTATTATTCTAGAATCTCCCCCGTGGAACTTGCTAGAATTCTCAGTAGTGATTTAGCGGGGTTTCCATACCCCATTTTGTTTCTTTCTATTTTTTTTTTGTTGATGGGCTTTAGGCCCAATTTGTTTTTTTTTAAAAAAATACATGCCATAGTTTATTAGCATAATAATCTAAACCAAATCTGCAATGTACTAATAATAGATAAAAAACATTGCCACCTTGCAGCGTTACTGCAAAAAAGTGACCATTGATAATAGAAGAAGTTAGGGAGAAAATTAAGACCAGGTGAAAGTGACTAGGAAATAAGTTACCTATAAAAAAACTGTCTTCTTTTGCAAGAGATTATATGAAAACCTCAAACTCATTTCCTAACAAGAACATAGATATTGAATCAAAATATCTACACACACAGACTGCACACACACAGAGAGCCCACCATAAAGCATAAACACTTATGATTATCAATGGCCTTTTATCTTCCTCCTTTAATTTGTTTGTCACTTCCTTTTGTCCTTGAAAATTGCAGTGGATGAATTTCCACTTCTTTAAGAATACTGATCAAATAAAAGATTTCAAATCATCTGTCTTGGTTTGTAGTACATAGTCAACTTGAAATTCAATCAATTGCTTTTCAATATTAACACCTATGGGTGTAAGCGGATCTGATCCGATCTGCGAACCCAGTGGATCCGAACCGATTTTGGTGGATTGATTCGGATCATCGGATCGGATTCCAAAACGTCAACCCGAACAAGATTAGTTCGGGTTTCGGATCCGAGAAATCTAATCCGATCCGATCCGATCCGAATCCATCCGAACTCTATAAAAATGTATTTTTAAATTATTTTATATAATGTTAATATATTATTGTATAGATATTTAATATAATTAATAATTAAATATGTATATTTTATTTTTCTAATTTTTTATTAATCTTTTAAGTGTAAATATAAAATTAATAGGTAACCCGATGATCCGAACCGATCCGATCCGATTGTGATCGGTTCGGTTCGGATCCGTAGTTGAAAATTGGACAAATCCAAACCGATCAAATTTGATCGATTCGGATAATGAAACCTCTCAAACTCGATCCGAACCGACCCGATTACATCCCTGTTAATAGCTCCATTTATTACAAGGAGTTAGTTTATACTATATGAGAGAATGTTAACAAGGCACTATTTATAGAATAAAAAGCATGAAAGCTTATATGGAAAACTATATATTGAATAATTGAAAATTTTATACTTATCTTTCTTCGGTAAAACCTAGTGTAAGTCAGTTTTTACGTACATATGCTCACAAATCATGCATCTTATTTTCACCTAATTGTATAAACTATTAACAAAGTTAAAATCACAATAATTTTTTGATTGGTGAAAATAAAATCAACGGTGAAAAATGACTTATACTAGCATATGGGAATCCCTCCCTTTAGTACGAAATTGAAGTGGATCTACGGACGTGTTTTACATAAAAAAGGAAAGGTTGTGTTATTTGAACATCAAATTTTAGATACCTATATGATATTATATCATTCACTTACTTTTTTATCATCTTTATATACATGAATCTCGAAAATACATAAATAAAAAAAAACTATTCTGTTGTCAAAAAAATTACTCGAAAACAAAAAACGTTTTCAAGATGTATGTAGACTCGTGATGACCATTATTGGATACAGATTTTTTCTTGTTTTTTTTATCCAAAATTAAACCAACAATTGTTTTGGTGTACATATTAATTGAACATCTGTCCATAGGTCTTTGCCGAATATCCTCTCTTTTTTTGGTCCTGGGTACTGGTAAAAAAAAAAAAATCAAAAACAGGAATTTTTTAGTCAAAATCTTAAATATTCAATTTATTAAATATAATATTTTCAATGCAAATTTTTTATCTTTAATTCATTAAGGCGTTGGTTAGCATTTGTCTAATTTTTATAATTTTTTAATTAAAATGCTTCTAAAAAAATGAGCACAGAATATCAGCGATAAAGATATTAGCTAAAATTAGAATGCTAAATCGTCAACCGCGATGCGTATCATAGAAATTTGTGATGTTTGAAATGGTGTTACTTTTTTGGCCATGAAATCATCTCTTTAGCACTTCAAATCGAACTTGGATTCTCTCCTTCCCTCTTGCCTTTCAAGGAAGGAAAATGAGAGTGGAAGGAGAGATAAAAAGGAAAAAAAATTGGAAAATAATGAAGAAAGAGAAAGAAAAAAAAAAAAGTAAGAGTGAAATAGAGATAAGAGAAATGTTAGTAAGACTCTCTAACACACTCTCTTGTTGATTGAAATTCATGTGGGTTCTATAAAATTCAAGTGAGACTCACATAAATTAACACGACCCATTTCCAAAATATTGGGACCCACATTAATTTCAACCAATGGGAGAGTGTGTGTTGGAAAGGATGTGTTAGAGACTATGTTGCTAGCATTCCTCGTAGAGACAATAGGGAGAGGATGGAGGAATTGATGGAGACAGGACCGGCCCAAGAGCGAGGGAGGCCTAAAGCAAACTTTGAGTGATGCATTTTTATTTTGAAAAAAACTACCTGGATCAAGTTGTGTTTTATGTTGGGACTTTTTACTAGTATGTGTAGCCTTTTTCTTTTATAAAAATTATGAGTAAATAATTTTTTTGCTTGTGAGCTAAAGCTAAGACTTTAATGACTTCACCCTTGGGCCGACCCTAGACGGAGAGAATCCAAATCTCTTCAAAATATATTTCTTAATTATACCCAAAAAAAAAAAAAACTATTTCTTCAAAATACAATGTTAAAATTCAACGTCAGTTAAATATGTAACTAAAGTATCTTTTATAATTGCCTAAGCAAAATCATCTTTCTTTCGAACTAGCTTTTGGAGCTTGTTTTTTTTTTTTTGTTCTTTGATCGGTATCACACAGACATATAACACCATGCCTTCTTGAATTAGCTAGCTTTGAGTTGAGTTAATTCATTATTAATTCAAATATAAGGTATCCAAATTCTACTAAAAAATGACAATTATTTATTTATTTATTTATTTATTTATTTGATAAGCCAAATGCTTGTTAAGGAGGGACATCATCCTTATTAACAAATCAAGAGATTGTTACCTAAATCATTTTGCACTTTCAGCTTGTCTAAAAAGTATAATTAACTCAAGGAGTAGAGTTCCAAATAAAACATACACTCAAAATGTCAATACAGAATTTATACTATATGCATGGTGTAGTTTGTGAGATCACTATCAAGGAAACAGCAGAAGAACAAACATGTCCCAAACGGCACGGAGAGATTCCATCAGAATAAGTGGATTTAGATTTAGTTTGCCACCGTGTACCTATATAATGGATTATTAACAAATGGTCGGTTTGGTTGGCGAGACACACAAGTGAATTTGGATATGCAACACAAAAATATGTCCATGGTGTGGGGTCACTGTGTCCCCTTCACACGGTGAAAAAATGATTTGGACTAACGAAAAGTTATAGACCTTTTCATTTCATTTTCACATCCATTAACCAAATAGAATTGGATTGATCAAATTGAGTAACACCCACTACACTATAGAATTGGTAAGCTATGACCTCATGGCTCATGCAATCACGTATACCAAAAAATTGAATCCAAATATGACAACAAAAATACAAACATTTATTTCATACTTCTCGATATTTTAATATCTCGAAACAAAAGAAAAACACAAGTTTTGTGTTAATTATTGGCATAAGAATTCTAATTTCGAATTTCTTTTTACATATAATATAAAATATGTCAGAACATATATATGCTAGCTAGATTGATAAAGACCTCTAGTCGGGAGATTAGTCTCTCATTTATCGAGTGAAATAATATTTTGAGAAATCAAAATAATAATAATATAAGTTATTTAATAAAAAAAAATATATATGTTGTTGAATCTCTTTTCGATATTAGTTTCTAGTTTTCAAATCAGCTAAATTATGAGTAAATTAATGATCTCATTATAATGATATATAATTACTTGAAAATTATACTTCAAATATATTGGAGAGTACATACCGAGAGCATATATATTATTGGATCAATTGGATGAGTAGATAAGCACATAGAATGAATTCATATCCCTTCACATCATACTATCACACACTCGAGCTAGCTACGGCACAAAAGAATGACTTGGAATTTTCCATAGATTAGTACTCACTTGGCGAATATCGAAGCTACATGACAAGGTACCAGGTACGTATGAACCGAATATTATAATTGTGCTCCTTGTCACGCTCCATAAGGAAGTAATTAATCAACCCACGCATGCAGCATGATGTCACATATAATTGTCAATTTTTGGTAATGCAATCAACCTTCAATTGATCTGTAACTAACATTATTATTATACAGCATATATTCGTAGACATATCATATATATAATACTCTTACAAAACAAGAAAATGAAACTTCATGTCTTTTTCTAATTAGTATAAAGCAGCCAAACTGTAAGCATTGAACAATGGAACATCTTTTGCAATCATGATTCATATATCACTTGTTGCACAAAAACAATTTCAGTTACCCTACTATACACCACAGTTAGCTGTTCGTATATAGGAGAACCTACACTTTAAATATCTTAATTAGCCTCTAGAACACTTGATATTCAAATTCCCATATCAGTAAGAAAAATAAATCATAGCTATATTATAATTGGATACACTGAAAGATTAATCAACTGGAAATTATTTATAGCTAGGTTGATATAAGATATATAGACGATTCCTTGGTCCAGTTAAGTGGCTTTAACAAGGGGTGATTGAGGAATTGGTGAATGAGGTGACATAACAGTCTCATCAAACCTTTTACTTGATGAGAAGCTGAGCCTAAGATTCTTCCTTTGCCAACTTTTGACTTGCATTGCAGGTTTCTTTGTTTCTTTCCCTATGAATGTTCTGATCCTTCCAAGTGCAACTTCAACTGTTTCATCATCCATGTTAGCAAAGCAAACCCTATACCAACCAGGCTCTGAGCAATTGAAAGAAGAGCCTGGTGACACATTGAGCTTCACCTCATTGATTATAACACGCCACAGCATCATTTCAGCTTCAAATGTTTGTTCATTCAGCAGGCTTTTCAAATTCATCCAGCAGAAAAGTCCTGCATTGCTTGGAAACCGAGTGATGTTAACCTCTTCAAGCACCTTTGTGAAGATGTCATGCCTCTTTGATAACCTTCTTGAACTCTCAGCAAGAAAATTTTCAACAAATCTATCATCTGAAAGCATTGCAGCAAGCATGTGTTGAGTTTGTGAAGAGACTAGTCCAAAACTTGACATTTTCCTTCCACAGTTCACCACTGCATCATTGAATGAATAAACTATCCCAACTCTAAAACCAGGAAACCCCATGTCCTTAGACAAACTATAAATAATGTGAATGAGGTCCTTTTTGCACTCCATTTCTTGTATCACTTCAGAGACACTAACATAGTTGGGGGTGCTGAACACAGTGGCTGCATAGATTTCATCACAGACTAAATGGATGTTATTCTCATTGATGAAGCTTACAAGGCTCTTCAATGTTTCTCTGTCTAAGGTTGTGCCTAAAGGGTTTGATGGGTTTGTTATGATCAAACCCTTGACATTCATATTTTCTTCCTTGGCTTTCTTGTAAGCTGCTTCAAGAGCTTTTCTTGTTATCTTGAAGTTGTTGGAGCTATCAGAGTGGACAGGAATGAGTTGCAGCCCAGTTCTCCAACACAAATCACGGAGGAATCTGCAGTGAAACATGGAGTATATATATCACTGTACTACTCAATTAAACATGTCATTCATGTAACATATTAAAAACGTGATGAAAACATTGATAAGACATAAATCAATTTTGCCACTTCTTAATCAATTCATAATTTGAACCCACTTAATCAGCTAATCATGTGGGGCTTCAATGAATACAGATGTGGAGCATATGGATGTGTACTTTAGCAGTAAAGACAATACTATCTTTTTTTTGGGTAGTATTTAATTTACTTTAGTTAGATCTTGATAAAAACAACCTATATGGATTAGAGTAATTCAAGTATTCTTTATAAATATAATTTTGATTTATAAAAAAAATTAGTAAATCTCTAGATCTCCTATATAATATGTATACGGCTCTATTTTATTAGTATTCTATTTATATAGAATCTAACATTCTCTATTATTTTTTATATACGAGTTGAAGTACTCATATATTCTCAATTAATATATGTTTTGCTTATAAAAAAAGTCTCTTGGAACTCCTTTGACCAATTCAGTCATTATATATACAGTATCGTGCTCCATGCATTAAATGGTTGGCCAGACCAGACCAAGGTTTAAAGGAAGGAGACCGGAGAATTTTCTGCATTATACATGCTTGTCTAAAAGTTGTATAAGGGTCTTAAAGGACAATTTATTTTATTACATAAAGTGAAATATATTAAAAATGGTTTGCTCAATGTTGTCTTGAAAATAATGGTTAAAGAAAATAATTTCTTTATTACCAGAGTTTGGAATTATTTGGCAATATCTTCCGACCATGCAAAATTTCCAAAATTACAGCTGTGCGTGTAGTGTGGTGCAATTTTATTTGGTTGTGTTGACGTTTTTGTTGGAATATATGGTGACCGTACACTCGACACTGATATGTTAATGTTTTCAGTTGTCAAAGGTCAATGTTACTGTCCCTTTACCTTTGAGTTATTACTTATTACACGCATGAGTAACCAAGACTCATCACAGTAGCGGTTGGTTTATTTATTTATTATTATTATTTGGTTAGATAGCAGGTTTAATTCTTATTTCAGACTGAGCTTGGCCTAATTGAGACATGTTTGAATATTTGTTTTCATTTACATTCTTATGGGATCTGGGTGCCATTAGTGCATTACCATAAATGCGAAATTAATGTCGACACCTCACCTAGTTGGCGAAAGGTGATTTTTTTTTTATTATGAATCAAAGCGCTTCATATTTAATTTACTCCGAACAAAAAACATTTCATGATAATAAAAACTAAGAAGAGTACAGTTTTGAAGAGTCAATTATTTCAATTTTTAGTTGCACTTGCATTAGTTTTCAAAGACTAAACCATTATTGAGTGACTAAATTAATGTTAATTTCTTTTTATAATTGAGTAATTTGATTAATGTCAACTATTTATGACTAATGGACTACATTGATCCTTTTTTTTATTATTAAGGGATTAAATTCATGTCGTTTATTATGGACTAATTTGATGCCACTTTTTTTTAGAGAATAATTAAATTGATATAATATATAACTTATTTTTTAAGAAAAAAATTGATGTTATATATAGGTGGTGTTTGGAATAGCTTATTTAAGCTCCTTTTGACTTATCTGATGACATAAACTCTTATGCAGTGTGTTTGACGGGACTTATAAAAATAACTTATGTCATCCCATAAGGAGTTTTTGATTTATTTTTATAAGTCACTGGGAGAAGCTTATGGATTTATCATAAGAGCTTATGCACTAAACACCCTCTCCATATTTTTTTTCACTATTCGAATCATCTCAAGCCCCTTTCTTTCTTTTTCTTTCTTTAAACGCTTATGACATAAGATCTTATGCGATAAGATCTTATGTGATAAGCTCTTAATTAAGTTGTTTACCCAAACGCACTCATAATATCTTTCGGAAACCAAATTGGTAGTGTAATATTTTTCAAAATATATATCATGTTAATACATTGGAGTTATCCCCTTCAACAAAACAAAACAAAACATATATATAGTTATAAGTTATAACACTTTATATATTGGTGCTTTTTTCTTTTCCAACTTTGAACGTTCGATGGGTGTGTTAAACAGTGACATACATTGAATGAACACATATATTAAGAAATAGAGGGTACATACGCTGGATAGTAAGGGGTGGGAACCAGAAAAGCATCTCCAGGATCAGCCAAGCAGAACATGATTAGTTCATTTGCCCCTGTTGCCCCTCCACTCATCACTATACGGTCTGGATCAAATCTGACCCTACCACCTCTCACTTTTGACATAAAATTTGCCACAGCCTGAAAATATATATGTAAAACAAAAAACATTTCTTATTATCAATATAAACAACATGCTCATTCTATTCTACTGAATTATTTTTTTGCAAAAAAACTTAGATGCAGTTTCTTGTGTATATAAAGTGTTGTGTTGATTTCCAATAAGAATAAGACATGTGTCATAACTGTCACACTGTTATATTTTTATTGATAAATTATGACATATGTAATATTTTCATTGAAAAACAGTATATGTATCTAAGGAACTGCACCTAAGTTTTTCCTTAATTTTTTTTTTTGTTGCTTACACTTCTGAACTCTGGCAACCCATGATAGTCCTGAAAATTAGCAATATCTCTGAACTTATGCACTCCTTCAGGGGTGCAAATGGAAGCCTTGGGATTATTCCTTATCCACTCTTCAATCAGATCAAAGCAGAGCTGGAAAAAAAAAGTGAACAAAGTAACCCATGCATGAGCATACAAAGTGAAGTTTATCAAACAACTGAATCTGATTGTGGTAAAAAAAAAAAAACATGTATAAAATATAACAATATATTTGCAAGCTTGCCATTCATATTATGTATATATACCTGATTTTCTGCAAGACCCATCTGGATAACACCATGAGGATTTTTTGTAGGGTGGAATGGATTCTTATCATAAGCTTTCCACCCATCAAAGTATGGAGAATTCTCTCCATGTTTCTCATTGGTTGCAATCTTGGAAAGAAGTTGATGGCTCTTACTCATGTTTAATAAATATATATGTTTTTGGAATGATGAAGTTATAAGGTTTCTCTAGCTTGTTTGAGTAGCAAAGGTTGTGGATTGTGTTTATCAAACTCTTGCAATGAAAATGTGAGGGGATTGGGAGTATTTATAGGCAGTGGATGGGGTTAGGGTAGAGACTAGAGCATATAAAATAGGAGAAAAAGTCAGTTTCAAACTTCAAAACCTATGAAGAGTGAATGAAAAGGAGTAAGCAATAGAATAATGGATTTGTGTTGTGGTCAAACGCGAATTGCTTGCGTGCGCTCTTGTGATTTCATAACCTCGTGACCACGTGTGGAAAAGAGGTGCATCAATGCATAAGAGAAAAGGGATTTTATTTAATCAAAACTAGCTAGTTAGCTTCGGTTAGGTATTAGTTCCTTCAAATTTAATGAAGAAAACTAGTTTACCGTGGAAAAAAACAATATTGGGGGAATTTTTGTCAAGCAGGAAGTTTCCTTAGCGTGTGTTTGGTTCCACTTCTAGAGACACCAGAAGTGCTTCTGCACTTGTCAAACGTAATTCTGGTAATAAAAGAGGTGTTTGGCAACACGTTTGTGGAATCAATTTTGCATCCAGAATTGATTCTACCGAAAGCGACTTTGAGTAGAAGCCGCTTTTGAATTGAAAAATTACACTAGGTTTTACATCAAACTTGCTTTCAAAGTAAAAACATCCAAACAAAAATTACTTTACTTCAAACTCAATTGTATTGAAATCAATTCTACAAAATCTATTACATCCAAAATCACGTTTGTCAAACGTTCATCCAAACACACACTTAGATGGTAAAGTTAGTCTCACTCTCAGTTGTTTATTTATATTTTAATCAAGGTTTAATGAATTTTTTAGTCCCAGGAAAAGTAGACCTGAGTTTTGGTTTTAGTTCATGCATTCTTTTTTCGTTGGTTTTGGTCCCTGTAAATTTAAAACTTTTGATTTTAGTCCCAACCGTTAGTTATTCTTTATTAAGTGCTACGTGGTTAATAAAGTGCCACGTCAGCACTGTCATGTTAGCAAATATGCCGCATTGGCTGACACATATGAAAATAAACTTTGGTTTTAGTCCTTAAAAAGTGAGTAAATTTTGGTTTTAGTCCCTGTACTTTTTCTCTTTAGTTTTGGTCCCTGTAAATTTAAAACTTTTGAGTTTAGTCCATGCTATAAGTGATTTTTAATTATTATTATTATTACTCCCTTCGGTCCATAATATTAGAAACAAAACCATAAAATACACAGACCAATGAAATGTATTGGAATGAGTTAATTGTAATTAATACTCATAAATTTTCAAAAACACCCCTTCTAATTTTAATTAATATTCTGATGGCTCATAATTAATGACAGTAATTAATAAGGGTAGTATTGGAAATAACCATTTAATATGTATGAAAATTGATGTATATTTCTTATATTTTGAATCAAAAAAATGACTCATTTATTTCTTATATTATGGATCGGATGGAGTATTATTTTAAGCCATGTAGGCTGCCACTTCAAAAAATATTGTTTTAAAATGTTAACATGAAATATTATTATATTTAACCATTATATTATTTTATTTTTTATTATTATAATATCATAACTTTTTTCTCTTATAAAATATTTCTTTTCTTTTTTTAATTTTCTTTCTTCATCGTTCTTTCTTCATTCTGCAGCAATTTTTATGCTCTTTTACGTTGAGGAGGGCATCATGGTCATAACTTTAGAAATCCACTATAGAAGAATGAAAGAGAAAACGTGAGAGAAAGAAGAAAAAAAAAAGCACAGATCTGAGTAGTGAGCCATTACATTCGCTTCTCTCCAAATTAACTTTACTCCAAGAAAGTTTGTTGTTGTGAAAGTAAGCTTATGCAATTAGAAAGAATGGCACCGAATTCTAACAGATTGATGAGACAATATTTTCTATATAACGAAACTTTTACAATTTGAGACATTTTCCTTTTATTGATTGTGCTTACTTGTCTTAAAGTTTTATTCATAATAAATCCAAATACATGAAGACAGGTGCTCATGACTTAGGGTGCGTTTGGGAAAACAACTTAATTAAGAGCTTATCACATAAGGCCTTATCGCATGAGAGCTTATGCCATAAGCGCTTAAACAAAGAAAAAGAAAGAAAGGGGCATAAGATGATTCGAATAGTGAAAAACACGGAAAGGGTGTTTAGTGCATAAGCTCTTATGATAATTCCATAAGCTTCTCCCAGCGACTTATGAAAATAAGTCAAAAACTCCTTATGGGATGACATAAGTTATTTTTATAAGCTCTATCAAACACACTGCATAAGAGCTTATGTCATCAGATAAGTCAAAAGGAGCTTAAATAAGCTCTTGCAAACGCCACCTAAAAATTGGACCTTTTGGCCGGGATTTGGACTCTATTGTAAATTGGAGTAGCCAGCGATCAAACCACATTCACTCACTCTAACTAGACTGTAGACACGGAAACGAAGAATAAAGTGTTTCAAAGGTGAGTTTATATAAAGTGAATAAGCAAAAATGTATGGATTTTATTGTACATGTCATTAGTATAAAAAGCACACGTGTTGACATTATATTAAAACTAAACTTAAAATATTTTATTCTTAAATAATAAATAGATCAAAATTTTAATATTTTTAAATTAATCTTATGTATTTATTTTATACATAATACACATTTTCACTTTCTAGGAGAGTTTTTTTCCAATGGTTTGTAATGACATTTGTAAAGTTAATATCGTGATCAATCCTGGTGCAGTATTTTATTTACATTTATTGGAATTGTTGTGGTGATTTATATTCGGGTTGGAGTATCCCTAATACTTCCTATCAATACAAGTTTTGGATTATAATAAAATAAAATAAAAATAAAATAAGGGGGCAGAGAGCTTGTGGGACGGCATGGGCGGCAACATTAATTGTTAACGTGTGAAGGTTTGGCACCCGAACGTGATCTCCACATTGTCCCAATTTTACTCGCCTTGCTATTGCTGTGATGCTTCGAAGCAAGTGATACCAAAGAAATGTGTTACCATGTTGAGGAACATTTTACTCCGACTTTTTTCTAACGTTTCTCATGGCCATGAAGAATGCTAATTATGTTATGGGATGTGGTTCCCATTTTCCTGGAAAATCTCAATTTTTTGGACGTGTATCACATTGAAATGACACAATCACGCATGTAATTAATGTAAGTCATAATGTCATATCATAATTCAATTCAGCACTAATGAGAATTGTACTTGAATCAAACTCTTACTCAGTCTTAAGATATTTATAATTGGTGAGAGTTAGTTAGAATTAGTTTTAATGGTTGGTTAGTTTATTTGGATTAGTTGGCTATATAAGCCAATGTTACTCATTGTATTTTTTACTTTTATCATTTTTACTAATATGCAATTTCTCATTTCTCTCAACTTTTTCTTTTCGTCTGCTTTGAAACCATGAAATTCAACATGGTATCAGAGCCATACCATCCACCTTGAACTTTTCTTTCGCTACATTTTATTTTCTTTTTACACTTTCCCGAGAAAATCCACAAATTTGTTTCCTTCTCCTCAGAAAATTGAAGATTCGATTTTGTTACCTTTTTGCATCCTCATTTCTTCTCCTCTGCACTTTGTCTTCTTTTTCTGTATGGTTGAAGATCTGGCCTCCTTCTCTACCACATCAAATTTCCATTTTTCTTCTATTCGTATGCATTTTTTTTTCTTGATTTCCTTTTGCGTTTTTCATCATCCATATCCAAACCCTAGAAAATTCGTTGCATAATCTCTACCATTTCATCTTTCTCCCAAGTTGAAGATCGATACAGAAAACCTTTTTCCTCTACCATTGTGGTAGTTTCTTCTCAGTTCTGGTTCGTCGCCTCATCTCCGTCGAAGGTGCCCCCCCACAGGTTGTCGTTTTCCGCATCATCGAATCTCAGATCTGCGTTTTTGCTACTGGTATTGTGATGATTTGCTGCAGATCGCTGTTATTGGATCGGTTTCTTCTGATCACGAAGATTTCGAAAGATCCGAATGAGATGGTGTTTTCCGATGCCGTCTTGTTGCGGTGGTGCCGCATTTCTGGTTCTCCCCTCCAATCTTGGTTTTTCGATCTGGTTGTTCTCAGATTTGGTGGTGAGTGGTGCCGCCAGTTCTGATGGTTCCATTGTCGTTGCCATTGTGCTTTGGATCTGTTTCTCAAAGATTGGTGTCGGAGAATCAACGATTCGATTTCAGATCTGCGATTCAGTGATCTTGTCGTCTTCGTTTGTGTTCCGTAACTCGCACAAGATTTGGTGCTTCTTGCAGATCTCGTTGTAGATCCGTGTTTGCTGCGATATTTGGCTTTGCTTCTCATTCCTTTTCAGATATGGTCTTTTTGATCTTCTTCTTCCCTGCAGATCTTGTTTTTGATCCAAAGTGCACGCTAGATGTTTGATGATATTTCTGATAGGACTCTGAGTTTCCATGGTGGTGTTGAATGGCTCGGTGCGGTGAGCATGGATTTTGGTGTTGGTGAATCATTATCCTATCGATTTTGCATCCATCTCTTGGCAATACTCGTCCTCTGTTAATTGCCTTGCATGTTGTGGCTTCTTGTGCAAATCTGGTTGTGATTTGCAAAGTTCCTATATGCATCATGGTGTTGTCATTGGAGAGTGTAACCCATTCTTTGATCACACTATTGTCTTCAATGTTGGTTTGGATTTGTTGCTGGCATGGTCGGGATGTCAAGATTGGAGTTCAAGATCTCAAGCATTTTTTTTCAGATTGATTCAAGTTTCTTTTGTTGTTGAAAATTGATATAGCCTTGATTTGGCTTTCTTGTAAGCTTCTGTCCATGGTGGTTAAGCATTGATGTGAGCTTCTGTCATGGATGGTTAAGCATTGGCAATTTGTTCTTAGCTTCTGCCCTTATCTTGGTGGTTAAGCATTTTTGCTTCTGTTAAGTGGTTAAGCCTTGAGTAGTGGCTTCTGCTTAATGGTTAAGCTTTTGCCCTTGTTGGCTTTGATGATTTCAGCTTCTGCCTTGTATGATGGTTAAGCACTTGGAGCTTCTGCCTTTTACGGTGGTTATGGTTGGTTTTGTTGGCCTACGTGCTTTGCCAATGTGTTCTTGGCATTATCATTGAATTTGTTTTTGGATATGCATTTGTATTGATCATTCCAAGCTGGAAGTGTTATGTACACATTCCAACTTGCGGGGGGCTGTTAAGATAGTTATAATTGATTAGAGTTAGTTAGAATTAGTTTTAATGGTTAGTTAGTTTACTTGGATTAGTTGGCTATATAAGCTAAGGTTACTCATTGTATTCTTTACTTTTATCATTTTTACTAATATACAATTTCTCATTTCTCTCAACTTTTTCTTTTCGTCTGCTCTGAAACCATGAAATTCAACACTGTGTGTGAGCACCAGCTCTCGCATCAGGATTCTTAGGCGGTTGATTATCACTCCTTAGAACTTAGAAGCCACGAGAAACATGAGATTCTTGACAAACTTGCATGTTGTTTCACATTGATAATTTTAATTTACATCCATTTTTGGCTTTCAATCCATATTGCTAGTACATATCAACGCAGCCACTTTTTTACACTTCTGTATCTCAAAACCTTACAATTAATTACATATATCTTTTAGTAACTGAGCTAGCTAACACCAATAGAGATACTTTTTTTTTTTTTGACAAACACCAATAGAGATACTCTAAAAAGCATTATGTAATTAATGATTTTATTTTTTAAGACATCATAGGGGTCTCTTTGAGTCGTTTACTAGCTGATAGAGGATACCGAATAAGCTAATAGATTGAATTTAAAATATTTAATAAAATTAGCGGTTGAACTATCTGATAAATATAAAATGACATAAAGGATATATTTATATACTTTTATTAAGTTCTATTTATGCATATGTATTATTTATTTTAAAGTAGTTATCACTTTTAATACTTTAATTTATTTTAAATTAGTTATCATTTCAAAAATTAAAATGTTAATTTTCAATTTAATTTCAATTATTTTTAATAAATAAGAAGATATGTTGATATGATTTTTATAGTTAGGATTAGTATTTTCTATTTTATTTAGCTAAGAATAAATGAGAAATTTAATTAAAATAAAAAAATACACAGATAAAAATGAAAGAAAAAAATGATAATCTATAAATTCAAACGTTACTTCAATTAATGTCTGAAAGAAACGTTATAAACTAATAAAAAAAGTTATAATCTTTTTAGAAAAACGGTTACCAAACAGACTTTTCATCCACTGCAGCCTAAGGGATTGGCCGTGTGAAAGATAACCAAAATTATGCATAAGTCAAAGATGCTATTATTTTCCGTTCTCTAACATATCTCTCTCTTTAATTCTTTCTGTAATTAAAGTAAAAGTTTGAAAATTTTCACTCCTTTCTTCCATTAAGTATCTTTTTTTTCAACAGCTGCTTTCAACTTAAGAGGAATTAGCAATTTATATATCTTTCAACTATGATATTTTCTACATATTTTGGACGTCAAAGAAATTATTTTGTTGTTGTTAAAAACAGGGGAGGGGGAAGAGTGAGGACACCATTTGATTCCAACATATAGCGTGTGTTTGATTTCATATTGGAAACCTTCAGAATTGATTATACACTCTGTCAAACGTGATTTCAGTAAAAATGAGATACTTGGTTACTGATAGGTAAAATTAATTTTGCCTCCAAAATCGATTCTGACTAGAATTACACTCAGTTTTACATCAAATTTGTTTTCAAAATAAAAACATTCAAACATAAATCATTTACTTCAAACTCAATTCTAACCAAATCAATTTTACAAAATCAATTACATTGAAAATCAGTTATACCAAACGCTCATCCAAATACGCACATAATCAATTATAAAAGTGCTTACAAGTTGAACTAATTAACACCATATATATGTTTGTCCAAAAAATATCATATAATTAATATATATATATATATATATATATATATATATATATATATATATATATTAATTTTTAGATCGACAAGTTGAAAAAAAATAAGTTTCATTAATACAATTTTAATTATAATTATAGATATTGTAACTGAACTTTTAACCTTTCTATTTGTTAATGTCAAAAAATTTATACTTTCAATCAGTCATAATTAATTATCACATTATTAAAAGTATTTTGCTCTTATCATGATTATCTTAAAAATTATATATATGATATTTTATAATTTATTGGCAACCTGAATTTTTTTGTACTAATATTATATTAAAATTAAACTCTCAAAACGAAAACAAAATAATACATAAATCAAAGAGGCGCTTAAATATTTTCCATTCTCTAACATCTCTCTCTTTATATTCCTTTTTTTTTTAATATTAAAGTATAGTATAACTTTGATTATTATTTTTTTTTTTTTCATTCCTTTCTTCTATTCACACATGTAAGTATATGCTTATTTTCTAAACAAAATACATCAGCTTTCAACTTCCAAATCGACAAGTATAATTGCGGAAATAAGTATTCAAGGGACAGTAATATAACATTTTTGAATTTTTATCTTTTTATAAGTAAAAGTATATTAACTCGAGTGACAAATGTGACACCATTTATCTTGCATGCATTCAAAAGTGATAACACATATATAAAGGAGAGAGAACACATGCAAATATATATAATTATCAAAACCGGGCAGAGACTGCCGCATTGTAACATAACGCGTAAATAACCAAAACAGGTTTATAAAGAAACCATAACATAAAACAAAATCATAAACGAACCCAACCCCGATGTCACACTACAGAGTTGGTATAACCAATCCGATAAAACAACTCGGATATAACTGGAAACAACTAAACAACTACTGAAAACGGGAAATCCTATCTACGAGTCGCAGCTCCTCAGAGTCACTCCTCAGCTGGTTGCACATCGACCTCTGCAGAAACGATACATGCCACAAACAAGAAACATAGAGATAGGGAGTAAGAAACATATATATGAATATAACGGCAAGGAAGCAGTTAGCAAGACGAGCATACATCAAACAAGCAAGTTATATCAAACAGCAATATCATAACAATCATCATCATATAACATGTATGCTATACAATACAGTTCTGCTCCACTCCTCTACTATGCACTTGGATCCAAACTAACTCAGGATGCCAACTTTGGGGTTGCATTTCCACATGGGCCAATAATCACCAACGCCGGGGCAGTCCACCAAACCATGGGTGGACCCCTAGGACAGCCGACACATCTTATTCTCGGATGCGCCACCACGGTGTATACTTGATTTCCTTTCGGACGAATCCCGCTGACGGTCAGATCGTCTTACTCTCGGATGCTCACCTTCAGCACGGGTGTGCTGGACCGGCAGGCAAGCACGACCATGCTGCCTGCTGAGCACGGGCTTGCTCAAATGCGCGCCCTGCTCTGGGTTTCAAACTAGAGTACAGACGTGCTCCTTGTTAAGCACGACCGTGCTCAATGGAGCGTGGCCGTACTGATCTGGGCAGAAAGGGTCAGGAACCCTTTCCCAAATCCTTGGGAAAGTTCACAAATTCAACATATTGACTTTTACTAATCCATTGATTATCAACTTCATTAATCTTAACTGTTCTTCATTAATATTCATGTCTTATCATCATGGGGAATTAATCCTTTAATCTTAGCTTCCTTATTAATGTTCCTCTCACACTATATTCATGTATTATGAACAACTGGGGAAACATCCCTTAATTATCATTATCATCGTTAACGTATTTTAACGTCTTAACATCATTGTTGGCATTAATATCGATCCTCAAAAATCAACACTCATAAAGAGCACAACACAACAACAACCAATAACATCATACTCATCATAATCATGGATTCACAACATCAACATGTTCAGTGGCGGAGCTTGACTCAATCTTTTGAGGGAGTCAATAATTAATTAATAGATACATATAAATTTCATATCTGTTGTGTAAACTATTTGCAGTTGTAGTGGTCTACTGCAATAGATTAACGCTCCTAGATTGGGTTCGAATCCCATTTATAGCTTTTTTGTTTGGCATTATTTGTGTAAAAGGTAATAAAATAGGAAAACGTATAGCATTGGATTCGAACCGTGACCCTTAACATATGCGGGAATGTAACATGGCCGCTGCGCTAACATGGACATTTGGATTCTACATGGCAAGCAAATATATATAATATAACTTTGTTACTATAATAAGTATATATATCAACAAAGAAAAAAAATATCTTGGGGGAGCCATGGCTCCTCCCTGTCATCAAGAAGATCCGCCCCTCAACATGTTTATAACAAAAAACATTGATCAATAATAACAGTCATGCTGGTCATCAACATCATAACAGTTAAGCATCATATAACAAAGAGGCATAAGGCATACAGACATGTTATCAAAGGAAAGGGTCATGGGTAGCTGTTGATCGATTGGCAAGTGTACCAAATTGTACAAGTAATAAAATGAAAGTAGAGTATCGTTCCCCCAACGAGGATTGTGATCAAGTATCTACGTAGCCTAGACGATCGATATTTGAACGAATGTATGTCATAGTTTCAAGAGATTTTATGAATTTTTGATTAAGAGTTGTCACAACAAATGAACGAATCAAGTAAAAATGAAGAATGAATTCAATATAGGCAAAAGCAGTTAGGTATCGAAATCCCTCAATTTTCACCTAATGTAACTTTGTTCAACCACAACTTCAATTCAATTCATTCAATTGACATTCAAGTCACCAATCTAGATTTATCCCTAATTCCTTAGGTGATAATCCTTTTGTTACCAATTAAGAACCCTAATTCCTTAGGTGATGCAAAATTAGCACAAACATTAGGCATTAGACTCACAAGAATGTATTGCAATGAAGATCTATTCCTAGAATCAACACCACAATAGTAATCAACTTCATTTCCAACTCAATAACCAATTTTCCAATTGTGAAATTAAATCTAACATCAATTCACGGTTGATCGATCCAAGAAAAGCATTAAGTATAGAAGATAATAATCAAACTGAACGAAATTACATTGAAATCACAGATCAAACATCATTACATCAAGATTCAATCAAGTTCATCCTAACCTAACCTAAGAGATCTAGAAACTCATAGTAAAAAGAGAAGAGATGGAAGAACTTGAGTAGGAATGAGTGGAGGAAGCCATGGAAGCTTCAAATCTTGTTCCCAAGCTTGAATCTCCAAAGAATGCAGAGAGAATGTGCTGCTCCAAGGTGAAATCACACTAAAAATGAGCCAAAGACCCTTTCAAATATGTCTAAACTCGTATTTATACAGTTCTGCGTTTCTACCAGCTCTGAGTGCCCCTAGCCAGCTCTGGGCGCCCCTCTGCTGCACGAAACTGCAGCTCGTTATTTTTGCATGCGCTGAGCATAGCACACCATCGTTGGGCGCTGGTTCTTCTGCTCCATCCTGGCGCTGAGCGTCGCTACACCAGCACTGGGCGCTGGTTCATGTCCTGCTCCTGCTGTTTTCTGTTTCTTTCGGAGCCGAGTGTCCGTTTCCAGAACTGAGCGTTGGACCTTTATTCCTACACATTTTCAACATCTTTCAAGTGTATTTTCATTACAAATTATGATTCTAACTATCAAAACTTTATTCATATGAATGTATGCATTTTCTAATCACTTTTCCTACAAATCCTAAGATTATTTACAACTTATTTCTATTTGAATTCACAAATTAACATATATTGTACATTCATCAGTAACCCTTCGTCTTAAGCTACCCCTAAGCCTACACACTAATACTATTCCTTCTCCCCATACTTGGTATGAAGATTCCTAAACGATAACGTTGGTAAACTAGACACGTTCACCAGAGCGGCTCGACGAGTTCCCCAAGCCTTGGCCAAACAAGAAGACAACCAATTAGTCTCTAGATCTAATAATAGAAAAGAGACTAGGAGAGAGGGAAGACAACGTTACCTCAAACTATACTAGCGCGCTACTCCTCTCCCAAAACTAGAGCAAGAACACCAAGAACTTCAAGGGGTTCAAGGGAAGAAAGAGGGAGGGGGTTTCTGCCACACTAGGATTGCCCAATGTGCCAAAATAGGGTTTCACACAAAAACCCTTGCGTTGCTGCCGCATATTTAAAGACCCAGACCTGAGCACGGGGGTGCTCACTTAGCGTCATCGAGACACTGTCTTACGTTAAGCACGGTCGTGCTCCCTAATGAGCACGACCGTGTTTGTGACTCAGACAGTCACAAGACGTGGCTAACAAGCACGGGCGTGCTGGACGTACATGAGCATGGTTGCAAGCTCCCTTAAAAGATGGCGGGTTGTTTTGATGGAACTTGTCCAATCCCCGAAACTTAGCTGGTCCATCGTTGTTGTTGTTCTGGTTCTGGCTTATGGCGTTGGCGAGCAGTGCCAAAGCATCGGCGATGACTTGGTCATTCCTACCTCTTCCAGCCATTGGTTCCTGCATTTACCCGAGACAACAGTTAAACACAGGGAACCAAGCAGGAAGGTCTAACGATTCTTAATACTAGAGTATCATTATCTATAACAAGTATAGATAATTCAAACAAAACACACAGAAGACTCGCAACAGACTCATACCACGTCCGGACAGGGACGAACTGCTTTGATACCACTAAATGTGACATCCTCTACCCCGCATGCATTCAAAAGCAATAACACATATATAAAAGAGAGAGAAAACATGCAAATATATATAATTATCAAAACCGAGAAGAGACTGCCGCATTGTAACATAACACGGAAATAACCAAAACATGTTTATAAAGAAAACATAACATAAAACAAAACCATAAACGAACCCAACCCCGATGTCACACTACAGAGCTGGTATAACCAATCTGATAAAACAATTCAAATACAACTGGAAACAACTAAACAACTACTGAAAACGGGAAATCCTATCTACGAGTCGCGGCTCCTCAGAGTCATTCCTCAACTTTCTGCACATCGACCTCTGCATAAACAATACATTGCACAAACAAGAAACATAGAGATAGGGAGTAAGAAACATATATTTGAATATAACGTCAATGAAGCAGTTAACAAGACGAGCATACATCAAACAAGCATGTTATATCAAACAGTAATATCATAACAAACATCCTCATATAACGTGTATGATATGAAATGCAGTTCTGCTCTACTCCTCTACTATGCACTTGGATCCAAACTAACTCAGGATGCCAACTTTAGGGTTACATTTCCACATTGGCCAATAAGCACTAACGCCAGGGCAATCCTCCAAACCATGGGTGGACCCCTAGGACAGCCGACACATCTTATTCTCGGATGCGCCACCACGGTGTATACTTGATTCCCTTTCAGACGAATCCCGCGGACGGCCATATCGTCTTACTCTCGGACAACATCCCTTACGTTGCACAACCTCCAATCAACATCTCCGATGCGTGAATGCATGGCAAATAACACACAACCACCACCTCTGCTTGGGACCATAGGCTACCCGAGTTTTATCACCGTCAACACCTGGACCACCAGGCCTTCGAGGATTATCGTTTAACGTTTCATCGTTAAGTCTTTTAAGCATCAACAACACTCTGGCCATTAAGCACCAGAGCTCAACACCTTGACCATCAAGCATCAAGGCCCCCTTGGAGCGGACACTAGGCTACAAAGGTACAACGTAACATCTTATCACTCGGAGCAGACACTGGGCTACCAAGGTACAACATCTTAACACTTGTCTTTTGGTCTTCATGTTCCGTTGGTATCTTATTAAGTCTTTTAAGCGTTTGGGGTGAAAACCCCTATTCCATTCATTCTGGTTCTGTTCTGCACAGGTGAGTGATAATTCCTCATCTTAATGGCATTTAGAGGGAAAACTGGGAATAAATTGGAGATTAATGAGCAAAAGAGGGCATTGAGTTGTGGCAATAATATAAATACTAGTAGCAGTTAGGATTATAAGTGATATACTTAAAATTGAATGAAATTGGACTTAATTGTGGTTTTCCTGTGCAGTTTTATTTGGCAAGGAATTTTATGGAAACTGGACATTTTCGCCTGGCGACAGAATCTCTCGCATGGCGGAATTTAGCTCAAAACAAGCCACTCCATTCTGTGCACTTTCACCTGGTGGTGTTTTTCTTTGCCAGGCGAAGACGGTTACCAGAAACATCTTTAAATAGCTGGAAAACAAATTTCAAAGGGTCTTTTGCCATTTTTTCAACCTCTATACGTGGGACCACACCAGAGGATCTCTCTCCCTCACATCCATGGATGAAGCAAGGCTTGGGAACAAGATTTGAAGGCTCCACGGATGAAGCATGTGTCTTTAGATTCTTTGATTAAGCTATGATGAATTCTATTAGATCTTGATGTAATTGAACTACTCTATAGATTTCTATTCAATTTCAATTCAATTCATGTTTCTAATCCTATGCTTATTGCTTTTCTATGCTTGATCACCATGGAATTGCCATAATGGTTTTGTATCACAACAGAAGTTGGTTATAGAATTAGATTTGGATTAGGAGCCATATGAATGCAGAGATCTAGGAATAGACTCTTGTTTATATGCATTCTTGATGAGTTTTTGATCTTAATGCTTCCAAATAATTGAGTACAACTTGAATGATAATTGATTGGTATTGGTAGTAATTGAAGGAGTAGGTAAGTTACATTGAGTGATAATTGAAAGATTCCTATGCCTAATCGTCTTTACCATTGAATTTCCATTTTCATCTGCCAAGTGTTTGTGTTAATTCTTGTGTGCTTTTGCTTTGTGTTTGCATGTTTGAATAATGTTGTTGACTGTCTTTTACCTTAGTTCATGCATTGTTCCAACTCAATTGTTCGTCCAAATGGCAATAAAATTGTAGTAGTTGGTAATTGAACACAATCCTCGTTGGGAACAATACTCTACTCACACTTTATTACTTGTCATGATTTGGTATACTTGCCAATTGACCAACAAGTTTTTGACGCCGTTGCCGGGGATTGTTGATTTCAATATCAACGAAGCAAAGGCATTACTAATTTGGACACTGATTTTTTGTTTTGTTTTGATTCTAATTTTAGTGATTGGTTTTCATTGTTATAATTCTTTACTTTGGATTCTTGTTTTGTGAGGAAAGTATCCACTACAGACCATGAACATCTTTGAAGCTACAGTTAGAGTTGATGTCTAAACAACATCAAGTCATGCAAGTGAAGGCAATGAAACCATTACATCCTACATGTGATTTCTGTGGTGAACACCATAAACCTGAAGATTGTGAGGCTAAATTCAATGCACAAGAGGAGGTTTATTACATGGAGAACCTCATGCGGGAACAAGATGCACAGCCTCACCATCAATCCAATGAGTTACAGGATAAAGCTTCCAACCTCGAAAATGTTTTAACTCAATTCATTGGATCTTCTCAAACCAATTTTTAGAACATACAAGCTTCAATCAAGAATCTTGAGATTCAAGTTGGGATGTTTCTTGAGCAATTGGTTGGCTTTGTGCAGAAAAAGATAGAATTAGTAAGAGAGCGGGAGACACGTGTTGGGGAAGTGGTTGAGCAAGAAGAAGTGCTTGTAAGAATGGAAAGTGAACATGACTCAAGGGAAATGGTGGAATAAAAACCAAAAGAAAGTTTAGTAGCAGTAGATAAAAAACAAAAAAAACAAAAATAGTGACATGAAAGAGAAGCCAAGGGTGAGGCATGAAGAGATTCATGTGGCTGAGACTCAACCCTTGGTGATTGAAGAGAAGAATCCCCTGCGAGATGATTTTTATGTGCTTCAAGAATGGGGGAACACATATCCCAAATGCCTAATTGTTGGAGCATGGGAACATTTTTTTTCCTATGCCAAATACATGGGATTGCTACCTAAAGGAAGAGAGCGGAAGGATGAAATTTTATTTTTATCATATTATCCACCCTAATGTGGAGACAAAGTGTCAAGCTACTGACGTTAAAGAAGCTCTTCTTGGGAGGCAACCCAAGCTTCTAAACTTTACTATTTTGTTTTATAAATTTTGGTTTGTTAGTTAGTTAGTTAGTTAGAAAATAAAAAGGATCAATACAATAAGTGAGGAATGAGAGTAAGTTTTGTGGAGAATTCCCAATTAAGATTGATTGAGTCTTTCATTGATTGCAGGAATGACATATAAATATGATCACAATATCATGCTCGTAAAGAAGGAAGAAAAGCAATCAGTCGAAAAATTGTCAGGGAGGACTATTGCTGTGCAGAAGACCAGTTTCGCCAGGCAAGACCTACCCTGCCAGGCGAAAATTTTAACAAAGTAGCCCAGATGTTCCATCGCAAGGCGAGACCAGATCTCTGTCAGGCGAAATTCGAAAATGAGATTTTCTGACTTCCATCGCAAGGCAAGACCAGATCTCCACCAGGCGAAATTCGAAAATGATATTTTCTGACACCTAAAGAACAACAGAATACCAAAGCATAAAAAAAATGCTCAGCCTCAACAAACCCACCCACAGATGAAGAGAAAGAAGTCTGACACCAACAAAGCACCACAGGAGTCCGCTAAGTTTCACTGGAGAAGTTTCCTAAACTTTATCTCTTTATTTGCACTTCAATAGGGTGTTAGGTTTGGAACTTTATTTTGCATGATTAATCTGAATGTTGTGTTGTTTTGTTGGTTACGTGATTAACCTATGTTGGTTGATCTCTGTGCATGCTTATTATACTATTGAACTGTCATGAATACGCTTTTATTTTGTGACTTCTTATGTGCATTCTTGGAACTGAAATTGAGTTGATGGGCAACCATTGTGGCAATTTTCCTTAACTTGGTCTTGCATGAGTCTTGAGTGCAAAGCTTTTCTTAACTCTCATTCCACCATGTGAGCGATTGAGCCAAACAGACTTTTTTTTTTTCATGTGTGCATCCACTGTATGTTTTCACTTTGCAGAACTTGACTTAGTTCTTAGATGTTGGTGCTTGCATGTTCCACACACTAAGGCATTTTCTACTTGTCATAGCTCGTGCCAAATAAACCACCCAATGATTTTATCACTTGCAAGCCACTTGAGACTGTAACCCATTTTTTTGTACTTGAACCTCATTACAAGCCAATTACCAGAAAAACCATTATCCTAATTACTTGGAGTTAGGTATGAGCCATTTCATGACAGTTCTTGGCAACATACTAAGTTTGGGGTTTCTTGAGGGCAAGCAACGTTTTAAGTTTGGGGTGGATCATGGATGTACTGTGTCCTGTGTACTTTTGTTGTGTACTGTTGTAATGTTGTGAAAAAATGAAAGAAAGAAAAAACAACAAAAACTTCTGCTGTGTACGGTTGTAATGCTGTGAAAATAAAAACAAAAGGAAAAATGAGATGAAAGAAAGAAAAACGAAAACAATAGAAGAAAAAAGAAAGAAAGAAGTGGTACAATGAGCATCAGAAAAAAAAAAGAGAAATGAAAAAAAAAGGGATTGCGTGCACTAGGAAAAAAAAGTAAGTTTATCATTGGATAAAGTGGTAGGAAAAAATGTTTTGTCCTAAAGGTGCTTTGAATGATTGTATAGGGAATTTTGTTGCAATATGTTGAGGTTGGTTAGAGACTGTCATGAGAAGGATCATTCTTATGTCCAAGATTAGAAAAGCCACTTCCCAAATTTTCACATACCCTTACTCAAGCCCCATTATAACCTGTAAAGACCTCTTTTAGTGTGTGTGCACATGTATTGCATTATTCATCTTGAGAAACTCTGTCAAGCCTATGATAAAGTGGTTGCATGTGGTGTGAATGAGTGATATAACAGCCCTAAACACATGAGTGTGAGTTAAACAGATTACCATTTGAGGATGAGTGAGAAGAGCTGAGCACAATTGATGAGTTCAAGACTATTTTACTGTGAATTGCTTATTCGGGAAGTTGAAAGCAAAAGAGTAGGTGATTTGAGTGTGCATAATTGTTGCAAATTTTGGTCGTGGTCATGATAGTGATATGGTTGATTGGAATGTGCAGAGTGATAATCAAACTCATGGTTAATCACTCCAACCCCTAGATTGTATTGGGTGTTTACTTGAGGACAAGCAGATTGCTAAGTTTGGGGTTGTGATAATTCCTCATCTTAATGGCATTTAGAGGGGGAAACTGGGAATAAATTGGAGATTAATGAGCAAAATAGGGCATTGAGTTGTGGCAATAGTATAAATATCGGTAGTTGTTAGGATTATAAATGATATACTTAAAATTGAATGAAATTGGACTTAATTGTGGTTTTCCTGTGAAGTTTTACTTGGCAAGGAATTTTGTGAAAACTGGACATTTTCGCCTGGCGGTAGAATCTCTCGCATGGCGGAATTTATCAAAACAAGCCACTCCATTCTGTGCACTTTCGTCTGGCGGCACTTTTCTTCGCCAGGCGAAGACGGTTACCAGAAACATCTTTAAATAGTTGGAAAACGAATTTCAAATGGTATTTTGCCATTTTTTTCAACCTCTATACGTGGGACCACACCAGAGGAGCTCTCTCCCTCACTTCCATGGACGAAGCAAGGCTTGGGAACAAGATTTGAAGACTTCGTGGATTTGATTCTCTTCTTTATCATTTCTTCCATTATTTTCTAGCATGTGTCTTTAGATTATTTAATTAGGCTAGGATGAATTCTCTTAGATCTTGATGTAATTGAACTACTCTGTAGATTTCTATTCAATTTCAATTCAATTCATGTTTCTAATCCTATGCTTAATGCTTTTCTATGCTTGATCACCATGGAATTGCCATAATGGTTTTGTATCACAATGAAAGTTGGTTATAGAATTAGATTTGGATTAGGAGCCATATGAATGCAGAGATCTAGGATTAGACTATGGTTTATATGTATTCATGATGAGTTTTTGATCTTAATGCTTCCAATTAATTGAGTACACCTAAGGAATTAGGGTTTTAGTTAAGAGGAAAGGGGTTTTTAACCAAGGAACTGGGATTAACCTAGATTATTGAACTTGAATGAAAATTGATTGGTATTGGTAGTAATTGAAGGAATAGGTAAGTTACATTGAGTGATAATTGAAAGATTCCTATGCCTAATCGTCTTTACCATTGTATTTCCATTTTCATCCGCCAAGTGTTTGTGTTAATTCTTGTGTGCATTTGCTTTGGGTTTGCATGTTTGAATAATGTTGTTGACTGTCTTTTACCTTAGTTCATGCATTGTTCCAACTCAATTGTTCGTCCAAATGGTAATAAAATTGTAGTAGTCGGTAATTGAACACAATCCTCGTTGGGAACGGTACTCTACTCACACTTTATTACTTGTCACGATTTGGTTTACTTGCCAATTCACCAACAGTGAACACGGGCGTACTGACCCTCAGCACGGGCGTGCTGGACCTGCAGGTAGGGATGTCAACGGGGCGGGCACGGATATTGGTTGCCCGCTACCCGCTCCGTTGGATAAAAAATCTACCCGTACCCGCCCCGTACCCGCCCCGTACCCGCACGGATACCCGCTTAACGGGTTCTTAACGGATTCGCAGGTTTTCACGGGTATCCGCGGATATCCATGGGTAGTTATGAAAAACAAACAAATCTTTTTTTTAATTAAAAAAAATACAAAACTTAAACAAACCACCACATTAATATCTTCCGATATTTGAACAAAATAGCATCTACAAATTAATACATCACGCTCAAAATATCCATTAAACAACACAATAGATGAAAATTATCTAGGAAATGATATAAGGACTTTGAGAGTAGATATATATAATAAAGGGTATTATAGTAATTAAGTAACGGGTGCGGGTATCCGCGGACACGGATAGTGTGATACCCGCCCCCGCTCCGTTTATAGACGGGTATTGGAATTACCCGTTTATTTTACCCGCGGGTACCCGTTTAACTACCAGTCCCGTGCCCGTTGCGGGTTTTATCCGCGGGTACGGATAAAATTGCCATCCCTACCTGCAGGCAAGCACGGCCGTGTTGCCTGCTGAGCATGGGCTTGTTCAAATGCGCGCCCTGCTCTGGGTTTCAAACTGGAGCACGAACGTACTCCTTGTCAAGCACGGTCGTGCTCAATAGAGCGTGGCTGTACTGATCTGGGCAGAAAGGGTCAGGAACCCTTTCTCAAATCCTTGGGACAGTTCACAGATTCAACCTATTGGCTTTTACTAATCCACCGATCATCAACTTCATTATTCTTAATTGTTCTTCATTAATATTCATGTCTTATCATCATGAGGAATTAATCCTTTAATCATAGCTTCGTTATTAATGTTCCTAGAACACTCATTAATCAATCCTAGGGTCTTTAACTAAGCCTATGAACATAACCTTAACTCTCACACTATATTCATGTATTATGAACAACTGGGGAAACATCCCTTAATTATCATTATCATCGTTAACGTATTTTAACGTCTTAACATCATTGTTGGCATTAACATCCTAAATAATCAACACTCATAAAGAGCACAACACAAAAACAGCCAATAACATCATACTCATCGTAATCATGGCATCACAACATCAACATGTTTATAACAAACAACATCGATCAATAATAACAGTCATGCCAGTCATCAACATCATAACAGTTAAGCATCATATAACAACTAGGCATAAGGCATATAGACAAGTTATCAAAGGAAATGGTCATGGGTAACCCTTCGTCTTATGCTACCCCCAAGCCTACATACTCATACTATTCCTTCTCCCTATACCTGGTATGAAGATTCCTAAACGATAACATTGACAAACTAGACACGTTCCCCCTAGCGGCTCGACGAGTTCCCCAAGCCTTGGCCAAATAAGAAGACAATCAATTAGTATCTAGATCTAATAGTAGAAAAGAGACTAAGAGAGAGGGAAGACAACGTTACTATACTAGCGCGCTACTCCTCTCCCAAAACTAGAGCAAGAACACCAAGAACTTCAAGGGGTTCAAGGGAAGAAAGAGGGAAGAGGTTTCTACGACACTAGGATTTCCCAATGTGCCAAAATAGGGTTTCACACGAAAACCCTTGCGCTGCTGCCTCCTATTTAAAGACCCAGACCCGAGCACAGTCGTGATCCTTGCTGAGCACGGGCATGCTCACTTAGCGTCATCGAGACGTGCTCCTGCGCTGAGCACGATCGCGCTCCTTAATGAGCACGGTCGTGCTTGTGACTCAGACAATCACAAGACGCGCCTAACAAGCACGGGTGTGTTGGACATGAGCATGGTTGTGCTCATGTACCAGAAAGGGATTTTAAGCCTAAAAATCCCACTTAGCCCTCCAACAACAAAACTAAGTTAAGCCCTAAGGCTTAACCAAACAAACAAGGCACTCACAGAATAACTTAACGGAAAACGGGGTGTTACAACAAACCCATACGTATGTTTGAATTTTTTCCCTCTGATCTAAAGACAATTCAAGTCCTTTAATTTGAACCTATAAATTATATCTACAAATTTAGACAACAAAAACTAAAGCAACAAGTATTCAATTACTAAGTTGTTTTTTTAAAAAAGTATTCAATTAAGTTATAATTGAACATGTTTTTTTTTATATATAAAATAAAGTTTAGATTGGAGGAAAGCACGTCCCCTTGTAAGGTCAGGGAATACCATCAACCTCAGCGACGATTTATAGTGGAATTTACATATTGCCTACCAATAGAGGAGATCTAGGAATCGAGCCCAAGTCACAGCTAGTGTGAGCGGAAGGCTTTAACAGATGTGTAAACCCTGCTGGCTGATTAAACACGTTTTAATGTCAAAAGACCATTTAGACATTCATAATGGAATAATCTAAATTGATTGAGTATTCACATTTAATTAGTCAAATCAATCTACCAAAACGATTAAATTTGACAATTTCACAGCGAAAATACACCTTCCGCTATACGTCAATTAAAAAAAAAAAAAAATTATGGATCAAATTTTAACAATTTGAATCCTTAAAATCAAACTGTATATATCGACTCTTTAGAGGATTTTCACATGCACACAGCGGGTCAAATTTACACTATTTTAATTTGAAGAGTCAAGTTGTTGGAATCTTAATTAATAACAATATTTTTTTTTGAAGTTAAGTTGCTTATATTTAAATTCACTATTGATGCTGCAACATTCAATTTTTATCCCTAATTAGCTAATCATGAGGTATGACTGAATTAGCAAATTCTGTTTTATTATTATGTGGTAAGCTTTTTGTGACCAGAGCAAAGAAAGAGCATGAAAACATATCATGCTCCCTTTTTTTAAAGGAGAATGTTAACAAGTGTCCTTAGGACATTTTTTAAGGAAACAAGAATGAAAAATTTGTATGTAAATGATGTATTTAACATTTCGAAAAGTGTAACATTTAGTTTTTCAATACAAACACTAGTGCAGAAAAGGGTTTTAACGTTGGTTAAAATTGACCTCTAAAGTCGGTTTTAAAACCGATGTTTAAACGGGCGATGTTGTAAATTGGAACTTTGGACATCGGTTTTAAAACCGATGTTAAAAGTGTAGTTTAGACATCGGTTCTCAGATAAAACTGATGTCTATAGTGCTCATTCAACAAAAAAAAAAATGTAAGTAAAACAACACTTTAGACATCGGTTAAAATATATAATCGATGTCTAAAGTGCAGTTTAGACATCGGTTTTAGAAAAAATCAATGTCTAAAGTACTCATTCAACAAACAGTTTCAACAGAATACAACTTTAGACATCGGTTAAAAGCTAGAACCGATGTCTAAAGTGATGTTCGACTTGTTGAATGAGCACTTTAGAGATCGGTTAAAACTAGAACCGATGTTAAAACTGCACTTTAGATATCGGTTCTAGCTTTTAACCGATGTCTAAAGTGCTTCTATTCTGTTTTTAAAAATAAATAATACATGACTTTTAACATCGGTTTTGATAATAACCGATGTCTATAGTGTCTTTTTTTTTTTAAATAACTAGTTTACATTAGTTACAATCATTTCCCCTGTTTCAGTGTTACATCCAGATCATTCCCAGTAAGCTAACAGAATCTAAATATTCTTAGCATTGAATCACTTATACAACCAAAACACGCTAAATTAATATACTATATTGATTACGAACGATACGTACACTTCAATTACTTTCAGAGCTAAATATGTAATAATGTTGCAAATAGTATAAACTGAACAATATGAAAACAAAGATACTTAGAATCCAAAAAAACTAACTAGTACATGATATGTTATAGATTTCAAGTCAAAATATATATTAGTCAAAAAACTAACTAGTATATACATGATATGTTTATAAACGGGAAACACAAACTATGATTGGTACACTTCAAAAAAAAGGTTGCCCAACGCCACCTTATGTCAATAATGTCCCCTGGAGAGAATGGAGTCGGACTGTCGAACATCTACACGTTCAATTGGACATAAGATTAATCTTATAAGTAATCAACTAAAATAAAACATAACTAATCTATAATTAATTGTTACAACTAATTGTGTTACTAATTAGTTACCTCATGCCATCTTTCAGTAATACCGGTGGAGACAATTTCGAGCATGCACTTCATCACGTAATATCCACACTCCCATCGGCCACATTGTCTACGAGACTACAAATGAAACCAAATTTGAATATAAGAAATTAAACACAAAGTAATAACTATTGTAAACTGCACTTGAAGCATTTGTAGTAATAAACATCTTACGTTAGGAATAATCCACCTAATAGGCCTACGCCTTTCACCACCCAAAATGCGGCTCGCGTCCAGAGAACTATCATAAGAAAATAAACATTAATTAAAGTATATATTATAAATTTCAGATAAATAAAACAACTTGATTACTGATTAATTAAATGCTTACGTTTCAATAAAGGTCTTGAGATCATTCGCCGGCTTCCTTCCCACCTAGCAGAAGAAGACCACGACATTCACACAAGGATATATGATCAATAATTGCCAGTGTTCACTGCATTTGCGAAACAGTTAGTGACAATATATAGTTATAATTAAATAATAACTTGTAAACTTGTACTTACTCCTTGAGGTAAGGCGCAAGGTAGCACCGATGATTGTCTCGAGCAAGTATAGAGCGTATGTTCGCGACCGTGTCTTCTAATAGAATGAAATCTTCACCCTGAATGAGAATAAGGTCAATGAACCCATACACGGAGAGGTTGCCCTTATCAAGACACAGGCGATGCAAATACCTAAGATATTGATAAAACATGTTAATTATAATATTTAAAATTTAATTAGTTAAGTTACAAATATAATGTACTTATGTGCACCATAACGAGATGTTCACGGTGCTAACCATTTCACCCTCAAGAGCCATCTCCATAATTTCCCTCCCTTAGATATACAAATGGTCATTACACCTGCCATCATGTTCCAACTTTACATAAGCTGCAGTCGACCCCATGGTCACAACCTCTACAGCCAGACATTTTAAAACATCATGAGGATCCCCTTTGTCGATCCCCTAAACAACAAACAACAAACACAAAACATTAGTGATCACAGTTAAGTTATTTCATTTGTAATTAATTGAATGATTAAATGAATACCTTAGCAGGAGCAGACTTCTCGGGTCTTCTCGGATCCGACCTTTTAGGCTGAACAACTTTTCCAACATCTTAAATAAAAAAAAACATAAAGCAGTAATTGTAAACACAAGTAATTGAATACCTCAGATGCAACAAAAAACCTGATCAATCTTCTTGGTCAAGGGATGAAGTTACTGGGGACCTCGCCCACTGTTTGAACCTCCTCAGTGGGCACAGGGACTCGAGCATCAGCATCTCGAATATCTTCAACCTGCACCCTCACCTAATCATCCGCTAATGTACGGTGGTGTATGGTATCCGCCAAGTTGTGTGCCCTCCCCAATGCCACTAAGCGGCGATCATGATGATCATCAACATACAACTCACACATATCAGGATCCTCCTCCTCATCATCATCAGGCTGATGAGGAGGATCACATGAGCCTTTAGTGCTCACATGGCCAGAGGGTTGGACATCTGTGTTTTGTATAGACATACCAGCCAAAGATGCTAGTTGCTGGGAAAAATGTTGGGTAATCTCCTGTCTAAGCTCATTTGCAATCTCCCATTTTAACCGTTCTCTATATGCATCATCATCCCTGTGGCGTCGGTGTGAAGATGAACCATGGTATTGGCGAATGTCAATGCCCCGTCCAACACCAATCACACGGCCCGAGTGGTCTTGTTTACCGATGGCAGTAGCTAAGATATCCTGTCGGCTTTCAGGAACAAAGGTTCCTTGAGTGACCTGTTTGTCCAAGGCATACTATAACAAATAGAATATTACGTCACATTACAATTAGGTAACATTGTTAAAATCACAATTAGAATTAAAACTATACTTACAATCTTCTCAGCTACTTGGCGTGCCTCCTCTGATGTATATTGTCCCGTACTTCTTTGTCGAGCTCTCTTCCATGCACGATGGTGCGGGGGTGGAGGTGGATCAACAACTTCTGGACGATTTTCAGCGGTAGGATCATCCTGAGATGCTTCTTCCTGACGTCTTTTCTTTTCCTCTTCCACCATTGTCATGCTAAATATCCCCCACGAGACAATATATGGGAGTGGAGATTCTTACTTTAGATTTTCTGCCCCTTTTTCCTCTTCTCTTGTTATAAATAAAAGACATTTAAATTATACAAGTAAATTAATAAGATTAATTAAATTAATTAAATTTAGAGACAACTCAATTAAGTTAACCTGAAATCTGGGATCATGTCGGCTCTGAACAAAGCGATCCCACGTCTCCTTGTCAAGAAACGGGAACACCTCAAGTGGGTTCTTCCGACTCAAATTGAATATGTAGTTTCTGCCTAGGTCCGTCTTAAATATCCTACTTTATCAAACGCCTCCTCATATTCTTGGTATCCGGCACGTCAAAGGTGGGCTACATTAACACCAAGAAACCAAGGAATTAGTGTACGATATTAATAAGATTAAAATAAAATAGATACCAACAAAGAGTGTAAAAGTATAGATACCAGAATACTATCCCATATCTGATCCTTCATGCCCTCCGGTACATTTTTCCAATTCTCAATAAGTATACTAGGCTTGTTTCGAGTAAGGGTCCCCACAAAACTGTTAAGTTGATAGGCCATTGGCCCTATAGGATTGAGGTCACGATCAAACTCGATTCTTATCCTTTGACCACTTACACGGTGGTCAAGTAGTAAGGTTCTCCCATAACCCTTCCTGATGATCATCACGAGTGGCATGTACATCATCCACTTCATTTTCCTCATTGAAAGTAGGCACCCGTGTTGAGAAAGAAGGAGTATCGGAAATATCAAGAGTTGAATCTTGATTTTCCTCACTACCATTTGACATGTTTTTTCCATGGAGAACCACTTACCACTTTTTGTTAGAAGGATCACGGATATAAAACACTTGTTTTACTTGGGATGCCATGAAAGGCTCTTCTTTATAACCACCTTATCAAGGTCCACCAATTTGAATCCTAACTCATCGGTTTGTACACCATTGTTACTGTCGACCCATTTACATTTAAAAACAGGCACTCTAAATTTCGTGTAATCGACCTCCCAGATCTCTTCAATTATTCCAAAGTACGATACGGATGCCATAACAGGGTTTGTATCTTTTGAACTCGAGAAATGTATGGACTCAGCCACGACCATAACCCCACTGTTTTCCACGGTACTTTTGTCATCCTGGGACTTTGTATAGAAGGAAAACTTATTGATATCGTACCCACTCTAGCATATGACATCAAAGTTAAGCCCATGTGCTAGCCATTTTAATGTATCAGAAGCAGTACCATCCTTTGCAATTTTTTCTTTAAACCAGTTCAAGAAAGTCTTATTATGCTTGTTTAAACACCATTTTTCATTCATGCGAGGGTAAGTTTCATTGATGATGCTTTTGTGCTCACATAAGTATGGTTCAACCTCATCGGTGTTATTCAATATATACAAATATGCTTGAAGCACTTCCTCTCGATCCATGCTCTTAACAGTAATACCTCGTGTACCCTTACCATCATATCTTCCTTCATGACGGGACTTCAAAAGCCCTACAGGTTCCGCTTTTGACATGTAGTATGTACAAAACTCAATAGCTTCTTCTGCAACGTACCTTTCAATAATATATGCTTCATGACAGTGTGGATTCTTCATATACCCTTTCAAGATCTTCATGTATCGCTCAACCCGGTACATCCACCTTAAATAAACGGGACCACACAATCTAATCTCCCTCACTAGATGAACAATCAAGTGAACCATGATTTCAACAAATGAAGGGGGAAAATACATCTCCGATTGGCACAAGATAATGGCTGCCTCATTTTCCAAGTCATGCAACTTTTGAGTGTCAATGACCTTGCTACATATAGCATTGAAGAATAAGCACAACCTAGTAATGGCATGTCTGACTTTTTTAGGCAAGATGTCACGAATGGCCACCGGTAGTAGTTGTTGCATCAAGACGTGGCAATCATGAGACTTTAAGCCAACTAATTTGAGATATTTCATTGACACAAGTCTCTTGACATTTGAAGAGTAACCCTGTGGCACTTTGACGCCCCGTAGACACTCACAGAAACTTCTTTTCTCTTTTTTTGATAAAGTATGACATGCTTGGGGCAAATAAGTCTTCTTACCCCCCACTTTATGTGGAGCTAACTGCTCTCGTATACCCATCGCAACTAGATCCAGACGAGCATTCACGCCATCATATGTCTTGCCCTAAATGTTGAGAAGCGTTCCGATTAAACTGTCACACACATTTTTCTCCACATGCATCACATCAATACAATGTCTTTCATCGAGCTTGCACCAGTATGGAAGATCAAAGAAGATCAACCTCTTCTTCCATATGTTATTCTCACTAGCCCTCTTTTGGGCCTTCCCATAGATAACATTAATGTCCTTCACAAGTTCATAAACTTGCTCTCCAGTCAAGGCCACCGGAGCAATTTCATTATCCGGAAGTCCATTGAAAGTTTTTCTCAATCTACGATAAGGGTGATTACGTCGGAGAAATCTCCGATGCCCAAGGTAAACTGTCTTCCTTCCATGTTGCAGTTAATGGTAGCATGTGCCTTCTTCACATATTGGACATGCTTTATGCCCCTTAACACTATACCCTCACAGGTTCCCGTATGCTGGAAAGTCATTGATGGTGCAAATAACATAACATGCATTTTGAAAGTCTCACGGCAATACCCGTCGATCACATCAACGCCTTCATCCCACAACATTCTCAAGTCTTCAATCAAGGGACTCAGATAAACATCAATATCATTTCCTGGCTGTTTTGGACCCGAAATCATCATACTTAACATAATGTATTTGCGCTTCATGCACAACCAAGGAGATAGGTTGTAAATTACCAGGAGAACAGGCCATGAACTATGAATACTACTTAAGTTTCCATATGGATTCATTCCATCAGTAGCAAGTCCAAGCCCGAGGTTTCTGGGCTCATTGTCGAAATCCGGAAACAAACTATAAATTCTCTTCCATTGTAAAGAATCAGCCCGGATGGCGAAGCTGTCCATCACATTTCCTCTCATCTGCATGCCATCTAATGTTCTTTGCATCATTTACATTAGCAAACAATCGCTTGAACCGCGAAATTACTGGAAGATACCATAACACCTTCGCAGGAGGACCCTTGGTGACCACATCACAACTAGAATCGCCATCCTTCATTTTGTAACGTGATACCCCACACCTGGGGCACTCGTGCATCTCTTCGAACTCTTTCCTGTACAATATGCAATCATTGGGGAATGCATGTATTTTCTTATACTCCATACCCATCGAACACAATATCTTCTTCGCCTCATAGTTTCAAGACGATAATGTGTTACCTTCTGGAAGCTTGTCTTTCAACAACCCAAGCAATTCAGTAAATCTTTTATCACTCCACCCATTTATCGCCTTCACATTGAACAATCTTAACACCGCTGACAACCGTGTGAAATTAGTGCACCCCGGATACAAAGCCACTTCCGCATCACTGCACAAAGTATCATACACATGTGCTCGCTGAAAAGACTCTTGCCCAATATCACAGATCATGTTCTCTAGTCCATCGTCCATATCTACGTCATCAGCTTCCTCTCTATGCGACACCCTTGGCCTGTCTAACAATTCACCATGACATATCCATATTATATAACTCTTGCAAACCCCCTCACAAATAAGAGGCTCCCGTATCTCCTCAGCTTCTAGTCGTCTCTCATTCAAACAGTTAACACAAGGACAATAAAACCTTCTGTCGCTACTATCAGGAGCATTTGTTTTTGAAAATTGTAGAAAATCTTACACTCCATTCTCATGCTCATCACTTGTCCGTCTAGCATTCATCCAACTGCAATCCATGACTACAACAATAACTTTGTATTTAGGCCCAGATCTTCATCAACTACTTCTTATGACAGGGTATGGCCCTATCCCATTCAAGAATAAACTTTTTCAACATTTGGTTAACAGTTAGTCCTTAACTCTCAAGCTTATACTTGACGAAATTTCTGCAGCATTTTCCATCAGTCTCCGTCATAAAAGACTTGAACGCGGTGAAAAACACCACGATAAAGTATACACTCGGAGAACGAAAGGAAATGCATCAGACAGAACTTTCATCAAGTATATGAGAATCAATGAATAACTATTTTAATCGAATGAAGAAAAAGTTTTTCCCCAAACTGTCCAACATGGACAATTCAAGATTCAATACAATGAGTGGTACCTTAAACAAGTACACATATGCTCATTAATATTGAATCTCAAACTGGAAACTAAGGCTTTACTAATTAATTAACACTAAAAAAATAATAAAACACTTCAATCCCTAAGTTAAAGCAAACAAAAATCAAAATAGAATAATAGAGAGGAGAAAGCTTATCGGGTGTAGGAAGAACACACAAATGGGGAAACGAAATCCTAAGTGTCAAATAATCAAGAAACCCTGAAAGAAAGAAGCTAAAGCTAATTGAACAAAGCCAAAAGTTAAGGGTACACAAAAATCACAACGATGAGAAAATAAAGACTTTTAACTAACCGTCTTGGGACATCTTCTCTTGATTTAAAATATTTCAGTTTATATGAACCCTTCATTTATTTTTTATTGTCAGCATGCCATTACAAAAGTGATAGGTTTCAAAATGACCCTACCTTAGCCAAACATATTTTTACTATTACAAGACTAATTAATATTATTTCCAACAATTAATCAAGTAACTAAATCTTAGTGATGATGCACCCATCCCACCGATTGTGAAAAATTATAATTCTCATTGCAATCACCATTTGATAGTTAATGTCGAATTTATATAACATGGTTTAGGGTCATCATTTATGAGCATCAGTTAACTTTAAATAATTGTAAAGGTACCATTATGTTGTTGATTATCATCTCAAGGCAATTGGCAAATGTCATCAAATGAACTTCAAATTAACATAATCCTTTACTGCTAAATAGGACTGTATAAGGTGAAGGTTTCAAATTACCACCATGAAGGTAAAGCATAGATTACAAAGATTTCTCCCTATACGGAGACGGATATGTGACTTATCTAATGGCAATAAACTAATTTTAATTTAAACAAGGGGAAATAACTTAACCCCCTCTATTTTGCCTTTAACTTCTAACTAAGGGGTAAATAGTTCCCCTCCTTAACATAGTTAAACGTCCATACAAGGGAGAGTAACTCCCTCACCATTCCATTTTCTTCCTTCCTTCCTAATCACTAAAAACTGGTAAACATAGCATAACTGTACTAAAGAGAAATGGTGTTGTTTAGCTTTCCCAGACAAACCTCATCTTTCATTTCATTCAAGCAGCAGTTTATGAATCTTGCTCAAGTACTTCACAGATGAAACAATAAAAGAAGGAAGTCAAACAGGGCATTGAAAAATCATGATCCAACTCGACTAAAACATCATCTACCAACCTAAAAATTATGAGAAACGGGATATGGTAGAATTTCAGCAAAACAACAAATATTGAATTGCAATAAACCGATGATAGTGACTTTCTCCATCATAAAAGAGTTATGTATAGTTGAATCTGTTCTGCACTTCTAAACTAATGATGGTAGAATGTCAAGCAGATATTCTCACAATGTTACTCAATGACGGATTGGAGAACACCAGCTCCAACAGTTTTCCCTCCTTCTCTAACAGCAACAAAATCTGTTTTGCACTTCTATACTAATGGTAAAATGCAGAGTCTTTCAACCCTTCTAATATTGGCAATAAACATGAAAATAGAGTGTTGGGTACCTGAAAGACGCAGGGCGTGCTTAGCGGAGGCGGATGGCAGGGAGCGAGGCGGTGGGCAGCGGCGAACAACTCTCAGAGTTAGAGATTGTGAAGTGGCGGAGGGCACGGATCCAAGCGAGGTGGATGGCACGGAGCAAGGCGGTGGGCAGCGGCGAACAACTCTCAGAGTTAGAGATTGTGCAGTGGAGTTAGGGTAAAACGCACAAAACGTATGCACGCGGGATGTCACTTGGTGTTCAGGAGAAGACGGTGATGGGTCACTTACTTGCGAGGGTTTAGGTCTGGGAGAAGAAAAAGGCACGGGTGAGATGGTTTTGGAAGAAGGAATGGAGGGAATGAATCAAAATAGGTTTTAAGCTAGACATTGTTTGACAAATAACCGATGTCCAAAGGTAATAGCAGGACTCTGCCAGAAATTTACACATCGGTTAATCTAAAAACCAATGTTTTTTCTTTCAATTTTCCACATCGGTTTTTAAAACCAACCGATGTTAAAAAAGTTAAGACATCGGTTAATTAGTGAATTGATGTTAAATGTTTACATTTAATTTCAAAATTAATTTTTCCTTTTATTTTTAGACATCGGTTTTAAAAAATAACCGATGTCAATTTTTTTCAAATCGGTTATTTAAAAAACCGATGTTAAAAGTTTTGAGATGAATTTTAAAAATGTCACCGCCTCGTTTTATACATGTGTTTTAAAGAAACCTATGTTAAATCTCTTTTATGTACCAGTAGAATTTTCCTTTTGTGGATTCTTAAATCAATATCCTTAGGACATTCGTTAACAAGCTATTTTTAAAAATAACATAATAAAAAACAAAAGAAACTCAAAAACCTTATACAGCGGGGGAAGAAAATGTTAGATGGATACTAATTGTTAAATGCTGCTCGAACCTCGAACTATTGTTCTATCTCACTCGTTGAATGGGGTTTACGACTTTGGAGACTTTGATCGAAAGGAAATGCTATACTCCACCTAGTTACACGTGTAAAACTCTGAAAGTTGAAAATCTGATTTTTAAATGAAATTGGACCACATTGGTTCGTAAAGTTTCTAATTGAAGCCACCCTTTTTCCAGTTTTCCTCCACAATCTTCCCTTCCCCACCCGAGGCAAAGACAAAACAATGATTTTCCTAACGAGTGTCGACATTATTTAAGAATTCCAGTAAAAGTAAGTTTTTACTGAAAAATCAAAAATAATATTTATCAAAATATAGCATGCATCACTTCTCAATTATTTTTTTATTGATTTCTTAATCAATATCCTTAAAAAAACACTGATAAGTATTCTCCTAACAATAATGTTACATTATACTTGAATTTATATATTTTCTCTTCGACTTATTATTTCTGGATAAGAAATAAATAGTATATATATTTTGAAAAATTAAGTATAATATTCTTCTTCTTTTTTGTTACAAGGCGGGGCTTAGAGCCCAAGAACAAGACTAAACTCTAACTAGGTGAGGGTATGGAGAGCTCCGAAACATCACCCAAAAAGATGGATTACAAGATCAGGAGGAGGAAGGTGAAATTCTTTAAACCCAAAGTCTTGTTGTATGCTTTTGTTAGCAAGGAGGTCTGCACATTGGTTGCCTTCACGCATGGTGTGGTTGAGGATTAGTTCCCATTCTCTGCCCATGAGATCGTGGATAATCCGAATTAGTTGGCTGCACCCAGGACCAGAAGGAGGTTTTTTGAGAACTTGAATTATAGTTTGAGAGTCACTTTCTATAGATTTCCCATGATTCTGCCGTGTATGCGGAGCATGTACCTATGCGATACATGAATCCAGTGATCCATTCACCCTTTTCATTGCGGATAAGGCCACCACATCCAGCATTCCCTGGATTTCCTTTTGCTGTCCCGTCTGTATTGATTTTTATCCACCCCATCGGAGGTAAATTCCACCTGATATCTACCCAAGAGGGTTGTCGGGCAGTATTGGCAATATTAATGTGGCTAGCCTTCAGGATTTGGGCTATAAAACGAAGGATTATTTCTTGAGGATTTGTGGGGAATACAAAATCGTCTTTGAAGATTTTACGACATCTCCATTTCCAAAGGAGCCAACAGGTAACTCTAAATTTGAGATTCCAGAGGGAGGTTCTAGCTGGATTCTTTCTTCCAATATCTTCTCAAGTGTAGTTTAAAAGACAGTCTTAAGATTCCAAGAGAAGAAATCTGCGATTTTGTCATGGCTCACCCAATTGACCCAAATCAGAGAGGCAGTTGGGCAATCTCTCGATACATGCAGCACAGATTTAGAAACACCGGGGCAGCGATAACAATCAGGGGAAGAATTGGACCATTTGCTTCTATATGATGATGTCATGATTTTATTATATAATAAATGCATAAGTTCCTCCTAAAAGCTTACTTTTTTTTTTTTTCTTATTCAATATCCTTAATATATTAATTAATATTTATCCTTAACTTAACAACAAAGCAAACAACGTGACGTGAGGGGGATAGATGCAAGAGAAGATAATTGTTGAATGTTGAGTGCGTATAGTCCTGACGTCGTGTGTATATAAGGAGGGTGTTTGCAGATAGGTGAGTGCTTCCGTACCCACAATAATTTTGGGGTATGGAACGGGTTTTTGTTCCCTGCTTTGCAGTGAGCACCAGTAGGTGTTCCTGACTTAGTTTGGGCTGTTGGATCCAGATTCTTGTTGATCTATCCATTCATTTAGTTTTCCAATTAAAATTTTTATTAAATCTATCTTTCTTTCGTATTCTCTACAATCACAGTATTCACAATGATATTACAGGTGTTTATTACATGTATCAGTGGCTTCATATTTTAATGCTTGTATTAAATCTTTTAGTCTGGATTGATTGGTTAAATCTATCATACTTAAATAGTGAACAAATTTTTCTATGTATAGAGTGCTCATTAATAATTAGCTAGTAATTAGCTCTGATACCAATTCGGTACCACCCTATTAATTCCCAGGTAGTGGTAGTAATTAGGCATAATCTGGATGATTATTTTTATGCATAATTTGGGTTACTAATAATTCATACCCATAATCCATTATTTCGCCATCTAATTCTATTATTTCTTCGATTAATATTTTTCTTTCTTCCTCACAAAAGGCCAAATGTACCCTTTGCATTATTTGTTTTAAATAAAGTTTTTCCTGCCAGTGTTGATGTTTTAATTTGTTAATTATCATTTGCTTACAGTCCATAGGTATTTTCATCATCAAAACACTTAATATTTCTTGATCTATTTTAATCATCTAGTAAATCCCATTCTTCATATATATCAGATAATGATAGTCTATCATATTCAAAAGATATTCATATTTCTTCCATATAGTTTCATTCTATATCTAACGAGATAATTGCAAGATAATAATCTTCTTGTCTTGATTGTGCTTTTATTTTCTCAATTATTAATTGTTTGCAATCAGTTGGTAAATTCATAACTAAAACACTTAATATTTCGTTTTCTGTTTGATTATCAAACTCAGAATATATTTCCATTATTTTAATCAATATCTTCAAAAGTTGGTGCTGTTAATTTAAAATAGCAAGTTGATTGATCTGTCCTTAAAATTATTTCTTCTATTTTTTCTATTTTTTCTATTATTTGTCTTTTATGTTTTTCTCTTTTATTTCTTATATTAATTAGTTCTTTTTCCTTTTCTATAATATATTTTTCCATCTGTTTTCGATTTTTATCTTCCTTATTCTTTTTAAGATGATTATCATAAATATTCATAAAGTCTTTTATATTCTTTCTTTCTTGATTTATTTTATTATAAGATTTTTCATAAATATTTCTTAGTTCTTTTTCTTTGTTCATATTCTATTTCTCAAATATTGAGCTAGATCTCTAACTTGATTTGATAATTTATTTATATTTTCGTCTTTATTTTCTTCTGTTTCAGGGAAAGTAATTGGTTTAGGTATCTGCCTAAAGCTTAGTGATTTTGGATTTCTGATAGAAATTCCTAATTCTGTTAAGTCATTTCTTTTAGGATAATAAATCTTTCCTATTTCTTCGAAAAGTCTTGGTATATCTATTCTGTCATTATTTCTAAAAATAATACTATGATGTGAATTTGTCAGTGCATAATTGACACAGTAAGTAATTGAGAAAATCTTATCTCCTGATCTCATTAAATTATTTCTTAAAAATCTATGTTCCATGGTTAGATATTGATCTAATCTTTGGGTATCTAATGGTATTCCAATATTTGGGTGTATTTCGAATTTTAATTTAATATAGACTAAGTTTCCTTCGATTACTCCTAATATTTTATCCTTAGGATCTGTTATTCTATCATCCTTTAAAACTAATTCGATTGGTGAATCTATTCCTTCTTGAAAGCTTGCCTTAATTAAGACTTGTATTGCTCCTATATGTATATAACCTATTTTCTTTCTTTGTGATTCCTTTTTTAAATTTCTTTTTAACTCAATTAATTTCTTCTTATTCAATAATTGGATACAAGTGTTTCCCTGTGTTTCAGATATATCTATTGGTGTTTCGTTAATTATCTTTCCATAGTATATTATATTTTCTTTCTGATTGAAGCCTTTCATTATTCCTCCTAGTTTTTTCATGTTTGCGTCTTTAGATAAATTCAAGTCCTCCTTCTGAATCTTTTGAAATAATTTCGGATCTATTAAAATACTTCCTTCATAGTTTCCGTCTTCTTCAGTAATTTGTAAATGTTCTACATCGGTATTATTAATTATTTTCTTTTCTATTTCAGACATAATTAACTTCTAGTATAGACTGAATAAAACTAAATGGTTTTCGAGTCATACCTGATCTGGGGGTTTGAAGTAATTCTGGGTTTCTTGGTCCACCGCAACTTCCGTCTATGTCAAGTTGGAATTTCAACAAGTAGTTGGAAGTAATGAAAGTAAGTAGTAATGAAGTAGAGGAATATATGAAAGTAGTTTATTTATAAACAGTAGTGAAGTACATAGAACCGGGGCGATTCCACACTCAAGGAATCGCTAAGCATAGCTTAGAACTTCCCAGAGAGAAGGGAGAGATTGAAAACTGAATTCCAGATGCTCTGCCTTCCTCCAGACTGAGGAGTCTTATTTATACACGTAAGGATACTAAGTAAATTACAGAAAAGTCCCTACATTATTACATTTTACAATCAATCAGACGCCTTAATAATTCATGATGACATCATTGCTTACGTCATCCTTCCAATAAAGCTTGATGACGTTAGTGCTTACGTCATTCTTCAATGATGGCTTCGTCTGAGTCTTTGTCATCTTGCCGACAGTCTTTTTGCTTTTCGCATCTTTCGCACGCGTGATTGCCATTCTCCTTAATCATTGAGCACAGCAAATCAAGGACAACTAGCTGATAATTCATTGACAATCCTTGGAGCGTGTAGAAAGGAAGCTCAAAGTTTGTTAGTAGTGCTAGGTCTCTTTCTCGAATCAATTTTCCACTTGTCTTGCTGAGTAGCAAAGTATGTGGACCTTTGTACATAGCTTTAATAAAAGAGTCTTTACCAATAATTTGGCACTGAGTAAAGATACTCGCCAGTTGGTTTGCTAGTATTGTGGCAATCTTTTCTTCGCTGTATTCCTCTCCAGTTGGTTCATCTCGCATAGAGAAAGTATTATTACTTACTCCAACGAAGATTAAATTCTTTGTGGGTTGTTTAGTTGAGAAATCTGGGTAAGCCGAATAGAACTTCAGGAAGATAGTTCTATCATTTGCAACATTATTTTGATAGTTCTGGATGGCTTCTTTCAAATTATAAGGAAATAATTTGATTTCTTCCAAGTCTTGGCTGAGGTAGAGACATTTAATAAGTCAAAACTGGAACATATTAAATGTAAAAATCGATGTAGCTCCGGGAGTAATTACGGCCTTAACACCGAACATATTTCGGTTGACCATGTAAAAACAATTAATCTTTTCTTTTTCGGACCAGTGGGTCAATCTTTTTAGGTGTTCAAAAAAATTTTCTTTAGAAAATTGAACTTGAAGTTCATGATCTTTTCTTGAAGGGATTTGATAGTCATCAATGGAAGAAGGAATTCTTCCAAGTATTCTTAATGAAGTCTTTTGAGCTGGTGGAGTCTTTATGGTTTCAGAGAAAGTCCTTGGGCCAAGATAAACGCCCTTGTCTTTGTTTTGTTCTTTCTGGTAGTCGATCAAAGCCTTCGCTGCTTTTTCTTTGGTTCGAAATCCTTTATGATGGACTCCTGAGATTCCAATACAGTGAGGGGCTGCTTTGTGCCATTCGTTGTAGACACCGGGGTGTGGTCCATTGAAGATAGTGTACCATTTTTCACTTGTGCTTTCCTGTACTTGTTGTTTTATGTCTTTCATCGGGTCTTCTTTGATTGACATTCTTTGTAATTGAAACTTTAATACTTCAATATTTGTTCTGATTAAGTCAAGCTCCATCATTTTTTGTTTCTCGAGCATTTCTTGGTATTGGATCTGCTTCAATATGTCTTCAGTTGTTGATTGCTCCATTCTCTTGATAAAATATCTGCAAGAATATTTTTATCTCCCTTAATGTGAGAGATTGAGTAATTGTATTCGGTAAGTTTCATTTGTCATCTAATCAATCGTCCTTGTTTATAAGTTCCTTTATGATTTAAGTTCTTAAATCCTGCTACATAGGTAGAATCGGTTCGGACAATGAAGTCCTTATCCAGTATATAAATCCGATGTTTTTCCAACATACGGATCAAAGTCAATGTCTCTTTTCATGAGTGGGATAATTAATCTCACTATCTGAAAAAGTTCCTGACATATATCAGCACAGTAATTCATTTTTGTGTCCAGGGGGTTTTGCTTTCATAACACCACCCCAACAGTCATTTGAGGCATCAGTCTCAATAATTATTTCATCATCATCCGATGGATGATATAGCTCAGGAAGATCCCGGCATAAGTCTTTCATTTTTATAATAAGTCTATCATCATCATCAGTCCATGTCCACTGGGCATCCTTCTTTAGTTTTTGTTGAAGGATTCTTCTTTCTGCTGCAAGATTTTTGATAAAACCTTCATTTGAAATATATGTTAGTAATCCAAGAAATCTTTGTAAATCCTTTTTATCCTTTAATGTTGTTGGAAAATTTTGAAGTTTCTCTAGTACATGTCGTTGCATTATTATTTTCCCTTTTTCGATTTCTAATCCTAAATAATTAATTCTTTCTGGGCTAGGACTGCTTTTTTCTTGCTTAAGACTATTCCATATTCATAACATTTGTTAAGAACAAATTCTATCTTTTTAAAGTGATCATCTAATCCTTTATTTGAAAAGATTAATATATCATCAATATAAATAAGACAAAAGTCTTTAAATTCTTTAAGAATTGAATCTATTCTCCGCTGGAAGATTCCAGGTGATTGCTTTAATCCCATTGGGAGTACATTCCATTCATATTGACCTTGAGGACAACTGAATGCGGTTTGTGCCTTAGATTCTTCAGTTAATCTTATTTGGTAAAAACCTGATTTACAATCAAATGTGCTAAACCAATCCATGTTTCTGATTCTTTCAATAATTAAATCTTTCCTTGGAAGAAAATAGGCATCTCCTTCCATGGCATCGTTAATTTGTTTGTAATTAATTACCATCCTTCTTTTGCCTCTTTTTATTTCATTATGATTTTCTACATAAAAGGCTGGTGTAGAGTGTTTACTAGTTGATGGTCTAATTAGTCCTTTCTTACACATTTCATCAATGTCTTTTGCGAATTCATCTCTGTCTTGTTTTGTGTAAATCATTGGTTTACATTTTACCTCTTTTGTGGGGTCTTTTAACTTTAATTCAACTAATTCAGTATTTGTGTTAATTCTTGGGTCTAAAGGGTTTTCGCTACAAACCTTTTCTAGAAGTTCTTCTATATGAGCTGGTATTATTCGATTTGGTTCTAAATTGACTAATATATGGCGAATTTTGGTGCAAATTAAGCTAATAATCTCACCACGTTTCAGCTGCTGAAACTTTGATGAATAAGTACATGTAGAAGTATGGATAATTGGTATTTTGATAATTTCTCGTTTTTGTTTTTTATAAATATATGGGGTTTTCAAAGTAATATATGTTAAATATTGACAAAACGGTTGGTATAATCGTAAGAAATTATTTCCAATAATTATATCTATTCCTGTTTCTTGTTTATAGATTGTTGGTATGATAAATATTTTTTCTTGCATTATCAAAGTAATTCTTTTTGCTATCCAATGCAAAGAATGTATGGATCCATCAGCAATTTGTATTTTTAATGGTTTTTCCAATCGTTCCCAATTATCAATCAATGCTTCAGTTGCAAGGCAAAGACTTGCTCCAGTATCAATATAGGCTTCTGTTACATTTTTACTTTTTTCTATTAATATTTTTATATAGGTGCTATTCGAATTCTCCTTCTTCTGAAGATAATTCATCATCTGTATATTCGTATATACTTATTTCCGAATCACTTAGTTCTTCTTCTAAGGGTTCAAGTTCATATATTTGGAAAACTTGTTTTATTAATTTTGATTTTTCTTTAAAATCTTTTTCTTTCCTTTGAGGGCATTCATTAGCATAATGTCATTCAACATTACATATTCAACAGACACATTTTTTCTTTCCCTTTGGGCAGTATTTCTTTGGTGTTGATCTTTTTCTTCTAAAATACTTCTTTTTATTATTTTTGTAATAATTCTTTTTCTAGGGTAAGTATTTCGTAAGGTTGATTTCTTGTAATATTTTTTCCTTTTTATTTTCTTTTCACAACCATATTTCCCTGGTTTTTCTATCTCTGGAATGTCACAACAAATGACATTACTTCCTCTATTTAATTGTCTAATTGTTTCTCTATTCAAACATTGTTCTCTCAGTTCTTGGTATAAGAGTTTAATAACTCATCCTAAAGTGTTTGTTGTTTCTTCTAGTCTTGATTCCCATAGTTTATTAATTTTTGAATTTAATGGATAAGGTAATTTATCTATAAAGATATATTTATATATTTCTTTAGTTTCTTCATCTAGTTGATAATAGTATTTTTGGTATTCACAGATGAAACTTTAAATCTGGCACATATCACATATTTGCATTCTATTAAGATGTGACTTGGTGTTTTCAATTAGAGTTTTATTTGTCTTTTCTCTTTGTTCCATTAAATTATATCCTAAAAATTCTTGGTGTATTAGAGTCATTATCAATTTAACATAGTCTGCACCATTATCTACCATTCTTCCAAAGTTAATCCATTCTGTATCCTTAATTCCTACTAGAAACTTTTGTACATTCCCTGTTGTTTTGAATGTCACAAAATTTTTGGTTTCTATAAAGTTTAGTTGTTTAAATCTTTCGTCAGTTAGGATCATTAGGATTATTTCATTCGTCCATCTTAATAATACATCTTCTTTATTTCTAATACAGTCAAGGTCAAGTATATTCCCAGTATTATGGTATCGATGTTTAAATTCTTCTTGAACTTTTGTCCATTTATTATTATTTTTCCTTGCATATCCTTTATTATACATAGCTTCGGTTTCATATTTATCCCAAGCTCCTTCAGGTGTATATTTATATTCTTCCCATTTTCTTTTAGGGTTTTTTCCACTATATTCATCTCTTTCCATTTTTATATGGTTTTCTTCAGATTCTGAAGAGGAACTATAATTTAAGATTATTTCCTCATTTTCTTTATTTTCTATGTCCTTTTTATCAATTTTTTCAATATTGTGTATTTGATTATTTTCTTCTTCAACTATTTTGAGTTGTTTCAATAATTGTTGAATTTCTTCTAAATCATTTGATTTTCTTAATGTTTCCATATATTCTTCTTTTATCATCTCCATGAAGATACAGGGGTAGGTATCCATGAAGATTCTTGTTCTGGTTCTTGTTTAATTATTATTCCTTTTAATTTTCTAGATTCTAAAATTTCTTCTAGTTCATTTTTTTTTATACATCTATTATTTTCTTCATATTCTAATAGGTTTTCTAGTTGTTCTAAAATAATTTTATTTTAATAATGTCGTCATTTTCATTTATTTCTTTTCCTTTACTAATATTGCTTAAGGTTTCTTTAATGTTTTCTATTTCATCTTTTCCTTTATGCATTTTATTGCAAGTGTAATTGGCAGTTTTTCAGTATTTTCAATTAATTGAATAATATTTTTATTAATTTCTTTCATGATTCTTTCTAATTCTTTGAATCCTGATTCTATTTCTTCGGATAATCCCATTATCCTATACAATTTTCTAATTCATGTTTTAATCGTCTTATTCTTTTTCTAACAAATTCTTGATGGTAAATAATATATTCATTTGGTTCTAGTGTTTCTAGTATTTCCAAGTATTTTCTTAATTCTTTAAGGTTTTGTTTTAAAGTTATTATTCTGTTCATTATTTTGGTGCGTTGGATGAAATCAATGGTTGTTAATCATTATCGTTACCGTACCCTCTTATTATGAAGGGTACCGGAGAAATCTCCTTGCATATATTCAAGAGCTAAAGGTAGTCAAATATTGACTATTCTTTAAAATATTTGATTCTTATTATATCTATTTTAAAAGTCAATCATATCATAATTGATTGATTGACAATATAAAAAATTCTACACTAACAATATATGTCAATTAAACTTTTTTTTAAAAATAGGAAGATAAATATTGTAGAATTTATAAGGAAGGAAAATTTCATAAAAACAAATTTTAGCATAGATAGTTATTTTAATGATTAATTGTTTATAAATTATAAATAGAGTTTAATTTCTATGTACTGTTTGTAGAATTTTTTACACTGTCAATCAATCAGAAATCATGATATAAGTGCCTTTTATGATATTTAGGATAATAGCGAAATATTTTAACTTAAGTGACAATTTCTAATTAGTTGATTGTATAAAAATTATTTACACTGATAATTCATACCAATTAAATCCTTATAAATATGTTGTTAGAAATTTGATTTTTTGGTTGCATCTCTATAAAAATTGTGAATAAAAGATGAAAATGTGCTTATTCTACTGGGTGTCACAAATTATACTTCTCTCACGTCACTTGGCCGGGGTCCAAGCAATGATAGATAACTTTATATAAGTTGGCCAATATGTAGCTTTACCTGATATCTGCTCTGCTGGAGGGGATCCGGATTGGTTCAAATGAGATCATATACTGTTTGAGCGTTTTGAAGTCAGAGAAGTTCGGAATCAAGAAAATACGAGAAAAAACAAAGTTGTAAACATGAATATAGGCTTTACGCACTGCATACAAAAGCTCTAATATATATATTTTTGTGCTAAAAGCTTATGCAATATCTAGCCACTACTCAATCTATTTTAAAAAAATGACACGTTTTGTTTTACATAATATTTGTTTACTCATTCATAATTAAAAAATTGTTTTGAGTGAGAGATGTTGCAAAGTGCAATGGTCAAAAAGACCATTGTCAAATGTCAACTTTAACGGTGGACGTGAGACTGTGAGAGTTTCGGGTCAACTCACACTCGATTATTAGAATTTATTGAGACGCCGTCTGGCTGCCTTCCATCATATTTGTGCAACACGTGGGCAGCGCCAGAGTCATCACTCATTACTTGAAGGTTAAAGTAATCTTTTGGTCTCTATACGTGATATCGATTTTCAATTTGATCCATAGACGTAAAAAGTTATTAATTTGGTCCTTATACGTGACACTAATTTTCAATTTGGTCTTCACCGCTAATTGGTCCCAATATAAGAGGACCAAATTGCAAATTATTGTCATATGTAGGGACCAATTCAACAAAAAAATTTTGAAATCAGTCCCTATATGTGATAATTATTTTCAATTTGGTCTATACATGTGACAATAATTTACAATTTGGTCCTCTTATATAGGGACCAATTAGCGGTGATGACCAAATTGAAAATCAGTGTCACGTATAGGGACCAAATTGATAACTTTTTACGTATATGGACCAAATTGAAAATCGATGTCACATATAGAGACCAAAACATTACTTTAACCTTACTCCAAAAAGCCTCGATTATGTCACTGATTACGGTAAAAATATATTCTAATTAACTGTTGATTGGAGTAATTTTTTAGTTTACTTATCCTCTCCTGGTTCGAATGATCAGGATACGATCCTGTTACAAAAAATAAAGACTCGGAGATTAATTATGTATCGTTGTAGAGTTCATTATTTTATTTTTTTTAAAAAGAGTTTTTTTCTCTCTCCAACAAAATAATATCACGTTCTTCAGTAAATAATACCGGAGAATCCAAATTCATAATTTTTTGTGTGATTGTAATTACGATAAAAGTTATTTAAAAAATAAATTTTCATTATCATTATATGATTAGTTTTTTGCCTTTGACTTGATATTCCACAGGCAAAGCTTGAGATTAACCATTGGATCGGGAGTGATGGTTAGGTAAAGTCCCTCAAAGTGGTGTCGAACCCTCGACTTTTTCAAGTAAAGTTATTCTGAAGACACAACTTACTTCCATAGCAATCGACTACTTTTGGGTCAATATATGATTAGTTCGATACTTGTATAAGAAGACCTCTAACTCTTCATAAGGGGACTATTCTATTCTTCTTCTTTTTTCTTTTTTGGGTGCTAGGGACTATTCTATTCTTTACTTAACTAAGAGAGGGTCTTAGAACTACGGGAGTCTTGATTCCGAACCATACGTAGGAGCGTGATTCCACATTCTATCAAGCTGAATCCACAATTCCCCCACCATCTCCACCATTGTCATCAGAATTTATTGTTATGCCCGAAACAAATTGAAATTGTAACTAAACAATTACAGATATCATGATAGTTGAATGTGAAAGATTCCGGATATGAAGCAAACATAACAAGCACTTAAATTCCTTTTCCTTGACCCCTTTCATTTTTGGATTTAATTAGTATATAATGTTAATGTAATGATAACTTAAATTGTCACATCATTAATTGTAATGATAAATTATCATATCATTAAAAATATTTTGTTCGTACTATAATGATAACTTAAAAGTAAAGTGTAAACAAATTTAGACTTAGGCTGCGTTTGTGAGAGCTTAAATAAGTTCCTTATAACTTATCTTATGTCATAAGGTCTTATGACACGTGTTTGGCACAACTTATCAAAAGAACTTATAGCATTTCATAAGTTGTTTTTACCTTATTCTCATAAGTTAGGGAAACTAGCTTATGGAAAATTTAAAAGCTCCTTATGCGGATGAAATTACCGAAGATTTCACTCTTCGAATCTTGCCTCCTCCTCCCTCGTTTTTCTTTCTTTTTTCCTGTTCTTCTTCTACTTCGAACAGAGACCCATTGCGACTTCGAGCCCTAGAGCTAGCACAGCAGCCGACTTCCGCTAGCGATCGCCGCCTTCCTCCGAGCTCCACCTTCCGCCAGCAAGCGCCGCCTTCCTCCGAGCTCCACCTTCCGCCTTCCGCCAGCGAGATCTGTTGAGCAACGCCATCCACGAAGGTATCTCTCTTTCCCTTTCCCTTCTCCCTTCTCCCTTTCCCTGAATCTCCATTTCCCTTCTCCCTTCTCGCTTTCCCTTTCTCTCCCTTTCCCTTCGCCCTTCCCTGTATCTCCCTTTCCCCTTCTCCATTTCCCCTTCTACCTCCCCTCTGTTAGATGATCTGTTTATGTTAAAAAAAATTATCAGAGAGATTCGATGTTTTGCTGTTGATGTGTTGTTGTTGGTAATCTTCTTGATCTGTTGGTGTAATTGATTTATGCTGTTAGCTGCATGTTTACCTTCTTGATAATGTTGAAAACCTTTTTGTTTGTCTCTTGATTTATGCTGTTAGCTGCATCTTTTTGAGGATCTGCATTTTAGTTTTATTTTGATGATCTGCATCTTTTTGATGATCTGCATCTTTATGAATTGCTTTTGTTTCTGACTAACCTTGTTTGTTGTCAAATTGGTCATTTCTTTTTCCTCTTTGCGAGATCTTATCTGGGTCTGTATCTGTTTTCTATTCTGTGATCAAAGTAGTCAAGCAGGGCAAGTAAAACAAGATTACAATTGGTCAATTCAATTCTGTTCTGTCTGAAGTATGATAGCGAAATCCGTAATAAATCAATTCAATTTTTTCCCAATTGGTCCTAAAAGAAAGCTAAACTCTCATCTTACATAATTTGAAATTACTTCCATTTATTGTCATTCGACTCGTTCATGCTGTTTTTTCTCCTTGATTCTCTTGAATTTGTTCATTCTTTCTTGCTACAACATGTGTATCTTTGTTATCTAGAGGAGTTTACTATTTATGTTTACTTTGAAACTACCCCTCCCTTTGAGTGCACGTCTTCTTTGTCCAGTATTATCTTTCCTCATATATTAAGCATCTCTGCATTTCGAGATCCAGAGTACCAATTTCTTGGAACCTTAATATTATGACATGTATGTGGGCAGAAGATTAAATTATTTAAAGAGTTACTCTCGGTAGTTTCAAGGGCATTTCACAATTTCGCAGAACTAATTCTTTCTCTTACACTGGATTATTCTTATGAGATAGACTGTAATTCCATGTCAATTTGAATTATTGAACTAGCATACCACTTCTCTTGACTCAAACTTTAATGTCTTGTTCCCTGCTCTTGCGAAGTATACACAATATACTTGATTTGGATTTTACTTAATAGTTAATATTTTGGTTCAAGATTGTAAAATTTGTACCATATTTCAAATGTGGAATCAACATTGGTGTAATCATATCAATGAATATGTGATGTCATCTGCCAAAGTCAAACGCAGCATATATCACTTCTAATTGGGAGGGCCATGAGACATCTCATGAGGTCAATTGTGTTAACACTTAACTGAAATGTCACAGATGGTGTTTGGCTCATTCATCTTGTTAGTACTTTTCTTACACTAGAAAAATTTTGCTGGTACTTTTTTAAACTGCTTATGGTGGGATATGGCTCCTCTAAAGTGCACTCATTCAATCATAGATGATCAAGATCAATAACCAAATTGACAGGCTGCAAGGACTTGCCTTGTAAATCCTCTAGTAATGGTCTTGATGAGCCTTTGATTGGACTGAGGGGGTGTATTAGTCATGAATACATATTAAATTATCGTATGTATTTTTTTTTAAAATTTTTTCACCATTATGAATACATATTAAATTATCGTATACTTTATTTTCAGGTAAATATTATCTTGTTGATGCTGGTTATCCTAACTTTATGGGCTACTTGGGACCATACAAAACTACTAGGTATCATCTCCCTCATTTTAGAATAGGGCCGAAAGCTAGAGGAAGAAATGAAGTGTTCAATTATTTACATTCTAGCCTCCGAAGCACGATCGAACGATCATTTGGGTGTTGCAAAGCTAGATGAAAGATACTAGGCAACATGCCTCCGTTCCCAATGAAAACTGCGACTCACATAATTGTTGCTTGTATGGCTTTGCACAACTTCATAAGAAGGAATGACATAGGTGATGAAGAATTTCTTTTATTTGATGAGAATGTTGAATTAGAGTATAATATGGATGTACATGAAACTACATCAGAAGAAGTCACATGGGAGGAACCAAATCAATAGTGTTAGGCAAATGGAGCAAGTCAGAGACACCATTAGAAACCGGATGCCTGGATTTATCTAGTTTAATTATCTTGCAACTTGTTTGGTATTTTTTAACAATATTCTAGTTTGATGGTTGTATCTCTAACTTATGGTACTAATGCAACTGATGGTATTTTTGAACAATATTCTAGTTTGATGGTTGTGCCTCAAACTTATGATAGTAATGCAACTTGTTTGGTGTTATTGAACAATATTCTGTTTGGTGTTATCAAAATTTTATCATAAATATGTTTTGAGATTAATTTAAAAAAAAATCAATACTTCAAATTATTTGGTTTTTTTTATTGAAGCAATCAAATTGTTTGTTAAAATTACATTTTTATTGTAATTTTATAAAAAAAATGTCCATAAGCACTTATATAGTAATGTATCCAAACGCCTTAATTTTGTATAAGTGTTTTTGGAAATATGCATCAAAACGCACATGACTTATTGAATTCAAGCTCTTATGGCATAAGCTCTTGTACAATAAGGCCTTATGCTATAAGTGCTCAGTTAAGTTATTTACCCAAACGCACCCTTACTATACATCAAAATTAAACTCTTGACATTTTAGGTGATTCAATATATATGTAATTTGAAGAGAAAATTTAAGAGCGCGCATAATAATCAAAGAGCAAGTTGCCAATCCACAATGGCGAGTCAAATGGTAAGCAAGTTTGAACATGGAAGTTGAGAAGGTTCAATAGTTTCATAAGGTGTCTTTACACCCTTTGCGTTCCAGACTTTGACTCAGGTATCACCTTGGCCTAGCCAAAAAATGTACTTTTAAGTTCTATAACTCAATTTGTCTAGTGAGCCTTAAAAAATGTGATTAATGTATTTAAATCAAGGGGGTTGGGTAGCTCAAGTGGTTTGAGCTAAGGATATAAGGAGTTGGAGGAGTAGGAGGTTCAATATTCAAACCTTAATAAAGGAGAAAAAATCAACATAACAACTAACTACTAACATTTGCCTATAAAAAAAAATATTTAAATCAAGTTATTTAGATTACTAACTTGATTTAGAAGTAGTAATTAATAATGTGACAAATTGATCATGGTAATTAAGTTTTTAACGACTTTTTATTTTCGCTGTTTGACCAAATTATTTCCATGTATGAATAAAGACTAATTTATGTCATCCAAGCAATTACAGAGAACTTTTAAAGCGTATCCTGATCATATGCATGATCATGTTTTTATAGTAAATCATTTTACCTTTTTTTTTTAGAGAAGTAAATCATTTTACCTAGTGTTAATTAATAAAACAACTTTATAAAAAAATTCTGAGATTATCTAAATAAAAACCTTTCTTGCTTATACAGAAGGTGCTTTTATCTCTTCGATGCGAGGAGCTCAATGCTACTAATGTTATTTTAGTAACAAATAAAGTAATTAAGCATGTGCTTTATATAGAAAGAAGAGTAGAAAACTGCCAAATTTGAGCAACATATCATCTCGAAGTTTCTTTTAGCAAAGATGCGCCAATGGCGTTCTCTTGTTGCCCAGATTTTTTTTTTTCCGTTACAACTTTGTTGGGTGGATTTATATCGATTATTATTTGTTTTGAAAAATAAATTAAATGAATAACTTGATTTCTTTTTGTTTTGAAATGCTTATAAACTGAAAAATATTCCATTTTGATCTCTGGAATTATCATGTAAGTTCATTGGGCTTGAAGCATAATTGATTAGTGTGTTCAATTATGAGGTCATATCTTCACTCTAGCATCTTAGTTATGCCTTCTAGATGAAGCACTGGGCTAAGAGTTGGTTTCGTAATAGAATGCAAGTATGTGATATATAAGTAGGTTTATGGTCACGAATTTAAATCTTACTTCTGCCAGATTTTGGTAGCGAACTGCAAGGAACATTTGTGTAGGTCCCTTAATCCAAATATAGATAGTTTGCATTTTATTTTTTTTGTGAGTAAAAGAGTTTAAGTGGGTTGGATTCCGATAGCTCACCAGGTTAAGGGCAAGTCTCACGACTCATAGAGTACTTATAGAGGTGTACTTTCGGATTACCCACCAACGAGTTCCTCGCATCAGTAGTGGGATTTGAACTCACGATATTGTGGGTTATGAATCGAATCTTTCCAACTAGACCAACCTTCGTTGATGGATAGTTTGCGCATTTGATCCGATGGGAAAGGTAAATTAATCAAAATCTGAACAAGCTGACTTAAAAACACCATTTGAATTAATACTTGATTGCAAAAATGTTAAAATTTTATATCTAAATAATAAAGTCTCACATACAACACCCATTTACTTAACAAGTTAAGTTTTTTGGTCATGAAATCCCTTTAAAATAAAAACTTTAGAAAAATCAGATTCAACTTTCAAAATATTGGCTAGTAGTCAACAGTAATGAAGTTTGCTCTATTTGTTTTCTGAATTTGGCTCTATTATTCAAGAATGTAGGAACTTTCTTTTACATAAACCAAACTTTGCTGTGAAGTTTGTTAGGAGACAAGCAAACGTAGTTACTCACACTCTTGCAAGGATGGTTACGTCTTGGGCTAGTCCCCATGTGTTTGAGTTTTTACCGGCATGTATTTCTGATTACATTATTAATGATATGGCTTGAGTTTGATTTGGTAAAGAAAAAAACTCAAAATATTGGGAAAAAGGGCAAAACAATATTTTAAATAAAAATTTCATTATTTAAACACTCAAACGATATCATACTCATATTTAAATATAATCTGTTTATTTTAACTATATATATATATATAATATAGAATAGTATCTAACTATATATACTTATATAAAAATATGGGTGGCGTCTAGGTGGAACATCAAATAGGTGGTAACTTATGGATCATTTTTTTTCCCTCTGAAAATTCATTCCTGCCTCTATCACTCACATATATCGAACTTTAAATATGACAACGGTGCAAAGACAGTGTTACCTTGCACAATAAAGTTTCTGATCCGAACTTACGAATTGATTAAATTTGCGTTAATGAATCATATATGCTAATCAGTTCATGGATTAAAATGACCTTGAATGTGACAACGGTGTAAAGATAGTGTTACTAAGCGCAGTAAAGTTTCTGGCCCTAATGTGTCAGACCTGTGAATTGATTAAACTTGCGTTAATGAATCAATTATATACATTAATCGGTTCATGGATTAAAATGCGTCTACTATTACTAGTGGCTGGTCCACCTACTCTGGCAATGGCGATGCTTTTTCTTTAACTAGGTCGGTCTTGAAGTTTTACAAGGTTTCTTTTTTCTTTTTCTTTTGGATCTGTCGTCCTCCTCCCAATTTCGACCACCCATGTAGTTGCAAGCCACCACATGGTAGAACCAACCCACCAGATCCAGTTATCGTGCGGTGAGTCTTTGAAGCTGGTGAATCTGGTGGCTGGAGCTTAAACCTGGAATGGTGGATCTAGTGGCACGATGGTGGCTGGATGGCACAACGAAGGACCTTGCAGAGCGGCTGGTGGCTCGCCAATCTGGTGGTGGCTATGCAAATTTTACTTTTTATTTTATTTATTACTTGCCTTTGTCGAACAACCGTGTTAAACTTCTAAATTTGTATAATGAATCGATTATAAATGTTTAATGTAATAAATTATTTTGTGTATGTAACTTCTCGGTTTGTATTATGAATCAATTATAAATATTTAATATAATCAATTATTTTGTGTATGAATAATCGATATGTGTATGAATCAATGTAAAATGAATCAATGGTTGTCGACCACACACAGTCGAGTGGTGGTGGGCCCGTGGTGACCCTTGGGCAGTTGGGTACTTGATTTTGAAAAGCTTATGGTGGTGTCGTTGGACGCCACTCTAATCGGATGGTTGGATGGAACATTTTATATGTGAGTGGTATATATTTTATATATGAGTGGTATCACAATCTTTACACCGTTGTCACATTCAAGGTCAAATATATGGGTTGAGGATAGGGGCAAAAATATCAAAGTTGGCATTTTTTTTATATTCTATTATCTTATTTTAATCTGAACCATATATTTATTTTATTAATATATCTAACTGTTAAAATCGGTGGGTCACTCATGGACCACTTAACTCCATCATATAAGCCACCAAAAATGTGTTCTACGGGAAGTCTAATTTGATAGTAGAAAAAATATTATTGAATGCTAAACCACCAAGGCAATCCTCGGCAACATGGTGATGGTGCATGCACAACCTTTGTATTTTGCGTATCACTAATGATATTTGGATACAATTTTGATATCCAACATCATATATTTATATAATATAATATTTATTTATTATTTTTTCTTACTTTTTTCTCTAATCCATTAGTATAAAACATCACATCAAATACGATGTCCCTATATTTAATATTTATTTTTGTATCAAACTATCACTCCTAATATCCTCCGAAGGGAGGCGTGGGAAAGTTCTTGTTTCTTTGTTATTTTTTCACGTCCTTGTCGCAGCCTCAGAATTACCCACAAAACCCCATGCCAACAAATTATGCGATGCCAACAAATGCGAATAATTAATTCCCATGTGATGTTATGCCATTACATTGTCAAGTGGAATGGTAACCAGTAATTCATGAGAATTCAATGCTTAATTGAAAGAGAGTAAAATCATTAAAACGCTGAATCAAATTATGTTTATACATTTATCTTCGGTATTTCTGATTATGACAAATAACTTCATCTAATAATATGTGTTGGTTTATGTGAAACGGACTTGAGTTTCTTGAACATACGATTGTGATTGTGATTTCAATTTCAGGTTTTATGTGTGTAAAATAAAATACTATTTGGACTGTAATACAGGAGTTAGTCTTTTATGTATCGGATGAAAAAATTTTGGAAAACCAAAATAAAATAAAATAACTTCATCATTTTTTATAAGAGAAGTCTTAAGAGCTAGTACGAAAAGGGGCTTTAATTAAATATTGAGACACGCTGAAGATTGATTTCAGCGTTAGATTATGTGGAATAGATTAAGGCTCTCCACCTACTTTATGTAGGCCTTACGAATTTTCTTGCTCTCACTTATTTCTGCACCATATCAAACTTGGTTGCTTCTTTCTCTTTCTCCAATTTCTCTCCCTCCAAACTCCTTCTTTCCTTTTTCTGTGGTACCAAAGGAAACCTTAAAAGACAAACAATTATTTCCATAAGGTCATCTAAATCAAACATGCTAAATTTCGAGAAAGGAAAAAAAAATATTGATGGTGTTGATGATAGTAACTAAGCTAATTATTCGTTACAAATAAGAACTAAAGTATCCCTAATACTCTAAATCAATATATACTAAGTTTATCACAAAAAAGAAAAAGAAAAAGTAACGACTCATCAAAAAATTTATCATCCCACTTGCATATGGGAGTTAAACCACTTGATTTTACGTTTTAGTGTTGGTTTCACACCTTTGCATGATTTAACTTTGAATGGATAAAACCATCTTAGTCAAACTCACTGCAGTTGTAAAAAATTAGTTACGTGATGCAGAATGGAGCTCTACACCTCAGGTTCGAGCAAGTTTCTTGGATTTGACACATGCTTATAAATAGAGAATAGAGTTCTTAATTGCTTATGAATGTAAGTAAAGCTTATCGAATAACACAAAAAGCTTAGCTTTCTCTCCAGTTTCGATTTAGATTCTAATTCTGCTGTTGACTGATTTTTTATTTTATTTCAAGGCTTAGACCCAACTAGTGACAATAATGTATCTTCCAACAGGCTCTAGAGAACAATTCGGGCTTTTGAATTCGATCCAATCAAGAAAGTAGAACGTTTGATGTCACACTATCTTGGACATAATAACAAAGTAGATGGTCAATATTATTTTTTTAGGGAAAAAAAACAAAATTAAATGTGCCCTCAACTCCAAGCTTACTTCAATTGCATATTTTTTTGCCTTACAAATTTATCCCACAAGCTTGCAACTAATTAGATATTACTTTGGTTCAAATATTACTTTTTTGAGAGAATAAAGTAAGTAAAAGTCATCCCAGTTATTACTATTCTTCAAGCATCTTCTAAGGTCAATCTTCACAAAAAAAAACTTACAAAAATGACAAGAACGTTATGTTTCTATAGGCAGATCCATGCTCATTTAAATATTGTATTGTTTCACACCTTCACCTTCGGGCAGAATTTGGTTGAAGATCTGAACGGAAGCATAATTAAGGGAAAGGACCACTTTGCTATTTGGTACACGTTTTAACCACAACCCTCAAAAAACAGTGTTCAAAGTGATGAAAACTTCCCAACAAATGGATTTCTTTAACCATTTCCCTTCAATGACAATGGATCCAATCCGACGTCGCAACCGAGGCCAAGACACAGGCCAAAAATTACTGACTGACCCTACCAAAGAAGTGTTCTATCTGCAAGCACCCCTGGGATTGCAAACTAATTGTTTTAGAACCCAACTTTAACCTTTTTGAACTAGCTGAATTTTCCTTCCCATCCTGCATGACACAAGCAACTTCTGAAGTCAGTTTATTACTTTAAGCAATGTCAGCAAAATAATGTGAAAAATCTGTTTTTAGGCAGTTGCTATAATGCCTTTTTTTAGTTGAGGACTAGTACCCTTAATAAGTTTTCAAATATTTTTGGCCAACAAATACTTGGAGACCACAAAATATAATCAAGTGTTTTAACAACTCATCAAGATATGAGTGAGTTCCTCATGCCCTTTATTATAACATTAAGGATGAAGAATATGCTAACAATTATCAAACTTTATGTGAATGAAGCTCATAACAAAAATTATATTCTCAAAGATAGAAAGATGATAGAAGAGAAAAAGGAAAGAACCGTGGGATGTAAATCATCAATTTCTGCAGTAATTAAAATTATATATAGAATAGATATCATTAAAATCTATCAAAAACAACAAATATATTCACTGTAAGACAGTACCCATTAACTATCAAACAAATCAGGCAAGCAAATGTAGATATGATAGAAAACATTTGTAGGCTGGGGAAGGATTCAAGAAAAGTACAAGACCCACCGAGAAGATTTGGTTTGGAGTCCTTAGAGCTTTAATTCTGCCACCTCTACCATCAGCCCCAACAGCTATCAAATCTCCATTACTTGGACCTTTAGCAGAAGTTGATTCACTGTTTTTTACACGCTTGCACCATTTACCCAAGTATCGATGAGTTCCATCAGGACCAACCAATCCACCAGAAAAGCAAATGTCCCCTGGAGGTTAAGTAGAAAGAAGGAAATTCAAGCTTTAGGTTCTCTTCAATTTCAAAAATTTCTACAGTATCTACGTAGTAGCAACTATTAAGAAAATGTAGAGTTTAAACCTCAACTAGCAGCATACCTGAATTTGAAGGTGTAAATGGTGACTCCTTTCTAATGTTAACCATGGGCTGAACTTGTTCAACGTTAGTTAGTAATGTCACATCTTCATCCATGACACTAGCAGAATTGTTAGGCATTTCAATGTCAAAATCAATTATTGAAGATTCAGCCAAATTGCATTTTCCTTGCATTGCTGTCTCTCTCGTTATGGCAGACGCTGCCTTTGGTTTCGCTAGAGTAGGCTTTCCAAGTGCAACCGCATCCCTTTCTTGGTCTTTGCAGTTATGCTTTGGATCTTCAGGTAAGGCTTTAGTAAATTCTGAAGCATAATCATCAATTAAGATACAATCTCCATCTTTATCAAAAGACAAGGTTGTTTTACCCCCGCTACCAAAATTCGCAGCTTTATTTTCAGTAGCATTTGAGTTCTCTATACTCAAAGATTGTAAAGATTTACTGTCATTGTTCACAGTCAGACCCTTTCCATATTTGGGTGTCGAAATTTGTTTCCTTTGCTCTTTTAATGACAAATTGCTAGCTGCCAATACATCTGAATTAGAATTGATACTACTTTCCAGAGTCTTTGAAAACTTTGGTTTCTTTGAAACTTTCAGATTCATCAGATATTCATTCTCCTTTACTTCAGCAGCTGTCTCCAGTTCTTGTACCCTTTCCTGACAATGCCCACAAAACTTTAACAGTTAATGGTCCACAAATCTGCAACTAACGAGATTATCAACTACCAAGCACAATGTGCTACCTTCAGTTTAATAATCTTCTCCTTAGCCTTCTCAAGCTTTTTACTATAACGAGCCTCGCCTCTTCCCAGAAGATTGCACTTGGCCATCAATTCTTTGTAACTCCTATAAAAGTATGTTCAATTACAATTTACAAACCAGGGCAAGGAAACAAAGTTTGAGTTAACCAACACCAATTTAAGGGCTAAACACAAATGATTTGCCTAGATGCCTTCAAGCAGAATAGTACCACCAAATCTAAAGGACAAAACAATTTATTTATTGATTTCAAGCCATACAGAAATTGTATAAAGTTTCAATACTAAACACAACCTAGCTTCTTGCCAAACAACAAATCAAGATTTGGAGGACAAACCTGTTCCGCAAGACCAGAGATTTTTTTAATGTGTCTATTGTATCTTTACTGTTGGCTCCATTACCCAAAGTGGCGAGCCTCAAAACCTCCTCTTCGTCAAGGTTCAGATCAGAAACTCTACAGTGAAGGCCGTAAACCAGCTTAGAAAGAAATAAAATAAGTAAATAAATAAATATTACATCATAAGAAAAACATGGATACTCAATTAAAATGCAGCTCCACTCACAATTTTAATGCTGCAAGCTCTTTAGCCAAGGCCATATTTCTTTCTTTTAATCTAAAACACTCCAAAGTAGACTTCTCAAGTTCCTATGTCAACACGAAATCGTCTTAAGTTAATTCAGGCTGCAAATAGTTAACTTACTACAAATAAAACAGGAGACTGCAAAGTAATTCACCTCTGACTTAATACGAAGCTGAAATTGTATGGTTGCTTTTTCATTCAAGGCCTCATTTTTTAATGCTATTTCTATCTTTGCCTGCTCCTTGCAAGCACAAAGCTGAAAGCAGAATCATTGAAGAGCCATTTAGCATTAATAAAAAAAATGAAAAGATAATACTAATAGTAAATATAAACACAAATTTTATGTTTGGTCACTATTATTTGGAAGAAGGGTGAGAACTTTTATGGAGATATACGTGATAGCAAGTATAAATTGCTAGAATTTGAAGTTTGATGTCAGCCAACTAATAATTGATCTGATTGCAAAGATGTATTGGAAAAATTACAGGAAACAAGGTTTGAATTTGTTCACTTTACTGATTTACTCAACCTTCTGTTAATTTGTTCACAAGGTTCGATTTCTACCACAAGAGTTGTTTAATCTGTTCACATGCAGCTTAAAATAACTAGTCACAAGAAAAGCATGAATGTTGAATTTCTAATCATCAGTAATTAATCATTTGTACAACTATTTATTCAGCTAATAGTAAAAAATCATTTGTGCAGCAATGCAGCATAAATTAGAAAGAACAACTTCATTTCAATGTTCAAACAAAACACCAATCTTCCAGAGTTCCAGTGCCGTACTTTTCAACCCATAATTTGACAAATTCCAAATATCATTTCCATCCCAATTTTTATCAACGATAAAACAATGAACTAACCAAACCTAAGACATCTCATTTACCCCACAAAAGTAGCAAAACAGAAGCCCTAAACAAAACAAAATTAAAAAAAAAAAAAGATAAATTACCTCCTCGGTTATTTCTTGCAATTCCTTTCCTTGGCGTTCCAATTGGGAATTAAACCCAGAAACTTTGACCTCCAATGCCTTCACTTCTCTGCGTAAAACCCCAGCATCTTCCTGAGAATCAACGCTTTTATGAGGCTTAACAGCATCCTTAACTTCTCCGATCGATTGAAAGTAAAGTCTGCACGCATCGCTGGCCTTGCAACCCTGCTTGCAAACTGGGCAAGTGTGCTTCTTAGCTTTAGAAGAGTACTCGAACCATTGCTGCAAACTACACAAAAAAAAAAAAAAAAACTAAATACCCAAAACAGATATAATGAAAAAGACGTAAACTTTAAGATTGTTTCGTTGAATTGAGGCGTGGAAATGGAAATGTTACCAGAGCTCGTGAAAGACGTGGCCGCATATAGTGACGGATTGAAGGTCTTCGGTAATTGGGTTGAGACCTTCGTAGCAGATGGAGCAGATGGTGCCCACAAAGTCACCATCATCGTCTACCATCTCTTTTTCTCGAGCTGTGTTGTTCACTATTCTCTCTCTCTCTCTATCGCCCTAATCTCTTTGTTTCTCAGCCATTCTCCCGAGAAAATTTGAGTGGGAAAATGAGGGTTAAATTTTCTGGGGGCGGGAAAGAGAGAGAACTAAAACGAAAACGAAAACGAAAACGGCAGAGGCGTCGTGCATATCACGTGACGAGCAAATGTGATTATGTGAATTAAAATCGCTGCAAGCAGGGTTTTAAATAATAATAATAATAAATTAACAATTAATAACTTGCGAACGCCAGGGTGTTTCGTTGAGGCTACCTTGAATTATGTTTCTTTGAGTTTGTCAGAGAAAGAACTTGCGATGGCTTCGAAATTGTTAAGCGTGTGTATGATTTTCCGGTGGTGAGAGTCCTTGGATTTGGCCAAAAGCTATTCTGGGATGGAAAACTTAAACCAAACACAAGTCCACATTCAACCCTGATGCCCATGTAATTGAAATTTGAACCTAATATCTCATTCGAACCATAGACGATTATGAATGGTCACAAATATGTTTAGAAAAAAGTAAGCTTTGATTAATAATTATGTACAAATAAGTCGCTAAACTTTAAAAATTTATAATTAGATAGGTGAAATTTGAAAAATAATTATAACTGAATCCATCTTCAAGGTTAGCAAAAATATATATACATGTTTAAATTTTTCTAAAAAGTACAGTGACCTATTTGAACTTTCTCACAAAATTTAGACTCATAAAAACATAAACAGATAAGTTATTTGACATAATCTCAACAAAAACTTTAAAATCATTATGAAATATATACGAGGATTCAATTACAAAATTTTAAAAGTTCATGAACCTATTTAAAATTTTTCAAAAAAGTTTACTGACATACAAATTAATTAAAACGAAAAATAACTGATTTGTAAAAGAAATAGCCAAGCAACGGTGGCGTCCAAGGTAGATCATCTAATAGGTAGTACATGAGTGGAACATTTTTAATAGCCATTGGATATACTATTAATTAAATAGTTGAACCATTGATATTGAAATCGAATAATGGATAAACAAGTCACCAGCAAAATCTAGATTTGGCAATGACTAATGTTCCTTGAGCACGTAAAGAGAGAGGTTTGCAAAATTACAAAAATGAATAGTTCCTTAAGAAGTTAGATCCATTGCAAAATCAAGTTTAAATTCAGGTGGCGTCTAGCATGGATGAGTAAATAGGTGGTTCATAATAGAACCATTTATTTACACCATTAGATATATTCATTTTATCTTGGACGGGCGAGATTAAACCGATTGACCTATCATAATATAAATCTTCAAATTTGCAATATGATCCTTTTGTGTGTTCCAGATAAAATAGAGCGTTGTGACACGGAAAGTTGGTGGGTTTGAAGTCTCAAGTAAACCTTGTGACAACGACAATAATGGATGTTAGATCGCGTGATGTTGGGTTCGAAGTGCCAAAATAATAAGTGACGTTAAGTGAATCTGTTATTTTTATTCAGTGTGAATCGATTACTTACATCACGCTTAATTAATAGGTTATTATTGTTGTGAGTGAATTGGTTACCATAAGCAGTTATAAATATTAAATTTACAAAATATTAAATTATATATTCAATAATTAAAATATACTATTTGGTTCCATTCGAATGCGAGTACTCTAGTAGTGGGAAACATGATCACAAGGTCCATGAATCGATTATATTGTAGTAAAATAATTGATTTCTTAAAGTGGATTTAAAGAATCGATTATTAGCCCATATAATGGATTCATTACTAATGATTTACTCGGTTTGAATCAATTGAGATGGAGATGTCATGCGCGTGTGGCAACATTATTGGGGAAACGTTACAACAAGACACATATTCAATTTACGTAGTTAACTGATCATAAGGTCCACGAATCGGTTATATTGTAGCAAAATAATCGATTCCTTAAAGTGGATTTAAAAAATTGATTATTAGCCCATATAATAGATTCATTATTACTACTAGCTTTAATCAAGAAACTTGGACATATTACGATGATGTTAAATAATACATTAATCTTACCAAATTCACTAAACAATGCAGGCTTATTTTCCAAGTTTGTTCATTAAGGTCCCAATAATAACACACCAATGACACAATTTTTTTATCTCATTATCTGTCACACAAATTTTATTATCACATTATGTCAGACACAAAGATATGGATATGGCCTTAAATGAACTATAGAATATGAGCACTAACTGAAACCACAATTGTCATTCTTTCAGAGATTAAAGGAAATGAGATTTCAATACATCCTCAATACGTGTGTTATGTTCCATATAAGTCACAGACACTGGTATTTTTACATAGTAGGAAATGGACATTATCTTGATGCTTTAGTAGAATGATATCCTTCATCAAATATGTTGTCTTCAATAGAGTATTCCTGCCCCTGCAATCATATACATTAATATACTATACCATCCAAAATAAAGTCCATGGCACGAGCATAAGAGTTTACTTCATTTGTCAAAACAAGATGAGGCAAAAGCATGTCTCAGTTGGTTCAGAGAGCTTGAATATATACAATCTTTACAAATTGTTGAAAACGAGATTCATGGAAACAAATCTCAATCAAATCCGAAAACTACCTAAACAGATATATACATAAAATATTTACCCCAAAAGATAGGAAAGGAAAGATAACACAATCTGGTATAATATCCTAATACTCATTTTCAAACACAAACATATGCAAACCCATTTTTAGCATAACCAATTATGAAAGTTACTCAAATGTCACAGAGCACCACTCGCCTAAACCCACCGAAACAGGGCAAAGAAAATAACCACCGAAACATCAATGCAACACTAGCAGGAAAATAAAATGGAGAAAACAAACCAGAAAATAGAAGCACCAAGCTTCTGAAATTTCCTTGCTATTATCAAGAGCAATATTTAAATTTAAGTGACAAACCAAAATCAAAATGACAAATCTAAATGGAGGTGACAAATCAAAACAATGAGGGAGATGGACAACTCTAAATCTCGGATTTTGAAAAGTTCAAAACAAACCCTAAATGTTCCTACCCAAATCCCTAAGCTGAAAAACCATGGCTACGAAAGAAAATCAAAGGAAAATGGGTGCGTAGAGGATTTACCTGACTGGAGCTCGTCGGAATGGTGGTTTATGGTGCCAGATCGTCGTATTGTCTTTGTCTTTGTCTTCATCGGATTCTGAAGCAGTAGCGGTTGTCATAGCATGGAGGATGGAGCGAAGGTTTGGTTTTGAATGTGAGGGGGGTGGGGGAGACTCAGTTGCAAATATGAGAAATTTTAGAAAGGACCTATGTGCAAAGTGAGAGAGCCGACAACAAGTGCGTTTACCCATTATCCTAGGTCAAATCATGGTTTGTTAGTGGATCATTTGACATCCTATTCCACCGTAGAAGTCACCAATGAAGACTCATGGGGTAGCTCCCCCAACAAAGTAAAAATTAACAATTATTAAGTGTTGAATAATTGTTTTCCTTCATTGAAAAATAAATGATGCTCCCATTGGTATGTAATCCTACTCTATATAACACTTCTCATTTCTCATTACAAATTAAAATACAATTTTAACGAGAATTCAATTTTCGAAAAGATAAAAAAAAGACAAGAGAGCATTGAATTGCATAATTGTGAGACAAACTTAAATCTAAAATATTCATTTATTCCATCTGATGAGGAGAAGTTTTTGTATTTGACTAAATTTAAATCCAAGTAAATTTCCCACTCTTCCTATTATATATGTTGCGATGGAGACGACGAAAAAAAAATATTTTTAGAAAAGAGTAGAGTCGCCACCAATTTTATGATCGAGAGTAAAAAGAGGAAGAAATGATGCCTACCTTGATAACATTCACCTCCTCTTCATCAATGACGCAAGAAAAGGAAGGAAATCAGAGCATCCACAATGTTAGAATCGAGTAAGCAAGGTAGTGCGAGATGCACGCATGAGGCTGAGAAAGGAAAGATTCATGCTACTTGAGAGGAAATCTAAAGGAGATATGGTCACGAAATTGACACAAGGGAGAGGAAAGGAGCGGCTAGGGTTAATGTGGTGAGAAGAGTGGAGAGGGATTTTTAAAAGACAAACATAAATTAGAAAAGAAATCAATCAACTTCAATAAATTTTTGAATTTTCTTTAAAAAGCAACATGAAGATCAAAATATTTTTGTCATAACAAAAAACAATTCTTTATTGATAAATCAAAATAAAATGGTATAAAAAAAGTAATTTTTTGTGATTTTTAATTTTATATATTTTTTATAAAAGTTAGAAGTAAAACAAGAATAAACTCCACTCTTTTTTATCTTTTCATAATTTAAGACATTTTTATGATTTTAAATTTTTCAAATTTTTATAAATTTAGACAAAAAATAAAAAATACCCTATCAAAATAGAGTGTTCATGATATATATAATTAGTTAATGCAATGCAATGCAATGCAATGATATTCTTTCTTCTCTATCCGATTCAATTATTTCTAGTCTCAAATATCTTTGAAAATGATTTGTGATTGATTGATATTATAAAAAATTTAACACTTATAGTGCATCAAAATTAATCTCTTAATATTTTACAAGTATGATGCATACATACAACTCTAGAGTATATAAACTTCACAAATTGAATTGTTTGATATTTTTTGGTTTATTTGTCTTTCATTTATGGGTAGTTGATGAAAAGAAAAGAAAAAGTATATAAAAAAAAATTAGTCTGTGCATGTTCTGCCTTATTCATCTTTGTCTTTCATTGTTGCTTGGTTGCTGAATGTATTCAAAGATCTTTGGCTTTAATAGCTGACTTACAACATGAAAGGGTTTTTTCTTTACTTTTTTTTTTTTAATGAGTTAATGATTGCAGTGTCTCTCTAACACAAGTTTTTTGTTTTTTGTTTTTTTTTTGCCTAACCTATTAGTGTTTCATTTGACCACTTGTTTAGGCAAGGATATTTATGAAGCCTAGATTTGATACCATGGAAGAGAACCCACCACCACCATTTGAGCAAGATGCTTCCAGTAGTGAAGGTTCACTTCAACCAAATATGATATGAAAATCAAGAACAGGGAACTGTGAGTCATGAAGAATATTTTCGAGTTTTAGATGAGCTGAAGATTAAAAGCACCACATGTAACACCGATAAGAAATTAAGGATACAAACATCTAGATGAACTGAAGATTAAAAGCTCCACATGTAACATTGATAAGAAATTAAGGATACAAACAACTATGATGGAGAGAGAGCTGTTAGCAACACACTCTCTGACACAGTATGTTGGAATCAAAGTAGTTTTGGATTTAATAATCTCTAAGTTTTGATGCTAATAAAATGATTAAATTTGTTTAGCAAAGTGTTAGTTAAGATCTAACATGTGCTTTCAGTTATGCAGGTATATTCACATATAAGAAACATGGGATACGTTTCAATTGAAAAATACGCGTCCACCCTTGTAGACGGGCTGCTCAAATATTTTGGTAAAGTTACTTAGTTATTTAATTAAGTAGACTGGCTTTCTTTAGTAGACGAGGCTATAAATATTTGCTAGATGAATACCTAAATAACTTATTAGGTACAACAAGTCCAAAGACTTGAAAATAAGCACGTCCATCTTGCCACGTAAGCAGACGGAAGTAATTAGTTGAAGAAAATGAACCAAAACACAAAGTAATATAGTAGACGAGCTCTAACCTCCACGTCACCAGGCGAAGATCTTTATAACTCATTAAGGAATAGCAAGTCAAGACTTGATAGATAAAAGGATATGCCATGTCATCAGACGAGCTAAGTAAAATATAGAATAGACTTGAACTCTCAAATGAATAGGTAGACGAAGTTTCTTTGTAGACGAGCTCCATCTTTGAATGAATTAAATGCAATCTGAATCTCTTATATTTATTTCAAATGATTGATATTTATTTCAATGGAATATTTGTTATTCACATTTGTTTTATTTGCTTTAATATTTCAACTTGTTGTAAAAGAAACATAGTACAATTAAGAAATGCAAAAAACAGAATCGTACAAATAAAATACAGCAAAACGATCTGTACGATGACAACTTTATGACTGAAAAAGTTGAATTATACACAAAGAAGGAACAACAAGTACTCAAACTACAATACTCAGAGGAGTGAACCTCCAAATTCATGCTACCTCGATAACCATGATCTCCACCATGTTGGCTAGAATAATCATTCACTCCAAACATGCCAAAATCACTACTGAACTCATAACCTCCAGTAAAGTTAGGATAATATATGCATGGTGGCTCATAATAAACAGTAGGCATATAATTTTGCATATAATTATCCATACTAAGGTTCACAACTAGACCTAGTAGCCAAAACTAATTCAGCAATGAAATTTTATTTTTATTTTTTATTTTCTGTTAATAACAACAAGAGTCCCCGGCAACGGCGCCAATTTTTGACACGCTGTCGCGCACGGGTCAAAAAGCGAGTGGTTGGAAAATATGTAGCTAGGGAGCGACAACTCGAGTATCGTCTCACAAGGACTCTTGGATTGTTATTCGCAGAAAAGTCAGTTTTGGGAGGGCGTTGGTTGGATGATTCAAGTAAGAAAATAGTTAAGAAAAATAATGCAAACTAAATAATTATCAATAAGCTAAAAACGATTAATCTACTGTTCTCAGTTTCCCAACTATCATTGGTTCATACAATTCCATGCCCTAAGCGGATTCTAACCCCTTTTCGATTGTAGCAACAATAACAAGCGAAATTGACACTACGAGATTTATGTTCCTAATTCCCGAATTAAGCAAACGGGGTGAAGCTCTCGTGAATTAAGCAAACACGATTGAACACACGTGAATTAAGCAAACACGATTATGTATAGGAACACACAATCATCGAAATAAATCAACACCTATTCCATGCAATCCTGAATTAAGCAAACAGAACATAGAACAATATTGAAAGAGAATAGCAAATTAATTGGGAATTACAAAACCTCAAGCGGCAATGGAAACCGATTACAGCAGATCAATCCAAGGAGATTAGTTCTCCATTACAAACATAACGCAGAACACTAAACCTAATTCGCAGCCCACAAATCTAAAAAGAAAAGAAGATCCCCTGTTTCTGCCCTAAAACATCAATTTATATCCTTCAGCATCTGCGCCCGCTCGCGAGGCGAGCAGCCTCTCACGACGCGACTGTTAAGAATGGCGCCAGTTTGAATTTGGATTCTCGCGAGACGAATAGTGGTTCGCGAGGCGAGACAGAAAAGGATCTTCTCATTACGCCCGTGATGAGTATCACGACCTGGGCGTGATAGCTTCTGGTCTTCAGTCTCGCGAGGCGAGACACGGTTCGCGAGGAGAGACAGAAATTGTTGCATTCTTTGGCACAGTCAGCTTTCAGGCTCGCGGGGCGAATACTTCCAGAATTGCATTTTCCACTGCTTTTCTCCATTTTCTTGACTCTATGTGCTTTCCCTTTCAACCTGAAAACATGAGACAACTGTGAATGCTTTATTTGACTCAAAAACTAACTAAAATGTCCTAAACTACTTAAGAAACTCAAAATGTTGCTTGGGGACAGTTAAATCCAAATCTGGGCTAAGACGAGATTGAAACTCGAATAATTAGCACAAAAACCATGATCTTACTAGTTATAAAACTAGTTAGCCAGAGGCTGATCAGCACCCTGAAGATCAGTCAAGAACTCTGAGCACTTTTCAAGAATCTGCAGAAAGCTCAAGGCAACAAACTCTGCCATCAAATATTGAAGAAGTTCTTGGAAAACTGGTTGATGAAAGGGTTGGCAAGTTGGCAGATGAAAAGGTTGACAAGATAGCTGAGAAGATAAAGGAGGATGTTCATCAGCAGGTTCAAACCTCAATGGCTCCAACCTTAGAGGTTGTGAATAAAATGCTTGAATTCCTCATGGACTTCAAAAAGAGTCAAACCCAGAACCCTCCTCCTCCACCACCTCCTTCTGCTTAGCCTTTATTATTTTTTCTTTCTTTCTTTTGTACTGATAATGATGATCCTCTCCTTTTTACCTTTTTGGCTGATGACAAAAAGGGGGAGAAAGGAAAGAAAAGAGAATTATATATAAAGTCTGGTTTTGAAAAGCTCTTATGTGTTTGCATGTGCATATTCTTGTCTACTTGCTATACTGCTCTGATACTTGTGTTTGCTTATTTGCTTTGCTATATGCCGCTCTGTTACTTGTGTTTATATAGATTATAAGTCTGCTCAAGTATTTGAATGCTTTGTCTTAGGGGGAGCCTTGCAAGCTCTCTTAGACTTTGCTTTTCAAATTTAATTAGTTTTTTCATCATCAAAAAGTGGGAGATTGTTGGGACCAAAGTGGTTTTGGATTTAATAATCTCTAAGTTTTGATGCTAACAAAAGGATTAAATTTGCTTGGAAAAGTATTAGTTAAGATCTAACATGTGCTTTCAGTTATACAGGTATATTCACATATAAGAAACATGGGATAAGTTTCAATTGAAAACTACGCGTCCACCCCTGTAGACGGGCTGCTCAAATATTTTGGTAAAGTTACTTAGTTATTTAATTAAGTTGAATGACTTTCTTTAGTAGACGAGGCTATAAGTATTTTCTAGATGAATACCTAAATAACTTGTTAGGTACAACATGTCCAAAGACTTGAAATAAGTGCGTCCATCTTGCCACGTAAGCAAACGGAAGTAATTAGTTGAAGAAAATGAACCAAAACACAAAGTAATATAGTAGACGAGCTCTAACCGCCACGTCACTAGACGGAGATCTTTATAACTTATTAAGGAATAGCAAGTTTGAAGACTTGATCGATAAAAGGATATTCTACGTCATCAGATGAGCTAAGTAAAATATAAAATAGACTTGGACTCTCATATGAATGAGTAGACGGAGTTTCTTTGTAGACAAGCTCCATCTTTGAATGAATTAAATGCAATCCGAATCTCTTATATTTATTTCAAATGATTGATATTTATTTCAATAGAATATTTGTTCTTCACATTTGTTTTATTCCTCTAATATTTCAACTTGTTGTAAAAGAAACATAGTACAATCAAGAAATGTAAAAAGCAGAATCGTACAAATAAGATACTACAAAATGATTTGTACGATGACAACTTTATGACTGAAAAAGTTGAATTATACACAAAGAAGGAACAACGAGTACTCAAGCTGCAATACTCAGAGGAGTAAACCTCCAAATTCATGCTACCTCGATAACCAGGAGTACTATTCAGCATTGCTACAATCAAACTATCAGTCACAGTGGATATCATGCATTAAATGTCATCTCTAAACGGGATTATTCAAAGTAACTGTTGAAGAAATACAAGAAAAGAAGAAGGTCACTATAAATTAAAGACCTCAGATACTGAAGACACAACTCTCGCCTGCACAATCTTGCTAGCTGAACTTTTGTCATTTGATAATCATTCATTCTATTATTCTTTTAAGAGCAAGAATCTGTATTCAATAGTTTGAATATTATTGTAATATTCAACTAATCTTAAACTGTCATATTCTCACCCATAGCGAGTTAAGAAGATCAATCATTAAATCTCTTTGTTAGAGTTAGAGCCTGAAAATGCTTAGTAAGAAATGAATACTTGTAGCTTGGAGGGGTGTTGAATACTTGTTTGTAATCTATTTGGAGAAATAGTGGATAAATCCTTCAAGTCGAAGGGACTGGACGTAGCTCTTGGTTGGAAGAGAGTGAATCAGGATAAAATCTCTTGCGTGAATCTTCTATCCCTAGACTCTTCAGTTTTATTTGCTTATACTAACTGTGGGGTTTTGATATTGCTTTTGTTAAAGTCTTTTAAAAAAAAGGATCTTTGTTTTTGTGTGTGCTTCTGTTTTATATCTCTTTGAATGCAAAAATTGTTTTAAAGGTTGTTTTTGAAAATTATTAACAAACACAATTCAACCCCTCTTCGTGTGTTTGCCTGTGTCAACTTCATTGTATTTCCAACACACTCTCTTCTATTGGTCGAAATTCATGTGAGTCCTATAAAATTCAAGTTGGACCCACATGAATTTTAACCAATAAGAAAGTGTGTTGAAAATAGAATGTTAGAGAGTGTATTGCTAGTACTCCTCGAAGAGAGAAATACCTCTTATATAATTTGCGTTGTTTGGCTTTTTTTTTTATTGAATTTAGGATAATTAAGACACTACGAGAAATAGAGTTTTTGTGTTTTTTTTGGTCATGCAGTCCATTGGATGAGAGAAATAGTTATAAAAATTATTTGATATTGAATTGAATTAATTTTTGTGTTTTTTGTTTGTTTGTAATACTTGTGTGCGTTTTAGTCCTTCACATGATCACATGACAAGAAAACCTAACTTGGTGAGGAGAAACATTATTGTTGATCCACAACAAGTTGGTTGTATTTTTTGTACAAATGTTAGCGGAAGAATTTTAAATTCTTGGCAGAAATAAATCCGACAAGATGACGGAAGAACGTCGAACTCAGAAGACTGAGAAGTGACAGGTGTGGAGCTGACAAGAAGATTCTTCAATTAACATGTCAGATAAGAAGAGCCGTCAAGAGTGGAAATTAGAACGCATCTGTCAAGAGTGGAAATTTCTGATTATTGACGGATGCATTTAACTGGTTGACAAAGGAATCAAAATGACGAATGATATTTCTTAAGTATTATATTTAGCCGACAAGAAGATACTGGCCGACAGAAAGGATAAATTGACAACCCAGTTCTTTTACAAAGTGCTTAGAAGAGTTGTCAAACGTGCCAGAAATGTGGAAACGGCTAAGTCCTTTAGGCTGACCGGGCATCAGCAAGATAAACCGTCAAACAACCAAACCGTCGAAGACAATCAAGTTGACACGGAGCGGTTTAAGAAATTAAACAGTTATCAGAGTTGTTTGACAAACAGTTTTAATATAAAACTTAAGAGAACTGCCAAAAGACATGTGACAGTCTTTTAGATAGGGAATTATTTCTAAGTAGTTACTTTACTTGCCTATAAATACTAGTAATAACGATGTAATAGAGGAGGTTACTTGATATACATCATACATATCTCGATCACACAGTAGATTGACGGATTAAACTCAAGTATTTCCTCCATCCTTTTCATTTTAAGTTCAATTTAAAGTACAATATTGGTTTTATCCTTCTAAATTCTTTGCTCGTTCCTTAATACTGGTTTATTTACTTTCAGCATTTTCTTTCATGTTCTTTATTTAAGTCCTTTACTTATTCTTCGTTGCTTTCAGCATTTCTTTCATATTCTCTATTTAAGTCCTTTTACATATTCTTCATTACTTTAAGCATCTTCTTTCATATTCTTTATTTAAGTTATTTTATTTCAGAAGTCATTTAATCATGTTTTACACAAATTACTTTTCAAATTAATGTTATTTCCATTTCATTTCACGTACAAATAATTAAGCAATCAGGAAGTTACTTATGTTTAAGAAACTAACTTTCCTTTTCAACTTAAAACTTATTTTCAAAAATACCAAACCCAAGTCTCTGCCAGTATCTTGACTAATTTGTCAAATTCATACTTGGCAGACATATATACAAACATCCTGACGAGATTACCGCATAACTCGTTCGTCTCACACTCGTCTGATCTTTAATTATTTGTAACAAAGGGATTTTGGACATCAACAAAAAAAACCAGCGTTAACAACAAATCACCAGGAAACTTCTCTACACATTTTCTCTAGTTGTAGGCTTGCATCTTTAATTTGGGAGAAAATTTACTCTTGGCTGGGCTTTCGTGTTATTCTTTTGTTGGATGCTGAATTTATCATTTGATATCTTCGAGACATGGTACAAGTAAATGATCAAATATGAGAGATGGGGCAGACAATGAAGAATGGATCGGAGACAAGAAATGAGGTTGTGGTTTAGATGTTGGGATCGGATTTCATTTTCCATTTATCTCTTTGGCTTTGGCAAGTCCAATAAGCTAGTTTATAGCTTATTTGATTAGCTTATAAGTATGTTTGACTGAAGTAAAGGTGTTTGGTAAATAAATTTATCTCATTAGCTTATATCGTTTTTTCATAGGCTAATTTATTTAGTTTATGGCTAGTAACTTATAGCTTATTGTCTTTTATCTTGTTTTTATCCAATTCGTTTAATGAAATTCCTACTTTATCATGTCTATCATAAATATGTCATTTTATATTTATAAGATAGTTCAATAGCTAATTTTATCAAACACTTCAAATTCAATCAGTTAGATTTTCAGCTATCGGTTATAAACTATCAGCTAAAAATTAGTTTATCAATTATCATCTAGCTTATTAGATATTTTTGCCAAAGGCCCTTTGTCTCCATTTTCCTACCCTTTTTTGCTTAGAAAATGGGCCTTAAAGTCCATGTACAAAGAGACTATACATAAACATTACGGGCGTATTGAAGCCCTGATACATCAGCTAACAATAATAAAACCAAGTTTCCATGGGGTCCTTTATTTCCTGATAACCATAGTCATTTTCCAGACTAAGATTTTCTTAATTAAACTTCTGATTCTTCGAAGAAGGGGATTATAGTTCAAGTCCAGATTCTTCTCAGAGGGGATACTGATGATGGAAGAAGAATCACTTTTTACAATTAATCTGCGAAACCCACATCTCCAAGCTAGTTTTAATCCTTGAAATATCCCCCAAAGTTCCGCTGTAAATGTCGTGCAAAAACCTAAATGAGATGTGAAGCCTGGTATCCACTCCCCTGCCTCATTTCAGATCAAACCACCACAACCACTGTCACCTGGGTTCCCTTTTGGAGGAAACTCCCATCTTACATCTTTCACTCTGGTACGCACTCTTTGAAGAGAATTCTCCATGGTTCGTGCCTTTCCACGTAATGTTGTCCTGCCCATCATCAGCTGAAGGTGGTGGATGAGCTCTGATCCTGTCCACTGATTGAGTCTTTGCAGATCCCATTCCCCCGTAGAGAGAACAAAACATCCTGATAATGGAGCAATCACCTTAGAACTTAGTGGGCCCTCATCATCTAAACAGGTATGATTAAAGAATTCATTATTTGAACCTTCTCCTATACAATGTTTGATGTTAGATTGCAGTATAGGCCATAAGGTGTTCATGGATTTCCAAACACTCCAGTCATAGGGAAGTGCTCCACACTGAAATTTGTTAAGCAAACCCCAATCATACTTTCCTTTTACCACTTTGCTGGTGTTTGGAAGAGCTTATTTAAGTTCCTTTTGACTTATCTGATGACATAAGCTTTTATGCAGTGTGTTTGACAGAACCTATAAAAATAACTCGTGTCATCCCATAAGGGGTTTTTGACTTATTTTCATAAGTCACTAGGAGAAGCTTATGGAATTATCATAAGAGCTTATGCACTAAACACCCTCTCCGTGTTTTTCACTATTCGAATCCTCTCATGCCCTTTCTTCATTTTTCTTTCTTTAAGCACTTACGGCATAAGCTCTCATACGATAAGGTCTTACGTGATAAGCTCTTAATTAAGTTGTTTACCCAAACACACCCTTCTTCTCCGGTTGAGTTATAACACCCCATCCAAGTTTCATGAGTAGGGCACTATTCATATCCACCTAGTCAATTATAATAAATTATATACTATTTTTTATTTTTATGTAATTATTTAATAAATTAATTAATGGAATGATAAATTAATTAATATTTATAGATCGATAATTTTAAAAATTATAAACAGCATCAAAATACAAATTATTTTATATATAATATCCATATAAATTTTTTATGCCAATTTGATTCCTTGAACTTAAGGTCCATGACAGCATATAAAAGAGGTCTATGTATGCTGGCCCAAGTCACGCGAGCCTCTGTATGCTAGCCCAAGTCACGTTAGCCACCAAACTTGTTATTCATGCAAACATCTATAAATATTATAAAGCAAAAATCATGGATGGAAGGTTATGTCATGTGTCATTCTGAGAGTCATTTTAAATTTAAAAATTATTTTGAGATTTGGCAAAATATTCCACTTTTATAAATTATTTATAAAATTATCAAGCATTTATTCTTCCACTTGCCTTATATTATCTCTCAACATTTAACACTATATATGTTTTCCAAGCAATTAAAACATTTCAAGATGAATCATTTTCCAATGTAAATTATTTAAATCATAATGTCAATTCATTTTCAATCATCTAAATTTATTATCTACATTTGATTCATACAATTTTTTTTTAAAAAATATCATTTTTAATAATTACAGGTTATATATATATATATATAATAAAGATAAAAGCTATTTTTTTATATAAAATATATACTATTATTGGTATATACGTATAGGTTTTTGGGAAAATATAAATTTTTAATAATTATGGATCATATATTATTATTATCCTAAAGATAAAAGCTATATATTTTTTTTATAAAAAATTATACAATAGCATATACATATAATTCGCTTGATTATATATTTATAATAAAATTTAAATTCTCTTGATAATTGGAAAAACATTTATATTTTAGAATATATATATATATATATTAAAAAATAAAATTAAAATTATCAAATATTTCTCATCCCACTTACATTGGTATTGAAGATTATCAATCATTTTCAGTGTAATTGATTATTTGAAGTAACTAAAAATTAATTGTTGTACATCATGAATTGTGTTAAACAAAGAGTCATAAATTATATATGTTTTCAAAACAAATAAATAATTTCAAGATGACGAATCATTTTCCAATTTAATTTACTTAAATCTTTGAGTTATTTCTCCTATATCTCTGATGTAAGTTTACTCTTTATCCAACCTAATAGAGGCACTATAAAAATGTAGACAATCAAATGAAAATATAAAATTCAAACATCTTATGAGAAAGTTTGTTCATCTAAAGGTTTTTTTTTTCTATTTTTCACTCATGGTTAAAACAGTTAATTTATTAGTGACATTTCTCCATCAAAAGATAACTGGACGATCAAAGCAGAGTGATACGGCTTTGGAAAAAAATCAATTTTTTTTCAACATCAATTGGAAGGTAATGTAGAGTTACTGTTTTTGGATGAGAATGGGTTATTTATAACCATTGCTCAACGTTTTTTAACTATATGTTTTTACAAATTCTTTCATGACTAATATTTGATTTTCTTAATTTTTTTAATGTATGGTGGGAGGATCCAAGCTACTTGTATAGATACTTTTTGGATTAGGGATCTTTTGGTTGAAGGCAATAATATTTATCTTTAAATATTATAAAGCAAAAACCATGGATGTAAAGTTATGTCATGTGTCATTTTGAGAGTCATTTTAAAATTAAAAATTATTTTGACATTTGGTAAAATATTCCACTTTTAAAAATTATTTATAAAATTATCAAACATTTCTTCTTCTACTTGCCTTTTATCTATAAATATTATAAAGCAAAAACCGTGGTCGAAAACTTTTGTCACATGTCACTTTCTGAGTAATTATAAAAGTTAAATTCCTTTTGATAATTGGAAAAACATTCCATATTTAGAAAATGATGTTTAGGGTGAATATTTTTTCAAATTATAAATTATAAAACATTTATTCTCTCACTTGCATTGGTATTTAGGATTATCAATCAATCATTTCCAACTAATTTATTTAAAGGAACTAAAAATAAGGATGAGATAAATTATAAATTATAAATTATAAAACATTTATTCTCCCAATTGCATTGGTATTTAGGATTATCAATCATTTCCAACTAATTTATTTAAAACAACAAAAAATAAGAATGGATTTATGATATTTATAATTTTTTGGATAGATATTTATAAGATATTCCGGAAAATAAGGACGCTTTGTATATAGAGAGATACATGTGTTAGAATTCGTGTTTGAGCTATTAAAACATTTATCCTCCCACTTGCATTGGTATTGAGGATTATCAATCATTTCTAAATAATTTATTTAAAGCAACTAAAAAGTAAAGGAAAAACCATGGTTGTAAACTTTTGTTACATGTCACCTTCAGAGTAATTGTAAAAATTAATTGACAATTGCAAAACATTCCACATTTAGAAAATGATATTTATGGTGATGTTTTTCAAAATATAAAATATACATTATAAAATATTTATTCTCCCACTTGCATTGGTATTTAGGATTATCAATCATAACTAAAAATAAGGATGGATTTATGATATTTATAATTTCTTGGATAGATATTTATAAGATTTTTAGGAAAATAAGGATGCTTTGCATATAGAGAGATATATGTGTTAGAATCCATGTATGAGCTATTAAAAAATTTAGGGCTCGTTTGGTTGTCATGATAGAATATGGGCATATAGGATAAGAGAACATGATAGGAGTATGATATGATATGAACATGATAAGCTGTTATCTTATCCCACGTTTGGTGTCCACCAGATAACCAACTGTATGACATTATAATTTTAGTATGATTTTTAAAATTTTCGTTTTTATTCTAAATGTTTTCATAAATTTAAGTTTTTTTATAATTTTATTTTTTCTAATTATACAAAAAGACAAAATTTCCCTTGTAATAGATTACATATAATATTTTAATATTTAAATTATTGTTTAACTTAATTATTTGTTTTATAATTTTAAATATTCATTTTTAGTTTTTACTTTACACATAGTTAAATTATTATAATATTTTATTTTTCATTTTTCCAAATAATATAAAAAATTAACCTTGTGAAAAAATAAAATAAAAAATTAAAATTAATTATTACTATTTTTTATTTAAAATATTTTATGTTTTTTTTTTTTTGTAACCATGTTATATTTTATTATACTTTAATTATTTTATATATAAAATAATTTTATATTTTATTATATTTTAAATCACCTTATCCTATCTGTTGAGTTCTAACCCGGTCCTTCCCTCATGATAGAATTTTAACTAGATGGACAAGATATGATAAGTGACAGAATTGATTTATCCTATCATGCTGGCTCACCAAACAATAGTTTCAGATAGGATATGATAATTTATCCTATTCCGTCTCTCTTATCCTGACCACCAAACGAGTCTTTATTCTTCTACTTGCATTGGTATTGAGGATTATCAATCATTTTCAATTAGTTTATTTAGAGCAACTAAAAAGTAGTTGTCCTTTATTAACTCCGATAAGCAAATAGTACTATATTATTATCAATAAAAATTTGTTATCATAACTTTGTCTCATTCCAATAAAATGTGGTACCCATTCCAATGTAAACCAAATAAGGATAACAATAAAATATGGTACCCGTTCCAATGTAAACCAGATAAAATAATTTATGATATTTATAATTTATTTTATAGACGTTTATAAGATTTTTCGGAAATCATGAATGTTTTGTATATAGAGAGATACATGTGTTAGAATCCGTGTATGATTTCGAGCCATATACACAAACGGCTTGGACATTAAAATTTCACTCAATCATGCCTTTATATTTTATTAACGGTAATGATAATTTCTAAAAGTTTCTTACAAATGACAATACATATTTCTATATAAATATATCAATCATGATATACATTTTCATCTTCAAATATACGTCTAAAGGATAGGGTAAAGAGATGTTCTTATTTTTTTAGAGTTTCTTTTCGAGTAACTTCAAAGATTTAGCTATGGCTACACCTATTACTTTCATTTGTGACATTTCTCCATCCAAAGATAATGGACGATCAAAGTTAGAGTTATACACCTTTGGAAACAACCAAATTTATTGCAACCACGTTTTGGAGATAATGGATGAGAGTGTAATGTCTATAACAATAATTTAACATTTTTGTTTTCTATGTTTTTTTTTACAACTTTCATGAATGATATTTGAACTAACTAATATTCTTTAATACATGATGGGAGGATCCAAGCTACTGTGTATATTGTCATAGGTCAGCGAACTAAATCCTTTGCAACTTATATTATATGTGATATTTATAAATGTCCTAAACATGACTTTCGTCTATATTCATTTTAATTCTTCTTACCTGTCAAATATTGCAGTTTTTTACAACTTTGATGCTAGTTAGACTTCTGCTTCCAAACATATCATATATGTTATTATTATTTATTTTCTAAAGTGATTACAATTGCATATATTTCTTCACATCAACCAAAAACTACTGATAAGGTTAGTTGCGTAAAGTTTTTATTTCTCCACTAATCATGTATTCTCCCTTTTTTCTGTGTTTGATGTTATATCATGTTTAACATAGAATTTGTAACTTCCAATCTGGTCTTAACGAATGATAGTGTGATAATAGTTGGAAAAGGATGTATAACATATAGTTGTTGTTTTTTTTTAAACAAAAAAACATATAGTTGTTATATTTTATTTCTTTAATGACATAATGATGCTTTTTTTCTTGGGCCTATTGAATCTAAGAAGTTTGATTCCTCTTACTTCTCTCAAATTTTTTTAAAATTAATTCATTTTTTTGCAGATTGCAAAGTTTGAAGCAAGTAGTGTAAGGTTGAAGATTTATTTATAAGATTTTTTTTGTAACATTATTTATATGATTTTTACCACATTAATATTAAGTGTTTGTTAACTTCCATGACAATGAAAATACAATTTAAAATTTCAAAAAATATTTATATCATTTATTTGTTTTAAAAAATTGATACGTTCTCGTGCGATGCACGGACACGTGCTAGTTCGGAAATAAATAATTGCAATAGTCAGCATAGGGTCTCAGAAATATTGCAATATAAAAAAATATCATATTTTCAACATCTATAATCAATTAATTATAATTTTTTAAAAAATATCAATTAAAACATCATTATCTACTTAAAATCTTACTTGCAGAAATAATGGACCCTAAGATCAATAATTGACGTGTCAATCCCCCGATCCTTATAAAGTTGGGGATATGACATAGGTAATGAAGGTTTCTCAACCATCATGGAAAAGGTTGTTCAGATACGTTCCATGTGTAGGGATGATACCAGGACAAGGCGGCCACGAGTAATAGTCTCTCGTTGCCTGCCTCATCGGATAAAAATGCCCTTGTACTTGTTTCATTCCTGCACGAGTCTTTGTTAGTCGTTTTAAAAAAAAAAAAAGATTTTATGGATATTTCCGGGTAATCACAAATATTCATAAATATTTATTAAAAAAATAAAAGTGCATTTCTATTAAAAAAGAAGTATCTAAATAAACACAAAAGGTATCTAAATAATTTGATTTTAGTAAGTTTGTAGCTAGAGGATGGATGTAAAATGTTATTATTTACAAATTTGAGTAAACAACAAGTCTGTATGCAATCAAATGAAGCTAATAATTATAATGTTTAGTTTGACATTGTCGGTAATTAGTAAGCTACTTGAAGTTGGATGATACAAACAACACAAAATTAATACATTTAACTTTGAATAACACTGATGAGGTTGAACCATACTTATGTGAGCATAAAAGCATCATCAATGAAACTTACCCTAGAATGAATGAAAAATTGTGTTTGAACAAGCATAACAAGACTTTCTTGAACTGGTTTAAAGAAAAAATTGCAAAGGATGGTACTGCTTCTGATACATTAAAATGGCTAGCACAGGGGACTAACTTTGATGTCATATGTTGGAGTGGGTACGATATCAATAAGTTTTCCTTCTATACAAAGTCCCAGGATGACGAAAGTACTATGCAAAACAATGGGGTTATGGTCGTCGCTGAGTCCATGCATTTCTCTAGTTCGAAAGATAAAAACCCTGTTATGGCATCAGTTTCATCCTTTGGAATAAATTAAGAGATATGGGAGTTTTAATACAAGAAGTTTAGAGTACCTGTTTTTAAATGTCAGTGGGTCGACAGTAACAATGGTGTGCAAACCGATGAGTTAGGATTCAAATTGGTGGACCTTAGTAAGGTAGGTAATAAAGAGGAACCTTTCATCATGGCATCCCAAGCAAAACAAGTGTTTTATATCCGTGATCCTTCTAACAAAAGGTGGTCAGTGGTTCTCCTGGGAAAAAACATGTATAATGGTAGTGAGGGAAATCACGATTCAACTCTTGATATTTCTGATAATCCTTCTTTCTCAACACGAGTGCCTAATTTCAATGAGGAAAATGAAGTGGATGATGTACATGCTACTCGTAATGATCACCAAGAAGGGTTATGGGAGAACATTACTAATTGACCACAAAGTAAGTTTAGTTTGATATTACCATCAAGTTTGGCATATTATATGTTTACGTTGATATTTATAAGTTATGTTTATGTACGTTGATCGATATTTATAAGTTATGTTTGATATTTATCCTGACATACTAACAAGTTTTTTTTTTGTTTTGTGTTTAAACAGATATACATGGTGATCATGAGGATATCCCTCCTTCATGCGGCGGGTCGAGACCCCGTCTACAGGTAGAAAGGGTAGACGTGCCACACGGATGAGGAATTTGACTGCCAACCGTGGGTCAAATCAAAGGATAAGAGTAGACTTTGATAATAACCTCAATCCTATTGGGCCAATGGAAGATCAGTTTAACAGTTTTGTGGCGACCCTTGCTAGGAACAGGCCCAGTATACTCATTGATAGGTGGAGAGATGTACCGGCGGACGTGAAGGAGCAGATATGGGAGAGTATTCTGGTATCTATACTTCTACGTCCTGTGTTTGTCTGTATCTACTTTATTTTTATCTTAATAATATCATATAGTAATTCGTTGATTCTTTTGGTCTTAATGTAGTTGACCTTTGACATACCGGATACATACGCTTTGATGAAGCGTTTCTTTGAAGTATCTTTGGAGAACGTTGGAGGGCTTTTGAGGCCGACCTGGGCAGATACTATATATTCAATCCAAAAAGTAAAAAGAACCCACTTGAGGTGTATTCGTTTCTTGACAAGGCGACGTGAGATCGCTTTGTTCAGAGCCGACATGATCCCAGCTTTCAGGTTAACTTATTTGATTTGTATATAAATTTATGTAATTGCATTAATTTCATTTACTTATGTAATTTAATTGTCTTTTATTTATAACAGGAGAAGAGGAAAAAGGGGCAGGAAAGCCAAAGCAAGAATCTCTACCCCCATTTCATGTCTCGTGGGGGATATAAAAAGCTTGTTCAGAAAATGGTTGAAGAGGAAAAGAAAGCACGTCAGGAAGCAGCATCTCAGGCGGATCCTAATGCTGAAAATCTTCCAGAGGTTGTTGATCCACCTCCACCCCCACGCCATCGTTCATGGAAGAGGGACCGACAAAGAAAAACGGGACAATATACATCTGAGGAGGCCCGCCAAGTAGCTGACAAGATTGTAAGTATAGTTTGTTGTAATTGTCATTTTAAGATTGTTACCGAATTGTAATGTGGCCTGATATTTTATGTGATAGGATGCCTTGGATGATCAGCTAACCCAAGGAACCTTTGTTCCTAGAGGACGCAATGATATCTTATCTATCGCCATCAGAAACTGGACCACCGGGCCGTGTCATTGGTGTGGGATGGGGAGTCGGCATTCGCCAATACCATGGTTCATCTTCACACCAATGCCATAGGGATGTTGAAGCAGATAGAGCATGACTAAAACAGGAGATTGCAGCTGAGCTTCGACAGGAGATGGCCGAGCAGTTTGCCCAGCAGATGGCAATATTGACCTCTATGTCCCAGCAGAAGACAGCCGGTGTCCAACCCTCTGTCCATGTGAGCACTAAGGGCTCATGTGATCCTCCTCATCATCCTGAAAATGATGATGATGGTGATGATGATGATGATGATGATGATGATGACGACCCTGATAGGTGTGAGCTGTATGTTGATGATCATCATCATCACCGCTTAGTGGCATTGGGTAGGGCACATAATAACTTAGGTAATACTATACACCATCGGTTATTACCGGATGATCAGCTGACGGTGTCTGTTGAGATTATTCGAGATGCTGATGCTCGAGTCCCTGTGCCCACTGAGGAGGTTCAAACAGTGGGTCAGGCCCCCGGTAACTTCATCCTCTGGCCAAGAAGACTGGTCAACTTTCTTGTTGCATCTGAGGTATTCGGTTAGTTGTGTTTTTCTATATTCATAGTTGAAATAATTTATTATTGTTTCAAGATAATGCTTTATTTTTATTCGTTATAGGATGTTGGAAATGATATTGTGCCTAAAAGGTCGTATCTAGGAAGACCAGAGATGTCTGCTCCTGCCAAGGTATTCATTTGACCATTTAGTTAATAACGAATTAAATAACTTAATTATCCGTGATTACTAATATATATCTATGTTGTTTAGGGGATCGACAAAGGGCACCTGGCCATGGTGATGTTTTTAAAGTTCGGCTATACGAGGTTGTCACCATGGAGAATGACGCAACCTTGGTAAGGTTGGAACATGATGCCACTGGTGAACTGTATATACCAAAGAAGGAACTTATGGAGATGGTACTCAATAAAGAAATGGTCAGTTCTGCACACATATCGTTTTGGTGCACGTAAGTACACTTTATTTATAAGTTAAGTACGTAATTAATTTTTAAATACTATGATAATTAACATGTTTTTCCAATATATTAGGTATCCGCATCGTATGTTAGTCGATCAGGGGTAACCTCGCCCTTTATGGGTTCATTGACCCCATGTTCATTCAGGGTGATGTTATCCTAGCATCGGAAGACCCGGTCACTACCATACGTGATATACTTGCCCGAGACGATCATCAATTCTATCTTGCGCCTTATCTCAATAAGTAAGTACCGGTTATTTAAGTATAACTATATATGACTTAGTCACTAACTGTTCGCAAATACAGTAGGCATTGGCAATGTTGCTCTTGTACCCAAGAATGAACGTCGTGGTCTTCTTACGCTCATTGGGAAATAAGCCAGCGAATCAATCGAAGACGATCATCGAAACGTAAGCATTAAAATACTCTATAATCAGTAATGCAGTTGTTTTAATTATCTGAAATCTATTAGATATACTTTAATTAATGTTTTTGTCATGATAGGTCTATTAATGCAACCCACATGTTGCGTGGTGAAAGGCGTACTCGGGCTATCAGATGGATTATTCCCAGCATAAGATATTTATTAGTTCAAATGCATCAAATGCAGTGGGTACAATAATTGATTTCTATTTTATTTAATTCCTCATATTCTAATTGGGTTTCATTTGTGCGTAGTCACGTATACAACGTGGGTCATGAGAATGTGGCTACTATGTGATGCAGTGGATGTTGGAAATTATCTCCTCCGGGATCACTGAAAGATGGCACGAGGTAAATGTTAATTGACACAATTAGAATTAATAATATAGATTCGTTATATGTTTTATGTTAGTTTATTACTTAAAAGATATAATCTTTTGTCCAATTAAACTTGCAGATATTCAACAATCCAACTCCATTATCGATTCGACATCAACAACATAAAGAGGCGTTGGGCAACTTTCTTTCTTGAAGTGTACCAACCATAGTTTGTATATATGTAGTTAGTTTAAAAACTTATCATGTACTAGCTATAGTGTACCTTTGGTGATGATATGTATTAGTGCTCGTGTCCTGGTTCAATTCTTCTTCTCTCGTGTTTTGATGTAGCCTTGATAAAGTGTTGTTTTCATTCATTCGAAATTAATTAGGCCTGATGCCCTCTGTTTTCAGATTCTGTGCTCACTAGTCATTTGATGAAATGTCAGTATTTTTAACCATATTTGTAAGAGCTGATTGTTTGTGCCAAGAAAATTGAATGAAGTATGTTTTGCTTTTGATATGGTTAAAACTTTGTTGCAATTGTGTCAAAACTGGTTTGGTGTGTTCTGTTGTTGTTTCTTGTTTAATCAGGGTACTGCTGGTTTGTTAGCTTAAACAAGTTCCTGGAATTGATGGTTATGAATTAGTAAGTGCTCTTACTTTACCAATTAGTTTGCCTTGCCCATTTGTTATCTAACTCATGTGATGCCTAAATCACGTGTGGTTAATGCCTTGCTGTTTCTTGTCATCGAATGAGCTATAAAAAATTATGTCTTCCAATTGTATGTGGCTGCTTGTTATCATTTTCTACTGGTTTGGTGCAATAACTACATTATGTTTACCCCAAAAATTACAGTATTTTATTCTGGTATTGATCTGCATTACTGAAACAGGGGAAATGAATGATTGAAATGTAAATAACAGATTAAAAAAAAATGAGATTTGAAAACCGATGTGTAAATTTCACTTACACATCGGTTTTAATAAAAACCGATGTGTAAATTTCACTTTACACATCGGTTCTTATTAAAACCGATGTGGAAAGTGAAATTTCCACATCGGTTTTAGGCAAAACCGATGTAGAAAGTTAAATTTTCAACTGCTTATCAATTGACAAATTAATTTTCCACATCGGTTAAAAGAAAACCGCTGTTTAAAATATACTTTACACATTGGTTTTATAACCGATGTGTAAAGTGGCAATAAACCACATCGGTCGTTTTCACATCTGTTTGAAAACCGATGTTGAAAGCCAAAAATAACCGACGTGGAATCCCTTTTCTGCACTAGTGTAGCATGTACATATATCATGGGTGTGTGTATCTCAATACTCACCCACGTCGCGTTAACTAGCGGGCAGAGAAAAAACTTGTTTATTTTATCCCTGGATACCCGTTAAGCTATCCGCCCTGTGTTGATGACCGGTTTTATCCGTGGATATTCATGAGTTTGGATAATATTGTCATCCCTATATAGTGCTTAACCTCTTAATTGGTTCTCAGATTTAGAGTGAATCATCAGTTCTCTCCAAGGCTGATCCAATTCCCGGTCTACTTATGGGCTTGGATTGAGTGATTTACTGAGCTTAGTTATCATGGGCTTGTGAGGATCACTTCCGCATTAGAGTACAAAATTCAATAGGAAAATAAAATAAGGTTAAAGTAATATTTTGGTCCCTACGCCTGATACGAATTTTCGATTTGGTCCCTATACATAAAAAATTATTAAAATGGTCCTTATACATACAGAAAGTCTCCATTTGGTCCCTATACGTTACCCGTTTGGTCCTTATAATAACAAAAAATTATCAAATCAGTCCCTAAAATTTTGTATGGCAGGGATCAAATGGAGACTTTCTGTATGTATAAGGATCATTTTAATAATTTTTTATGTATAAAGACCAAATCGAAAATTTGTATCATGTATAGGGACCAAAATATTACTTTAACCATAAAATAATAATGGAAAACTATAAACCCCAATAACGAGTACTTAAACATAGAACACATGCTTATCAACATCGTACATACCCGAAATGCATCTGTACAAAATGTACAAGTTTTGGCATCAGCATTGCTTCTTATGAACATTTTATCATTGCACAAACAAGTAATGATAGTAGTTAATGATGAAGGACGGCACATATAGGGGTTCAGAGTTCAAAATCAGGTTTGCTCTATTCGAGTCCATTAATTAATTACAGTCTGCAAAGGAAGAAAACATAAAGTAATCGACTGGGACATCTGGAATTGCTCTCACATGTGGTGGGACGCCTCCTAATCTTCTAGGGTACCATATTTCGACTGGGACATCTGGAATTGCTCTCACATGTGGTGGGACGCCTCCTAATCTTCTAGGGTACCATATTTCCTCTCTCTCTCTCTCTCTCTCTCTCTCTCTCTCTCTCTCTCTCTCTCTCTCTCTCTCTCTCTCTCTCTCTCTCTATGATGTTTATTATCTACTGTGATAGCGGAGGCATTTTTCATGCATGTCCATTTCATTGCCAGATCATCTCAAATGGATTTATGATAAATACTGCAATAGCTTGAGTGCTGCGGCTATCCCCTGGTGTCGCGATATAAATATAGTTAGTTCAATTATATATTATAATAACTATAATAATACTAAAGTATTATAACAATTAGATAATTAAATTGATCATCTATTGTAATGATACCCGATTTGTTATGATCTCTTTCTTACTTATCCATGTCATAAAATGTACATCATATTATATCCAAAAAAATTGTTATTTGAATATTCAAAATATAATATTTAAATAATATTATACATACATATATATATATATATATATATATATAATATTTATTTTTGAGTTCTACAAATAATATACCACGATACCTGATTAAATTCAAATGCAACATACTCAATGAATGTGACACGATTTTACAGGGTTAACTTATTGGGGGAAGATCTCGATTAAATCTTGTAAAAAGCATTTTTGTGTAAGGGTGAAGAATTTTAATCGTGATTATTAAACACTCGAGTATATATTAGTTCTATAGGCCATAGTATATCAAAATGATTTAAACTTGTAAAGATATTTCATAAACCCACCGAAAAACCAAGATGCTGGTGGATTAAAAAAAAATGGCAAGCAACATAATATCCATACTGGTATATATTATTATTAGGAGTGTTAAAGAACATTTTTTCCTAATAAAAAATAGCATAGGGTGCATATCATAGGTATCTGTCAGTTGCATGTTCTTCCGCGGAACCCATTATAATCGCTATTGAAACGGGCCAGTTTGTCCTCTCTATGAACGATACAAGTGTTCAGATATTCGAAGCCCCCCATGTCACACGATGTGGGATGATCATTTATAGGGTTGGACAAAGGTCTATCATCCATATTTTATACTATCTATTACATTATTCATATGTAGTAAATTTTGGGTCAATCAAATTGTCACATGAATTTGATCAAAATTTCAAACTTTCTAGTTATATTTCTACTGTAGTCAAATATATGAATACAATATATTGTAGTATAGTATATGTATTCTTTGTATTCACAAATTTAACCCATATTAAAAAAATGTTTTTTAATAAAAAACTTATTATATTACAAAATAATATTTTAATATGAATTAAGATAATGTTCTTTGAAAATAATATTTTGTAATATAATCAGTTTTTTTAAAATAAAAAAATATTATTTTAATATGAGTTAAATTTGTAAATATAAAGAGCACATATATTATATTACAATATAGTGTATTCATATAGTTTGACTAAAATATAATATAATCAGGAAGTTTGAAATTTTGACCAATCTATATGACAATTTGATTGATCTAAAATTTATCACATAAAAGATATAATAAATAGTATAAAATATAAATGATACACCATAACCCAACCCTTATTTATATCCATCTTATTTTTCCACTCTCTCTGTCAACGCATGACACTTGAGACTTTGTGCGCGCGGTCTTGATCAACATGAATAACTTGTTGACCAGAAAAATCTTAGTTCATCCAAGAAGCTTATCAAGAATAGGGAAGTCCTCTACCTACCACATGCTCCCATATACAATACTAATGTATTTATGGCTATGCACCGTCCCAACTCTTAAAAATCAAATAAATGACCCACATATATATGTCTGCCCACATAAATGTAAGAAAACGGAAGAGAAGTGGTCTCACATGTTTGCCCATGGGATGGGTAGTGGCACGAGCACATCTGAGCACGGGTGGGCACGGATAGTATGGTAGGTAAATCTGAGCACGTCCCCGCCTGCCACCCTCGTGGGTATTTGGCGGGTTTCTCGGATATTTGCGGGTACGTTTTGATGATTATTTTCAACAACTATGTTAAAATGGATGGATTACTACTGATTTCATCCAAGCTGGACACTCCACTAGTGCAAAATATACATTTAACATCAACTTTTTAACATCGGTTTTAATAAAACCGATGTGAAATAGGAGGCGGTGACATTTTTGAAATTAAACTGAAATATTTTAATATCGGTTTTAGAAAAACCGATGTGTTAAAAATATTTAACATCGGTTTTAAATAAAACCGATGTGGAAAAGTGAAACAAAAAAAAAATTTAGACATAAGATTCCACATCGGTTTTGAATAACCGATGTGGAAAATGGAAATAAATTATAAATTTTTTTTAATGAGCCGTAAGATTACACATCGGTTTTCAAATAACCGATGTAATAAATTAAAAAAAAAAGAAGAAATTTTAAAATAAATTGTAAGTTTCTGCATCGGTTATAAAGAAACCGATGTGAAATATCCTAACCACATCGGTTTTTAAAAACCGATGTGTAATAACCTAATTTTCTATTTTCATTCACTCCTACTCTTCGCGCCGTCTTCCATTCCATTTGTTTTTCATTCCTTTGTCACTGCTTCTCCATCTCTCTCACTGCACTCACATCCGCGAGCTACCCTAGTTTGAAGAACGTCATTTTTGCTCGTCCTTCCTCCTCCCTCAGGTATGCGTCTCTCTCTCTCTCTCTCTCCCCCCCTCCCTCTCTCTCTCTCTCTCTCTCTCTCTCTTTCTTTCTCTTTCTCTCTCTCACTCCCTTCTTCATGTCGCCGCTTCTTCCGGTAACTCCCAGGTCCTTTTTCCCTTTTCAATCGTAAACAAAGAAGACCACTGCGAGCCTTCATTTTCTGCTTCGGAAGAGAACCACTGAGAACGGCCATCCGCGAGCTACCCTCGTTTGCGTGAAGAGCACCATTTTTGCTCGTCCCTCCTCCTCCCTCAGGTATATATTCGTTTCTTGTTTATAAAAGTTATGAACTTTGACTCCAAATGGTTGGATAATATACTTGCATGTGTTGTTCTGTTGCTCCAAGACTAGATTTTTCCAGTGGTGGTATCACCCGTCACAGTCGTGCTGCCTGTCACGGCTAGGCCGTGACGGATTCTGCCTTGGAGGTTGCTTCACTGGTTGTTCTGTCACGGTCGTGACCACCATCACGCAGCATGGCGTGATCGTGATCCTCGCCTGTGAGGGTCTGGTTCGAGGTTGGCATGTCACGGCCGTGATGGCCATCACGGCCGTGACCACCATGAGGTTCTACCCGTGAGGTTGCTTTAGTTGGTTAGTCTATCACCGCCAGTGACCACCATCACGGCGAGGCCGTGATCGATTCCGCTTTGTGAGGTGCTGGTTCGATTGGCATGTCACGGCCGTGATGGCCATCACGGCGGGCCGTGACAGGTTACGCTTGTGGAGGTTGCTTTATTTGGTTGGTCCGTTCGCACGCCGTGACCCGATTCGACTTTTCCATTCTTTCTTTTAAGCTCTACTCGATCACGACCGTGATGGCTTTCAAGGCTAGGTCGTGATGGGCTCTGTTTGGCTAATTTTCTTCACTTTTCAAGCCCCATCTTCATGCAAGCTACATAATTAGTGAAGCCTTAGTTTCCCGTTTGAGATGCAATACTAATGAGCACACGTGTATGTGCTTAATGTACCGCTCATTGTGTTGGATATTGAATTGTCCAAAGTTGGACAGTTTGGGAAAAAGCTTTTTCTTAATTCAGTTAAAATAGTTATTCATTGATTCTAATGTTATATACTTAATGAAAGTTCGGATTGATATTTATAAGTTATGTTTACGTACGTTGATCGATATTTATAAGTTATGTTTGATATTTATCCTGACATACTAACAAGTTTTTTTTTTGTTTAAACAGGTATACATGGCTGATCGTGAGGATATCCCTCCTTCATGCAGCGGGTCGGAGACCGCGTCTACTGGTAGAAAGGGTAGACATGCCACACGAATGAGGAATTTGACTGCCAACCGTGGTTCAAATCAAAGGATAAGAATAAACTTTGATAATAACCGCAATCCTATTGGGACAATGGCAGAGCAGTTTAACAGTTTTGTGGCGAGTCTTGCTAGGAGCAGGCCTAGTATACTCATTGATATTTAGAAAGATGTACCGGCGGACGTGAAGGATCAGATATGGGAGAGTATTCTGGTATCTATACTTTTATGTCATGTGTTTGTCTGTATCTACTTTATTTTTATCTTAATAATATCATACAGTAATTTGTTGATTCTTTTGGTCTTAATGTAGCTGACCTTTGACATATCGGATACGTACGTTATGAAGAAGTGTTTGCTAAAGTATGTTGGTGAGCGTTGGAGGGGTTTTAAGGCCGACCTAGGCAGATACTATGTATTCAATCCAAAATGTAAAAAGAACCCACTTGAGGTGTACCGGTTTCTTGACCAGGCGACGTGGGATCGCTTTGTTCAGAGCCGACATGATCCCAGCTTTCAGGTTAACTTATTTTATTTGTCTCTAAATTTATGTAATTTCATTAATTTTATTTACTTATGTAATTTAATTTTCTTCTATTTATAACAGGAGAAGAGGAAAAGGGGGCAGAAAAACCAAAGCAAGAATGTCTACCCCCATGTCATGTCTCGTGGGGGATATAAAAAGCTTATTCAAAAAATGGTTGAAGAGGAAAATAAAACATGTCAGGAATCAGCATCTCAGGCGGATCCTAATGCTGAAAATCGTCCAGAGGTTGTTGATCCACCTCCACCCCCACACCATCGTAAATGGAAGAGGGCCCGACAAAGAAAAACGGGACAATATACATCTGAGGAGGCCCGCCAAGTAGCTGAGAAGATTGTAAGTATAGTTTGAATTGTAATTGTCATTTTAAAATTGTTACCAAATTGTAATGTGACCTGATATTTTATGTGATAGGATGCCTTGGACGAGCAGGTAACCCAAGGAACCTTTGTTCCTAGAGGACACGAGGATATCTTAGCTGCTGCCATCGGTAAACCAGACCATCCGGGCCGTGTCATTGGTGTTGGATGGGGCGTCGGCATTCGCCAATACCATGGTTCATCTTCACACCAATGCCACAGGGATGTTGATGCATATAGAGCACGGCTAAAATAGGAGATTGCAGCTGAGCTTCGATAGGAGATGACCGAGCAGTTTGCCCAACAGATGGCAATATTGACTTCTATGTCCCAGCAGATGACAGCCGGTGTCCAACCCTCTGTCCAACCCTCTGTCCATGTGAGCACTAAGGGCTCATGTGATCCTCCTCATCAGCCTGAAAATGATGATGATGGTGATGATGATGATGATGATGATGATGATGATGATGATGACGACGACCCTGATAGGTATGAGTTGTATGTTGATCATCATCATCATCGTCGCTTAGTGGCATTGGGGAGGGCACATAATAACTTAGGTAATACCATACACCATCGTTTATTACCGGATGATCAGCTGAGGGCCGTTGTTGAGATTATTCGAGATGCTGATGCTCGAGTCCCTGTGCCCACTGAGGAGGTTCAAACAGTGGGTCAGGCCCCCGGTAACTTCATCCCTTGGCCAAGAAGACTGGTCAGCTTTCTTGTTGCATCTGAGGTATTCAGTTAGTTGTGTTTTTCTATATTCATAGTTGAAATAATTTATTATTGTTTAAAGATAATGCTTTATTTTTATTCGTTATAGGATGTTGGAAATGATATTGTGCCTAAAAGGTCGGATCCAAGAAGACCTGAGATATCTGCTCCTGCCAAGGTATTCATTTGACCATTTAGTTAATTACGAATTAATTAACTTAATTTTCCGTGATTACTAATATACATCTATGTTGTTTAGGGGATCGACAAAGGGGCACCTGGCCATGGTGATGTTTTTAAAGTTCTGGCTATACAGGTTGTCACCATGGAGAATGATGCAGCCTTGGTAAGGTTGGAACATGATGCCAGTCCAGGTGATGGACTGTATATCCCAAAGAAGGAACTTATGGAGATGACACTCAATAAAGAAATGGCTAGTTATGCACACATATCGTTATGGTGCACGTAAGTACATTTTATTCATAAGTTAAGTAATTAATTTTTAAATACTATGATAATTAACATGTTTTTCCAATATATTAGGTATCTGCATCGTATGTTGGTTGATCAGGGTAACCTCGCCCTTTATGGGTTCATTGACCCCATGTTCATTCAGGGTGATGTTCTCCTAGCATCAGAAGACCCGGTCACCACCATACATGATATACTTGCCCGAGACGATCATCAAATCTACCTTGCGCCTTATCTCAATAAGTAAGTACCGGTTATTTAAGTATAACTATATATGACTTAGTCACTAACTGTTCCGCAAATACAGCCAGCATTGACAACTGTTGATCTTGTACCCTAGGATGAACGTCATGGTCTTCTTCTGCTCATTGGGAAATAAGCCGGCGAAAGCACTGAAGACGATCATCGAAACGTAAGCATTAAAATACTTTATAATCAGTAATGCAGTTGTTTTAATTATCTGAAATCTATTAGATATACTTTAATTAATGTTTTTGTCATGATAGGTCTATTACTGCAAACCACATGTTGCGTGGTGAAAGGCGTACTCGGACTATCAGATGGATTATTCCAAGCGTAAGATATTTATTAGTTCAAATGCATCAAATGCAGTGGGTATAATTATTGAGATTTCTATTTAATTGCTCATATTCTAATTAGGTTTCATTTGTACGTAGTCACATATACAACGTGGATCATGGGAATGTGGCTACTATGTGATGCAGTGGATGTTGGAAATTATCTCCTCCAGGATCACTGAAAGATGACACGAGGTAAATGTTAATTGACACAATTAGAAGTAATAGTTATAGATTCGTTATATGTTTTATGTTAGTTTATTACTTAAAAGATATAATCTTTTGTCCAATTAAACTTGCAGATATTCAACAATCCAACTCCATTATCTGATTCCGACATCATCAACATAAAGAGGCGTTGGGCAACTTTCTTTCTTGAAGTGTACCAACCATAGTTTGTATATATATAGTTAGTTTAAAAACTTATCATGTACTAGCTATAGTGTACTTTTGACTGATCATATGTATTTCGATATGAAATCTATAATATATCATGTAACTTTTTGGTTTCTAATTATCTTTGTTGTCTGAATGTAATTGATCGTACATATGTATTGTTCTTAATAAATTCAGTATATATTATTTGTGTTTTTGTCGTACAAAAGTGATTGTGTTTAGAATATTTACAGTATGTTATTCTGGTATTGATCCGCACATCAAACAGGGGAAAGGAATGACAGAAATGTAAATAACAGAATAAAAAAAAATGAGACTTTACACATCGGTTTTTCCAAAACCGATGTGCAAATATCACTTTCCACATCGGTTTTAGGAAAACCAATGTGGAAAGTGATATTTCCAATAGGTTACCAATTGACAAATTTCACTTTCCACATCGGTTTGTTTAAAAACCGCTGTTAAAAATGTACTTTACACATCGGTTTTAAAACCGATGTGTAAAGTGGCAATAAACCACATCAGTCTTTTCAACATCAGTTTGAAAACCGATGTGAAAAGCCAAAAATAATCGATGTGGAATCCCTTTTCTGCACCAGTGCTCGTATCGCCCGTTTATGGGTGGATGATGAAACTTGAGACATTGTCATAATAAGATGACAAGATAAGGTGAGAAGAAGTAAGTTGCAGGTGGGGGAAGTATTTTGGATCAAGCAATTTCGAGGGAGGAATATGCAATTGCGAAATAAGCCAAACAGGTCACACTTTGGTCCCCTTGCGGTGTAACACCGTGCTTTTCGTTAAGTGCTTTTATTAAGTTTATTTGGTTGTTTAAGTTAGTTTTGTTAAGTTAAAATAGTTGGTTAAGGGCTTAGTGTGATTTTTGGCTTAAAAGTCCCTTTCTGGTGCGTGAGAACGCCCGTACTCATTAGCCAGCAAGCCCGTGCTTAAAGTCTGAAGCGTGTTTCAAGTTTTAAGTTGAGTACGCCCATGCTCAATGTGCAGATCGCATCTCGTAAACGCTAATTCAAGCATACCCGTGCTTGCTGAGGAGCACGACTGTGCTCAAGTTCAGCCTATATATGCTTGCACAGAAACCGGGGGTTTACGTGAAAACCATATTTTAGTAGCTGCTGCCACCCTAGTGCGACCAGAGCAGTTCCCTCCCCTATTTCCATCAAACTCAATCATTTTCTTGAGTGGTGGAGACCGTTGGGTAGCTTTGTTTCGTCTGTGCTCATATATAGGTAATGTTTCTATCCCTTGTGGTTTCCTTTTCATGGTTTTGAATCGGAAACTGATGGTTTATGTTTTGTTTGGCCAAGACGTGGAAAAGTTAGCTGAGCTGCTTACCTTGACCAGTTTGACTGCTAGAGCAACCTTCTATCTAGGTGTGGGGAGAAGGGTAGTGTAACCATAGGCAGTGGGGGTAGTGTAAGGTAAAGGGGTTCCCCATGACCCCAGTGTTGTTTTATGTTGTATGATTAATATGTTAAATGTTGTTTCTGTCAATAACATGCTCTATTTGGTTGATTATGCCTTTATATGTATGTTATGGACATGTTGGTTAATGGTATGAGTATGATGATGTGTTTTACCATTGGTTGATGTTATGAATCGATGATACTGTTGCTAATATGGCTGTTTTGTTGGAGCCCTTGAGACTAATGTACTAACTAATTGATTAGGATTAAAGACGAGTTGATATTAACTGATTAATGGACTCTAAAAATTGGTTAAAATCTGTGGTCGAACTCTGCCCAGAACAGTGCTGTCGTGGATTGAGCACGACCGTGTTGAACAGGGAGCATGCCCGTGCTCCCAGTTTGAATTCTGGAAAATGGCCGCTCAATAAGCACGGCATTGCAGCAGAGGAGCACGACCGTGCAGCTAAGCACGACCGTGCCTAAAAGGAAGCACGATTGTGCTCCACTTAAGTGGCAGCACGCCCGTGCTGGGGTTAAGCACGCCCGTGCTCACCCCTCTGGACAGAAACTGAGATTAAAAGTTTAAAGTTGTTTAACCCCAATCTTCCCAATGACATGATGATAAAACGATGAATCGATGATAAGGATTAGACAACTCGATTAACGACTAATGAAGATAATTAAGATGATAAGATGATTAAGTCGGTACTCGTTGGATTATCACACGTTGATAACCTTGGTGCTTACTGGCCAAAGTGGCCTCGATGCTTATTGGTCGAGGTGTTGGTGATGTTAAGTCTTGGATGCTTATTGGCCCAAGCACGATGATGTTGATGATGAAGTCTTGGGAGCTTTTTGGCCCCAGCAGAGGAGGTGGTTGTTGTTGTTTGTTGTTGTACCATGCATAGAACATTGGAGTTGATGGTTGAGGGGGAGGTTGGACATAAGGGAGATCGTCCGAGAATACGATGATCTGGCCATCCACAGTAGGTCACCCGAGGTTTGGTGACCGCGGCCCTTCGTGATGAGGCATCCACGGTTTGAAGCATTGGCAATCCAACTGCCGGTGTTGGTGCTTCTATGGCCAATACAGATATGTAACTCCGAAATTGTTCATCCCGAGTTAGTTTGGATCCACATGCATAATGGAGTAGCGGAGTAGCGTTTCATTGCACCTCATAGCATACTTGTTGTTATGATGTTGATATATTTTGATGTACATGTTGTTGTATGCTTATGATATTGCCATGTCTGTTTGTTTACCTTGCTTCCTATCTTCATGCCGTATATATTTACATGATTCTTACTCCCCATTTTGTTTGTTTGTTTGGCATGTTTGACTTCATGCAGAGGATGGCGGGAAGTCTGGAGAGGAGTGACTCTGAGGAGCCACCGCTCATAGTTAGGATTTCTCTTCCAGTCTAGTTAGTTTCAGTTGTTTTTCCGTGATGTACGGAACGGTTATACCAGCTCCGTTGTGACATCAGGTTGGGGCGTTTGTTTATGTTTTATTCGTTAATATTGTTTAAACTTGATTTTATTTCCGCGTTTTAAGAACTCGTTCATGTGAGACCTTTCTACCCATGGACAAATGCTTTATATCAAATGTTTTATTTATTTCAGTAAATACATGATGTATTTTTCAGCTTGTCCTTTTTTATTACTTTTTAACACGTTGGGTAGCAGAGTGTCACATTTAGTGGTATCAGAGCAGGTCTGTCCTATCAGGCCGTTGTATGAGTCTGTTGTGAGTCTATTGTGTGCTCTTGTTTGGATTGTCTATACTTGTTATAGAAAATGATGCTTCAAGTTAAGTTGCCTATCGCTTTTACCAGCTTAAGTTTCTGTATTAAGAGTTGTTTTGGACATGTACATGAACTCATGATCGGTAGAGGATGTAACGATCAGGAAATTGCGGACGCATTGGAACTCCTTGCCAATGCTATTGGTCAGGTTAACAACCCCAACAACAATGGTGGGCCAGCTGAGTTTCATGGCCTGGACAAGTTTCAGAGGAACAACCCTCCGTCGTTCAAGGGAGCTTATGATCCGGAATGAGCTTTCTATGGTTGAGGGAGACTGAGAAGATCTTCCGAGTGATGGATTGCAACGATCAGTAGAATCTCATCTTTTCTACCTTCATGCTGACTGAGGAGGCCGAGCATTGGTGGGAAAACTGCAGGCAGAGGATGCACGCTGAGGGCACATCGATTACATGGGTTGTCTTCAGGCAGAGGTTTATGGAGAAATACTTTCCAGTGAACATCAAGGAAAAGAAAGAGATGAAGTTCTTGGGTTTGAGGTAGGGATCTATGTCAGTTGGTGAGTTTGCAGTCATGTTTGAGGAGTTGGTGAGGTATTACACTCTGTACCAGTATGCTGCAAATGATCATTCCAAGTGCGTTAAGTTCAAGGCTGGACTTAACCCCGAGATGAAGCAGGCGATCAGCTACCAGGAGATCAGAGTTTTCCCAGTTCTGGTCAACAAGTACAATATTTATGAGGATGCTAGTCAGTTCAAAGTTGCCAGTTCCAGAGGATCGGATAGTAGGAGCGACAAGAGGACTGATCAGAGAGACAAAGGTAAACATCGTTATGCTCCGACTAGCAAGGACTTCAAGCAGGGTGGCAAGAAGCCACAGTTTTAGTAGGATAGGTTTAGGGGAGGGTTCTCTAATGCCTCTAGGCCCATGAGGTGTGGCAAGTGTGGCGCACCGGATCACCATTCCTCTCGGTGCAAGGAATCAGCTGTGATTTGCTTCAGGTGTGGCAAGTCGGGTCACATCAGCCGTGAGTGTGAGGGATCCAAGGCAAAGCCTCCCAGCTCTAGCAAGAGTCATAAGTCTCAGGCCAACCGACTGAAGACCACTGGGAGAGTCTTTACTCTTAGTGGAGCTGAAGCCTCCGAGTCCGATGACTTGATTCAAGGTACATGTTTTATTGATGGAACTCAATTGACTGTATTGTATGATTTGGGTGTTACTCACTCGTTTATATCGCATGATAGGGTCAAGAGTCTTAAGTTGTCTACTACCTTTCTTGAGTTTGATTTGATTGTGTCTACACCCACAAATAAACCTGTTTTCACATCTCATGCATGCAAGAACTGTCACGTTGTCATTGATGGCAAAACCTTTGTTGCCGATCTTGTATGTTTACCTTTGAAAGACCTTCATATCATTCTTAGCATGGACTGGTTATCTCCCAACCACGTTTTTCTAAACTGTTTTGATAAAACCTTGGTTTTTGGAACTCCGATAGAGTCTTAGAATCTGGACCTTCTCTCTGCTAGCCAAGTTCAAGCTTCGATGAAAGACGAAGCCCAAGTGTACATGATGATAGCTTCCCTGGAAGTAGTGAGGAGCCCTCCTGATGTCACCAGCTTGCCTGTTGTGCGGGAGTTTCCTGAAGTGTTCCCGGTGGATGTTTATAACTTAACACCAGAGAGAGATGTTGAGTTCACCATAGACTTAGTGGCACTGGGCCAATCGCCACAACACTCTATAGAATGTCTCATCTAGAGCTAGCTAAGTTGGAGGAACAGTTGGAGGACCTGATGAAGAAGCAGTTCATTAGGCCGAGTGTGTCTCCATGGGGAGCACCTGTGTTGTTATTGAAGAAGAAGGATGATAGTATGAGGATGTGTGTCGACTATCGACAGCTCAACAAGGTGACCATAGAGAATCGGTATCCCCTCCCTAGGATTGATGATCTCATGGACCAGTTGGCGGGTGCTTGCATCTTTTCTAAGATAAATTTGAGGTCTGGGTACTATCAAATTCGGGTTAAGTCTGAGGACATGCCGAAGACAGTGTTTAGGACGCGATATGGTCACTATGACTACTTGGTTATACCCTTTGGTGTGACCAATGCTCCTGTGGTGATCATGGACTACATGAACAAGACCTTTCACCCTTACTTGGATAAGTTTGTGGTGGTGTTCATAGATTACATCTTAGTGTACTCCAAGAGCAAGGAGGAACATGAGGAACACCTGAGGGTTGTCTTGCAGACCCTTAAGGAAAAGCAGTTGTATGCTAAGTTGTCTAAGTGTGAGTTCTGGTTAGAGGAAATAAGCTTCTTAGGACATGTCATCTCTAAGGGTGGCATAGCAGTGGACCCAGCTAAAGTAGAGACGGTGCTCCAGTGGGAAGCACCGAAGTCAGTAACTGAGATTAAGTGTTTCTTGGGGTTAGCCGGGGTACTATAGGTGGTTCATAGAAGATTTCTCTAAGATAGATTTACCCTTAACCCGTCTTACCAAGAAGGGACAATTGTTTGTGTGGGACTCTAAGTGTGAAGAGAGTTTTCAAACCCTTAGGGATAGGTTGACATCATCATCAGTGTTAGTTTTTCCAGATCCTAGTGAATCATTCGTAGTTTACTGCGATGCTTCCTAGCAAGGGTTAGGTGGTGTTTTAATGTAGAATGGTAAAGTAGTTGTTTATGCTTCTAGGCAGTTGAAAACCCATGAGAAGAACTACCCTACCCATGACCTTGAGCTAGGAGCTGCGGTATTTGCCTTAAAGATCTAGAAGATAAAAATAACATGCGGTTCGGTTCGATTTGGATGACTTCCATTATAAAATTGATCCGATCGACCGATAAATGGGGTTTGGATCGGTTCGGTTGATCGGTTTTTATCACACATCATTAGTTACACATAAAAACAAATAAAAAAATCCTAATTAAGGACATGTACACGGAAATAGAGAGATATAAGGATATGTACACATAAAGATATTAGTTATTAGATATGCTAAGTTAGAAGCAGACATATACAACGAAGATATTAGGACAGGTCCAAAACACCCACAATGAGGGACCCTCTTATCGCGAAAGCAAACTAAATCCAGGACTAAAGAAAAATACAACAAAAGTCAAACATAACCATTCTTTGTGCCTACATCAAGCCAACCAACCAAATCACGGGTTGGACAAACTATGAAACATAGACCAAAAGTGGTTCACATGTAGCATTCCACACTTTATCGGATCACCCACCAAAAACAAATACAAGTCAATCTCAAAAGCTATAGTTATCCACATGACACGACCAAAAACAATAAACTCTTGGCGAAAAAATTGAAAATAGAATTCCTGGTATTCCACCCCCCCCATCAGGTGACTTTAGGAAAAAGAGCTTATCATCTCCAAGGTAAAATGATTATAATTAAGTAATATCCAAAACAATCCCCTCATGAAGAGATGGACTATTGATGCATTTCTGAATGAAATGAAGAGTGTTCTCTTGGTACCTTTTTCTAAAGAACAACATATGTTTCAAAAGTAGGAGATTGAATTCATGTCACTTGGAATCCCAAATTAGAATTCTCCACAAGAGAATTCTCCATATTAAATTCCACAACCATCGTCTTCCTCGACTCTCTCGCAAATCGAAAATGCAATGAACAGAGGAAAGGAGATGGAGTGGTAAGGTAAAAGAGACGACAACGAGGCAAGGGATAAGCGGCAGCGAGGCGGGAATACGCGGTGGCGATGGCGGCGGAGTGGGAGAACCGACAGTGTGGGAGAAGCACAAATAGGGACTTAGGACTTTGAAAGGAGGGGGGAGTCGAACTGAGAAGTATAGGTAAGGAATTAGTTCGATTGAAGTGCAAAGCGCGGAGTTAACATGTAAAACACTGGGGTCTATTTTTTTTATTTTAGCCTTCGGTTCGGTTTGGATCGGTTGCTCTGAAAGCAACCGAAAAGCGAACCGATCGGTTCTAAAAAAGTGATCCAAAATAAATCGGTTTTCATCGGTTTTGAGTTATTTTGGACAGGTTTTCAACTTTTTGGATCGGTTTGGATCTGATCACCCCTACCTAGGACTCAAGTGGTTTTTGAGGCTATATGGGTTGTTGTGGATAGATTGACTAAGTCTGCCCATTTCATCCCGATGAACATGGAATATCCTTTAGAAAAGTTGACCAAGCTGTACATCAAGGAAATAGTTAGACTTCATGGTGTAACCTCTAGCATAGTATCAGATAGAGACTCGAGGTTTACTTCTAGGTTCTAGGAGAGTTTGCGGCATGCTTTAGGGACAAAGCTTAGGCTTAGTTCATCTTACCGACCCGCAGGTCGATGGGCGGTTTGAGAGGACCATCCCGTCCTTAGAGGACTTGTTGAGGCTTGTGGGCTAGAACAGATCCAGTAGTTGGGACAAGTTTTGCCCCGATTGAGTTCACCCAACATGGCTTCCATTCGGCATTAGGATGGCACCTTATGAGGCTCTTTATGGGAGGAGATGTAGGACACCCTTTTGTTGGAATGAACCTAGTGATAATGTGGTGCTAGGGCACGAGATACTCCGGAAGCAACGAGAAAATATCATGATGGTTCGGGAAAAGATAAGAGTGGGACTGGAAGGCAAAGAGCTACCCACGACAAAAGGAGGAAGGCGCTCGAATTCGGGAAGGTGATCATGTATTCTTGAGAGTTACCCCGACGTGGGGTTAGTAGAGTGATGAAGGCGAAACTACTCAGGGTTCATTGGTCATACCGGATCCTTAAAAGAGTCGGTGATCACCTGCCGGATAGCCTTACCACCGTTCTTGTCCAATCTCCATAATGTGTTTCATGTATCTCAACTCGAAAAGTATATCCATGACCTATTCACGTGATGGTACACGATCTGTCTGATTGAAAGAGAATTTGGCGTTTGAGATGTTACTCCTTTGAGTCGAGGATAGGTGGGTGAAGCAACTAAGAGGCAAGGAGATTCCTTTGGTTAAAATAGTTTGGAGTGGGGCTCTTGGGAGAAAGTGTTGTCACGGGGCCGGAGAACAAGATGATGGAAGCGTGCCGTATCTTTTAGCTTGAGGTACTTAGAAATTTCGAGGACAGAATTTTATAAGGGGGATAAATTGTAACACCTTTTTCATTAAGTGCTTTTATTAAGTTTGTTTGGTTGTTTAAGTTAGTTTTGTTAAGTTAAAATAGTTGGCTAAGGGCTTAGTGAGATTTTTGGCTTAAAGTCCATTTAACGGGCGTGAGCACGCTTGGGTATTAAAGTTTGAAACGTGTTACAAGTTTTAAGTTGAGCACGGTGTAACATTGAGCACCCGTGTCAAAGTGGCTGACACGCCCGTGCTCGATATGCGGGCGAGCGTCTCAGAACGCTAATTTCAGCACCCAGTGCTTAGCCGGGAACACGACAGTGCTCAAGTTCAGCCTATATATGCTTGCACTGCAAGAGGGTTTACGTGAAAACCCTATTTTAGTAGTTGCTGCCACCCTAGTGTGGCCAGAGGCAGTTCCCTCCCCTATTTCCATCAAACTCAATCATTTTCTTGAGTGTTGGAGACCGTTGGGCAATGTTTCGTATTGTACTCATATATAGGTAATGTTTCTCTCCCTTGTGGTTTCCTTTTCATGGTTTTGAATGAAAACCGATGGTTTATGTTTTGTTTGGCCAAGGTGTGGAAGAGTTATTTGAGCCCTTTTTGGGAGCAGTGACGTTTGGTTGCTAGAGCAACCTTGATCCATGTGTGGGGAGAAGGGTAGTGTAACCATAGAAGCGTGGGGGTAGTGTAAGGTAAAGAGGTTCCTATGACCCTGGTGTGGTTTTATGTTGTATGATTAATATGTTAAACGTTATTTCTGTCAATAACATGCTCTATTTGGTTGATTATGCCTTTATATGTATGTTATGGACATATTGGTTATTGGTATGAGTATCATGATGTGTTTTACCATTGGTTGATGTTATGACTCGATGATCTTGTCTTTGTTATCATGTTGTTGTGTTGGAGCCCTTGAGACTAATGTACTAACTGATTGATTAGGATTAAAGATGAGTTGATATTAACCGATTAATGGACCCAAAAATTGGTTAAAATCTATGGTTGAACCTGCCTGCAGCAGTGTTGTTGGGTGCATTGAGCACGGCTGTCTTGGTGAGCACGTCAGGTGCTCCGGTTGAATTCTGAAAAATGGCCTCAATAAGCACTGTGGTGCAGGGAGCACGACCGTGCCTAAAGAAGCACGACGGTGCTCCACTTAAGTGGCAGCACGCCCGTCTTTCAAGTTCACGCCTGTGCTCACCCTCTGGATAAAACCGAGATTAAAAGTTTAAAGGGGTTTAACCCCAATCTTCCCAATGACATGATGATAAAACGATGAATCGATGATAAGGATTAGACAACTTGATTAACGACTAATGAAGATAATTAAGATGATAAGATGATTAAGTCTGCATTGGATTACCACGTTGATAACCTTGGTACTTCGGCCAAAGTGGCCTCGATGCTTATTGGTCGAGGTGTTGGTGATGTTAAGTCTTGGATGCTTATTGGCCCAAGCACGATGATGTTGATGATGAAGTCTTGGGAGCTTTTTGGCCTCAAGCAGGAGGTGGTTCTTGTTGTTTGTTGTTGTGCCATTCATAGAACATTGGAGTTGATGGTGTTGGGGAGGTTCGACATAAGGGAGATCGCGCGAAAGTACGGTGATCTGGTCATCCATGGTAGGTCACCGAGGTTTGGTGACGCGCGCGCCCCCATGATGAGGCATCCACGGTTTGATGCGTTGGCTATCCACGGGGTTCACTCGAGGTTCGGTGAACTCCGGTATTGGTGCTTCTATGGCCAATACGGATATGTAACTCTGGAAGTCGTTCATCCCGAGTTAGTTTGGATCCACATGCATAATGGATACGGAGTAGCGTTGCATTACGAATAACATACTTGTTGTTATGATGTTCATATATGTTGATGTACATGTTGTTGTATGCTTATGATGTTGCCATGTTTGTTTGTTTACCTTGCTTCCTATCTCCATGCCGTATATGTTTACATGATTCTTACTCCTCGTTTTTGTTTGTTTGTTTGGCATGTTTGGCTCATGCGGGAGGATGGCGAGTAGTGGGAGATGAGTGACTCTAAGGAGCCACACCTCATAGTTAAGATTTCTCTTTCAATCTAGTTAGTTTCAGTTGTTTTTCTCTGATCTACTGGGCGTTATACCGCCTCATTGTGACATCGGGTTGGGACGTTTGTTTATGTTTTATTCGTTTATATTGTTTAAACTTGATTTTATTTCCGTGTTTTGAGAACCCGTTCATGTGGGACCTTTCTACCCATGGACAAATGCTTTATATCAAATGTTTTATTTATTTCAGTAAATACATGATGTATTTTTCTGTTGTCCTTTTTATTACTTTTTAACACGTTGGGTAGCAGGGTGTCACATGCTGAGCATTTTGATCTTCGACAACTTGAAATACAAACTTAATACAAATTGGTGGAGGGGATCTAAGATCACATTCCACATCAGCAAACTTAACGATCTCTTTATGGAATTATACCCGAGAGACCAAATCGAAAATTTTATATAAGTTTAGGGACCCAATTGATTTTTATTTTTGTTTAGGGACCTACTTAAACATTTATAAATAGTTCAAGAACCAACTAATTAATTAAACCGAAAAAATAAAGGGACAACTCCATCCTTTTATTTTGGACTATGCAAATATGTCATTAGGGTCAAATATGTTTTTATAAGAAAACTCAACATTTCTTTCTCTTCTACTCTTTCCCTACTTCTTTCAATACAAACAGTCTAAAAATCTAGTACCCATTTGTTTAAGATTTTAAGCGTTCCAAACTTGATTCTAGGGGAAGTGAAAGTAACTTGAGGATTTGAGAGTGTTTGTTTATAAAATTTCGTTGAAAAAATTAATTGTGTTAGGTAGAATTGATTGTAAAAGAAGTAAGAATTTTTAGTTTTTTTGTTGAATTGATATTGGGTATGAGACGTATAAATTTTTTTATATTTATATATCAAAAGTGATTTTATTTTATCACCCAAACAAAATCATTTTTTTAAAATTTACTTTTATAATATCATTACCAAACACAAATCAATTTTTTTAAAATTCAATTTTTCAAAATTATTTTTTTTTAATGTCAATTCTTCCAAAATCTTAAATAAATAGACCTACTATTTTTTACTCATTCTCTGCTCCCATGCTTCTTTTCTTGTGTAAAAGTTAAAAGAGCCAATGAGTTATGCTGCATAGAGATGCCAAAATGTCGGTCTCTTCTCCCTCTCACAAAAAGAAAAGGTACTTATTTTATCTATGTAACAGTATTGTTATACCCCAAACACATACTGATCCAAAAAATGCCCAATATACATCTTAAATGATGTGCATGCCAAAAAAAAAAAATCATCTTAAATGATGTGATAGAGAACAATAAATGTCCAATATACATCTCCCTTATCTCTCTCACTTGACTTTGTAAAATGTCCACCTTCTCTCTCTATATATACTTGTCTTTTCCCACTTATTGCATCTTATCATTTCTCTCTCCTCACAAAAGGTCAGCGCCTTCTTTTGTCTCTCTCTCAAGAGAGGAAACGGCAGCAGCAGGAGGTGCAGAACAGACATTTGCAGAGGTTGTCTCTCTACGGTTATGGAGGAAGATTGGGATCTCCACGCCGTGGTGAGAGGCTGTGCCACCATTACCTCCACCACTTCATCATCCTCTGTATCTTCTTCCTCTGGTTTTGGGACTTGTTACAAACCTGCACCACCTTCATGTGGCTTCTTCTCTATTCTCCCTAGTGAACAACCATGCCAATCTTTGCCCCTTTCAAACCCTCCTGAAGCAAAGAGTACTTCCATTGAAGAACTCCATGAACTTTGCAAGCCTTTCTTTCTCAAATCACACCCTCCTTCATCCTCCTTGCAAACCTCTTCTCCACCACTCTCTTCCTTCTCTTATTCTTCTTCTTCACCCAAATCAACTCAGACACAGCAAAAACAACAGCATCAGCAACAGCCTCATCATGCTGGTTCTGCCACTACCCCACGATCTAAAAGAAGGTAAATTGAGTTTGTTTTTCTTATGACAATTGAAAGGGATTCAGATACCCACCAAAACCCAAAAAAGATCTTGAATTTTGACTTGTTATTATAGGTATTAAAAGGCATGCCTTTGATTGATGATTTGTGTGTGAAAAAAATAAAATGCATGTTTTCTCAATTGCAGGAAGAATCAGGTTAAGCAAGTTTGTCAAGTGCCAGCTGAGAATCTCTCTTCAGATATATGGGCATGGAGGAAATATGGCCAGAAACCCATTAAAGGGTCACCATATCCAAGGTTAGCCTTCAAGATTTCTAACTTGCTTTTCATAGAACTTTAGCAAAGAAAAAAGGTAAAGTTTTGAACTTTAAGTCTTAACTAAGCAGGCAACTTTATTTTGATATCATTAATCAAAATTTGTATATTATTTATTAATCACTATTCTGACATCATTAATTAACTTGTCAACCATCCATTTGAATATTATTAATCAAGATTTGTACATCAGCTAAGCAAATTTTCATGTGTCTGGGTGTTCAATTAACATTTTTGTAACTAAGCTTTGTTTGTTCTGTGATTAACAGGGGATATTACAGATGTAGCAGCTCAAAAGGGTGCTTAGCTCGGAAACAAGTGGAGAGGAACAGATCTGAACCAACAATGTTCATAGTCACCTACACTGGTGAGCACAACCACCCTGCTCCAACTCATAGAAACTCTCTTGCTGGATCCACACGCCAGAAGCTACCAACACCCCAAACACCCACTGCTGAAGACTCTGACAAAGCCCTGACAAAACCCATTTCTCCTGAGACCTCCGGGGTGGAAGAAGAGGTTGAATTTGCACCCCAGAATGCAAAGTCAGAGAGCAAAGAGGATATAGAAGACTTGATGAATGATGATGAGGAAGAAAATGAGTTTGGGTTGCCAGATATGGTGCTGACTGATGATTTCTTTGAAGGTTTAGATGAACTGACAGGGTCAGTTGCAGCAGCCACTGGAGACTGCTTTGCTGATCCCTTTTCAGCTAGTGTTGCTCTTCCTACTTGAGTGGCCAATAATGCTGATGGTGGTTGTTGACTTAGTGGTTTTCATGATTTTCATTACAGAGAATAACTTTTTTGGGCTACAGGAATTGATACATTTTAGAGGAATTTTAACTAGAGATGCTTTGTCAAGGGGAAGAAAAGTTCTTCCAAAAAGTATAGTAATTAGGTAAATTAGGCATTTATATTTTTGTTAATCTTAGTGATTGTTAGCCATTATTCTGTTAGTGTAAAATCAATTTACTTGAACAGCTTTTGTTTGTCCATGTTATTTGTTTAAGTTCATTGTATCCACAATTGGTTGTGATAAGTTACTTAGCACTTTGCGTTGACATTTTTCGGTAATGATTAGTATTGTGGGATAAGGGTCCATAATGTTGGGTAGTTATTCCAATTCCAATGGTATCATGCTCACAACCACAAAAAGCTCTTGACTGCTTTTTGACATCAGGATTAAGGTAAGCAAGGAATTAGGTTCGAATCAAGCATATGCATTTTAATTTATGGAATGGTATCTGACTATTCCCTAGTTTGTTCAGTAAAAGAGGCAAAATGTTTCACGTCTGCCTTGTGTCCTCCCCAGGCAGAGCCACGTTAGTCTGAAGCTAACATGCTAGGCTCACCAATAAGTTGCCACTTTTGTGCCATTTGCTTGGCTCCAAATAAAGCACAATGCATCTCATCCCTAGTTTAATGTGTCAACTTGCCAAACTTGTCTGAGGCAGAAAAAGAACAAAATGATAATGAAAGTGTATATATTATATAAATAACATCAATTCATTTATTTTACAAGAAGTTTTAAAGTTGCTATAACCATTGATTCACTTATATGATTGGTGATCTTATGAGTGAATGGAGAAGACATGGCTTCTTTGTGAAAAGGGAATCTCACCCCTACAAAACAATTGCACTGAAATAAAAGGGAATCTAATTCCTACAAAACAATTGTAGTGCTACACCCTTAGCCCACAAAAAGTTTCGCCAATGATGCTGTATAAGAGGAAACCTTATGCCCTTCGACAAAAGTTTCAGTTTTTCAATTTCACCCACAGCAGAAAGCCATTCAGTAAGAATCTCCATGGTTATATAGTCAGGACTGCAAGCATCTTCAACCATGTTGTCCATAAGTGCAAATGCTATGTGCAACATTTTCTTATTCCGAACCCCTTTGAGAATAGAATTATACGTGTTCGTATTAGGCCTAACTCCCCTTACTTTCATGTCATCCATCAAAGTAATAGCCCTTTTTACCTCATTATTCTTGCACAGAGAATCTATTAAAATGTTGTATATCACAGTGTTGGGAGGAACCTTAGATGTAGAACGCATGTCCCCAAAAATCTTCATAGCCTTATCAACATTATTGTTTACACAAAATGCATGTATCAGTGCCCCATAAGTGACAACAGAGGGCTCAAGACCCTCCTTAGTCATCTTTTTCATCACCTTACCAGCAGTTGCAAAATCCCCAGCTTTGGCAAGGTAGGAAATTAGAGTATTATAGGTGACAGTATCAGGCCTAACTCCAGTTTCTTCCATTTCTTTAAGCATTTCATAAACTCTTTCCAGCTTCTTCTTCTTACAGAATCCACTTATCAGGACATTATAGCAAGCTGTATCAAGACCGAACCCTGCCCGTTTCAACTTTGACACAACATAGCTGGCATCATCCATCCTCCCAGCAATGCTCAAACCAGATATCAAACTGTAGTAAACAATTGCATCCGGCGAGCATCCAGAAATGAACATCTCATCAAAATATTGCATGGCTTTATCAATATTGTTCACACCACAGAAGGCGGATATTAGCACAGTATAAGTAGCAGCATTTCCTTTCAGGCCCTTCCCTTTCATCTCGTTGAAAAACTCGACTGCACTATTGACCCTCCCATGTCTGCACATACCATCAACCAATATATTGAGGGTAACCACACTTGGCTGTACTCCTTCCGCGATCATCTGATTATACAGCTCGCGTGCATTATCGATGTTTCCAGCTTTGCAGAACCCATCAATCAAGCAATTATATGTAACAGTGTTTGGCCTATGTTCACTTTTTGTTTTCATCTCTTCCAACAAACTCAATCCCTCTTCTTCCCTCCCAACTTTACAAAGTCCATCAATCAAAGTATTAAACAAGATCACATCTGGTTCAACACCAACCCTGTTACTTTCTCCTTTGCCTCTCAACTTATCAAACACCTCTAATGCTTCATCAATCCTCCTAGCCTTGCACAGATGATTAATAAGAATCCCAAAGGTTATGACACTGGGTGGTATCTTCATTTCTTCCATCTCTGCCAACAATTCATTCATCCTCTGAATGTTTCTTTCCCTTCCAAGCCCAGCTAACATCGTGATTACACGACGGAGCTTCAACCTCACCACTCAATTTCATCACACTATGCAAAAAGATCCCACGCGACACCGTTCTTCCACTTCCCGCACAGCCTGGTAATCAGTTGCGTGAGCTGGAAGGTATCAGGGAAAACCCCACGTTCACCTAGCCTGGTAACCAACCCCACAATTTCCTCATCAGAAACGCTTCTTCCATGCCCCTCCCTCTTCACCAACTCCCGAAAACAATCCTACCAGTTAAATCATCCGGTGCAAACTCCACATACGGTTCAAGCATTTCATCGAGCACATGGAGTGCATCATCGACACGACCTGATTTCAGCAACCCCTTCAACAACCCATTGCAAATTCGGGTACTGTTGGAAGATGGGTCGAGGTCCTTGTTCAGAAGGAACGAATCGCCGATCATTTGGGCCTTTCGAAGGTTGGAGAAGAGAAGCCGATTTGGGAGTAAGAGGAACGGAGGAAAGTTTGCGCTTTCGGTAGTGGAATAGTTCGAAAAGGTAGTTTTGCGAATTGGGGTGTGGCTGGAAGATAGAAGAGAGAGGGGAAGAGTGTTGGGTAGCGAGTTCGAGTGCGCCTTGGAAGACGGAAGAGAGAGAAGGGTGGTGGTTTGGTGCATTGACTCTGAGGTATTCGAGGAAGCTGAGGACTTCGGAAGGGGAACCCAAGCGGAGAGAGATTTGGAGGAAGTGGTGAGAGGAGAGAGGAGAGTCATTGAAGAGAAGGGCGTTGAGCTCCTTGGAGTTCCAGTGGCTCTTTTTGCGGGGTTGGAGAAGTTCTATCACTCGGTTTATGATCGATTCGGGGGAGTCGCTGACGGAAACGGTGGAGCTGTGGCGGAGCGTGGAGAATAATAGGTTGCGGCGGCGGCGGGGGAGAAGGAGTTTAGATTGCGCCAACATCATGGCTGAGGCACACACGCTGGACTGCTGGAGTGTTGTGTCTTGTTCCAATTTCAGTTTTCTTTTCTCTGCTTCCAAACCATGATCTCACACACACAAGTGTTGATTATATTGAATAATTGATCAACGGCTGATGTTGACTACTTGGAAGTTGCGAGATGTCACCTATCTAGGCGAGTGATTATTCGATATTTTTTTTTAATAAATTTAAAAGAATTTATTTTTATAAGCTTTATTGATAAGCTTATTGATATAAGTTAAAATTAACTTATATGAAAATTATAAACTATTTTCATAAATTATTTACATAACTTTATTTTTATAAATTGTTCTCACAAGTTCAAATAAATTTTCTATAAACTCTTCCAAACATATACTTAATATATTATACTTTAAGAATAAAAAGAATGTCAACAAGAGTCTACATTAGTTAAGGAATTAAAAAGAGAACAAAATTATCGGAAATTGATGTATTTGATATTTTAAATAATGATAAACTTAGTTTTTAATGAGTATTTGGTTTTTTTTAATATATATATATATTCCTCAATCAGTGTATTTAATAAAACTATGAATAAATAATTAAGAATTCTAATAACATTTCCGAGTTTTTATAAGGCCATTCCTTGAAATTTTTGTCAAGGTCTGCTGAGCTCTATTCATAATGACATAATGTTTTAGTTTGCAACTGTTAAAGAAAAGTTATTCAAATAGGATGGATTGGTATAATCACAAATCAGATGAAAATCCACTTGGTTTCCAATCACAAGGCATCCAAGAGCGATACAAATCAAAACAAGTTTTAGGAATGAATTTATTTCATATAGTACGTATTTGGAAACTCGTGTGAATCGGGTAGAATGTGAATTGGGTAGAATTGCATTTGAGATAAGAAGCTACAAATAATAACTTCATTGCAAACGTGCTTAGGGGGAGCCACAGGTCTAGAACCAAAGCAATTCACTCTAAATCAATTGACTTTCCACGATTTAAAGTATTAAAAGTGCTTTAAACACAAAAAGTATTTTTTTTTTAAACTCACCCTAATTATCCTTTTGAGCTGAGTGAATCCACCAGAGTATCCCACGACATAGGCCTTTTCGGACCCGCTATGGAACTAATCTCTGGTTCGACTGATTGAACATAATTTTACCCCTTGATTCTCAGTTTCCTAATGAAAGTGACTACATAGATTCAAACCCAGGTTCCCAATATCCTCCTCCCATGTGACAAGTTCTTCCACTTGACCAACATCTCATTGGTCAAACACAAGAAGGATTTATTTGGGCACTAGGAGCCACTTTGGGGAAGGTAGGCAGATAAAGTGCAAACAAAAAAACAAAAAATTCACTTGAATCAACTCAGTCGGGTAAGGTACAAAGAGTACGTGGAATCAAATCCCAACAATACACTCCGTCCCTTTCTCATTCCCTTCTCCCCATGTAAGATCTATTATGAGCTTCCCTTTGGGAAAAAACAAAAAAAAACAAAATCAGTTTCAAACATTCTGCTCTGTTACAACTTACAATGCTTCAAAACAGGATTTCTTTTGGTAACCTTGCCTTAGGTTTCTTTGACGTTTCCATATAACATGTTGCACAACAAGAAATTGTTTCCGTGGCATATCAAGAAAAATTGGTGTCATTGGACCTTCATGGCCAATAGGAGAAAAGTAAAAACAAGAAAAGCAATTGAAGTAACCTGCCGTACGAAAATGGCATCCACCTATATATAATAATATCTATTTATCTATCTATCTATCTATCAGTCAACTGCTCAACTGTTCAATCATGTTCCTTCAATTGTTGTACCATTGAAGAAGATGAAGCACATCAAATGGAAAAAGAAGAAGCATGACTCTATAGCTTTACTAAATTATAATTTTGTTGGGTTTCCTTCACCAATAGATCAGGCTGTATTCATCTTCTGAACTACATCAGAAGCTGCAGATGCTGCCTTGTCTAAACCCAACTTTTGCAACTCATTTAAGAAACCATTAGCATCTGTTTCACTGATTTTGTATGGGCTATGGCGAGTATCAGGAAATGAACCATTTGTCACATCTTCCTTATACTCCAACAATGCTTTATTGATGACATCCCCAACACGGGTATACTGCTTACAAAATTTTGGAGTAACCTGCAAAAGATTGGTCATCTTAACTTTAGCAGTGAATCTTATAATGATGGAAATGAAAATAGAATAATAACATTCGTTAGAAATACCTTTGCATGGTGGGGATGTTGAAGCATACCAAGCAGATCATGGTAAACTAGCACCTGACGAACAATAAAGCAAAATTAGAAATAAATCATACCTTAACTCTAAATCATCCAATAAAAGAAGGAAGATCAAGATAAAGTTAATAAGAGGTGAAAAAAAAAATCATACCGTACATAAGTGCCGAAATAATTTCAAAATATATATATATATATATATTGTTCATTTGGGAAAGTTTAACTGTTTCTATGAAGTGAAACATGAGGAAAGAAAAACTAAATTGTTCTTCTAGAATGACAGATATGATGGGTAATAATACGCTACAATTCAAATTACAACGTAAGAAGATTCGAACAGAATATTGTATATAAAGCTTATGGGTAAGGACAAGTCATCTAAGTGACTCATTCGATCATTAGACAACAACAATTCATCTCATTGGAAGATGATAATAAATTATAGGGCTGAAAATCATTTAAATGCTTGCATATCCATCCTTCAATAAGTGAAAACCCAAATGGTATGCCCTATTATTCTCATAATCTTCTAAGAAATCCTCAGCTTCCATAAAAGAGTCCCTTCCTTTCTTCCCCAAAAGAACGATTGTAAAATTTTAAACCCACAAATAATGCTTTGTTTAATTGTCTCAAATGAAATGAGGGATAATCAAATAAGAAATTCCATCCATAGCTACAGCCTACAGGTTATCAAGGCTAATCTTAACATCCTCTCCAACTCAATATATATCTACATACATACATAGGAAAGTGAAAATATTACTTGACAGCAACAATTTATCAGAACAGAAAGCCAAACACATAACAACTTGGTGAAGAATAAATGCCTTCAAGTGAAGTGATGGTCATGTGCTTTTACTTTTTAGCTAAACAAAATTAGTGTCGTTAATCTAGACTACTCATCTCTAACAAAAAATCCCAGTAATAGGATATTAGGAAAGAGGCCATTAGAGTACCAACTGACCTGTCCACTGCAAAAGGGTCCAGCGCCAATCCCAATTGTAGGAATTTGAAGGGCTGCTGTTGTCGCGGCAGCCACAGGTGCAGGCACACATTCTAGAACAACAGAAAAGCACCCTGCTTCTTGCAAAGCCAATGCTGTCTCTACAACCTACACAGACTTATTCATTTTAGGATGACAATAGACTTATTCAAATGCCACATAGATTGCATGAGAGAAAGATAGACCTTGACAGCACTAGCAACATTCCTTCCCTGAGGTCTAAATCCCCCTAAAACACTAATTGCCTGGGGAGTAAGCCCTACATGCCCCATCACTGCTATTCCAGCTTCAACAATAGCCTTTGCTGCAACAATTCTAGAAGAAGACCCTCCTTCCAATTTTATGGCATCCATTCCCCCTTCCTTTAATATACGAACTGCTGTATCGACTGCCTGCTTATAATCCAAACAGCAACATTTAAAAGTTAAAACCATTGCACACATGAAAAGAGTTCATCAGCAAAACAGAAACACATGTCCTTATTCCTAACATTATTTCCCCCCACATTTCTGACATCAAAGTAAAAAGCATACATACACCCTTACTAAATTCCAGATATTCTTGTCCAGCAAACATTTCTCATAAAAAAAAAAGTCTTGCTAACTAGTCATCACAAAGCATTAGTTAAGCAATCAAAAAATAAAAAAATCGTATTAAAAAGTGTAACTTTTAATCATTTAATATATTAAATACACTACTTTCTAATATAAAAAAATTATTTGATTCTTTAACCAATGCTCGGCACCGGTTAACATTTGCTAAAAAAAACAGAAAAAAAATTTTCCTCACGAACTTTTGAAGAACTAGGCAAAAAATTTACTTGAACAAAAATTTGGATATCATATGCTACAGTTTATTTTTATCTTTCCAATCAAACAACAGGGAGCAGAACACCGTTGCATACAAAAATCATTCCTCAAATTTTATATCTACAACTTACCCACCAACCAAAAAAATCCAAAAAGTACAAAAATTCACCAAAAAAGGAGGGAAAAAAAAAACCTGATTTGAGCTGGATTCATAGGACCCAAAAGGCAAATCCCCAACAAGAAGAGGCCTTTTGGCCCCACGAGCGACGGCACGACAATGAACAAGGATTTCATCGACGGTAATAGGGAGCGTGGTGTCGTGTCCATGAACCACCATAGCTGCTGAGTCCCCAACAAGGCATATATCAATGTCAGCCATGTCTATGTGCACTGCTGATGGGTAATCATAGGCAGTGACCATTGTGATCGGTTCTGAGTTTCTGTGCTTTTGCCTCAACTGGGTCAGCGTCACTCTCTTGTTTTGGGTCTGGGGAGTGGGTCCTGAATACACCGTGTTTTCTGGGATGTTGCTCATGCACCGAATCTTCCTTAGGATAAGAGAGGAAGAAGAAGGGTTCGTGATTCTTAAAAGAGACTTGAACGATGCCATTGTAAAAGAGGGGATGGGGCGTTGTGATCTCAGAAATTGCGATGAATTGTCAAAAGGAGGAGAATGAAGGTGCAGGCATTTTGGATGCGCTACCTGCACCCATGAAATGGTGTTCAATTTTGTTTTGGGTTGGTCGGAATATTTAATGTCTTTCATTTTTTTGTTCAGAAATTTCATGTTATGATATTTATTTTTGGTACTCACCGTGATTTTTTGGGATTGGATGAGCTCTCGAAATATCTCTACGATTTAGATCATTTGATTCCATTATGAAACTAATCTTCACAATTTAATGTCAAGAATGCTGAGTAAAATGTTTGTTAGATTAGATATGAAATTATATTTCACACTCTTTTTTTTATATAAAAAAATGTTTTTACAAGTACTGGCAATTTTTTATCACGTGAGATGTTTAAAATGAAATAAATTTCATGTTATGAATGCTGAGTAAAATGTTTGTTAGATTAGGTATGAAATTAAATTTCACACTTTTTTTTATAAAAAATATGTTTTTACAAGTACCGGCAATTTTTTATCATGTGAAATGTTTAAAATGAAATAAATAAGTACTTTAGTTAGTCTCTTCAAAATAAAAATGAGGTTAAATTAAGGTTTAAATAAGTTTTTGGTCCTCGCAAAATACATTAATTTTTGTTTTAGTCCCCGTAAAAAATTTCCTTAGGATTTCGTCCATATACTTTAATTTTTTTGGGGAATAGTCCTTACCATCATCTCTTTTCGTTAACTGCTGACGTGACAAACATAATGCCATGTCAGCCACGTGACACCGACGTGGCATTCTGTTTGTCATGTCAGTATGGACTATTTCCAAAAATTTTAAACATACAGGGACAATATCTTAAGACAAAATTTACAAGGCCTAAAACCAAAATTGGTGAACTTTGTAGGGACCAAAAACTTATTTAAACAAAAAAAATTATATTTTTCGGCCAAACTTCAAAGCAAGTCGAGATTGACAAGATTACAAGAAACTGCATCAATACTCACAAGTACTAGAAATTATATCATAAGAATAAATTTGATAATTTCATCCTTGTATTCCTAACGTATGATTTTTTTTCCTTCTATTTGATGACCAAATCTTAGAGCAATTGCACATGAATAAGAAATTACCTCGATACCCCCGAGTAATAGAAATCATATCAGATGAAGAGATTCATCAATTTGAAATATGTGGCGCTAATGTATGATTTCTTTCTATATTCTATCCAAATTTTACCAAGGTTAAAATAGTCAAATTCCTTAATCTGGTATGATTTTTAGTACTCAAGGGTGTAACACCCCGTTTTTCATATAAGTGCTTTGATGCATGCCTTGTTTGTCTTAGAAATGTTTTTGGGGCTAAGTGGGATTTTCTAGGCTTAAAATTCCTTCCCGGTACATGAGCACGACCGTGCTCATGCCCAGCACGCCCGTGCTTGAGGCACGTGTCTTGTGGCTGCCTGAGCCACAAGCACGACCGTGCTGAATAGGAAGCATGGTCGTGCTTAAAGAAAACCGTGTCTCGTTAACGCTGATGTAAGCACGACCATGCTTAGTGGGGTGCACGGCCGTGCTCAAGCCAGAGTCTTTAAATATAGAGCAAACAGCGAGGGTTGCGTGTTAAACCGTCTTTTTGGCACTTTTAGGCAACCCTGAGTGTGACGGCAGCATCTCCCTTCCTTCCTTTTTGAACCCAATCGTTTCTTGGTGTTCCGTTCGTGTTTGGGAGAGTAGGATCACACATTAAGCGCCAATCTAAAGGTAATAGTTCTTCCATTTTTCTATTTCCTTTTATTTTCATGAATTGGGAACTAATTGGTTAACCTCTTTTGTGTTGGCCAAGGCTTAGGATGTTCACCGAGTCGTTTTGAGGGAACAGGTTTAGGGTCTTCGTCAGTTTAACAGGAAATATTCATACCATGTATGGGGAGAAGGAATAATATGAGTACGTAGGCTTGGGGGTAGCGTAAGACGAAGGGTTACCCATGACCCTACTTCTTTGATAACATGTTTAAATGCCTAATTGTTGTCTTGATGTTTAACTGTTTATTATGATAATGTTGGCATGTTTGTTCTTATTGATAAATGTTGTCTGTTATGAACATGATAATGTGATGATGCCATGAATGAGAGATTTATCATGTTTATGAGATTGTGATGTTATTGACTGTTGGTTAATGTTGTGAACACCATGATGATAACCAGTAAAACGTAACAACGTTAAGGGATGTTTCCCGGTTTGCTTATAAAATTGAATGATAGTAACGAGGGTAAGGATTATGCCAAAAATGTTTAGTCAAAGATCCTAGTGATTGATCCATGAATGTTTAGGGACATTTAAGATGAAACTTAGAATTAAAGGATTAATTCCCCTTAATTATAAGACATGAAGATTAAGCCAAAAGTAATGAAATTAATGGTAAAAAACTTAGTAAAAGCCAATAGGTCCAATCCGTGTTCCTACCCCAAAGGATTTGGCAAGGGGTTTCCAACCCTTTCTGCACATATCAGTACGACCATGCTCCAGGAAGCACGACCGTAACAACCTGATTTTTAATTACGTTGTTTAACCGGTTAAAATATAATTAATTATATTTTAATCTGAGAGTTATAACGTGATTTTAAATAAAATAAAAATCATATTCATAGTCTCTCTTATGGTAGAAGGTTGTGGTGAAATTTTGGGTTTAAAATTTAGACGGAAACCGGTCTGTGTTTTTACCGACAATATAGTTTTATACCGGCAGAAAACCCTAATTTGACCCGAAACTGAAATTTGTAGATTTTTAATATTATGTCCGTGAGGAATCCTACTTTCCAAATTTCTGATCAGAAATAAAATATTATGTTTATACGGACGAATTTTGGTAAAAGTTCGTACGGAAAACGGTCGGTGTTTTCACTAACAGTAAGCTTTTAATGATTAGGAAACCTAATTTTGACTCGTGAACGAAACAATGTAGGTTTTTATCACATTTCCAACGAGATAGGCTATTTTGAAAACTTTGTAAAAAAAAAGATATTAGACGATTCTCGGGCTTTTTGTCGTTAATCGGGTAATCGACGGAACTAGGAACAGATGGGAATATCTATATATTTAGTGAAAATATCTAGATATTTATTAGAAAATATCTAGATATTTATATTTAACTTAACCATGGTTAATCATATATTAATTAATTAACCACAAAACCCATTAATTCAATTCCTAAAAAACCAAACAAAGCCTAAGGTGTACCCTATAAAACCCCCCAAATCGTGGCCTCCCTCCCCCCTTCACTTACTTGTTCATCTCTTCCATTTCTTCTTCATTTTTCATCACAAACTCCATTGTTGATCCAAGAGCGCCATTGAAGAACTTTCTAAGATCATCACCATTTCTTCATTTCCTTCACACACTTGAGGTAATATGATTATCCATGATCATCTCTCTTCTTGAATTCATTTTCTTCCTATTTCTTGAGTTTCCATTTCTTAGATCTAGAACTTTAAAGAATTCTAGAAAATTGTAGAAAAATCATAAAAACGTGAAACCAATTTCTATGATCTAGTTATGATCTCTACTATCATTATCTAAGAGTATGTAATCAAAATCATTTTCCTTCCCTATTTTCTTGTTGAGGCCGAAACTAGGTATTTTTGGATAACTGAAGTTTTGTTCAATTTTTAATTAAGTCATGATTTATATCAACTATCTAAAGTATGTAGGTTCTAAATCCAAAAAACTTGAATCAAAAGAAGTTTTCTAACCTATTTTTATATTTTAGACCGAAACCCTACCCTAAGTGGTTGGATGATTTTTATTCCATATTTTCAACTTATAGCAATTTATCTAAGCAACTTAGGACCTAAGAAATCAGTACCCAAAAGCTTAGGTTGAGAAAAGAACTTTGACCCTCATTTGATTTAAGTGGCCTAACCTAACATAAAGTGGACCTAGTTGGATTAGTTTGATTAATTGTTGTTATGCGTTGTTTGGTTGAAGGAGAAACTGTTAAGCTGTGGTGTGATAACGAGGAACGACGAATTCGGGATTCTGGTGATAACTCGGGTGGGGGAAAGAACCATTCCATCATCGGAAACGATAAGTAGTATATTATATAATAATTGTGTAGGGCGACCTAAACCCTACTAGTAGTCGAGTAATCAACAAGACCAAAATCACATTGGAAACTTTTTCTGTAAAACCAATGGTGATTCGGGGATTGTATGTTTATCGACATTAGGTTGATTTTAAGTATTTGATGATGTCTGACTTTATGTTGTTGAATTTATTGTGATATGCTGGCTGAGGTATTCCATTGCATGTGAAGTATTATTTTTATTGTTTGAATATTTCCTGTTATTATGTTATGCATGATCTGTCTGGTTTTTAATACTATGCTTAGATGATTTTAAGCAAAGATATATGTTGTTCGGGAGATAATTGTTTGGGTGAGAGAATGAATTGACTAAGAGGTGCCTAGCTTAATTAAATTATCTAATGGATGAGATGTGACATAGAATGCAAGTGGAGGATATGATGAGAGCTTGAGGCACTAGGTTGTTATTGATGCGAGGTAGTGAGATTCATATAGATGTATTGATAAATATAATCTTTTAGTCCTGGATATGTTGTTATGATTATCCCATCAGAGATAAAGTAAAAATATCTTCTATGCTTATGTGCTATTTTAAGGGGAAATAATGACACATACCGTGCTTATGAACTATTTCCTATTAGAGATTAGGGAATAGTGACGCTCCGAATTATAAGGTCTTTTATGCTTATTAGCTACTTCCAATGGGGGAAATAGTGACGTATATCGTGCTTATGCACTATTTCCTATTAGATATTAAGGAATAGTGGCGCATTGAATTACTATATGTTTTGTGCTTATGTTCTATTTCCAATGCGGGAAATAGTGACACATACTTGTGCTTATGCACTATTCCCTATGAGAGGTAAGGGAATAGGGGCTCACCGAGTTATTATTTATTATGTGCTTATGTGCCATTTCCAATGGGGGAAATAGTGACGCATACTGTGCTTATGCACTATTTCCTATGAGAGATAAAGGAATGGGGGCGCACCGAGTTTTGACCCCAAATAGTTCTGGACTACTAACTAGTGTGATAGGAGTATAGATGGCCATATTAGTATAAAAGTTGAATTACATGAGTTGAGCGTAGAGGGTGATATCGTAATTTGAGGATGATTGCTAGTTATGTGTGATGTATGTGGTTGACAGTTATTATATTTTATGCTATGATTCTTTTCCGCTTTTTGATGATAGAACTGTTTCTTATCCCCTATATTTTTCCTGTTGTATTGTATTTTTTATGTGATCGTACGAGAATGCCCAATGGAGGAACCAGTTGCGGAGGAGTTAGATAGAACTCCGTATGAACCGGATGCGAAAGGGAGAGCTATGGATTCAGGCAATGTAGTTTAGTGTTTTAGGGCCAGTGAGTCTTACAAGACGTTTTATATTTTTTCGCTAAATAATAGTTTGTTTAAGTATAAACCTGTAAGGGATCCTACTGTGAGCATACCCTCAACAGTGTTTTGTTTTATGTTGTAAAACTTAAGTGTGTAAGCATCACTTAACTATGTTGTGATGCTTAATAAAAATCAAAGTTGTATGCCTATTTAATTCAAGTTTTAATTTTTATGTATTTTCACGTTACGTACGCAGTTAAGAATTTAATTAAGAAAGATTTAATCTAATAAAACACCGGGCACAATGGGGTGTCTCAACGACCGTGTTTAATAAGGAGCACGCCCGTGATCCAATTCAAAATTCAAACAGGGCGCACTGCTTAAGCACGATCGTGCTCGATAGGCATCACGACTGTACTTGACTGAAAGTCCAGCATGCCCGTGCTGAGGGTGAGCACGCCCGTGGTCATCTGACCAGAACAGAACCCAGAATGTTGAATTATGGGTGTTTTACCCCTAAAGGTTTAAAACAATCTAATACGACACCAAACGAACATGAAGATGAAAAGACAAGTGCTAAGATGTTGTACCTTGGTAGCCTAGTGGCCAAGGTGGCCTTGATGCATGATGGTCAAGGTGGTAATCTCTAGTGCTAAATGACTAGAGTGTTAATTAAAGATGATGATGTACCTTGGTAGCCTAGTGGCCAAGGGGACCTCGATAGCCGAGTGGTCGAGGTGGTAATCTCTGGTGCAGAACGGCCAGAGTGTTTAAAAGACTAAGCGATAAATGTTAACGATAAATCCTCGATAGCCAAGTGGTCGAGGTGTTGATGGTGATAAAACTTGGGTAACCTAGTGGCCTAAGCGGAGGCAGTGGTTGTGCTTGTGTGTTGTTTGTTCATTCATTCACGCATCGTAGACGTTAGTGGGGGATGTTCAATATAGGGAAGGTCATCCGAGAATAAGGCGATCTAGCCGTCCGCGGTGATTAATATGAGAGTTAGGTGAATCGTGCGCTCCCGCGGTGGTGCATCCGAGAGTAAGGTGTGTCGGCTATCCTAGGGTCCACCCAATGTAAGGTGGTTTGCCCTGGTATTGGTGCTTGTTGACCAATGTGGATATGTGACACGCTGTCGCGCACGGGTCAAAAAACGAGTGGTTGGAAAATATGTAGCTAGGGCGCGACAACTCAAGTATCGTCTCACAAGGACTCTTGGATTGTTATTAGCCTTAAAATCAGTTTTGGGGGGGTTTGAGATTGAAGATTCAATTAAAAGAAAGCAGTTAAGAAAACAAGTGATTATCAATAATTAAAATGATTAATCTACTGTTCTCGGTTTCCCACTATCATTGATTCATATAAATTCCATGCCCTAAGCGGATTCTAATCCCTTTTCGATTGTAGCAACAATTAACAAGCGAAATTTGCACTACGAGATGTATGTTCCTAATTCCCGAATTAAGCAAACGGGGTGAAGCCCTCATGAATTAAGCAAACACGATTGAACACGCGCGAATTAAGCAAACGCGATTAAGTATAGGAACACATGATCATCGAAACAAATCAATACTTATTCTATACAATCCTAAATTAAGCAAACAGAACATACAACATAGTATTGAAAGAGAATAGCAATAAGATTGGGAATTATAGAACCTCAAGTGGCAATGGGAACCGATTACAGCAGATTAATCCAAGGAGATTAGTTCTCCATTGCAAACATAACACAAAACTTAAACCTAATGCGCAGCCGTAAATAATGAAGAGAAGAAGTTAGTCCCCAAGTTATGCCCTAAAACAGCAATTTATAACCTTCAGAATCTGCGCCCGCTCGCGAGGCGAGTAGCCTCTCGTGAGGCGAATATTAAAAGTTGCGCGAGTTCAAAATTGGGTTCTCGCGAGGCGAGATGATGATTCATGGGGCGAGACCGAAAGGGTGACTGTTGCTGCTCAGGCTGATCTTCAGGCTCGCAAGGCGAGTAGCTTCTCGCGAGGCGAAACTTCCAGACTTGCATTTTCCACTGCTTTCTCCATTTTCTTGACTTTAAGTGCTTCCCTTTTAACTTGAAAATATGAAGTAGCAGTGAATGCTTTATTTGACTCAAAAACTAACTAAAATGTCCCAAATTACTTAAGAAACTCAAAATGTTGCTTGAGGACAATTAAATCCAAATTTGGGCTAAAACGAGATTGAAACTCGAGTAATTGGTGCAAAAACCATGGTCTTACTAGTTATAAAACTAGTCAACCAGAGGTTGATCAATATGTAACTCCGAAGTTGACATTCTGAGGTAGAATGGATCCAAGTACATAAGGGAGTAGTGGAGTAGCATTGCATTGCAGAGCATATGTTAATGTATGATGTTATCAATTGTTTATGTTATATGTTGTTGCTGTGATAACATGATTGTTATGATGCATGCTCGTCATGCTAACTGCTTCCTTGCCATTATATTCATATTCATGTTTCTTACTCCCTATTGCTATGTTTGTGTTTTGTTGCATGTATCTTTTATGCAAGGGACGACAAGCAGTCAGTTGAGGAGTGACTCCGATGAGCCGCGACTCGTAGTAAAAATTTCCAGCTTTGTTAGTTTAGTTTAGTTTGTTATCCGATGATATTTTTACGGATTCGGTCATACCAATCTGTATGTGACATCAAGGGTTGGGTTGTTTTTCATGTTATTTTTCCTTTTGGGACCTGTTATTTATCATTTTAAAATTTATTTTATTTTTCCGCGTTAAGATAATGTTACAATGTGGTGCCTTTTACCTTGGTTATAACTTTATGAATAAATGCATGTTTTCACCTTTTATCTTATCTTTTATCACCTATATATGTATGCGGGGTAGAGGGTGTCACAAAGGGTACCGAGGTAATTTCCTTTTTCTTGTCCTACTTGCTATGAAATTTGGGAAGAAAATAGAAACAAAATCATACATTAAGGACCACATGGTTAAAATTGCTAAATTCCTTCATTTTGTATGATATCTAGTTCTCAAGGGTACTGAGGTAATTTCTTGTTCCTGTCCGACTTGCTCTAAAATTTGGCTACAAAATAGAAAGAAATCACACATTAAGGCCACAAGTTTCAATTGCAAATCCCTTCATCTGGTAGTTTCCTGTCCCTATACGACTTACTTTGAAAATTGACCGGAAAATAGATTTTTTTTAAAATAAGTTTTTGGTCCTTGCAAAGTTCACGAATTTTGATTTCAGTCCCTTTAAATTTTGTCCCTGTATTTTTAAAAAAATTGGAAATGGTCACTGCTGACGTGGCAAGGTAATGACACGTCAGTGCCACGTGGATGATGAGGCATGGTTGACATGACATTCCATTTGTCAAGTCAGCAGTTAATGGAAAGAGATGACGGTGGGGACTATTTTCAAAAAATTTGAAAGTACAGGGACGAAATCTCAAGGAAAAATTTTGCAGGGACTAAAACCAAAATTAGCATATTTTGCAGGGACCAATAACTTATTTAAACCTTAAATTAATCTATAGATCCCGGACTATTTAAGAATTTTTCAATAGGTTCATATTCTTTAAAAGTTTGTAATTAAGTCACCGAACACATAGAAAATTTATAATTCGACCCTTCATACACTTTTCATTAGGGTTAAGTATAATATCTGTTACGAGTCCCTTAAGTGATCCATCCATTCGTCTTTTATGGGTTCCTGAAATTTTTGAAGAAATTCAAATATGTCTTTATACATTTTAGAAACAATCAAATAAGTTTATGTACTTTTTGGAACCCTAACGAAAAAGTATACGAGGGGATAATTATAAATTTTTTATGTGTTCGAGAACCCAATTATAAACTTTTAAAGTATAAGAACCTATTTGAAAATTCTCAAACAGTTCAAACACCGGTGGATTAAGTAAACTAAAAAGTTATTTACAAAGTTTTGGAAAGTGTATTCACACTATTCCACTAACCTTGTTTGCATTGTTTCCAATTTCTTGTTGTCATTTTCTGTTTTGAAATATTTACAAAACTGTCGTCGTATTTTTATTTGGTTCCTTGTTTTTTAAAATTTGCACAGGAAACACTGAAAAAAAAATTATAAACTATTTAAGAATTTTCAAATAGGTTCATATACTTTAAAAGTTTGTAGTTGAGTCATTGAAGATATAGAAAGTTTGTAATTCAATCTTTTATACACTTTTCGTTAGGGTTTCGTATAGTATATGCTAGGAGTCCATTAGGTGATCCATCCATTCTTCATATATGGGTCCCTAAATTTTTTTTGAAGAAATTCAAATTTGTCTTTATACTTTTAGAAAAATTCAAATAAGTCTGTATACTTTTTGGAACTCTAATGAAAAGGTGTATGAGAGACCCAATTAAATTTTTTTATGTGTTCAGAAACCTAATTACAAACTTTTAAAATTCAGGAATCTATTTTAAAATTCTCAAATAATTTAGATACATGCAGATTAAGTAAACCGAGAAATTATTAGAATAAAAAACAATGTGACAATTTTATAATTATTTATAAAAATAAAATATGAAAATGGGAAATAGGAAAAAAGCAAACAAACCCTAAAGTAATTTCACTTAAATTATTAATCTTTATCTCAAGAGGCTAGTACACTTGTTATTTATTCATATGTACCAAATTAGTCCTAAAAAACTATTTGTAGTATGATTTTGATCCATGTAGAGATATTTAAAATATAATCATTTTTAAAACTCATTTTTAAAATATCATTAACAAGCACAAATCAATTTTTTAATCTTAATTTTCTAAAGGCTTAATTATATTTTTGATCTCTTATCACTGACCACGTGCGATTTGGTCACTATAGTTTTTTTTTGTGTGCATGTTTGGTGCCCATATATTTTCAATGTTGCAAAGTCGTCCTTCTATCTAATGTTTGTCAATTTTTTCAATGATCAACATAGAGTAACCACTTCTCTAAATGCATAAAACATCTGGTTGAGGTTCTCCCTTCTCCGCCTCTCCGATTCAACATGATTCAATGATTCCTCTCTGTTATTCATTGATTTTGTCCCTTCTTTTCGGGATTTTTTTTTGTTCCACCACAAGATCTTTTATCACAAACTCAATCAAATGTTCTATGTGCTTAGAGCAATGATTTCTTGATGATATAATTATTGAAAAATTGACGAACATTAGATGAAATGACTAAATTTGTAACAATAAAAAAATAAGGGGACCATATTGTATAAAAAAAAAACAAGAACTAAAATTGTACCTAACTAATAGCGGAGGAACAAGTTTGTGAGCAAGTTTTTTTTTAGAAAAAAGAAAAAACTTCATTCAAAATCTAAAGTAATGGTACATAATTATTGAAAAATTGATGAACATTAGATTAAATGACTAAATTTGTAACAATAAAAAAAATAAGGGGACCATATCTGTATAAAAATATTCAAAACTAAAATCACACTTAACTAATAGCGGAGGAATAAATTTGTAAGCAATTTTTTTTTTAGAAAAAAGAAAAAACTTCATTCAAAATCTAAAGTAATAGTGCCCTTGGCTTGTGGACCTTCAAATTATTGCATAGAGTTTTGTCACGGCTCATATTATTGTGTTGGCACTCATAACATGGCGGATATATCAACTAAGGCTCTGTTTGACAAAAATAGATGATAAACTAGCTTATAACTGATAAGCTAATTTCTAGTTGATGGCTTATAGCTGATAGCTGAAAAACTAGCTGATTGAGTTTAAAGTGTTTGGTAAAATTAACAGTTGAACTAGCTTATAAATATAAAATGACATATTTATGATAGACATGGTAAAATGGGATTTCATTAAATGAATGAGATTAAAAATGAGAGAAAAGTCAACAAGCTATCAGTTACTAGCCATAAGCTAAATAAATTAGCTTATGAAGAAAAGCTATAAGCTAATGAGATAAGCTTGTTTACCAAACACATCTATTTAAGTCAAACAAGCTTATAAGCTAGTCAATCAAATGAGCTATAAGCTAGCTTATTGGACTTGCCAAATAGAGCCTAAATTGAAACAAGGTGTATCTATCAAAAGAGTATTGGTCTAGTGGAAGTAACGTCCCCATGAGGAGGAGAAAATGAAGCTGAAATTGTCTAGACTTTAGATTAGGAGAAAATGTGTACTTTTAGGATAAAAATACAACTATAGCACCAAAATAAAACCATGGCTAAAAGTACATAATTTTTTTTGGTAGATAACTAAAAGTACAATTAAAAAATTCCTCTTATAGGTGAAATCGGTATACCAATCTAACAATACAATTTTCTCTCATTTTCTCTGAGAGCCTATGGTTTCTCTCACGGCTGCCTGAGAGTAACGAGATTGCTTTGTGTTTGCTTCTCTCGCTTTTTCTGCGTTTCCTTTTCATCTCTCATCACTTCTCTGGTGGTGAGTATGGAAAGCGAGATGGAGAACCTGAACCTTATGGATGATGATGAAGGAGTTACTCTGAATATGTCTGGGAATAGAGCCCCTGATATGAACATCCAACTAAGTCTCGTTTGGGAGGTTCCTTTCAGACAAACCAATACGTTCCAATGCTTTGAAAGAGAGACTGATTAGTGTAGGCGTCCAGGGAGGGGGGGGGGGGGGGGGGCACAATCAAAGACCTTGAAGAAGGGAGATTCTTGTTCCAGTTCAATCACAAACTCGATCTGGAAAGAATCTTCAAAGGAGGGCCCTGGCTTTTCGAAAACTACATGCTGATGTGGGATATGATCAAACCTGGTGTACCTTTGATGAACATATATACCGCTTCAACACATGGATATGTGTGTGCATTCCTTTAATCTATCGGTGGGTTTTATGTCTAAAATGGTAGGGAAACACCTAGGAAACTATATAGGTGAGTTCCTGGAGTATGATGATAACAATAACTCAGGCCTGTGGAGGATGTGTATGAGGATCAAGGTCCACATTGATGTCACTAAACCGCTGAAAAAAGAGAGGAAAGTCAGGTTGGTTGGTGGAGACTAGAATATAGTGCAGTTTAGATATGAAAGATTGGGAGTTTTCTGCTATTTGTGTGGTATTATTGGTCATACTGAACAGTTTTGTGATCAGATTTTTGAGATGGAAGAAGATAATGGAGAAAGGAATTGGGTACTTTGTTAGCAGTGCATGATAACGATGAACGTATGGAGGCAGTATCATCTTCTTTGTCAGAGACAAAAAATAATCAGCATTTTTTAATGGCAGGTTCTGGTTCCCAGGCCTGCCAGAAGCCATGAGTATCATCAGTTGGAACTGTCGAGGTCTGGGTAACCTTAGAGCAATTCCAGCTTTAAAAAACCTCATTCGGTGTCATAATCCAGATGTGCTTTTTCTTTGAGACTCGAGTTCATGCAAATAGAATATAAGACATAAGGAGGCAGGTTGGCTTTATAACTGTTTTACTGTTGATAGAGAAGGTAGATGTGGTGGTGTGGCTTTATTGTGGAAGAATTCCTTCAACTGTACTATCTTAAATTATGCTCTGAATTTTATTAATATGGAAATTGATGATGCTAATCGTGGTAAATGGCGCTTGATTGGGTTCTATGGTTTTCCCCAAAGTAGTAGATGCAGAGACTCCTGAAATTTACTTCGTCGTATGGCTAGCCTTTCAAATCTTCCTTGGTGTGTAATGGGTGACTTTAATGATTTGTTGGGCTCTGAGGAAAAGAGGGGTATGCATGCACATCCAGAGTGGTGTATTCGAGGGTTTAGATCAGCGGTTTTGGACTCCGGTATAGTGGATATTCCTCTAGAGGGCCACCCTTTTACTTGGTGGAAGAGCAAAGGTTATATGCGTGAAGTGGAGGAGCGGTTGGATAGAGTTATGGTCACTCATAACTGGTTATATTTGTTCCCGGAGGCAAAGCTTACTAATCTAGTGGCATCCATATCTGACCATTCTCTGATTCTTCTATCTTGTATTCCTCCCCCTTGTCAACCAGTTTATCACAGGACATTCAGGTTTGAGAACTCTTGGCTTCTAGAACCAGATTTGGACTCAGTAGTTATGGAGATTTGGGATCGCACCAGGGATGAAAATCTTGTTGGAAAAATTCAAGCTTGTGTTTGAGTTACAACGTTGGAGCAAGAGCATTTGACCTAACTTCCAAGCTGAAATTCGTAAATGCAAAACTCAGTTGGAAGAAGCTAGATAGGTTCATGGCTTTGATGATGGTCGGTTCAATGAAATAAGGGATCGTTTTGTGCCCCTCTTATTACAAGAGGAAGCTTATTGGAGTTAGCGGGCTAAGTCCAATTGGCTAAAGGAGGGTGATATGAATTCTGGTTTTTTTTCATGCAGCAGCTTATACAAGGCATAAGAAGGAAAAACTAACTAAGCTTATTGGGCCTAATGATACCATGGTAGTAGACAGGGAAGGAATCAAGGATATTGCCCACACCTATTTTGCGCAACTATTCCAACTTAAGGCAAGTAATTATGCTCCAGTAGTTGACGCCTTGGATTCTTGCATTACTAGTATTGATAGTGAGATGTTAATAGCACCCCTGCACATTGAAGAGATTAAGGCGGCTTTGAGTGAGATGCATCCAAGGAAATCTCCGGGTCCAGATGGTCTAAATTCAACTCTTTTTGCCCATTTTTGGGATACTTATGGGCCTACTATTTTTTATTCTTACTGTGAATGGTTGGAGCATGGCGCATTCTATCCAACTATTAATGATACTCAAATTGTTCTCATCCCTAAAAATGACGACCCTTCCTCTATGCAAGATGGGCGTCCCATCTCCTTGTGTAATGTGGTTTACAAGCTTCTTTCCAAAGCTCTTGCAACAGACTTCACCGAGTTCTTCATAAGTGTATTTCGGAGGCTCAATCCGCTTTTATTCAAGGTAGATCTATCTTAGATAATGCTCTTATTGCTTTTGAAATTATTCATTACATGAAAAATAAGAGTAGTGGTAGAGTGGGGGATATGGCTTTAAAAATTGATATAAGTAAAGCTTATGACCGTCTTGATTGGGGTTATCTTAAGGAAGTTATGAGGAAAATGGACTTTGATGATAAATAGATTAGCTGGATTATGTTATGTGTGGGAATCTGTAACCTATATTGTGCAGGTTAATCATGAGCAGGTTGACCCTATTTATCGAGGCAGGGGCCTTAGACAAGGGGACCCTCTCTCCCCTTATCATTTTATCTTAGGTGCTGAGGGTCTTACTGCCTTGATAAACCAAGTAGAGAGAAGAGGTGAGCTTCATGGAGCTAAAATTTAATTTGTCGTGGAGCTCCCATTATCTCTCATCTCCTTTTTTGCAGATAATTGTTTTCTATTCTTTAAGGCAAAGAAGCAAGAAGCCCAGGTCATGAAAAATATCCTCCAAACATATGAGGATGCTTCGGGTCAAATGATTAACTTCCAGAAGTCAGAAGTGTACTTTAGCAAGAATGTTTCTGCTACTTGCAAGTCCTCTATTTCCTCTATTCTGGATGGTCATATGTGTTTGGAGTCTTGGGAAATATTTGGGTCTCCCGTCGATGATTGGTAGGAGTAAGAAAGCTACTTTCAAGTATATCAAAGACCGTGTTTGGCAGAAAATTAACTCTTGGAGTAGTAGGTGCTTATCTAGAGCCGGCCGAGAAGTCCTCATCAAATCAGTGCTTCAAGTTATTCCCTCCTATATGATGAGTATTTTCTTGATTCCAGATTCTTTATGGGATGAGATCCAAAAAATGATGAATTCCTTTTGGTGGGGTTCCAATGGTGGTGGTGGTCGTGGTATAAATTGGCTTTCTTGGGACAAGTTACCTATGAGTAAAATGAATGGTGCCATGTGCTTTAAGATTTTACATGCTTTTAATCTCTCTATGCTTGGCAAGCAAAGTTGGAGACTATTGACCAACCCTAACAATCTTACCTCTAGGCTCCTCAAAGGCAAATATTTTCGTAGAGGGGGTTTTACGGGGGCTCATTTAGGTCATAATCCTAGCTTTGCTTGGAGAAGCATATGGCATTCTAAAGCCATAGTGGAGGAAGGTTGTCGTTGGAATATTGGCAAAGGTAATAAAGTAAGACCTTTGGTTACGTGATAATTCCCACCCTATCCCTACTGCCTCACTTGATTTTGATATTCAAAATATTTATGTTAAGGATATTTTTATGCCAGGAACAACGACTTGGAACTTACCTCTCATTAGTTCCATCATGCCTCCAATGGATAGTAATGCTGTCAGTAAAATCCCTATTCTAGAATCTATCAAGGAAGATACCCTAGTTTGGTGGCCTCACAAGCAAGGTACTTATTCGGTCAAAACAACTTACCACCTTTGCATTAATTCTACGGTAGATTCATCTCATTTGAAAGTGGCAGGAAAATGGAACAAGCTTTGGAATCTTAATCTTCTTTCCCGGGTCAAGACATATGTGGCAGATTTGTAGAGGTTGTCTCCCATCTAGGGGGAAACTTCAAACGCGTGGTGTTCTTTGTCCAATCGTTTGTGTGACCTGCTAGAGAGATGTTGAAAATTATTTCCATATATTCATCACTTGTCCTAAGAGTAAAGAAATTTGGCTTAACCTAGTGGCAGGGTCTGGAGCGCAAGTTGTATGAGGTAGAGTCTTTTGATGAGATGGTGTGGTCTTTGGCATCCCTGGATGATAGCAAGAGGCAATTATGGTGTATGTGCCTTTGGAGCTTGTGGAAGAGTAGGAATCTAAAGCTTTGGGAGAATAAAGATGAGTCTCATGTGCAGGTTTTATCTAGAGCAATCTCTTCTCTTCACCAATGGAGGTGGGCTCGTGAGCATGCTCCATCCATGCGCAATAGTCATGCAAGTAATGTCTCTTCCAGTTCTTGTATGCATTGGCTCCCTCCCATGCAAGGCCAACTCAAGTGCAACATTGATTCTTCATTCGACCATCAAGAAGTTATGGGAATGGGCTTCTGTATTCAAGACTCTGGTGGAAATTTCATTTTGGCTAGGACCATGAGCTACACTCCTAAGCTGGACGTGCATGAGGGTGAGGCGCTGAGCCTCCTTTATGCACTCCATTGGTTAGCAGACTTGGGATATGATAATATTGTTTTTGAATTGGATGCCAAATATGTTGTTGATGGCTTCAACTCAGACATATTGGATAACTCGGTTTGTCGTGCTATTATCCAAGACTACAAAAACTTCTTTATTTCTTCATTTTCAAACTCTTTGGTAGAGTTCACTAGGAGGGAGGCTAATGATGAAGTGATTTTTTTTTTTTTTGGTTTCCCAGATCCTCCATGTTCAATTGTGGAGACTAATCCCTCGAGCCGGGTAGGACCACAAGGGCGGCAAAACTCTCCCTCAAGAGAGACCTCCGATTAAGCTGAAAGAGACCCGTGTCATCTCATCCAAACAAGCGCTCTTGGGTTAACGATGAAGCGATTTGAATTATCATCTAAGTATTTCATTTTTATTAAAAGTATAAAATACAAAAGTACTATATAAATCCATAAATTTCCTCTCTTGAATTTCAAAAACCTTTTTAATTGTGTTAACTATCAGAATCTTCCTTAAAAAAAAAAACTATCAGAATCAGAATCGGATTGTGCCATTGGGAAGAGGAACATCGTCCATGTCAATGCTTAAACCATTCGTTTTCAGATCAGAGCTTCAACCCATGGTTCCGGATCTCTCCCCCGCCCTCGGTTCTTCCTCTTCTTCTCGTCAAAGGGACCTCGTTTTCGTCGTCAACCCTCTAGGTTTCCCTCTCATTTACTGTTTGGTTGCTGAGAAAATTTCAAGGAAAAAATACCTATTTTTTTTTGTTTTTTCATTTTCCTTGTTTCTGAGCTGAATGGATGATGGGGTGTTGGAATTAGAATTTACCCATTATTTATTTTTGTGAAAAGTTTGAATTTTAGAAACCTTGGGCTTTGTTTGCAGGTGCTAATGGGCGAACGGGTAAAGAGTGGAAGAAGCTACTTCCTTATCTACGGTCTCGCCTTAGCAAAGAATACAATGTCAGTCATCTTTCTACTGTGTCACAATAAGTGATTTTATGTTTGATGATCAAATCTGCAAATTCAGTTACATGTGTTTTTATTTGTAAATTTATGAGACACGAGTTTTTACTTTTTTTGTTTGTTGAATAGATATGTGAATCTTTAACTTCTGGTCCTTGTCATGCTATTGACATAACGAGAGAGGTTAGTTTGAAGGGTTGATATCAATTGGTGTTTTCTGATTTGATTATTTGATTTTGAAGTTATTGAATTGTTTTACTCATGCTATGCAGGCTATAAGGGAGGGAGCTGACGCTGTCATTGCTGTTGGAGGTGATGGAACTCTTCATGAGGTGATATTTTATTTTTAAAAAAATTAGAGTTTTGGACTGACGATATAATTGGGGAGAATTTCTTACCATTTTTATTGCTACATAGTTAAGTTCCCAAGTTAAATAATTGAGATTTTTTATCTAATGAAAATGTGTTCAACCTTTCTACCAGTTTATAAATATTATGTTAAGCACAATTATTTTCAAAATTTAAACATTTTTTATCGATTATTTTTCTTCTAGGATTTGCTAAGAGAGAATATTCGTCACACACCACTATTTATTATAAGCAGGTTGTTAATGGTTTCTTCTGGGCTGGAAAACCTGTTGCTAATCAAATTAAAGAGCATACAAATTCAACTGCTCTTGGGGTGAGTAATTGCTATCAGAATGCTGTATTATCAGTTTTACCTCGATGCATGTGGTGTTAGATTCAGTCATCTGTAAAAAAAAGTCTGCGGAATGGAACTGTGAAAAATATTACTATGTTCTGGCCTTTTGCAGCTCATCCCCTTGGGAACTGGTTCTGATTTTGCAAGAACATTTGGGTGGTTAGTTTTTGTTTCACATCGTTCTTCTTCTGCTTCTTTTGGAGCTTATTTGCTATATATTATTTAAGTGAATGTAAACATCTGCTGTGCCTCTTTCCAGGAAAAATGATCCTCTCGAGGCCATTGAACGTGTTGCTAGAGGTTTACTTTGCTCCTTTTGTTTTTGGGACATTTCTTTATTGTGTTCTATTCTAGCTGAGTTCTAACTCAATCTAGGAAAAGCTTGGCTCAAAATCAGTGTTGCTCTATCTGCTTTTAGTTTGTCACTTGAGACATGCTAATGTAGGATCCGTGTAGGGTTGAGATCAAGGGTAGATGCTGGTTGTATCAGTGGAGAAAGTGGCGAACATCATTACTTCATAAACGTCGCTGACATCCATTTGTAAGGATAACTTGGGAATTTCTGATTGAGCTTTCCTACACCAATCACATCTAAATGACTGCTTGACAAAATTTTTCAGGAGCGCAAAGGCAGGTTTTTATGCTTCTAGGTACAAGAGATTTGGTAACCTGTGTTATGTCATTGGTGCATTGCAGGCCTTCATGGGTCATCATAACCAGAATCTCAGAATCAAGGTCAGTGCAAATAATTTTCCCCTTTTCTGTTGAAAGGTCCAAGCAATTTGTCTAAAATAGTGCTGTATATTTTAGTTCTTTCATAGGCTCTTATGTATGTGCATCAGAAGCGAAGGTTACATAACATTTTATAATTTTATAATATATTAAAAGTGCAGGTAAATGAAGGTGAGTGGGAGACATGTCCTCAAGTGACGGCCATTTGCATTGGAAATGCAAAATATTTTGGTGGTGGCATGAAAATTACACCAAATGCTGATCCTCAAAGTGGAAATTTAGAGGTGAAATGTCTTCATATAAAATCTTTTTGATGATGATTATCATCTATTTTTAACAATATGGTGGCTATACCTGTTCCCAAATCCTGCTAATACATTTTTTTTTTTGTAAATAAACTAAGTTTATAGTTTCATGTAAATTCTGCAGGTTGTGATTCTTCAGAATTTTAAGTGGTATGATTTTCTCCTGAAATTACATAAGCTGTACAATGGGACACACTTGACGGTGAAAAATGTATCTACGAGAAGGTATAAATATAATCTCTTCCAGAGAATGCACTGTACCATTCTTGATGGCACCTTCTGTCGTTACTCTCTAGTTCTTGATGATTGGGTGCTGAGGTTTAGATGACTAATGAATTTGGATTGCATGGTCTTATCAAATCTGACCATAACATATACTTGTGAAATATTGTTTGTTAAGGTCAATTTTATTCTTTTCAAATTTCAAATCTCCTGTTTAACTATGATCCTAAATCCTAATGATATAGGTGGCCCCAGTGCTCAGTAACCTATTTTTATGTTGATGCTGAAATTTAAAGAAAGATTTTATTTATTTATGAGTGTATATTGTTTTATTTGGAAACAATTTTGTTAGGCCTTATACCTTGAATGTAAAGAATATAAGTTAAGGAGAAATGAGGAAGAAATATCTAGTAAGAATAACTTTTATCCTTGCGTACATTGGAACCTTTCAACTTAGTTGATCTCGGAATGCTTCATTATTGTGGATATAGCTTATAGTTTAAAAGTCTTGCAAAGTGTCTGTCAAATCAAATATATTTTTCTGTGAAGAGCGAGTTCTAATTTTTCAATCGTTGATGACATAATTTGTTCAATTTTGTGAGGTGGTAAAAAACACAACTGTCTAAATATCTGTAATGAACTTTATTGGGTTTGGTTTTCTTGATAAGTTATCATATGTGCTAACTTTTCCAGTTCAATGAAATCTAGTATTTAAATTGTTTTTCTTATTTTCTTTTTTATTTTATTTTGTTTAGGCTTGCTTAGGTTTGTGCTGGTACTCATTCAGAGTGTCTTTTTTTGTATCCTAGTGTACTTTCTATTGAGGTGGAGGACATTTCCGGCAGGGGTGGTGTTTATATTCAATCTGATGGGGAACATTTGGGATTCCTTCCAAAGAAGATTTGTGTTCTGCCTGCTGCTATTGAGATGATATGTTGATTCAGCTAGAGAATAACAGGGTCAATGAAAACTTAAAAACTGCATATTTTCAATTTAATATACAGGGTTATTCATTGAGAATGAAAGTGAAGAAAATGATATTTCCCCAGTCGTTTACCTCATTTACCCTCAATTTCAACACTGGCAAGTAGCAGAACTGAGGCATTTTTTTGGGGTATTTGGTAGAAGGGGAAGATGCGTTAGAACTTGAAATTTCTTCTTATGATGCTGTTTTTGCATTGTAGTTTACCGGATTCAAATAGAGGGGGAAAATTTTGTATCATATGTGTAGCCATGTAGGAGTCAGGGTAGGTTGCTTGAGTTTTTTTGCAGTGGGAGAGTGGTAGCATTTAGTGTTGCATAATGCATGAGCCTAGTTGTAATATTCAGTCAGTAACGTATTGACATATAATTTATTTATTTACTATAAAATGCTTCAAAGTTAATTCAGTTTTCGAAATGGTATAGATTAGGAGTTCAGTACCGGTTATCTGTGTCTCCAGCATTTTTGAAACTATTCAGCTGGTACTCCAACTAAACTGTCCATTTTCATTCTTATAATATGATTGGCTTGAGACATTTTTCCTTTTCTAAGATTGCTTGAGATTTCGTGTATGGTATGGTAGTTACTTCATTCGGTTGATCTGTTTGACTAAAGAAAAGGCACAAGATTTTCACATAATACAATGAGATCAATCCAATAGCTCCACATCGATCCCACCAAAAGAACTTTAAAAGGATATCATATTCCACCAAAGTGGTGTAGTGGTTGGGTGATGCTATTTGGGGTAGTTGACTTTTCAATCTGGTCGTATGGTCAAAGTTCAACTATCCATCTGGTAATATGGATAATTCAGATTGTGCTATTTGGGTGTGTATCACTGTATCACTTTGGTAGGTGGTAGGTGATGTACAATAGTCTTCGTCGATAATTAGATAGATAAAAAAGGAGTTCTAAAACATAAAAAGTAAATGGCAAGAATAATTAAGGATCGTTTGAAGAACTTGTAAAAAATTTATTGGTGTATTGTTGTGTGGCTATGATTAATTAGAAACTTGAGAGTTAAGATATTTAAACAAACCGCGGGTACCAACTGCTTCTTTCATACTAGCCCTAGACTCTTTGTCTTGTCTGATGGCACTGGCAGCTATTTCTTCCTTTGCTTCAATCAGCAACAGTCAACACCACAGCACTTCGATCCTTCCACCGAAACACCACCATCCCAGAATCCATACCTTAAGATTTCGATGCAACGGAACAAACCCGAATCAGGAATCCGAACCCCAGAACAACAATGCACTTCTCAAGCTCGCATGGTATTCTTCTGAGCTTCTCGGCATTGCTGCCTCTGTTTTCCGTTCTCCATCTAATGAGGAAGCTCCTCCGAGGCTTCTTGACACCATTGATCGTGCCGCAGTTGTGGAGACTATCAAACAAGACTTTCAAAGGTCGTATTTTGTCACAGGTTTGCTCATACCCATTGGGTTAATTCCAACTTATTTTCTTTTATTCATAAGATATATGAGATTTTATAGGTATGATGTATATGATAGGAACTTTCATTCCAGGTGTAGAGTTTACGAAATAAATTAATTCAATAAAAAGTTATTCGATGATTTATGGGTGGTTCGGTTTAAGTTGATTCTTCTTCATATCATATATATGTGTGTGTGGATTTTCTTGCTAAAAATTTAACCTGGTAGATGCATGGCCATCAATTTATGGTGTGGCTACCAATCATAGTATGCGTTGCATATGGTCTTGAGTCTTGACACTAATATGTTTGGATGTATGGAAGATATGGGAAAGGGATGGAATGAAGGGGGATAAAATAATGTTCCATTGTTGGGGACTTTGATTTAGTAAAGGGAATCATAGTATGCGCATGTTGATTGCTTCCTGTCTGTTGACTGACATAAAATCAAGCTACTACCAATTGGTATTTTCTAGTTAGTAATTTGATTATATTCAGATGGCTCACATGGGTACCCTTTCCTCAGGAGATCTCACACTCAATGCTTATGAAGAGGATTGTGAATTTGCTGATCCGGCAGGTTCCTTTAAAGGGCTTCAGCGTTTCAAAAGGAACTGCACTAATTTTGGATCCCTTCTGGAGAAGTCAAATATGAAACTTATGAAGTGGGAAGATTTTGAGGTGAGATCAACCTTTGACAGTTCCCTACTGATTTCCCAAAATTTAGTTTTGCATGTAGTAATCCTTGTAAACAACCATGTTATGCTGATTCCATTTGCTTCCTATTACACACGTGGCTTTTGAAGCTAAAATTTTGAAATTTCCATCTTTCACTATACCTATTGGCTCTCGTCAAAAATCTTAGTAGTGTTTTTATACACAATGGTTCCATGACAGGATAAAGGAATTGGCCACTGGCGATTCAGCTGTATCTTGTCATTTCCTTGGAGGCCCATTCTTTCTGGTATGTTTCAAGCCTTTCCATGTATATCCCATCGGCTTAACCATTGAAGGCCGTATCCGGATTCCCTAACCCTAAACTTAGTTTTTGACTCATTCACGCATTCATGTATTAATGAACCATTGGATCAATCTTAAACTTTCTCTAATACTTTCAATGATTGATCCAATGATGTATTAATAGATAAATACGTGAATACGTCAATAATTAAATGCATGGAATCCATTTTCACTTCACAGGAACCTCCTGCTGTCTTTCGTGTTTTATACCATAGGTCACTAGTTCTAGTAAACATGAGTCAATTTCCAACAGTAATAAAGCAGCGTGAATTCATACTTATATGCAATGTAATTTGACCATGTTAATATGTGCTGCAGCAACTGGATACACAGAATATTATTTTGATGCACAATCTGGAAAAGTATGCAGGTGAGAAAAATGTTCAGTTGTGATGTTGCATGTTTCTACCTTTATAGTGTCAAAACCATTTTTGGCATTCATCTAAATATCAATGAAAAATTTTCAGGCATGTGGAGCACTGGAATGTGCCAAAAATGGCTTTGTTCAAGCAAATTCTAAGGCCTAGTCGGGGATTTGGCTTAAGAGATTATATGAGTAGGTGGTTGAAAGCTGTGCAGGTGAAGCTTTAAATTTACTACGGTTTTGTGACAGTGTCAACAACATTTTAATATATACCTACATGGCTTAGAAATTTGGGTGCTTGATGCAACATGATGAAGATCTGGTGCTACAAATTACTTGGATGAAGGATCAGTTTGGTTGGATATTCCTTTTTGGCATGCCTTGATTGGTATGAAGAACTAATTTTAGAAGTATATGATGGGAAGTGGGAACTCGTGGCATGGTAGGAATCTGCTGTAAATATATGGCTTTCAAAATAGTTACGTGTGAAATATGAAAGTGGCTTTTATTACCAAAAATACAAATCAAAACTGATAATATCGATTACTCAATATGTTTATTTTCTTTTGTAAAAAAAAAGGAGTTTCTTTGAAGTATTGGTAGATTATTCTGTACAATACTGGTATGGAAACCCGTGCAATGCATGTCTTAGTATTTTGTAGCCTTCAAAAGTTGCTCATATTATTTCCAATATCTTGGTATTTTGTGAACCATTTGGAAATACATGATATTTCATATGTACGAGGAACAAACAAATCAGAGGACAATGAATGTCCAAGACCCTTTTCTAGACATATTAAAAATTTAAAGCTACAAATAAAAAAAGTGAAATAAATCTTGACCAATTTTACTTGCAACTCAGATTTCTGAGCAAGAGATGATTCATTAAATTTGTAATAGCCGTTCAATCTCAGAGAAAGTGTATCTGGTGTCGCTCTATTCTGGCAAACCAGTACTACTCACATAAGTTGCATGCATTATGGCAATCGTTTTTAGTTATTGGTGGTCATCCCCAATGGATGAAAAGGAGCAAGACCCTCTGAGCTTAGGAGAGTGGAGACAATAATCAGTGCTTGACATTTGATCAGAATTATATATATATATATATACATTGCCAGCAATAAACTGAAGAACGCAGTGTGAACAATGGAGTGCCAGAACTTGAACGCATTAGAAGCATTGGTGAATGAATTAGCTTACAATAAAAATATACTAATTTATATTTTGTTGGTCTTTTACCTTGTGGTGGTTAGGTAAATTCTCCTTAAACGACGACTCTAAGGATTCAAATAACTCTTCCAAAGTCGTAACAATGAAAATGAATATTAAAAGATTAAATATATTAATATAAAACAAACTAACAGAACCCAACGGTGTTGATGTGGTGGTTGCCTCGTCCTTTAACTAAGTGATCGTGTGTGGTTGCACACTTATCACCATTCTTGTATATAAAAAAACAAACTAACAGAACACAAAAAAGTCACGTCTCTAATATCCTCTACAAGCAAAGGATGAAGCAAAGTAGGAGTAGAATTCAGAACAGAACAAGAAAAAGACTCAAGATGCCCAAGGTTAGCCAAGCAATCAGCACGTCTGATAGCTTCACGAAAAATATGGGGAATCTTCCATTACTAGAAGTGATCAAGGACACAACTAATATGAAAACATTATGACGCTATGTATAAAATATAAGTTAATAAGTTTAATAATTTAAATTTAAAAAATTAAAATATTCTGTAATATTAGTACGGACCAAGCCCACTTAATTTAATTTTCACAAAATATATTTACTAGGTCCTCAGCTAGAAACTTAAATATGAATGGTATGGAGGAAATAGATGAAAAACAATCATAAACCCTGGCATTAGAGACAGTCACAGTGGCAGTTGCATTAGCTTCCCTCACTCGCAGGTTGGTGTCTTCCTTGTCCGTGCTCCTTGGTCTTCACTCTTTCACGAATCGAAGGGTCGCACTGTTCCGTTTTTTGGTCTAACAAGAGAATGAAGAAGATGTCATTGGTTGGGTCTCTATTGACAAGCTCTGAGAAACTTGTTGCTTCTGTGCCAGGAGTCATTCCTAAAATCGACCCTCTCGTTTATACATTTCAAGAATTCTCGTAAGTCTCTCTACTTTCATTCATTTTTGTGAATTGCAAACTAGGTGCAGGATGAACCATCCTATTGGCACTGTCATTATTTGTTGTGTTTTTACATCAGAGGCCTAGCATTAAATACCTTAATTTCTGCACCTGAAGATTATCTAAGAGAAAAAACTTTCTCATGGTTCACAGTCATAGATGTCTTCAGTGAATTCTTCTTTGCCCAATTTATCAGAAATTATAGAAATCAAATACCATATATGATAATTCCATTTCAAATCTTTCTTGCCACTTGTCCTCTTTTTATTTTTAAAATGGAAAAATGAGGTTAAGGCTTAAAACATGAGGATTTGCTGTCTGTGGCTGAATTTGATTAGAGCATATATTGTTGTTCTTTGTATCTGCTCTTTTGTCCATTCCATTGTCTTTCTGATATTGTAGTTGTTGTTCTCGTTATACTTTCTATATGGACACAAACTCAGGTACAATTCTTTTGGTGCTTGGGATGCTGTTTTCCAATGAAAAGAAGACATGCGTAGCATCTTATCAATGAAAATGTAAGATATGTAACAGCTGTTACATATGTTTTATTCTCGTTCTCATTAGAAAAAACACCCACAAGAGCAACACCCAAGTTTCGTCCTTTCTGTATTTATTATTTTTTCGTGTTTGGATGGTTAGGTTTCGATGGCGACAGCAATATCAGCGCAGCTATCCTGATGAATTTCTAGACAAATCTGATGCAAGGTATGAATACTTAAGAGTAGGTTTATAATTTAAATCTTTTGTTATTTGAAATTAATGTCATAGTATAGAGCAAGGGTATATTTATAAGCTTCAAGAAAGAGTTGAAAAGATGAAAAGTAAAATTAAAAATGAAAATAAATGGAAAAGTAAGCGACGAGTATTGAAAAATGATTCTGTGAAACTGATTTTTAATGAAACTAGTGATATTTCAAACTCTTACTTCTTGTTCCCCCAAAATTTGATTTTGAGGCATACCTGTTAGAGTAGAATAGCATAGGCGAAAAAGAGAAAACGAGAGAACTGAATATTATTGGTTCTGATCGTTGAATACAGGGATGGATGATTACAGAATATATACTGTGTCCTAAGGCATAGGTAGTTCCAACCACCTAACTAACAAAAAGTTGCAAATCTAACTGAAATGATTGTAGCTCATTTACAATGTTCATTTCATTTACATTACATTTACAGCCCATGTTAAGCTACGTAAATACAAAAGGCACACACATGATCAACAAGGAAAATGCTGATGCAAAAGGGAATGCCACCTCAGCAGTCACACCTTTCAGCAGTGCTCACATATTGCAGGACTCAAAGGAATATTCCTTCACGCATAACGGATTGGAGGATAGGGATTCTGTAGGATAGGGACCATTTACACTTTACTATACACCTCTCTTCTTGATATAAATAATGGTACACACCATATGTAAGAAATCAATTCTGATTACAGAATTCAATATAGAAATTCTTTCTCCTTTCATTGCTTAGCTATGAGTTTCTTTTCATCTTAAAATCTTGAGATGGTATCAGAGCAAAATTCAGTGACATTCTAGGAACCTTGCCTTAATCCATATATTTCTTGTTGGAGTTCTGAGATCCGAATAAGATCTCCTTGTGAGAACCTTTCTTTCAAGTCATTCCACACATCTATCGCATTTTCCAAGTACACAATGCTTTGTCCAATTGGCTCAGCAACTGAGTTCATGAGCCAGGAGTGGATCAGCATGTTGCAGCGACTCCAAGCTCTGAAGTTGGGGTCAAAGGAATCTGGAATGGGAATGCTCCCATCAACAAACTCGAATTTGTTCTTGGCACCAAGGGCACGCCTCATCGAATGAGCCCAGGCATGGTAATTAGAACTACTGAGTACTGGGGTAACAGTGACGGAGGAAGGGCCATCTCCCGGATGAACATAATATGGACTGGTTGGATCTTGTGAAGGATCTGTGTTTACTGAACCAGAGTTGTTTCCTTTCGCCATCAGAGCTGCGCAGTATCAGAGAAGTACCTTCACACACACCCCACAAGCTCAAGGTGGGTGGACAACATAGGAAAGTTAAGCCACATCGAGCCTGGATCTTAAATGCAAAAGCCGAGTAGGAGATAGGGGCTTAGATTTTGATGGTTGCAGATGAAGGCTTGGAAACATGTACAAAGCATCAACTCCAACCTTACCTTGAAGAGTTTCACGTGTTGCCTGAGATTTCATAAGTTGCATCAGAGAGTTGAAATAATGATAAATCTGTTAAGTATGAAGAAAACATATATGCTTGGTTTTTGAAAAATCCAATCTCATTGTGGGACATGAGATTGGATTGTCGGAAGTCCATAAATGGGTTGTAAAATATTATTTGAGAACATAAGAAATCACAATATTTTATAACAAATGTGCAAAGACACTTGTCAATATGGATAGTTTCATATGAATGAGCATGTGCATATAATTGTGGTTGTGGTAATTTCATATTGAAGTTGGAGTTTGACATTTTCTGAATGTTATTGGATTGTTTTATTATATTCCACTCACCGTCAATGATTATGATGAGCAAAATGTTTGTATTCGTTTCTTTACCTCTCTTTTATCACACGCATGCATCCATCTATTTAAGAGATAATACAACTGGCAAGATACACATTTCCTTGTTTTCTTATAGTCTTATGTGAAAAATCATGTTATTTCCAGGGGAAAAGGTGATTATCAAATTGACTATGCGCCGGCACCACGAGTCACTGAAGCTGACAAAAATAATGATCGAAACTCGAAAGTATGCACCAATTTGAGTAGACCTATACTTGTGTATAAGAAAATGTTTTATTTCAATTTCTGGAATATATGAAGGAAAATGAAATAATGCTATACAAGAGATGCGAAAATGTCAAATACCTATGATTTTTTCTTAGATATGATCTTGGTTTTAATCTTGTCCCTTATCTGTTAGAACCAAAGTGGTTTGGATTAAAATAATCTCTTAAGTTTTGATGATAACAAAAATGTTAAATTTGTATGGCAAAGTATTTGTCAAAGATTTAACTTCTTTATTATAAGTATGCAGGGATTACATGATTTTATGCGAGTCAGAGGAACTAAAATTTAAAGTATGAAATCTACAGATTCAAGTTCAAACCTCTAGACCAGTCTACAACTCTTGGTAGACGAGATCGTTAAAATAAGAATAGACGAGGTCTTAGAGTTAACTAAGGTAGAAGCATTACTAAGTCTAAAGAAAAATTAAGTAGACGAGACATTGAAAATAAGCACGTCCATTCTGCCATGTCAGCAGACGAGTGCTATCATTGAAACTCAAGTATACATTCATAATGTCTAACTAAAATTCAGTAGACGTCCATATGCCACGTCACTGGATGGAGGTTCTCTAAGGACTTAGCAAGTCCAAAGACTTGTGTGGACGAGCGTCTCTACCATATTAGTAGACGAGCACTTCTGTCAATTCAGTGGACGGATGCTTCTACCACATTAGTAGATGAGCGCTTCTGCCACATCACTGGACGAGCAGAATTAAACTCTTGTATAGATGTGTTCTTAAAACTAAGTAGACGACTATATATGTTCTATATGTTTGCTACATTGAATATGAGATTTAATGCAATTTGGTCCACAACGTATTTATTTCAAATGATTGCTTATTTAATTCAAAGAATATATGTCTTTTACCTTGATGCTTCTTTTGTATAAAATCTTTATCTCTTGGATAAAAGAACTTAGTAGCATCGAAACCATAAACTTTTGTACTATGTCAAAATACATTGTTGTAAAGATCAAGTCAAGTACAAAGATGGTAAGTCAGAAAGCAACCTTTGGTACAATAGAGAAGTGACAGTCCTACTTTGAGCATTCATCTGTTAAACCAAAGCACTTCTCAGTGAAGCATATCAAGTTATCAGTCTCAATGGATCCAAGCATTTAATGCTAAGTCTAAACGAATATAATTTGAAGACCGTTGAAGAAGATCAAGACAGAGAAGCACTTCAGCTATATATATACTTGAAGAACATCAAGGAGTATAGGGAGATAGATTCAATATATAGATATACGCAGTAACGAGTGCAAAAACTCTGTTGAAATTGTAACACAAGTTTACGTGTAAATCTTGTTGATCTTAAACTTTCAAATCCTCACACATAGTGAGTTCTTAGATCAAAGCTTTAAATCTCTTTGTTAGAGTAAGAGCCTGAAGAGGCTTGGTAGAGAAAGAATACTTGTAGCCTGAAGAGGTGTTGAATACTTATAAAGCTATTTGATTATAGTGGAGAAAATCCTTCAGGTAGAAGAGACTGGACATAACTCTTGGTTGGAAGAGAATGAACTAGGATAAAACACTTGCGTGAATCTTTTAAACCCTTATCTTTTACAGTTTTTGTTTATACTAACTGTGGGGTTCTGAATCTGAGTTTATTAACTCTTCAAAAACGTTTTCCTGTTTGTGTGTTGTTTTTATTGTTTTGCTTGTAAAAGGTTTGAGAAAAGACTTTTTCGAAAATCTGTTAAGAAACACAATTCAACCCCCCTTCTTGTGTTTCCCTGTGTCAACTTCAGTTGGTATCAGAGCTCAGTCTCGATAGGGTTGAGCATCTAGCAAGTGCTGGGGGAGTACGATCCAACAAACATGGATACAGAAGGACATGCAATCAACATACCTCCTCTCTTTGATGGTAGTGATTATGACTACTGGAAAAAGAGAATGATGACTTTTCTTGATGCACAAAATGTGGACATCTGGGAGCTGATTGAAACTGGCTACACTGAGCCAAGAGGTGATGCTGGAGCTGCTATACCTAGAGCTCATTGGACTCAAGAGCAGAAAAATCAACATCAACTCAATCTGAAAGCTAAGCACTATTTGATGTGTGCTATCATCAGATCTGAGCATGATAAAGTCCATAGCTGTAACACTGCTAAGGAAATATGAGATACTCTTGCCCTAGCTCATGAAGGGTCATCCCAAGTTAAGGAGTCGAAAATAAGCATGATAGTTCATTAGTATGAGTTATTTAAAATGGCTGAGCATGAAACTATAGATCAAATGTTTGGAAGATTACAAACTATCACCAACAATCTTAGATCTCTTGGAAAAACCTATGAAAATAGAGATCATGTCAGAAAATTTTGAGGAGCTTATATAAACAGTGGAGACCTAAGGTTGCTGCTATTCAGGAAGCAAAGAACCTCAATACTATCACTTTAGAGGAACTTCTTGGATCCTTAAAAGTTCATGAGCTTGAGCTCAATGAAGAAGAAAGTTCCAGAAAAGGAAAATCTATTGCCTTAAAGGCAAAGAATGCTAGCTCTTTCAAAGTTCTTAAAGCTGAGGAATCATCTGATGAAGCAGACCCCTCTGACAGTGATGAAGGATCTGATGAGGATGAACTGTCTTTCATCTACAGAAAGATTCAACATATGTGGAGAAAGAAATATGGTTTCAGAAGGAAGAAGTTCAACAAAAAGTTCATCAAAGAAAAATCAGACTCTAAGAAAAAGGTCTACCTCCGTGCTTCGAGTGCAAAAAGCCTGGTCATTTCAAAGCTGACTGCCCTGAACTGAAGGACAAAAAGAAATTCTCCAAAAAGAAGAAGGATTTGATGGCTACTTGGGAGGATCTGGATCTGTCTTCATCTGATGAAGAAAATGAAGTAGAGGAAGAGGCAAATATTTGTCTCATGGCTGGTACATCATCAGAAAGTGAATACACTGATACTGAGGTAATGGATTCTAACCCTTCCATTCTTCAAGATGCTTTTGATGAATTATTGCATAATTCATCAATTCTGTCTCATGAATATAAAAGTCTTAAAAAGAAAATTTCAAAACTATTTAAAGAATTTGATAGGGTTTGCGTGGAGAAAATAAGTCTTGTAAATGAAAATAACAAACTGAAATAAGAGAATGTCAGTCTAACTGACAAACTCAAGTGTGGGCCAACTGTCTCCTGTGAAGTTACAAAACTGAAACAAGATGTAACATATCTGACAGACACTCAGTAAATTTGTAGGTGGCTCAGATAAGCTTAGTTTAATTTTAAGTTACTCTAGGTCACCACATGATAAGTCTGGCCTTGGTTATGACAAAGAAAAGCATGAAGCATCTTATAAAAAGTTAAAACCACATGTGGATAATAGAACCTCAAAATCTCAAACACAACATGTCAAAACTAAACTATGCTCGTCCAACACTTACTGTAAAGTGTGTGGAAAAAGTGGTCACATAACATCTAGATGCATACATTATAAGCATATTAAACATGCTAGTCCAATGACTACTAACAAGAAAGGACCCAAGTCAATTTGGGTACCTAAAGATAAGACTGTACCTGTTGCAGACTTGCTTAACAACAGGAAAGAAACACACATCCTGTTACTTGGACAGTGGTTGCTCACGTCACATGACGGGAGAAGGGTGTATGTTCCAAGACCTTAAACATAGGGATGGTGACTGGGTTACCTTTGGAGGTAATCAGAAAGGGAAGATCACTGGAGTAGAGCTTGATGAAGCTATTGTAGATTTGAATCTCAAGGACTCTGAAATTCAAGCAAATGTCAAACCTGATGATCAAGTGGACGACCTTTAACAACATGAGTCAGAAGCTTCAACCTCTCAACAAGAAATTGTTCAGGGATCTTGGTACTTCAGGAATTATCTTCCACAAGATCAAATCATTGGGAATCCTAATGATAAGCTAAGAACCAGATCTACATTCGAAGAACAAGATGATTCTGCCTTAGTCTCTGAGTTAGAACTAAAGACAATAGACGAGGCTCTATTGGATGAGGGCTGGATTCTTGCAATGCAGGAAGAACTGAACCAATTTGAGAGAAGTGAAGTGTGGATTCTTGTGCCTTTACGAAAAGATAAATCTGTTATTGGAACCAAATGAGTGTACAGAAACAAACTTGATGAAAATGGTAAGGTAGTAAGAAATAAAGCGAGACTTGTAGCACAAGGTTATTCTCAAGAATAAGGTATAGACTATACTGAAACTTTTGCACCAGTTGCTAGATTAGAGGCTATTCATATCTTAGTATCATTTGCTTGCACATCATAATATAATGTTATATCAAACGGATGTAAAAAGTGCCTTTCTAAACGGTGTTATTAGTGAGGAAGTGTATGTTATGCAACCTCCGGGTTTTGAAAGTGAAACCCAACCTGAACATGTATATAAGCTAAAGAAAGCTTTATATGGTCCTAAACAAGCTCCTAGAGCTTGGTATGAAAGGTTAAGTTCATTCTTAATAGACAATGGATTTAGTAGAGGAAAGGTTGATACATCCTTATTTAGAAAATCCAATAAATCAAGTTTTATTGTTGTTCAAATATATGTTGATGACATAATCTTTGGTGCTACTAGTGAATCTATATGTAAAGAATTCTCTAAGCTTATGCAGAAAGAGTTTGAAATGAGTATGATGGGAGAACTCAAGTTCTTTCTTGGACTTCAAGTGAAGCAAAAAGTGGACGAGGTGTACATCCATCAAACTAAGTATACAAAAGAATTATTAAAAAAAATTCAAGATGGATGATTGCAAACCAATACCCCTATGCATCCGACGTCCATACTGAACAAAGATGACAAAGATAAGAAGGTAGACCAAAAGGTATATAGAGGTATGATAGGATCTCTGCTATATCTTACTGCGTCTAGACCTGATATTATGTTCAGTGTATGCTTAAGTGCTCAATTTCAATCTGACCTAAGAGAATCTCATTTATCAGTAGTTAAGAGAATATTTAGATATTTAAAATGTACTACTAATCTGGGTTTGTGCTTTAAGAAAAATAATGATTGCAGATTAGTTGGTTTTTGTGATGCTGACTATGCTGGAGATAGAATAGAAAGAAAAAGTATCAGTGGAGGATGCCACTTCATTGGAGCTAATCTAGTCTCATGGTCAAGCAAAAGACAAAGCACTATTGCCTTATCAACTGCTGAAATTGAGTATATTTCGACTGCTAATTGCTGCTTACAACTTCTATGGATCAAACATCAATTAGAGGACTACAATGTGTTTGTAAGTAGTATTCCACTTATGTGTGATAATACTGTTGCAATAAATCTATATAAGAATCCAATATTGCATTTTAGAGCTAAACATATAGAAATCAAGCATCATTTTATAAGGGATTATGTGCAAAAAGGTGTTTTTGATATACAATTTGTAGATATTGACCATCAATGGGCATATATCTTTACTAAAACTCTTGCAGAGGACAGATTCATATTTATTAGAAAACATCTTAATATGATTTGTGTGGATTAACTGTGTGTCCAATGCATGTTGCATGCACGTCTATTGCATGAGTGCGTCCAATACATGCCGCATGCGCGTCCAGTGAGTATTGCGTTTATTGATTGTTTGCATGGTTTTATCAGACTCGTCTATTCTATCTATTGTTATATTTGCATTAATTTATGTCCAAGACATATTTAATAATATCCTTATGCTGAGTCAGTTATTTCCATCAATCCCATCAATAGCTTTTTTATGGTTTCAAAAACCTGCGCAGCATCAGTACTCAGTATTCCTTTTCTCACACGTTTTCATTTTTTTTTTCTTTGGGAAAACTCTTCAAATTCGAAACCTTTTTAAGTAATACTATTTTCCTCTGGAAAAACCTTCACAATCTTCTCTTTTGAACCCTCGAGTGTACTCTGTTTTCTTGCTTCCAAATCCTAGCTCTCAAACCTTCAACAATGGCTTCCTCTTCTGGTGGTTTCAATGTGGACAAGTTGAACCTTGCTTCTGAACATCATTTCAACTTTGGGATTATTCAAGAATACAACTTGGATGTAACCAAGAATGTTAATGCTGCTGGCTGGGGAGGACTTTTCGTGGAGAAAGTCTCTATCTACCCTAACCTGATTAGGGAGTTTTGGGGAAACCTTCAAGTTTCAATGTCTGAGATTTCTGCTGAAGTTCTCGGAAAAAGGATAGTGGTCTCTGAAAAGACCATCTCTGATGCTATCAACTGCCCTCAAGAAGGAGTGGTTTTCACTGATTCATGGGAGACAGACCTTGGTGGTTCTGAAGTAATAGATGCCTTCCTAATGTGAGAAGACACGGTAAGAAATCATTCCTGGAAGTCAGTGGAGATGAAGGATAATGTTCGCATTCTTCATCAATTACTGAACAAGGTGGTGTTGCACAAGACTGGGTCGAAGGACAACTCGTCAGATCTGCACAAGTTTTGTCTATGCTATCTAATCACAGACTAAAATCAACCTGCCTAGAATTCTGTATGGAAGATTTAGGGATGCTGCTGTTCACAAGAAGAAGCTCTTTGCAATCCCTTACTGTCATCTTCTGTCTAAGATTTTCAAGTCTTAGGGAATCTATGACTTTCTTGCTGCTAAGTCCCTTGAATAACAAGCAAGGATTCTACCTGAGAAGGGAATGTCTACTGCTGATTTTGGCAAGATGAACATAGTCAATATGAATCTCAGTACTTATGCTGCTGCTGCCTTGACCAAAACAGAAGAATTGATGAAAATCAAACAGGAACAAGTTGAGCAGAACAATGCTGATGTTCCGGGGCTGAAAAGAACAGTGAGAAAGAAGACTACTTCTGTTAGGAAACCTTATGCAAGAAAGTCTGCAGCTGGAATTGTGATAAGGGAACCTGAAGCTGTTGCCCCTCAACCTGCTCCAACTCAGAAGAGAACAAGGAATGTTATCTTTTCTCATAATGAAGATGAGGGCAGTATCCCCATTAGTGCTGTTTTGAAGAAGCAGAAAATTGTTGTTGTTGCTACTGATGTTTCTGTTCCTACCAAGAGAAGGCAACCCTCAAGAAAAGCTTAGTCCTTTGTGACTTCTATGGTAAATGACTCTACTAGTGATCATGTTCAATTAGCATTAGATGCCTTGGTAGAGAGTTTAGAAAGTAGGGATGATACTGGTACTGCTGCTATGGTTGTTGACACTGATGTGTACATACCCACACTACAGCCTCACCTGCAAACTCACCGATAAAAAACCTCATCAAATAGACCACACTTTCAACCCATAATACATGCAGATGATCCCTGGTTCAATCAACCAGATGATGTAGGGATTAACCCTGTAGCCCCCTTTCCCAAAATACCTAGAACCAAATTTCCTTACACTCACCCTTCAGTTCTCTATGATGGCAAAGCTGAAAGTTGGGCCAAAGTAAAAGGAGACTGGAAAATCCTCTACCATCAACATGAACCTGAACCTGAACCTGTTTCAACCAGACCTTTCTATCATTTACCAGAATATGAGTATGACCCGAGTCCATACAATACCCAGAATACATACCCATCCCATATGTGCCAAACCACAACAATCCTCTTCCATCCACTCTGCACAACCACATTGGACCTGCCCTCACTCACCTTCCACTACAAAATTCCCACCTAGAAAAATCTACCCAAACCTCATCAAATCCCCTCCTGTCAAACCTTTCACAGATGGTGTCAACAGGCACATCATACCTGTGTGGGAAAATGACCATTGCAAAGCAAATGCTCCATCAATCATCCATAAAAGGTTAAGAACAGAAGGAAGACCTAAATTCATTATGGACAGAGAAACTTCTTGGGAGACTTTCAGACATCCAAGTATTTATGACAGAGCTGTGAGTCTCGTGGACCACCTCATGTATGCCTTCCTGCAGAATGAGTTTGAATTACTAAGCTATGTCAGGGCTGCAAATTTTGTCCCTTCAACTTGGCTGTTTCACACCAAGAAGAATACAAGGATTGGTGTCATACCCTATATGATTGCTCCAAGTTTACCAATGATAGATATGAACAAAAACAAGGATCTGAAGAAGCAGAGGAGCACTGCAAAGAAACTAGAAGACGGTTCCTGCTTTATCAATCCTGATATTGTTGAACCTTATGATCAAAATATGATTAATTTCTGGTTGTCACAGCCAGTTGAAGACATTGATAAAGATTCTGCTTTTTCCATTTGGGCAAATCACATGCTGGACTGTGCTAAGGAAGCTTCTTCTTCTGGTTTGAGTGATGAAGAGAAGAGAAGAATTCCTAAAGTTAGAGGCAAATGTAGAATCTCAAATTCCATATTCTTCATTTACAAGGACACTCTTTGGATTCCTGTCATCAGTCCTGTCTATGAAGAAGACCCTGTCCACTGGGTTAAAGAGCTGCCTCCTCCTGTATTCACCTTTGCTTCATCACCACCACCATCTCCACCTTCAGAGCACACTGATGAGGAAATAATAATCGAAGACCTGCTATGGATGTTGACTATGTTCAACCAGTTGCCGAGGTTGAGGAAGTTACTGAGTCTGTTTCTAGACCAAGCACTTCTGAGAAACACTCATCTCAGCCAATGGCTCTGACTGCCATTCATCCTAATGAGCATCCTCAAACTTCCAGAGCTCTAGACACTGTTCCAAGCCAAGCAAGTGCTCAAGATAGTGTTGAAAGTTCAAGGCCCTCACTGCCTCCAAACTTTGAAGAGACAATTGGAAAAATTATAGAAGAAAGAGTAAAGGTTGAGGTCAAGGAACAAGTGAAAGAGCAAGTTGCAGAATCCCTGGCTCCAACGAATGTAATGATCAACCAGATGATGAGCATTGTGCAAAGTTTTCAACAGAGTCACAATCTGCCAACTCAACCTCATCCACCTCCACCAAACCAGAACCCTCCTTCACCACCTCCACCCTCTTCTTAGCCTTCTTTTATTCCTTTATATTGACAATGATGGTCCACTCCTATTTCCTTTTTGTCTAATGACGAAAAAGGGGAAGAAAGGATACAGAAATTAAATTTTTTATATAAAGTCAGTTTTTGGTTATACATATCTGTTTTCACATGCATACTATTTTGATGCATACTTGTGCTTAATATGATCTGATTTTGCTATATGTGTTTGGACTTATAAGCTCTGTTAAAATAGTTAACTCTAATACTATGTTTTCAACATGACTGATCTGATATGTTAAAATCGTTATATTCTACTGCTTATCTGTTTTACTCTTTAAGTTTGAATGCTTTGTCTTAGAGGGAGCTCTGTAGCTCTCTTAGACTTTGCTCACTCAAATTTAATTGGTTTTTGTCATCAGCAAAAAGGGGGAGATTGTTAGAACCAAAATGGTTTTGAGTTAAAATAATCTCTTAAGTTTTGATGATAACAAAAAGGTTAAATTTGTATGACAAAGTATTTGTCAAAGATCTAACTTGTTTGTTATAAGTATGCAGGGATTACTTGATTTTATGCGAGTCAGAGGAACTAAAATTTAAAGTATGGAATCTACAGATTCTAGTTCAAACCTCTAGACCAGTCTACAACTCTTGGTAAAATTCTGAGTCTTTAGCTTTATGGTAGATGAGATTGTTAAAGTAAGAATAGACGAGGTCTTAGAGTTAACTAAGGTAGAAGCGTTACTAAGTCTAAAGAAAAATTAAGTAGACGAGACATTGAAAATAAGCACGTCCATTCTGCCACGTCAGCAGACGAGTGCTATCATTGAAACTCAAGTATACATTCATAATGTCTAACTAAAATTCAGTAGACGTCCATATACCACGTCACTGGATGGAGGTTCTCTAAGGACTTAGCAAGTCCAAAGACTTGTGTGGACGAGCACCTCTACCATATTAGTAGACGAGCGCTTCTGTCAATTCAGTGGACGAGTGCTTCTACCATATTAGTGGACGAGCGCTTCTGCCACATCAGTGGACGAGCAAAACTAAACTCTTGTATAAATGCGTTCTTAAAACTAAGTGGACGGCTATATATGTTCTATATGTTTGCTACCTTGAATATGAGATTTAATGCAATATGGTCCACAACGTATTTATTTCAAATGATTGCTTATTTAATTCAAAGAATATATGTCTTTTACCTTGATGCTTCTTTTGTATAAAATCTTTATCTCTTGGATAAAAGAACTTTGTATCATCGAAACCATAAACCTTCGTACTCTGTCAAAATACATTGTTGTAAAGATCAAGTCAAGTACAAAGATGGTAAGTCAGAAAGCAACCTTTGGTACAATAGAGAAGTGACAGTTCTACTTTGAGCATTCCTCCGTTAAACAAAAGCGCTTCTCCGTGAAGCATATCGAGTTATCAGTCTCAACGGATCCAAGCATTTAATGCTAAGTCTAAACGGATACAATTTGAAGACCGTTGAAGAAGATCAAGACAGGGAAGCACTTCAGCTATATATATACTTGAAGAACTTCAAGGAGTATAGGGAGATAGATTCAATATATAGATATACGCAGTAACACAAGCTCTGATATTATAGTGCAAAAACTCTATTGAAATTGTAACACAAGTTTACGTGTAAATCTTATTGATCTTAAACTTTCAAATCCTCACACATAGTGAGTTCTTATATCAAAGCTTTAAATCTCTTTGTTAGAGTAAGAGCCTGAAGAGGCTTGGTAGAGAAAGAATACCTGTAGCCTGAAGAGGTGTTGAATACTTGTAAAGCTATTGGATTATAGTAGATAAAAACCTTCAGGTAGAAGGGATTGGACGTAACTCTTAGTTGGAAGAGAGTGAACCACGATAAAACACTTGCGTGAATCTTCTAAACCCTTATCTTTTACAGTTTTTGTTTATACTAACTGTGGGGTTCTGAATCTGAGTTTATTAACTCTTCAAAAACGTTTTCCTGTTTGTGTGTTGTTTTTATTGTTTTGCTTGTAAAAGGTTTGAGGAAAGACTTTTTCGAATATCTGTTAAGAAACACAATTCAACCCCTCTTCTTGTGTTCCCTGTGTCAACTTCACTATCTTCCTTGGGAGTGGGCAAAGGTCCATTGTCTTTGGCATCGTCTTAGTTTTGGATATTCATCATCATGGGTAATTTAGTTTATATTTTTTACTCCCTTGCTTACTTTATTGGTAACTAATGAACTTAGCTTTGACTAGCTCGAAATGAGAAATGCACCTACATGAGTGCAGGGTAGTCAATCCTCATCATCTATTGCTCATTCTTTACTTTGCTAAAAACTTCTGTCAGAGATTCTTCTTCAAGTCACAAGTAATTGCTAAAAACAAGTTCAACATTGGAAAATGCAAGGATTTTGTTTGGGTGACAAAGGATGAATTGATGGAGTATTTTCCCGAGCAAGCTGAGTTTTTTAACAAGATGATCATTAGCTGATCTCAGTGAAGTACAATTTTTTAATTAAAATTATTGCAAATTAGTTCTATGAACCACTGGGGAGGACCTTGAAAGAAGATCAAGCTAACATACAGTTTCTGGGCCCAACAGAAGGTCTTAATTTAAAGTTAAACGAGACATCTCAAATTTTGAAGACTTGTTATGTATGAGTTAATGGATGCTTGAAGGCTAGAAACTCCTTTTTTTGACATCTATATATATATATTTTTTGAGTTATCATAATTTTTAGACACCGTATGTGACATCATGTATATTTATCTTTATTTCTCACTTACTTTTTTTTCTTCTTTGTATACACGCTTCTCAAAAATACACCCAAAAAACAAAAAGAACACCAAATAATATCTCATTTTGATGTACAAAAATCATTCTTTTTTTTTTCTCTCTAGTTGTACTGCTATAAATAAGTTGGCATGGTGATTGTGACCTGAGAATACGTTGCCTTATTATGTTGATAGAGTTTCTGTTTGGATATCTATCTTTCCATTTCACCAATTAGTCTTGTTTTGGAGTCCATAGTAGCACTTTTCTCCTGTCTTACCCGGATACTGTGCTCATTTCTCAGGTCTTGTATTGAAGGGTACTACTAGCTGCCTTCACAGTATATTTATGTTTTGTTAAATTTTTTAAGGGTCTTGCTAACCAGTGTCCTAAGGACATTGATTAAGGAATCGAAAAATATAAATTTGTTATTGAAAAGTATAATTCTTAAGGGATCAATTATTTGAATACACCACTTTCCTATATAAATTTTTTATGTTTGGTTCTTTAACCAATATCGACCTTAGGACACTGATTAATATTTCCTAATTTTTAATTAAAAGTATTTGTGAGTAGAAATGGTGGTATCGCTAGAAACTTGCTTCTCAGTCAAAAGAAAACTATCAACAATGTGGAGAGTGAATTACTTGTGAATTGTATACAATAAATATAGTTTTTATTTTTTTTATTTTTTATTTTTTTTATTACTATATGATATCCTGAATTATTTGTGAAGGATACTGAGGTATTCTGCATCTTGAGGTGCAAATGTTGACCGTTGACGTGAGATGGATATCCGTAGTGTGTTATATCGGTTGAAACTTCTAGTATGGAAGCAAATCTTATACCAATCTAGTGATATTAATGCATCTGGAGTTGTATATATGTTTATATTTAGCTTTTTTTTTTTTTTACAAATTTATATTTAGCTATGTAGCTAACATTACTCCAACCTTAAATAATTAAGAAAATTTCGACCAAAAATAATAATAATTAAGAAAATAGTCTCTCTCTTTTTTTTTTATAGAATTAAGAAAATAGTCTTGTGTAAGGTATACAATCTTTAAAATATAGTTCCCCGTGTACTTGGATTCAATTCAGTGACTGGAACTGTGTTTTTCCATAATGAGTGTTTTGTTTAGCGATTCAATGTTTTTTTTAAAGAAAAATGTTAAGAACATACTCTTTATCACACATTATTTATTGGATTTCATGTGAGACCCACCAAAACACATGATCCCATATGAAAACACTCCACCCAATAATAGATAGTGTGTTAAGAGGAGTGTGATCTTAGCATTACTCTTTTTAAAAAATATATATATTCAAGTTCCATCCTCTAAAAGAAATTGTATAACAATTTAGAGTTGCAAATAATGTGACATCACATGCTCAAGTTTTATAAGAACATACTCTTTATCACACTCTTCTTCAACGTACTCTTTATTATTGGGTGGATTTCATGTGAGACCCACCAAAACACATGGTCCCAAGGGTGGAGGGAAGGGGAGGCCATGGCCCAAGGGCGGAGGGAAGGGGAGGCCTTTGTAGGCTATGGCCTCCCCATGTTTTCATATATATATTTTTTGTTTCATATACCTATAGATTTTTTATTTAAAGTCATAGCCTATATGTATAGTTCCACTTTATATTTATTATTGTTTGTTAGACAACTGTCTACACTCAAGGAAATGAAATAAATCCCTCATATATATTAATGTTGCGCAAATATCTCCCTCTACTGCAGCAATCAGTTTGATAATCTCCTATTTATGTTGCACGTATTCTCTCCATCATTATAGTAATTAAGTTTGATTTTATTTCCTTATTATTAGCCAATAGGATCAGCCCTTGTATAGCATGATCCTTCCCTCTGTTTGTATACATATACGCCTATTGTAAATCAGTAGGCGTATATGTATACAAACAGAGGCAAGGATATCTGATTCTATTGGTTAATAATGTTAGACAATTGTCTACAGTCAAGAAAATGAAATAAATCCCTCATATTAATGCTGCGCAAATATCCTCATTTACTGCAGCAATCAGCTTGATAATCTCCAATTTATGTTGCACATATTCTCTCATCATTATAGCAATTAATTAAGTTTGATTTTATTTCCTTATTATTAGCCAACAGGATCAACCCTTGTACAGTAGGCATATATGTATACAAAGAGAGGCAAGGATCATGGCTATATAAGGGCCTCTGTTTGTATACATATATGCATACTGTACAAGGGTAGATCATGTTGGCTAATAATAAGGAAATAAAATCAAACTTAATTGCTATAATGATGGAGAGAATATGTGCAACATAAATAGGAGATTATCAAACTGATTGCTGCAGTAAAGGAGGATATTTGCACAGCATTAATAAGAGGGATTTATTTCATTTCCTTGACTGTAGACAGTTGTCTAACAAATGTATGTTTTCTAATTGACTATATTTTAACTATATTTTATAATTAAACTTACATATTTTATAATTCTAATTGACTCTCAAATTCAACTATTCAACTATATTTTATAGTCCTCTTACATATACCAATTGACTCTCAAATGTAAGTTAAAGTATAATGTCCTCTCTAATTATTCGGGTATTTCACAACGGTATACTGTAACATGTTGCTTGAAATTTAGTGATAGGTTGGCAACTCCCTTTCACTTATTTCTCTATAAAATTGGATGTGACTTATTTGTTTTGATTTTATTAATTGTTTGATTTGACTTTTTTTTTAATTATTTGAATAATATGTTTGTTTGAATGTTTTTTTATTTGAATAGTATATTAATAATACTTTTAGTTTCTTTATTTTATAACAATGTTTTTACAAGAAAAATTCAGGTTCACAAGTTATTTCATATAGTTTGAGTCGTTTATATTATATTAAATTGTTAATTATATATCAAATTTGTTTTATATATTCTTTTTGGTAGAAAATAAATTTATTTTTATAAGTTAGTTTTTTTATTCGCTATTTCATGTTATGTATAAATGATTTTGACCCCCTCACATGAACTTCGTGGCTTCGCCCTTGCATGTTCCCAAATGAATTTTACCCAATAATAGATTGTGTGTTAAGAGGAGTGTGATCCTAACCTTAATACTCTTTTTAATATATATATATCCTCTAAATGAAATTGTATAATAATTTATAGTTGCAGATTAACGTGACATCATATGCTCAAGTTTTCTAAAAGAGAAACTCTGAAGTGTCAAAAGAGCATGTAACCAGTCAAAGCCATATGTTCTACTATTCTACTGGTTGGTAAACATGTGCAAAGAAATTGGAGGAAAGAATTAATAATGTGTCCTAAACACAGATGTTCTGGTCAGTTAAAACAATACTGACATGATTGGAGATCAATAACAGAGAAATTAATTAAAGTCTCTATATCATTACAAGGAAAGAAAAAAAAGACTCTTCTGTAGTAGTACTTCTGGTCATTTCCCTATATCTTGCACCCAATGCTAAACCCAACTAAATTTCAACTACTTCTGTTCAACTGCTCTTCAAGTACATACCATGACACAAAAGGATACGTGACCAATATGCATCTTTCGTTATCACCAATGCGTATATTGCTCTCTCTCAATCTCTTTGTATATGCGTGTTTCCATATGTGTGTGTGAGTGGCTGCCCTACCTCTTCTACCTTCCACCATCTTTTCTCCTTCTATAAATTTAAACCCCAACAACATTCTCATTCTCTCTTCACACTCCATTCAATTCACACAATGGAAAGCCACCAAGACCCAACACCACCACCATTGTTGCTTCCTCCACAAGCCTCTCCTGATCCCTTCCTCTTCACTGATCCCTCTAATTCCATGCTGCAAAACCCTTTGGACCCTCAAGCCATGCATGACATTAATATCGACTGGGTTAATCTCTTTTCTGCCAAAAACAACTTGCTCGGTGATACCAAGGCTATGATGGAGTCTGCTTCGTCGTCGTCGACTTCATCCTCAACGTGCTCTTTGATGGCTGAAAATTACGGAGCTCATGTAGTGGATGAAAATGGAAACAAGGTGGAGAAAAAAAGAGGAGGAAGATTGAAGAAAACAAGCCGACCCAGGTTTGCGTTTCAGACGAGAAGTGCAGATGATATTCTGGATGATGGTTACCGCTGGAGGAAATATGGGCAGAAAGCCGTGAAGAACAGCATATATCCCAGGTCTGTGCTGAAAAATGAAAATTAAGGCCTGTTTGGTTTATCTTTTTTTTCCCTGTATAATATAAATAATTATAAAACTGTCACATTATTTTTATTTTATTTCCTGTTTTCAAATATTTATACAAGAAATATTGAAAACAACTTTTTATTTATTTTTATTGTTTACTGTATAACTCTTTCAAAACAACAAACAAAATGAAAATAACGTGACAGTTTTATAATCATTTGTATCATAATTATTCATTAAAATATGAAATGAAAACAAGAAACAAAACAAATCAAACATGCCCTAACATTTTTTTATTGAGCAAATGAAAAGAATGAAATGAAAACTAACATGACATGTTCATATATATGGAGTCAGATGTATAAGTTCTATAGTGTCCCCTGAATTATAATTAATACATACTTTAGGAAGGATAGATATTAATTTTGGAACATGCATTAGTATACAATAATTTCAAAACAAAGAAGTAGCACTTTTCTCCAATTGGGGTTACCTATATATCAAGAAGCCTATTCACTTTCATTAGCTAGCAGACCGAATGTATAGATGGGTAACAATAGTATATCACATAATGGACTGTGGAATGGCAAATAAAAATAAATAAAACAATTTTTTTTATAAAGATAGGTAATAAATTAAGAAGATAGAAGTTAAGTCCCATTGGTAACATTTATTTGGGACCCATTATTAATTTCGTGTGTTTTTTATAAGACTGGCTTCCAAACTGCATTACACGAAGCATTTTTTTCCCTTCATTTTTAGGACTAATTAACCTCCAAAGCTGCAAACCAATGGGTACGTTTAGCAGGCCTAACTATCAAATCAGCATCGCAATTTTGAATCAAGCTCGACTAAAAAACTTATTCATGTCAGCTTAAAGGGATAATTAGACTTTTTTTTTTATTAGCAAGGGCTAATTAGACGTAAATCCTATAAAAGAATTTATGCACCATGCGTAGTTGTCCATTAAGTATTTCACATTGTACAAAAAGTGAAGGCGCCATTAATTAGATGTATACAAAGATCAACCCAAACTCTTGTATAACAAGACAAATAGATTATGGGCACAAGGGGCTTTATTCCCTTTTTGAATCTTGTGTGTTTTCTTGGTAATTCGTATCAATCATTAAGCAAGGATTTACAATCTCATTTAATTGGATAACATCTTATCTCCGTTAAATTGCTACATTAGTTAAAATTTCATCTAATGCTGAAAAAATAAAATATATGGCACAATAATATTGGTAAAGACAGATTGCGATACACTAAAGTTTTTTTCTTTTGAAGAAGTAAAAAATATATTACTTAGAGTACTGGGGGCACTCAGAATCCATTTACAAAATACCTTTAGAGCCACAAATTAGAAAGAACGGACATAATGGCTACACCCGTTCAATGCACTTTATAGGGTCTATACACCAATCCGAAAAGGAGCAAAAATTGCCCTGTGATTTTACAATAAACCACCTCCAAGAACAAACCTTTATCCTATCCAGAATATAAATCATGTCCACCTTCTTATCACCAAAAATGATTCCATTCCTCAATTCCCAAATGCTCCAAGACACAGCATGCCAGATCATAATCTAGTGTTCTAAAATAGCCCTCTTCCTGACAGCTTCCCCAAATTCTACCAAAAAAGATGTTACTTGCGAATGTAGTGGGATATTTACCCCCCACCAACCCATTAACACAGACCATAAATTAACTATAAAAGGATACCGCCCAAATAAGTGATCCCCACTTTCTAAAACAGAGTCACAAAACACATAATTTAAATTGCAATTCAACTGTAACACTTTCCTATGCAGAAGATTGCATTTTGTAGGGAGTTTGTTTAGCATCATTTGCCATGAAAAGGCAATAATCTTTAGAGGAGCCGAGCTTACCCATAACAACTTGAAGACTTTTTCTTCCAGAACAGACAACCTGGGCAGCAAGGCAAACTTCTCCAGAAGAAAATTATATGCAGTCTTTACAGTATAAGACCCTGTTTGGTCCGAAGTCCACCACCAACTATCATCCTGACGAAGCAAACTGACCACACCCACTGTATTCTGAAATTCAAGTAGTAGATTCTCCTCCCACACAAAAAATCAGCACCTCCATTGAAGTCCCACACCCAAACTTCATTTACCCACCTGCCATAATCTGAAACCAAATGATCTTGCAAAGAGGATATACTAAACAGCCGTGGAAAACTGTCTTTCAAAGGCGAAGTACCGAGCCAAGTATCATGCCAAAAGTAAACCGAGTTGCCGTTACCTAATCTCTTCCTTATCCCCTCCTCCAACCAGTCAATGTTGTTCCTTCCATACAACCCAATTCTGCATAAGTCTTTCACCCACACAGAGGACCATCTACTTTCTCCTACCTCCCTCAAATTAAAATCAGAACATACCCCATTTCAATATCTTTCTCTAAGCACTGACACCCACAGGGCATCTCCTTCCACCAAAAGCCTCGAACGCCATTTCCCTAACAAACTTAGATTAAAAATAGATATGTCCTTTACACCTAGTCCCCCCAAAAGTTTTGGCCTACAAACATCGGACCATTTTACCCAAGGAATTTTATTCCCCGCCATAACCCCACCCCAAAGGAACTTCCTTTGAATACACACCACCTTCTTCCTAATCTTAACCGGCATTTTCATAAAAGATAAGAAATAAATAGGAATACTATTTAATACCGAATTGAGCAACACAATTCTCCCACCGAATGACAAGAATTTATTCTTCCATGAGCCCAACCTTTTTACCAACGAATCAATCATAGGTTGTCAAGTTGAAGTCTTTCTAGGATTAGCACCCACCGGCAATCCCAAGTAATGAAAATGAAGCTTACCCACTTTGCAATTTAAAAATTCAGCCCCCGATGCAAGAAACAAATCATTTACATTAACACCCAACATCATACTCTTGAAAAAGTTTACCTTAAGTCTAGATGCCATTTCAAAAGCCCTCAAGACCGCCTTCACTGCCCACAAATTGTCATAAGTGGCCTCACCAATAAGTAGTGTGTCATCCGCATACTATAAGTACGAAATAACAACATCCGATTGCTCCACTTTGAACCCATTAAAATTACCAAGCGATACTGCATTCCTCATTAAACCTCCCAAACCTTCAGTAACAAGCAAAAATAAGAAAGGAGCTAGAGGGTCTCCTTGCTTTAAACCTCTCTGGATGTTGACCTCCGCAGTGAGACTTCCATTAACCAAAACAGATAGCTACCCTGAGAACACACACGCACGCATCCAAGCTATCCATCTACCTGTGAACCCAAATCTAACTAGCATGTACTCCAAAAAAGACCAACTGACCGAGTCGTATGCCTTCTCGAAGTCCACCTTGAAAATGAGACAATCCTTTCCTCTTTTATTAGCCAAATCAATCACCTCATTAATGACTACCACCCCATCGGAAATGCACCTCTTTTTTAAAAAAGCTGATTGATTTCGAGTAATTATAGAATCCATCGCGCCGAACCCAGCCGAGTAGCCAACACCATGACCACAATCTTGTATGAACAACCAAGAAGGGAAATTGGACTATAATCACTAATCTCCTGAGGACAAGGAACCTTCGGTAACAAAGCTAGAAAATAAGAGCTCATGATCTTTGGAAGCGAAGCATTGTCATAAAATTCTTGAAACAATATCAGCACATCCTGTTTGAGAAGCTCCCACACTGCCTTAATGAAAGAAAAATTGAATCCATCGGGGCCAGGATTTTTATTACCATCACAACAACTTAGAGACTCTTCTATTTCTTCTAAAGAAAATGTGGCAGTAAGTTTTTCATTTTGAACTTCCGACACTTGATTCAAAAAAATACCATCCAGCTTCGGCCTCAACCTCTCACCTTCTGCAAAATAACCAACGAAATAGCCGACTACCTCCTTTTTTATCCCTGCCACATCCTTTACCCAGCCATTAACACCCCACAATGCCAGAATTTGATTTGAAGCTCTTCTTGATTTAACACAAGCATGAAAGAATTTTGTGTTCCCATCTCCTTCCTTAGTCCACTTAACTCACGTCCTTTGTTGAATAAGACTCTGTTTATTTTTTAACAGGGACCATAACTCCTCTGTCAAAGCCTTCCAAGTAACCACCTGTTCATCCCGAAGACCATTCTCTTCATTTTCTAAATCAAGATTACCAATGCTTTCTATCAACAACTTGATCTTAGCATCCATCGCACCAAAAACCTTTCCATCCCCTTTAACACTAATTTCAGCATTTTCAACTTCTTAGATATCACAAATCCCTTCCACCCCTGTACATTAAATTTTTCCCAGTTTTCCTTCACTAGCTGGCCCCTCAAAATCTGAATGTTTTAGCCAAAAAATTTTAAATCTAAAAGGCTTCGGGCCCCAGTTAAAATCAGCATACCTGAGGACGACCGGGCAATGATCCGACACATCCCTATTGAGTGCCCATTGAACAATTCCATCCCATTGAAACCAACCAATCTTTCGACAAAAGAAACCGGTCCAGACGGCTCATTGCAGCTCCGTTCGGCCTGTACCATGTAAATTTTCTCCCCAACACAGGAAGAACAATCAAATCCAACTCCTCAATAAACTGGTTGAATCCTTGTCTCTCAGCATCCTACTATCCTCCCCCATCTGACTTGAATTTCCTTTTCTTTCATCTGTTCTCCTCACTACATTAAAATCACCGACCACACACCATAATCCTTCCCCAAATCCTCTAAAAGACATTGTTATATTATCCCACATTTCCTTTCTCTCAGCTGCATTACCTTGAGAGTATACATTAATCACATAACATCTTTTTTCAACACCTGCCCACTCCAAGTAAACTCCCACAAAACCCCTTCCTGAGAATGAAAACAACATGTTACCTAGCATGGAGTCCCGAATTGATAGGATTCCACCACTTCTCCCTTTCGAAGGACAAAAACAGTGATTGAAATTATGTCCCCCACCCACCCACCCACCCACCAACCCACAACTTAGAGCACAATTGCACTGAGACCTCTTCCATTTTTGTTTCCTGTAACGCCAGAAATTCTAATTTTTCTTCTAAAATCAACCTCCTTACTTCACTCTTTTTCAACCCACCCCTCAATCCCAACCCTCTAACATTAAAAGAACAGATCTTCATTAAGACACCTAATCTGCACCCCTATTATTTTTTTCCACTCTATCTCTTTTTTCAAGCTCCACCAATTTTTCAATAATAGATTCCTCCCTCCCATCTACAGATAATCCCAATTCCTTACCCACTTCCAGTATTTTTTCCGCCAACTTTCTCCCCCCATCCTCACACAGAACAAACTATTACAATGCCTAATGTTTGAGCTAGTCAGAAATTGTTTTACCTGAGATAGAGCTCTGGCCCAACATTAAATAGACATTTGTAAAGATTTTGGAAAAAGTTTCTTTTAATAAGCAAAATAAATAATACTATACTATATATGAAGAATACAAGGGATGCTCAAATACAATTTTGGAAGGAAAAAAAATCAGAATCTAACTGATCGTTAAGTCGAAAAACAAAGAAAGGTGAGTTTTTGGGTTTAAATTTGATTAAGTTATATATATATATATATATATATATATATATATATATATATCAATTTTTTTATAAATTAATTCCACTAAAATATAATTCAGAGAGAACATATTCAGTTACATCATATTTGTGAGATTAATCAATTATATTCAATATATTATTTTTCTGACCATTTCTTTTTTAAATAAGCCAACTTTTATTAATTAAAGCCCAAAAGGCAGAAAACAACACAAGACGTAGCAAAAAAAAGAAAAAATCAGCCCAACAAATCATTTTTTTTTTCTAACCATGCAACATGAGCTGAGGCGTAGCCATGGCTCCCCTAAAACAAATTTAATAATTTTTTTAATGTAAAATATTATTATAGCACTCTAAAAAATATCAATATATACATACTTTAAGGATTTAATTTGTATGCATTGTTGGTGTACAAAAAAACTTATACTAACCAATCATAAATTGTTATATCATTAAAATATTTGACTTTTATCATAACTATCTTAAAAGTCATACATAAAATGATTTGTGATTAGTTGATAATGTATTTTTTTTATACTAACAGTGTATCAAAATTAAAATCTTAATTTAATTTCAAGTGTTTCATAGAAGTATACATTTATTTCAAAAAGACACAATGATTAAGCATAAAAATTTGATGCATTTTTCAAGATTCCAAGCCAGTATACCTGTATGCTCTTGCACTTTTTCCTAATTTTAAATTAGCCATTCTTTTAGGTAGCATGAAATAGGGGGTTGGGTAGCTCAACTGGTTTGAGTTAGAAGTATAAGGAGTTGGAAGTCCATAGTTCAAATCCTAATAAAAGGAGGATTTTTGTTTTTATAAGCAAAATGTATATTGAAAAGAATGCAATGGATACTGTACTGACCGAGGAGTAAAACCCGGCCACCGAACTTGGATACCCGATCCAACCAAGGAGGGAATAATAAAATATCGATATTATCTTTATTAATCCGGATATTATCTCAAACAACCATATCCCTTAAATTAAGAGATAAGATATTGATATCATCCTTAAATAATCCTAATATTATCTCAAATAACCTTATCCGGTTAAGAGATCAATTTAAGATATTATCTTGATCAATCATGATATTGTCTCACATAACCTTATCCAGTTAAAAGAGATAATATCCCTTAAATTAAGGAAATCACATCTCTAAGAAGATTTAACAGATAAAAGGAGATAAATCCAGATCTCTTAAAGATATAGGGATCCTATTATAAAAAGAGGAGAACCCAAAGGAGAGACTCACTTTTCACTAACCCCGGTGACTCTCCCTTAAGCGTATTGGAGAAACCAGCTCGACCAAGAGACTATTGAAGAGTCCTTGCTCGTTGGTATTCATGAGATACAAGATTAAGGGATTGAGATCACCGTATGGCCAATGGTTGAACCTAGAACTACGTCTGGCTTTGATTCCCATTGGGATACGTAGGACCGGAATACCATATTCTATCAAGTCATAATCTAAAACAACCCCCATTATTCACTCTTGGTTTGACGTTCTACGGCGAGATTCCTTTCAAGTTGGATCTCGGCAGGAACATTTGGCGCCCACCGTGGGGCCGAGGAAAAACTTTCCCCGATTCCACAAGACTCAATTGTCATAAAGAGGTGTAAATCATCCCGTATTCCTAATTCAATTTGGGAATTAGAATATGGCCCGCATAGCATTAAGTCCACTTCCCATTCTTTCTGAAAAAAGTTTCCTTCACTGATAAAATGGGCTTGGCCCAATAGGTCAAAGGGTACTCCAAATTCATGCAATACCTATCCTACCCCAGCCTCTTTCTTCCCCCCCAGATGATTCTTCAACCGCTGCTACCAACTGCGGCTCGCCCTTCATGGCCGTGTCTGACTTCGAAGGCTCCGGCGGTGGTACACACACACTGCGGGCTTTCGTCTTCGCTTCTTGGCTATTCGTCTTCGCTGTTTGGCCACCCAGAACCTCAACCACGAGTGGCCTTTCCTCCACCATGGATGCGCCCTGATTTGACGAGTCCGGAGGCTCTGGTGGTGGTAGCGACCTGACTAAATTCCGGACCACCCAGTTCTGCCCAAGCATTGCCGCCTTCTTCATCATCTGCTCCATGACGGCACCGTGGGACGACTGTGCGAGCAACCGACTGTCGTACACCGTTTGGTGGTGAAGGGGTAGGTTGTGTATCACTTATGTATCACCACTCCGCCGCTCCGAATCCGCCTTGCCCTCAAGGTGGTAGATAGGGGAAGTCTGGAGGGAGGTGATTCCGCCGGGATCGAACACACGATAGACATGCGGTGGTGGCGTTGCAGAGATGGTGGTCACGATGATCTGTTCCGGCAACGACAAGACGCAGCGATTCGGCTCCTGGTTGATTTCAATGACCAGACGCAGGAACCGTAGCCTCCGGATAAGGAGCTTCAAGCTCCTCTGGTATTCACGGATCCTACAGCGCGCGGTGGTTCCAGGCCCAAAACGGGGGGGACTTCTTCACGCCGCCGGTTGCAGGAGCAGACTTGCGAGCAGCTCTTGTCGCCAACCGCTTCCTTGGTGCCTTGTCGCCGGTGGACTTACGAGCCAGGGGCTTTGGCTCCTTCCATTCGTCAACGACCTCAGTCTCACGCAATTGTTCCTCTCGCCTCGCCTCGCGTCTCGTAGTGCAGTGAGTGTCTCAAGGATATCTTGGAACAATTCATCTAGGGATTTCTGAAAAGCCATGGCTACACCTTCATTCCTCCTCTGCCTTCCTCTATTGGCTATCACACTTCGCTTTGCTGAGTTGCAATCCTTCAACGGAGTAAACTACGGCCAGGTCGCCGACAACCTTCTGACGCCGGATGCCACCGCCAAGCACCTCGAATGCACCACCATAGGAAAAATCCGTCTCTACGGCGCCGATCCCTCTATCATGAGGGTGACGGCCAATTCCGGCATCGTCATCGTCATCGTCACCGCCAACGGTGACATTCCGAGCCTGGCCTCCAATCCCAGCTAGGCCTCGGAGCTCGGCCACCACGGCTCGACCTCGGAGCTCGGCCACCACAGCTCGACCTCGGAGTTCGGCCACCACAGCTCGGCCTCGGAGAGCTGAAGAAGATGTCTCAGAGAGCTGAAGAAGATATCTTAGAGAGCTCGACCATATGGGCCTGAGGGAATGCCTAAATCAGAGGCCGCGAAATGCTCAGGTGATATTGTTCTTTAAATCTAGGTTGAATCTAATATGATTTGATATGTTTTGCTCCACGCCTTTAATGTTGTGTTACGTAGCATCATATCATATTATTTACATATTTGAACAAAGTGATGTTCGGATGATACCACTTCCAGAGTCACAAAATTTGCTAATACAAAGTGCTCGACCAAATGCTCATTGCTGCCATTGGCAGAGAGTGTAGGCTACATCATTCTCCGTGGGAACCGCCCAACGCCATACTTGGTAATCCATCTTCTCCAGCAAATACAATGTTGTCGGCATTGAAGACACACTCTGTTGTAATGATGCCCTCCTCTGGAGTTGGTTCTGTGATTCGTATTTTGGGTGTCACACGCCCCGAGCTTCCACAACACTGACCTCTATCTTGTTTCTGTTTAGACGCCCTCAAAGTCTGATTTAAGGTTGAGCTCCGGCTCCCTTGAAAATAACAGGTCGAAGCTCCGTGCTTCCCTTTCCACAAGGTCGAGCTTCGGCTTCCTCAAAGGGTACTCCAAATTCATGCAATACCCATCCTACCCCAGCCTCTTTCTTCCCCTCGGATGATTCTTCAACCGCTGCTACCAACTGTGGCTCGCCCTTCATGGTCGTGTCTGACTCCGAAGGCTCCGGCGGTGGTACACACACACTGCGGGCTTTCGTCTTCACTTCTTGGCCATTCGTCTTCGCTATTTGGCCACCCAGAACCTCAACCGCGAGTGGCCTTTCCTCCACCATGGATGCTCCCTGATTTGACGAGTCCGGAGGCTCTGGTGGTGGTAGCGACCTGACCAAATTCCGGACCACCCAGTTCTGCCCAAGCATTGTCGCCTTCTTCATCATATGCTCCATGACGGCACCGTGGGACGACTGTGCGAGCAACCGACTGTCGTACACCGTGTGGTGGTGACGGGGTAGGTTGTGTATCACTTATGTATCACCACTCCGCCGCTCCGAATCCGCCTTGCCCTCAAGGTGGCAGATAGGGGAAGTCTGGAGGGAGGTGATTCTGCCTGGATCGAACACACGATAGACATGCGGTGGTGGCGTTGCAGAGATGGTGGTCACGATGATCTGTTCCGGCAACGACAAGACGCAGTGATTTGGCTCCTGGTTGATTTCAATGACCAGACGCAGGAACCGTAGCCTCCGGATAAGGAGCTTCAAGCTCCTCTGGTATTCGCGGATCCTACAGCGCGCGGTGGTTCTAGGCCCGAAACGGGGGGGACTTCTTCAAGCCGCCGGTTGCAGGAGCAGACTTGCGAGCGGATCTTGTCGCCAACCGCTTCCTTGGTGCCTTGTCGCCGGTGGACTTACGAGCCAGGGGCTTTGGCTCCTTCCATTCGTCAACGACCTCAGTCTCAAAAAAATTGTTCCTCTCGCCTCGCTTCGCGTCTCGTAGTGCAGTGAGTGTCTCAAGGATATCTTGGAACAATTCATCTAGGGATTTCTGAAAAGCCATGGCTACACCTTCATTCCTCCTCTGCCTTCCTCTATTGGCTATCACACTTCGCTTTGCTGAGTCGCAATCCTTCAACGGAGTAAACTACGGCCAGGTCGCCGACAACCTTCTGACGCCGGATGCCACCGCCAAGCACCTCGAATGCACCACCATAGGAAAAATCCGTCTCTACGGCGCCGATCTCGCTATCATGAGGGTGACGGCCAATTCCGGCATCGTCATCGTCATCGTCACCGCCAACGGTGACATTCCGAGCCTGGCCACCAATCCCAGCTCGGCCTCGGAGCTCGACCTCGGAGCTCGGCCACCACAGCTCGACCTCAGAGTTCGGCCACCACAGCTCGGCCTCGGAGAGCTGAAGAAGATGTCTCAGAGAGCTGAAGAAGATATCTTAGAGAGCTCGACCATATAGGCCTGAGGGAATGCCTAAATCAGAGGCCGCGAAATGCTCACGTGATATTGTTCTTTAAATCTAGGTTGAATCTAATATGATTTGATATGTTTTGCTCCACGCCTTTAATGTTGTGTTACGTAGCATCATATCATATTATTTACATATTTGAACAAAGTGATGTTCGGATGATACCACTTCCAGAGTCACAAAATTTGCTAATACAAAGTGCTCGACCAAATGCTCATTGCTGCCATTGGCAGAGAGTGTAGGCTACATCATTCTCCGTGGGAACTGCCCAACGCCATACTTGGTAATCCATCTTCTCCAGCAAATACAATGTTGTCGGCATTGAAGACACGCTCTGTTGTAATGATGCCCTCCTCTGGAGTTGGTTCTGTGATTCGTATTTTGGGTATCACACGCCCCGAGCTTCCACAACACCGACCTCTGTCTTGTTTCTGTTTAGACGCCCTCAAAGTCTGATCTAAGGTTGAGCTCCGGCTCCCTTGAAAATAACAGGTCAAAGCTCCGTGCTTCCCTTTCCACAAGGTCGAGCTTCGGCTTCCTCAACACTCACTGGTCGAACTTTGCTCCCTTAAAAACTCACAATTCAGCTCCGGCTCCCGAAAGGTCGGGCCAAAACTCCCTCTCAAAATTTGACTAAGAGGAAGACGAGTCGGAGATCCTCAAATTAAAACCATAGAGGCCGAGTTAGACTCCCTCTATAAAAATCATAGAGATCGAACTCAAGCTCCATTTAAATGGAAGAGTGTGGGGGAGAACATCTCTCTTTGAAAATAAAGTTCCATCAGCTCGAGCACTCAAACACCATACTAACTCACAAAAAACAAAAAGTCCTAAAAAGGTGACCGAGCTGTTGTCGAAACGGCGAACCTAAAGAGGAAAGAGCCTAAAAGGTGACCGACCTAAAATCGACCGAGCTATTGTCGAAACACCGAACCTAAAGTGGCAAGATCCTAAAAAGGTGACCGAGCTAAAATCGACCGAGCTGTTGTCGAAACGCCAAACCTAAAGAGGCAAAGTCCTAAAAAGTGACCGAGCTAAAATCGACCGAGTTTTTGTCGAAACGTCGAACCTAAAGAGGTAAAAGTCCTGAAAAGGTGACCGAGCTAAAATCGACCGAGTTGTTGTCGAAACGCCGAACCTAAAGAGGCAAGATCCTAAAAAGGTGACCGAGCTAAAATCGACCGAGCTGTTGTCGAAACGCCGAACCTAAAGAGGCAAAGTCCTAAAAAGGTGACTGAGCTAAAATCGACCAAGATGTTGTCGAAACGCCGAACCTAAAGAGGCAAAAGTCCTAAAAAGGTGTCCGAGCTAAAATCGACCGAGCTATTGTCGAAACGCCGAACCTAAAGAGGCAAGAGCCTAAAAAGGTGACCGAGCTAAAATCGACCGAGCTGTTGTCGAAACGCCGAACCTAAAGAGGCAAAGTCCTAAAAAGGTGACCGGGCTAAAATCGACCGAGATGTTGTTGAAACGCCGAACCTATAGAGGAGGTGACCGAGCTAAAATCGACCGAGCTGTTGTCGAAACGCCGAACCTAAAGAGGCAAGAGCCTAAAAAGGTGACCGAGCTAAAATCGACCGAGCTGTTGTCGAAACGCCAAACGTAAAGAGGCAAGAGCCTAAAAAGGTGACCGAGCTAAAATCGACCAAGCTATTGTCGAAACGCCGAACCTAAAGAGGCAATAGCCTAAAAAGGTGACAGAGCTGAACCCGAAATTCCGAACCTAAAAAGGTAAGCAAGAAAAACATGAAATAGTTAACTATGATAGGGCCGAGCTCAAAAAGCTCACGATGCCAAATTAAAACGACAAGCACAAAAGGCGAGTAAGAACTTAGGAAAGTTAACTGAGTAAATCCAAATGCTGGGTTAAATACCATAAGTATGAAGTCTTTATCATTCATAAAGCAAAAGTACATAGGGCATAGCCAAGAGTACAAAATATCTTAAAAATTTGCTGAGTTACTCATGGGCATTCCCATAAACAAAGACCCCATCAAGGTCGGAACCAATAGTGTCTTCAGCTTGCGAAAGAGCAACCGAGGATGGCTCGAGCACGACCACTTCGGTTCCTCTATTCTCCTCCTCTCTATCAACCTGCTCTTCATTATTCTCCTCTTCTTCATCATCGAGCTCGGACAAAGGAACCATTATGCTATCTTTATTAAAAGCCTTGTCCACACCGGCTCCCGAAAGATCAGAATCAGGAACAAAGCGCTGGATTTGTTTTATAGCATGCGAGAACCCAGAAACGCATTCCCTTATAATCTGGGCTTTAGCTTCCTTAACTCGAACTGAAGTTTGCAATTAGCCTTTTTCTTAGTAGCAAGAAACTGCTGAAGATTGCCAAGGGAAAGCTTTAAAGCCTTGACAGCCCTCTGAAAGTCAATCCTTTCATTTTAGAGAGCTCGGATTGAGGAGAGGAGTTGGTCTTCTCAAGCTCGACATTCTGAGTTTTCAATTGCCCAATTAGCCGAGCTTGCTCTCCACACTTTGCCGCGGCTTTTTCAAGCTCATCCCCAGTGCGCAAAGTTCGGGCAGCTTCCGCCTTCATGCTTTTCATTATTAGAAAGCTTGCGGCTCGAAACACGGTTAATGGAGGAGACTTGGAGAGCATAAGCGGCCGCACCTTTCATGCTCGCATCAGGGCCCTATTCTAGTAAAAGCTGAGCATATGCTGGCTTAATAACTTGAGAATACACTAAAGGGCCCGAGCTAAAATTGTCTAGCCAAGAACAAAGGGCAGAAGGCCAAAAAGCCGAGATGAAGCATTACTCCTTCGCACCAAAAAGTCGAGGTCGAGCAATGCTTCCTCCCTTGCACTAAAAATCCTAGACCGAGCAAAACACCTTCGCACCAAGGTAATGTCCATAGCAGATCATGCATATTAGAGACCCAAGATTTGAAGGAAATCCTGGTAGTGTTCGACCCAATAAGCTGCAATCTCAAGAAAGACTTGGTTCTACATAAAAAAAAATTTCCGAGCAATGCTCCCGAATCATAATCCAAAGTTCTCGGCACCAAAAAGCGTGTTAAGATATGCGGGTTGACATTTAAACTCTTTCGCTTATTTCAAGCTCGGAGCTTGGGGGGCTTATGGGGATAAAGGAAGGATATTCTCGGAAATCACAGAGAAAGGATATCTCTTAGCCTGCAACTCGATTGTTATTATGAAAAACTTGTATGAAAACTATTTTCTCATACAAATTGGAAAAGATATTAGGAAAGTTTTATTCTGAGATACACCTTCAAGATCGGTAAAAAATGACATTCAAGGTCAAGTGTCAAGTTAGTGGGTATTTCAAAATCCACCTGATGAAAGGGTTAAGAGCTACTCGAAGAAAATGTTAAGAGCTCTCAAAAGCTTCAAAGAACGTGCTACATTCGTAAAAAGGTGAGTCAAGTTCAAACTCTCAAGATAAGCATCTTGAAAGCATCAAAAGTTTCAGCCGAAATACAAGCCTGAGGTAAATTCCTCATGACCGAGTTTGAGCTTGACTTTCCAAAAGATCGGTTCGAGCCTGATCATTGATAAATTGAATCTCAGCTACCAGCTTCTAAACTTGTCTTAACAAAGGTAAGATTGAAGTATCTTCTGTTCAGAACATGTTACTGGCCGAGATGTGAACCTTAACCACTAAACTCGAGTACTGCCCGAGATGTGAAACTCGGTCACCGAGCTTGATTAGTCGAAGTAAGAGGATCGATCTATGCAAATCCTGTACTTTATCGACACTAAGGACAAGGGAGGCTTCTTTCATAAAGTTTTTGCGCTCTTCTGAGCTCAAAGCTTGGGGGGCTTATATACTGGTCGAGATGTTAAACTTGGCCACTGAGCCTACCAAACTAAAATATTGGACGCGAAATAAAGCTAGATCACCAAACCCAAACAATCAAAGGGAAATGATTACTAGACTCGCCCACCGAGCCCGTTGAACTTAAGAATTGGCCGAAATATAAAGCTCGGCAACTTGAAACGTGAATCTCGGTCGCCCGAGGTGTTCACCCTACTCGGTTGAGCTTCGGCTCCCGACTACTGGTTTGAGCTCTGGCTCCCTACTCGGTTGAGCTCAGGCTCCATACTGGGTTGAGCGCCGGCTCCCTACTCGGTTGAGCTCCGGCTCCCGACTACTAGGTTGAGCTCTGGCTCCCGACCACTCGGTTGAGCTCCGGCTCTCGACTTATCGTTTGAGCTTCGGCTACTCGCGGGACTTGTATATGGGTCGAGGTGTAAAGCTCAGCCACTTACCTCGCCGATCGAGTTGAAAGGCTAAAGAGACCAAGTTTCTAAGCGCGGTCACCAAGGTTGAACGATTGGCCGAGGTACATGACCGGTCATTAAGACTATGGTAAAAAGGGGAAGAGAACCTACGCCATAAACCTTAGATCCTCCAAAATAAAGTTTTTTAAAGCCAAGCTCGGCTCCTGTCATGAAAACTTCTACGCTCCGTTGAGCTCGAAGCTTGGGGGGCTTGTGTACTGGTCGAGGAGTAAAACCCGACTACCGAGATTGGATACCAGATCCAACCAAGGCGGGAAAAATAAAATATCGATATTATCTTTATCAATCCGGATATTATCTCAAACAACCTTATCTGGTTAGAAGAGATAACATCCCTTAAATTAAGGGACAAGATATTGATATCATCCTTAAATAATCCTAATATTATCTCATATAACCTTATCCGGTTAAGAGATCAATTTAAGATATTATCTTGATCAATCCTGATATTATCTCACATAACCTTATCCGGTTAAAAGAGATAATATCCCTTAAATTAAGGAAATCACATCTCTAAGAAGATTTAAGAGATAAAAGGAGATAAATCCAGATCTCTTAAAGATATAGGGATCCTATTATAAAAAGAGGAGAACCCAAAGGAGAGACTCATTTTTCACTAACCCCGGTGACTCTCCCTTAAGCGTATTGGAGAAACCAGCAGCTCGACCAAGAGACTATTGAAGAGTCCTTGCTCGCTGGTATTCATGAGATACAAGATTAAGGGATTGAGATCACCGTATGGCCAAGGGTTGAACCTAGAACTACGTCTGACTTTGATTCCCATTGGGATACGTAGGACCGGAATACCATATTCTGTCAAGCCATAATCTAAAACAACCCCCATTGCTCACTTTTGGTTTGACGTTCTACGGCGAGATTCATTTCAAGTCGGATCTCGGCAGGAACAGATACTCTAACCCGTATACAATGTCGAATCAAAGAAGGCTGGCATACTGAAAATATGATATTGCCACCTAATTGACAGATATGTTTTACAATAGCCAAAAGTACCCACACTGAGAAAGAAAATTTAACAGCATGTAATTACTTGCAACAACATAATAGTGTTCCACCCAAAAAATCCCTCCAAACCCTATGTTAATAATAATTAACTACTAATATTTGCCTATAAAAAAAAAAATTAGCATGAAATATGGTGATAACTTATTTGAGAAGTAAGCGGAGATAGTTTATAATCTACCCAAACTCTTAAAAAATTAAATAAACTATCCTTGAAGAAAAGCTATATCCTCGATTGTAATATAGGTTGGTGCAATTTTTAGAACAATATACTTACTATATATATCTTGTTTTAAAATGCACCATTTAATTTGAGGTTATTGATAGAAGGCTAATTGACACTGATTAGTGACTAATACTTTGGTTCTTAATTAGTTTATAATTAGATCACTAATGGTTGTTCATATTATTTTGCATTTTTAACACATGGACAATAAAGAAGCTACTACCGCTGCACGCACCACACATGCAACGTGAAGAAACAGGTGCAAAGGTTATCCAAAGACACAAGCATCGTGGTGACGACTTACGAGGGAATTCACAATCACCCATGCGAGAAGTTGATGGAAACTCTAACTCCTCTTCTGAAGCAAATGCAGTTTCTCTCTAGGTTCTAATTAACGGTTACCCTGCGTCTCTGCTATATAAAGCTACATGCATGCGTGCACTTAATTATATCTCCATCAAGCTCACTTCTATGTTTATGCTCTTGCCTTTCTAATTGATGTGATTGAACTCTATATATGTACACTATACTATTACTGGTTTCATTGTAAACAATTTGTGTATATATGAATCGATATATCGGTGTGGATGATCACGTTCATGTAATAAAGCTTTTAATTTGTACACTTTGCATGTGTTCTACGCTTAACTTTCCAACTTTACTTATTTTTAGTGTTTTTCTTAATCACTTGAATGTGAAAGTTTGGATATACGTACGCTAGCTGGTATATACTACTACTACCACTACTAGAGTCTAGATATCCCAAAAGAAAAAGAAAATCTCAGGTTAAATTGGTTGAATTACTTTGAGAGATCACAAAACTATGAATTACAAGTTTGGCAACTAATTTAGTTCAAAATTTACCTAAGCTTATAAAAATTTTCTGAACAAAACATAAAGTTCATCAACTCTTTTATACATTTTTAAATAATTGCTAGGTCAATAAAATTAATTAATGCTTTAATTATTGACACTTGAACCATTTCTTTGATCAACAGGTGATTTGATCATGATTGTTGCATGCATACATGGATTTTACAATGCAAACCACTTGATTTTTTTTTCAATGATGCTAAATATCACAAAAATTAATTAGTGAATATTTTACGAATGCTTAAATACCTCTCACTTAACTTTTTGGCACTTGGAATTTTCCTTTTTCATTCTTTATATTATACTGCCTGTCGCGACCGTCCCGTCCGGGAGCCGCGAAAAGAATGGTAAAAACAGAGGAGTCGCCACTAAAATTTTTATTGGGAAAATCTTAGAAAACCCAATTATTTAAAGGTTAACTGGTCTTAAAAAAGGGAAAGAGGGATGAGTCCGGGAGTCGGTTACGAGTAGGGAAGGTGTTAGCACCCCACGTCGCCCGTTTAAAAAACGGTACCTCAAGTTAATTGTGCAAAAACATTTTAATAACCTTTTAAATATTTATTTTACCCCAGAAATTATTTACAAGAGAGAGTTATATTTTTTATTTTTAAATTTTTTTTTATATTTTTTATATATTTTTTTAAAAAAAAAATATAATTTTTATTTTTTTATTGTTAAAAAAAGGAAAAGTTTAATTTTTGATTAATTATTTTAACATAAAAGGAGACACACAAAAAAAGGAAAATTTAGTTTTGGCCCGACAAGATGATTTATCTTGCTCCTACGTATTCCCGGGTGCGATGGGAAACTCAAAGCCACGTAGTTCTCTTTAGAAAAGATTTGATTGGTTGGTTGATTTTAATTTTTGATAAAGATCTTTATTTTTGATTTTTTGGTTTAAAAAGATTTTATTTCAGAATAAATTCACTTTTGCATGGAGTCCAAGATAGAAAGAGTGCTATACGATAAACCCTTACAATTCATACGACACTTGAGGATGAAAAATCATACATCAACATCGTAGATTGTTGCGTGAACTAAAAATATTTTTATAAAAATCAAATTAGGTGCAATTGATTAAAGGATAAATAAGAAAACATTTAATATTTTTTAAAGGGGATTCACTCTTGCACCGGTTTAAAGATAGCAAAGCTATACGATGAACCCTTACAATTCATACAACACTTGAGGATGAAAAAAATCATACATCAACATTGCAGATTGTTGCGTGAATTCAAAGAAAATTTTAGAAGAAAACTTTTATTTAAAAAATAGGACCGAAAATTTTAAAAAGTACTATTTTTATCTTAGATTCCTTTTTTTGGATTTTTCTTTTATTTGAATTTTTTAGATTAAACATCTTTCTTCTCTAAAAAAGGGCTTGACCCAAATAAAAAGACTAATATGCTAGGCCAAAAGAAGCAAACCACTTTGGGCTTGAAATTTGTCATTGCAAGGCTGATACCATTAGGCCCTAATAATTTCAACAAGACATAAAAGGGTTAAAAAAAAACTGAAAGGAAACAACAAAGGCAACCCAAATCATAAACCTAGCCTTGTTACCAGAGAGAGATATGCAAGGAGCTAATGGCCCACGGTACATTCACGGCGAGGCGAGGCGCAGAAAGACCGACGCCGGCGAGACAGAGATGGCGCGAAGCAGTCTTTGGCGGCGACTCGATCAACTCGCGGCAGAGGGGATGCTTGGCTGATTCGCGGCGAAACGGATGGAGGAGTGTGGAGAGAGCAGATCCGGCGTGGTGGTTACGGGATATAGCGGACGACGAGCTGGAGGTGCGAGTTGTCGTCGATCCAGACCCGCGGCGGAGCGACGGGTGGGAGCAGCAGTGGACGACGAGCTGGAGCAGACCCGCGGCGGAGCAACCCTCGTGCTGGTGAGTAGCGACCGGATCTACTCCTTGAGGTGGTGGTTGCGCAGCTTGCAGGTGACGGCGTGAACCAGTCCGCAAAGAAGAAGGAGGAGCTGAGCTTGAATGGAGGAAGAAGAAAAGAGAAAGGAGGAGAAAGAAAGAAAAAAGAAAAAGAAAGAAGTGGGTTCTGTTGAAAGAGGAAGGAGATGTTAAGTTAAGAGAAAGAAAGCAGAAATCTTGTTCTGCTGATGAGAGGAAGAAGACGTGAAGGGAAGTGTAGAGAGAAGAAGATGAGTGTCTTCTCCTTTTTTCTCTGTTTTCTTTTCTGTGTGTTTTTTGTTTTTGTGTTTCCTTTCTTTTCCAGGCTGAAATCGAAAATAGAGAGGAAACAGGAATCCGAATTTTTCGTGTATCCCCCCTTTCACTTGTGTTTCTGATTTGGTATTTATAGAGAGGTAGATGAACTCTGCCTCCTTCTTGGGACCAGATTAATGGAGTCCTCCTCCTTGGGACAAGATTGATGGAGTGTTGCAGTGATTCATCTTCCTCTAGTCCCCTTTCAATTTCTTTTTATGTGTCTATTTTTCTGATCTAGGCATAAACCCTTCCCTAAGCTCTGGAAAATTACCCAAAATGGTGTTTACTTGCTTGAGCCTTGTGCTGTGGTGGAGTGAACTAGTGGAGAAGAAAGATTTCAGAAGCAATTTGATTGGTTTTTTTGATTTTATTTATTTTATTTATTTATGTATTTATTTATTTTATTATTTTTTTCAAAACTTTAATTAAAAGGCATCCGGACAAAATTAGGTGTTCACAGCTGCCCCTCTTTACTTGTTTCTTATTAGATAATAGGTGTAACCGTAGTTAACCAATTATCGTTATAAGAAATTAGTAAAGACAAGAACTCCAATTTTGTCCGGGTTATTCTGATAAGCAAAGGACCTGTGTTTACAACCCAATTTCCTTTAAAGAATCCGCGGGTTGGATCGCCTACTGAGGTTTACACATGAAAACTTGCAGGGTGGATTCCCTGCCGAGCTTAAACAGAAAGATAAAAGAGCTTACGGGGTGGATTGCCCGTCAGAAACTCAAGCATAAAGATAAAAGAGCTTACGGGTTGGATTGCCCGTCAGAAGCTCGAACTGAAAGATGAAAGAGCTTACGGGGTGGATTGCCCGTGAGAAGATCAAACTGAAAGATAAAAGAGCCTACGGGGTGGATTGCCCGTTAAAAGCTCGAACTGAAAGATAAAAGAGCTTACGGGGTGGATTGCCCGTCAGAAGCTCGAACTGAAGATAAAAGAGCCTACGGGGTGGATTGCCCGTGAGAAGCTCAAACTGAAAGATAAAAGAGCCTACGGGGTGGATTGCTCGTGAGACGCTCAAACTGAAAGATAAAAGAGCCTACGGGGTGGATTGCCCGTTAAAAGCTCGAACTGAAAGATAAAAGAGCTTACGGGGTGGATTGCCCGTGAGAAGCTCAAACTGAAAGATAAAAGAGCCTACGGGGTGGATTGCCCGTTAAAAGCTCGAACTGAAAGATAAAAGAGCTTACGGGGTGGATTGCCCGTTAGAAGCTCGAACTGAAGATAAAAGATCCTACGGGGTGGATTGCCCGTCAGAAGCTCGAACTGAAAGATAAAAGAGCGTACGGGGTGGATAGAGCCTACGGGGTGGATTGCCCGTTAGAAGCTCGAACTGAAAGATAAAAGAGCTTACGGGGTGGATTGCCCGTGAGAAGCTCGAACTGAAAGATAAAAGAGCCTACGGGGTGGATTGCCCGTTAAAAGCTCGAACTGAAAGATAAAAGAGCTTACGGGGTGGATTGCCCGTCAGAAGCTCGAACTGAAGATAAAAGAGCCTACGGGGTGGATTGCCCGTCAGAAGCTCGAACTGAAAGATAAAAGAGCGTACGGGGTGGATTGCCCGTGAGAAGCTCCAACTGAAAGATAAAAGAGCCTACGGGGTGGATTTCCCGTTAGAAGCTCCAACTGAAAGATAAAAGAGCTTACGGGGTGGATTGCCCGTCAGAAGCTCGAACTGAAAGATAAAAGAGCTTACGGGGTGGATTGCCCGTGAGAAGCTCAAACTGAAAGATAAAAGAGCTTACGGGGTGGATTGCCCGTCAGAAGCTCGAACTGAAGATAAAAGAGCCTACGGAGTGGATTGCCCGTCAGAAGCTCGAACTGAAGATAAAAGAGCCTACGGGGTGGATTGCCCGTCGAAGCTCGAATCGAAAGATAAAAGAGCCTACGGGGTGGATTGCCCGTTAGAAGCTCGAATCGAAAGATAAAAGAGCTTACGGGGTGGATTGCCCGTCGAAGCTCGAATCGAAAGATAAAAGAGCTTACGGGGTGGATTGCCCGTGAGAAGCTCGAATCAAGATAAAAGAGCCTACGGGGTGGATTGCCGTCGTAAGCTCGAACTGAAGATAAAAGAGCCTACGGGGTGGATTGCCCGTCAGAAGCTCGAACTGAAAGATAAAAGACCGTACGGGGGGTATTGCCCGAGACAAGCTCAAACTGAAAGATAAAAGACCCTACGTGGTGGATTGCCCGTTAGCAGCTAGAACTGAAAGATAAAAGAGCTTACGGGGTGGATTGCCCGTCAGAAGCTCGAACTGAATGATAAAAGAGCTTACGGGGTGGATTGCCCGTGAGAAGCTCAAACTGAAAGATAAAAGAGCTTAAGGGGTGGATTGCACGTCAGAAGCTCGAACTGAAGATAAAAAAGCCTACGGGGTGGATTGCCCGTCGAAGCTCGAACTGAAAGATAAAAGAGCGTACGGGGTGGATTGCCCGTGAGAAGCTCAAACTGAAAGATAAAAGAGCCTACGGGGTGGATTGCCCGTTAGAAGCTCGAACTGAAAGATAAAAGAGCTTACGGGGTGGATTGCCCGTCAGAAGCTCGAACTGAAAGATAAAAGAGCTTACGGGGTGGATTGCCCGTGAGAAGCTCAAACTGAAAGATAAAAGACTTGTGAGGCCATATAGACAAATGCAATATATGAATGTAGATTTTGCTCACTGATGGACTGACAATGCGAAAACTCAAATAACTAGTTTTCAATTTACAGAAAGAATGATGATGATGAGAACCCTTATTAATTTTGGGCATGATGCAAAAAATTGATGATAGATTATTTCTTCTTTGCTACTTCTTTCATTATTGGATCCTTGACCCCCTACACGCATCGATCACAGTCAGTCTTGAGGATGAACTAAAACAAGGCCCATCTTATCTGGGAGAGATATCTTGCACTTTTATCCCCTGATGATTAGATGTTCTTGATGATAATCATCTCGATGGTTGAGTCTCAGCATTCCTTCCTTTCTTTGATGCCCTTTATAGGGGAAGCATCGTGCCCCCCAAGACCTTTTGAGGCTTTCCAAGGAATTCTAACTGCTTAAAAAAACATTACTTGTTTCACGTTTCAGTATATACTTATCAGGATGAATGCACACACACAAATGACAAAAATTAAGAGGAAAGGACCAAGGTAGCGAAATAAAGTAAAGGAAGTCAATGTCATTATATTTGGATTGAAAAAGGTGTACAAAGCATAAGTTGCAAAACGTTGTGGAGTAGAATCACATCTCCTCAAGTGATGTCTCTTTCAATGACTAATTTTAGTATCCCTCATACAATCTTGACTGCTCATTAATTGGCTTCAGAGATGTTGTCTGCCCCAATCTTCATATATCCAACCTACGGATTGCCCTGGTTCATCGGCTTGACGACACTTCCATTGTTATATATATATATATATATATATATATATATATATATATATATATATATATATCTATATATATTTTGATTTTTTCCTCATTTTTTTTGAACCCTAACTTTTGCCTAGACCGCCTTTTCAGGTTTTCAGCCTAGCGGGTTGCTCTAACTTTTGCCTAGACTGTCTTTTCAGATTTTCAGCCTAGCGAGCCTTTTCTCTTTTCATTTTTCATTTTTCTTTTCTTTTCTTCTTCTTCCTGGGAAGTGTGTTCAAGCATAATACTTTTTTACTTCATCCGAGTTCACAGGAGCAGGAGGTCTTCCCCATCCATCCTGGTGAGAATTAAAGCTCCTCCGCAGAAGGCCTTTTTCACAACGTAAGGTCCTTCGTAGTTCGGAGTCCATTTCCCTCGATGGTCCTTTTGGATTGGTAGAATCTTTTTAAGCACCAGGTCACCCTCCCGAAACTGTCGTGGGCATACCTTCTTCTCATAAGCTCTCATCAACCTTTCTCTGGTATAATTGGCCGTGACATAACGCCCCTAATCTCTTCTCTTCAATCAGGATCAATTGGTCTAATCGATCCTGAACCCACTCAGCTTCTTCTAATTCTGCTTCTCTCAGTACTCTTAATGAGGTGATCTCTACTTCAATCGGGAGCACAGCCTCCATCCCATAAACTAAAGAATATGGCGTTGCCCTGCCGAGGTGCGAATAGAGGTACGATAGCCGTGTAAAGCAAAAGGTAACATATCGTGCCAATCCTTATACGTCACCACCATCTTTTGGACAATCTTCTTGATATTTTTATTAGCGGCCTCCATTCGCCTGTTCATCTTTGGGCGGTACGGAGAGGATTTTTGATGCTTTATCTTGAAATTTTCGCAAATCTACTTCATCATCTTATTGTTCAAATTGGTCGCATTATCAGTGATTTTTTCACCGGGCAACCCATAACGGCAAATTAACTCTCTTTTGACAAATCTGATCACGACATTCCTGGTCACATTGGAATATGACGCAGCCTCCACCCACTTGGTGAAATAATCGATGGCAACAAGAATGAAGCGATGTCCATTTGAGGCTTTTGGTTCGATGGGCCCGATCACATCCATTCCCCACATTGAGAACGGCCAGGTGCCGACATGACATTCAAGGGAGGCTGGCGGCGCATGAACCTTATCAGCATATATTTGACACTTATGGCACTTCTTCGCATAATTAAAGCAATCAGCTTCCATTGTCAACCAATATTGGCCAGTCCTCAAGATTTTCTTGGCCATTGCATGACCGCTCGCGTGTGTTCCAAAAGGTCCTTCATGTGCCTCCTCAACTATCAGTTTAGCTTCTTTTGCGTCAACGCACCTCAACAACACCATGTCATGGTTTCTTTTGTAGAGAATATCTCCATCTAAATAGAAACCCATTGCAAGTCTTCTTAGAGTTCTTTTGTCATTTTCCGAAGCGCCCGGAGGGTATTCCCTTCTTTGGATGAAACATTTGATGTCATGGTACCACGGTTTTTGATCAGACTCTTCCTCTATCACTTGACAATATGCAGGATGACCACGACTTTCCATTTTGATGAGTGGTAGGTTCCTCTCATCACTTACTTTGAACATTGAGGACAAGGTAGACAGCAAGGTCGCCTAACTGGTTATCTTCTCGGGGAATATGATGAAACGTGACTTCGTCCAACTGCTCAATCAAACCTTTGATGAAATCATGGTACGGAATTAACTTGGCATCTCGGGTTTCCCATTCCCCTCTTAATTGGTGGATGACTAGTGCAGAGTCCCCATATACCTCCAGTATCCTTGCTTTTGCCTCTATTGCTGACAAAATCCCTAGTGCACAAGCTTCGTATTCGGCTATATTGTTTGTACAATCAAAGTAGAGCCTCGCAGTGACAGGGAAATAATCATTTTCTGGTGAGATTAAAATTGCTCCGATTCCGTGCCCCAATGCGTTAGAGGCTCCGTCAAATAACAAGGTCCACTTTTCTTTCTCTAGTGATTGCTCACGATCAAACAAAGCCATTATATCTTCATCCGGAAAATCACATTGCATCGATCCATAATCTTCTACCGGCTGATTGGCTAGATATTCTGCAAGAGCACTCCCTTTTATTGCTTTCTGGGTGACATAGACAATGTCATATTCGATAGCGAGGACTTGCCAACGAGCAATTCTTCCAATGAGAGCAGGTTTATCAAAGATGTACTTGATCGGATCCATTTTGGATACCAACCAGGTAGTGTAACACAACATGTAATGCCTCAAACGGCGAGCCGCCCAAGCCAAGGCACGGCAAGTGCGTTCTAGTAATGAGTAATTGGCTTCGAACTCGGTGAATTTCTTACTTAGATAATAGATGGCACGTTCCTTCCTCCCTCGACTCATCGTGCTGCCCTAGTACGCAACCCATAGATTCATCTAGCACGATCAAATACATGATGAGAGGTCTCCCGGCCTTTGGGGAACCAAGACTGGAGGCTCTTGTAGGTATTGTTTGATCTTCTCAAAGGCCTTTTGACAATCTTCATTCCATGTCACAGCTTGATTTTTGCGCAACAGTTTAAAGATTGGTTCGCATGTCGCTGTTAATTGGGAAATGAACCCGGCAATGTAGTTCAATCTTCCTAAAAACCCACGAACTTCTTTCTCTGTTTGAGGTGCTGGCATATCGTTGATTGCTCGAACCTTTTCAGGATCAACTTCTATCCCTCTTTGACTAACAATGAACCCCAGAAGCTTGCCCGATTTCACTCCAAAGGTGCATTTGGCTGGATTTAATCGGAGCTTAAACTTTCTTAACCGCTCAAAAAGTTTTGCGGATCATCAATATGGTCATCTTCGGATCTGGACTTGGCGATCATGTCATCTACATAAACTTCTATCTCCTTATGCATCATGTCATGGAATAAAGCCACCATAGCCCTGATATGTTGCCCCAAAGCATTTTTCAAACCAAAGGGCATAACCTTATAGCAAAAAGTTCCCCACAACGTGACAAATGTAGTCTTCTCCATATCTTCAGTGCCATTTTGATCCGATTATATCCCGAGAAGCCATCCATGAAAGAGAATAATGCATGTTGAGCAGTGTTATCTACAAGAACATCAATGTGAGGCAAAGGAAAGTCATCCTTTGGACTAGCTCGTTCAGATCTCGATAGTCAACACACATTCGAACTTTTCCATCTTTCTTGGGAACAGGAACGATGTTAGCAACCCATTGAGGGTACTTTACAACTTCTAGGAAACCTGCATCCAGTTGTTTCTTGACCTCCTCCTTGATCTTTAAGGACATTTCCGCTTTCATCCTTCGTAGCTTCTGCTTTACTGGAGGACACTCAGGCTTTAATGGCAATTTGTGTTCTGCTACACTAGGGTCTAATCCTGGCATGTCTTGGTAGGACCATGCGAAAACATCTTTATAATCTGTCAACAACCTGATCAACCTGTTTCGCTCCTTTTCTTTCAGGGAAAGGCCAATCTTGACCTCTTTTTTATCATCTCTGGTTCCCAAATTGATTAGCTCACTCGGCTCTTCATGGGGGCGAATTTCCCGGCTTCTTGTTCTACCAATCTCAAAAGTTCGGGGGAACTTCCCCGTCATCATCAACAACCCCTCAAAGATGATCAACGGAATAGTCAAAATTGTATGATGAGTTACTAACACTGTCGTTTTTCAAGAGAGTCACTTTTAGATCTGCATTTTGGTAATTATCGGGGAAAGATGAATGAATAAAGGTTAAAGACGAGAGACTGCATTTATTGGTGAGGGATGGTGAACAAAAATGAAAGTAAAAAGAGATAACAAGACAAAGATACTGAATGCATGCATTTATTGATAAGTCATACTGAAATGTAAACAACTAAGCCCATTACAACAAAACTCCTAAAGCCTTGGGCAGAGCTAAAGGATAAGCATTACAGAATTACTTTGAAAAGGACCCTATGGTCTTGGGGAATTCAATGATCTCCCAATTGTTGAGCTCAGTATCCCGGAGAGCATGGATACACCAAATTGATACCACGATCGGCAGGATAATCATCTTCAATAGCCTTGCTTGGTCCAGAATGCAAACCCTACGCTTCGGAAGCTCTGTCGAATGTCACAGATGGGAACCCTTTCAGCCTCGTATTCACGATTTTCCAGCCGAGCCAACCTCTTTCTTTTCTTCTCTTCTATAACTCTCATCTTGTCGGCCCTGGTGGGTTTGTATCCCAATCCAAACCTATCCTTGTTCTCAGTGAGCATGAGAATGTCAGCAACGCCTTGGTCATTTTTCCCCAAACCGCTTCCAGGTCGGTATCCTCCTTCAAGCATAACCTTGGCCATCATGATGAACGCTTTGGATGACCGAGGTTTCAAGAGTGGAGCTCCCTCCCCAACATAAGTGGCATTGGAAATTTCAAGTGACTGGAAGGCGGTCTCGAGAGCTTCCTCGGCAGCTTCAATATAAGGGGTTGTTGATGGCTTGCTTACTAAAAGATCCTCCTCCCCAGAAACAATTATCAACTTACTATCAACAATGAACTTCACCTTCTGGTGCAATGTGGAAGGTACAGCTCCAGCCGAATGGATCCATGGTCGTCCCAGGAGACAACTGTATGTTGGTGTGATGTCCATTACTTGGAAAAGTACTTCAAAGGTGCAGGGGCCAATCTGAATGGGCAATTCAATTTCTCCCATGACTTCCCTTCGGGTGCCATCGAAAGCTCTTACAATCATTGTGCTTGGTTTCATATGAGTTCCATCGAAAGGCAACTTTGCCAGCGTTGACTTTGGCATTACATTCAAAGAAGAGCCATTATCAATGAGAACCCTGGCCATGACATGGTCTTGGCACTTCACAGAAATGTGCAAGGCCTTGTTGTGCCCCATACCTTCGGCTGGTATTTCATCATCGGTGAAAGTGACATAATTATCAGCAACTATGTTACCTACGATGTTATCGAGCTTATCAACCGTGATGTCATGGGAGACATGCGCTTGATTCAACACCTTCATCAGTACTCTTTCTGTGTGGCTCTGAGTTCATCAATAGAGACAAAAGAGATATCCGAGCCGGAGTCCGATTTAACTGATCCACAACCCTATATTCACTCTGCTTGATGAACTTCAAGAATTCACCTACCTCCTCATCAGATACCCCCTTTTTATTCTCACCCCCGTTTGCTTCCTTGTCATCTAGGATTTCTTCCACCTTCTCTTTCCCTTTGTGATCCTTTCCTTCCTTTTCTATTTCCCCTTTTCGCAATACCGAGGCGTGTAAATGCGACCACTCCTAGTCATTCCGCCAATTCCTGAAATGTTGGTGACCACAGTAGTCCCGTTGGAAGGATTGGGTTGGACCTGCATCTCATACTTCCATGGTACCGCTTTGGTGTCCTTGTAAGGGAAAGGACTTGGAACTCGGATGACGATTGGTGTTGGCCCACTTGGAACCGGAAAAGGTTTCTTCTCGGTATAGTATATCACTACTGGTTTCGGAGTGACTTGCTCAGGAACTGGCTGAGGATTAACCACAACAGTAAAAGGGGTTATCTTAATTGGGGTTGGGGAAGTTGTAGATTCAGCAACCATATTAATGGCACACTCACTTGATCCACAACCAATTAAGATAATCTTCATATCCATTAACTGCTGCACGACTTGCCGAAACTCTGAACATTTTTCAATCGAATGCCCCATGTTTCCATCAAAGTCACACCTTATCTTTCCATCAAGAGCTTTTTCTTCCGTGATCGGGATTTGGATCAATCCATATTTGCACATCTCTCTGAAAACAACTCTCATAGGAGTCTTAACATCAGCCACTTTACTCTTGAGAGTATGTTCCAAGAAACTCTCAATGGCATTGACTCCCGAACCCCCATGATTTGGCATAGGACCATGTGCCACCTTTGGAGCATCCTTCTGAAAACTCAACCATTTGGCATTAATCAGATCTTGCACTTTAAACTTCAAAGCTTTACAACTCTCGGTGGAATGTCCTGTGGCCCCATCATGATATTCACATCGAGCATTTGGGTCATACCACTTTGGATAAGGAGGGTCTAGTGGTCTTGTCGGGATAGGAGTTAGCACGGATTTGCTCACAAGTTGGCGGAATAGTTCGGTGTAGGTCATGGGTATTGGGTCAAAACGCACTGGCTTTCTTTCCGGGTTATATGGTGGTCTTGTTTGGCTGGTGTTTGGGTTTGGATTTAGAGGCTGAATGATTTGAGGTGGCATGGTGGGGTGTGTTTGAGGCTGAGAAGGGTATGATGGTCGGTAGGGAGCCATTTGTTGAGGGTTTGGAAATTGCGAGGTTGCAGCGATGTATGGCTGGTTGGCTTGGTGATATGGAGGTGGTTGGTAATATGGGGCGTATTGGGCATGGAAGGCGGGTGTTTGGTTGGGTCTCCATTGGTTCGGTTTCTTCTGTTCCAAGGTTACAGCATGTGCCTCTCCCTCCTTCTTTTTCACGAATGGGGTTTTCTTTGGGCCGTTCCCTCACCAAGTCTCGACGATCTTGCCATTCCTCATTCCACTTTCAATTCTCTCGCCGATGATGACCATGTCGAGAAAAATTTGATGACACACTCCCAATCATCCTATCATAGAAAGGCGATCGAGTGTATCAATGAACATTGCTACGATTTATTTCTCGGCTAAGGGAGGCTCCACCGAGCGGCCAGTTCCCCTCCATCGTTGCGCGTATTCTTTGAAAGTCTCTACATCCCTTTTTGACATATTTTGGAGTTGCATCCTATCGGGAGCCATGTCAACATTATACTTGTATTGCTTTAGGAATGCATCTGCTAGATCTTTGAAGGATCGGATGTGTGCCCGCCGAGATGCGTATACCAATTTGAAGCTGCCCGGTCAAGTTTGTCTTGGAAGAAGTGAATCAAGAGTTTATCATCTCGGGCATGTGACGCCATCTTCCTAACATACATGGTCAAATGGTTCTTAGGACAAGTGGTTCCCGGTATTTGTCAAAATCAGGCACCTTAAATTTCGGCGGAATGACAACATTTGGCACTAGACAGAGTTCCGAGGCATCCCGAAGACCATAACTATTTACCCCTTCGATGGCCCGCAATCTTTCCTCTAGTACTTCCAGCTTTTCTTTAGAGTGGGAATCACCCACGATCGATTCACGGAGCTTCTCCGTACATATTATGGGGAAATGAATATGGCATGGAGGAGGAACCGAAGTTTGGCATCATTTGAGCCCCTCGGGGTCCATAATGTAGGGTGTATTGTGGGGGCCTTGGATTGACATGTGAGGTGTCACTATCGGGGTGTTACCATCTGTAGAGTTGACATTCTGTGCTTGCGGTATTTCGACAGTATTGGTGGGGATTTGTGTTTGAGTGATGTGTTCGGAGTTCTGAATACCATCTTGTGGACTGGGGGCTGTTGGTGGTACAAACCCACGAGGCAAACCGTATGGGGGATTGTTCGGGTCAAATGAAAAATGAGTTGGGTTGAAAGGCATCATGGCCCCTGGTTGGTTGAAGCCTTGAACAGGAATCTGAGTAAAATCGGGCGGGATGAGAGGCGTGGCTGGCTGTCCCTCGTTCGAGGCTGGAGGGTTCTCCTCTGTGTTCTTCTCCTTCTGCATTTCTTGTAGGATCTCCATCATCTTAGCCATCTGATCCTTGATTTGACTGACTTCATCCTTGATTTCTTGAACTTCTTCTAGTTCATCCGCCATGGCTTTTGCCTGTGATCGAGTGCGATAAGGGTGTCTCGGAGCAATTGTTCAGAAGAGTCACACTGTTTTAATCAGAAAAAGGTAAGAATATTGCAAAAAAGAAAAAGCTTTGGTGAAAATCACCTATGGAGTTTATTATTTATTATTTATTTTGTTTTTCTTTCTTGAGTTAACACCGTGTGATCGACAAGAGATGGTCCCTCCGTCCCACACAGAGAGCATTGTGCTCATAAGATGAAATGGAGTTGACAACAAATCTAGGGGAAGAACGTCTCTCCACAATAGATGTTGTCTTAAACACACTAGCAATGCGAACTTTGAATTGAGGCATCCCGACCTACCCTTTGCACAGAAGGAAGAATCCTATAAGGCAAAGATGTAGTTGACAACATACTAAAGGGAAACCATGCTCCACGATAGGTGTCGTCGCAAGTTAAGTGTAAGAGTTGAATCATAGAGGCAAGAACAGGTTTCATTAAAAGTTCCTCAAAGCAGTACATAGGTTGGGATTACATCATTGTCAAATCATAATTTTCAACATTGTTACAACATTTCATCCTAAAGTCAACAACTTCGGTCTCTTTCTTTTTAGCCCTCGAGCAAACCCTCCACACATTTTCATAAAATCGTTCAGTTCAGACGGGAGACGAAGGGTATGGTCCCCACAGATTTGTTGTTCTGCCTTCTCAAAGTTTCGGACAAAATCCTGAATGCAATGGCTTAGCTCCAAACTCATACTCATATATCTCTTTTTCCATATGTCAATATCTATCCCTCGCTCTCGCACTTCTTCTCTCCACCACTTCACGGCATTCATTGCTTGAACCACGTGATCATGAGAATGTTTTGCCGAGGTCCACCCCAAATCGGACTCCTTCTTGATTTTGACCATTAGGACATTTAGTTCTTTGACCTTTTGTACCAATTCATCAGTCATCCTACTTTGTGCACAAATTCGCCTCTGTAAGTTGTTATTAACTCCCCTTTGTCGGTCAACCTCCGCCTTCAATGACTTTCTCATACCTTCTTGCTGGATGACCTCTTCTTCTAACTGACGCTTTTCTTTTCTTAGCCGATGCCTTTCCATTGTCAAGGACAATACTTTTCTTTCAAGATCCTGGACCTTAGCCATGATGCTTGATGAGACATTGTCTGTACTCATCTGGACTCTTGAGGTTGTGGAGATATCTGCACACAAATCTTTTAAGTGTTCATTTTCCTTGGCTAACTTCTCACAACGTTTCTGTCCAATGGCTATTTTTAACTCGGCATCTTGCTTTTGTTGTTCCATTTCCTTCATTTGGGCTTCTAGAACTTTCAGTTGTTCTGTCATTTGGGTTACCAAATGGGGGTGGTCTTTATCTTTCATGCTTTCTCAGGAAAGTCGACGGGGCCTTTTCTTGATTTTCTCCATGCTTCATATTCCGAGACAATGATTAGGATTGGCCGGCCCAATTGTGCTCTCCCCGCCATCTTCACATCCTTCCATGCATTTTTGACTGATTTTGCCAACAACTTGGAATTCTCTCCATCCTCGTCAGGAAACAAGATCCGCCGAGTTGTTCTTCTCTTGGCACGGTTTGCGTCCAACAAAGCTGTCGTAAGACTATGGCGGGTGTGTAGGATATGCACCTTCTTGGACCCATCAAAGGAACATTGGGATAGTCACCACAACTATAAATGATGTCTTGCCCCTGTTGACCTTCATACCATGGGCATACCCACCTGAAAGAGTCCCTTCCCAGTTTGTCAAACTCGCTCTTCCATTCCTCTTCATTTAGCTGTCTTATTGGGATGTTATGGAAGCCTCTTAGTGGATCTGAATGGTGGGTGATATGACCTTTTGCATACATGTGAGTCATGACCCACACATAGAGCAACGGTGCACAACATCGGAGCTTCCCCTTTGGATTCCGCTGGCAAAATTCTAAAGTCAAGAGCGTTTCAGCTAACACTGCCGGCACGGGGTTTTTCTTTCTTTCTACTGTGAAGAATACATCCATTGCCGCTTGATCTATCATGTCTAGTGCTGATGGAAATAGGACCAACCCGTATATTGTTAGCGCCAATACCCTCTCAAAGGTTTCCCAATCTTGCTGATTCATTAATTTCTTCAAATGATTTTCGAGAAGAGTTCGGGTTAACCCTCGCGAGTTTGAGTGCCCGGTCAACTTCACATCATTTTCAGGAAGCCCTAGTAGCCCTGCTATGCTTGTAGTGGTCAAGTATTGCCCCAAGTGAAAGTACACGATGGGATTTTTCTGCATTGGTAACCTTAACAGCAAGCATATTCTTCGATGGTGGGAGTAATGTCCATATCTGGTAATTCAAAACATCTGAGGTGGGGGTTCCAATACCGACACAAAGCACTCAAAGCAGCAGTCTCAACCGGTATGAAAATTAAGTCCAAGATCCCTCCATACTTCTTGGCGAAGCTTCTTCGACGTTCTTGAGGCAAAGATTGGCTCAACTCTTTCAAATTCTCTAATGGGTTCATTATCACCCTGGAGCTCTTGGTGGTGGGAACATTGCTAGTGTGTCTAACTTTTTCCATCTCTTGTAATCAAAGGTGTTATCTCAAACCAAATTATCTGTAGAGGAAATTTTAATTTGTTAATAACATTTGGAAAGCAAATTACTTATGCATGAGAGCGTACCAAGATGCATGAACGAATGACATATTGATGATGCATGGCCTAAGATACGCATACATGAACAGGTAATATAATAAGAATGAGTATAACAGAATGCCCGAATGAGTAGCATATTAAGGTGCATGTAGAAGATCTTATGATGCATAGGATATAAATGTAATTAGTCATGCTTTGCAGAAAAAGGCGGAATGCGCTCCCTTTTGTCCTACATGGGCCACATCCTAAAGTTGGGACTTCAAGTCGGGACCCTATTTTGGTAGGTCTGCTAATGGCATTTTATGTGCATGACTTTTTGGGACAGATCTAGACCCCTAAACATGGTCCCCGGATTACCCTCACCTAAAAATGAGGACCCGAATCCATGAACCTCGCCACAGGGACCAAAAAAAGTCACAATATGGCAGTCCATGTTCCGGTAGCAATCCGCGCGGGAGAATCAATGTCTGTCAGGGATGCAAAAGCATCACAATAACATCACTGAAACCCCTTCTAGTTCTATGGCATTTCAAGACTTGGGTATAGAGCCCAAAAGTGTGTGAGTATGTGATGGTGATGTGTGTGCTGGGAGCAAGGATACCTGCAGAAAACCAAAAAACTAACCCCAAGCCCTGCAAAAAGAACAGCCAACATTTACAAGAGTTTTCTACCCTAAGGTTGCAAGAATGTACAAAGACATTTATTAAAACATATAATACTATATACAAAACAAATAAAATAAAGAGGGGTAAAACTAATATTTCGAATTTATCAAAAAATGCACAACCAACTATGATAGGCCTGACTCTCAAAAATCCCCAGTGGAGTCGCAATTTGTCAGCGACCAATCCGCCCCGGGAGCCGCGAAAAGAATGGTAAAAACAGAGGAGTCGCCACTAAAATTTTTATTGGGAAAATCTTAGAAAACCCAATTATTTAAAGGTTAACTGGTCTTAAAAAAGGGAAAGAGGGATGAGTCCGGGAGTCGGTTACGAGTAGGGAAGGTGTTAGCACCCCACGTCGCCCGTTTAAAAAACGGTACCTCAAGTTAATTGTGCAAAAACATTTTAATAACCTTTTAAATATTTATTTTACCCCAGAAATTATTTACAAGAGAGAGTTATATTTTTTATTTTTAAATTTTTTTATATATTTTTTATATATTTTTTTAAAAAAATATATAATTTTTATTTTTTTATTGTTAAAAAAAGGAAAAGTTTAATTTTTGATTAATTATTTTAACATAAAAGGAGACACACAAAAAAAGGAAAATTTAGTTTTGGCCCGACAAGATGATTTATCTTGCTCCTACGTATTCCCGGGTGCGATGGGAAACTCAAAGCCACGTAGTTCTCTTTAGAAAAGATTTGATTGGTTGGTTGATTTTAATTTTTGATAAAGATCTTTATTTTTGATTTTTTGGTTTAAAAAGATTTTATTTCAGAATAAATTCACTTTTGCATGGAGTCCAAGATAGCAGTGCTATACGATAAACCCTTACAATTCATACGACACTTGAGGATGAAAAATCATACATCAACATCGTAGATTGTTGCGTGAACCAAAAATATTTTTATAAAAATCAAATTAGGTGCAATTGATTAAAGGATAAATAAGAAAACATTTAATATTTTTTAAAGGGGATTCACTCTTGCACCGGTTTAAAGATAGCAAAGCTATACGATGAACCCTTACAATTCATACAACACTTGAGGATGAAAAAAATCATACATCAACGTTGCAGATTGTTGCGTGAATTCAAAGAAAATTTTAGAAGAAAACTTTTATTTAAAAAATAGGACCGAAAATTTTAAAAAGTACTATTTTTATCTTAGATTCCTTTTTTTGGATTTTTCTTTTATTTGAATTTTTTAGATTAAACATCTTTCTTCTCTAAAAAAGGGCTTGACCCAAATAAAAAGACTAATATGCTAGGCCAAAAGAAGCAAACCACTTTGGGCTTGAGGCTGTCATTGCAAGGCTGATACCATTAGGCCCTAATAATTTCAACAAGACATAAAAGGGGTAAAAAAAAAACTGAAAGGAAACAACAAAGGCAACCCAAATCATAAACCTAGCCTTGTTACCAGAGAGAGATATGCAAGGAGCTAATGGCCACTGGTACTGTTCACGGCGGAGGCGAGCAGCACTGACGCCGGCGAGACAGATGGCGCGAACGGTGCTGGGCGGCGACTCGATCAACTCGCGGCAGGAGGGGATGCTTGGCTGATTCGCGGCGAAACGGATGGAGGAGTGTGGAGAGAGCAGATCCGGCGTGGTGGTTACGGGATAGCAGCGGACGACGAGCTGGAGGTGCGAGTTGTCGTCGATCCAGACCCGCGGCGGAGCGCTGGTGGGAGCAAAGAAGTGGACGACGAGCTGGAGCAGACCCGCGGCGGAGCAACCCTCGTGCTTGGTGAGTAGCGACCGGATCTACTCCTTGAGGTGGTGGTTGCGCAGCCTTGCAGTGTGGCGCGAACCAGTCCGCAAAGAAGAAGGAGGAGCTGAGCTTGGAGGGAGGAAGAAGAAAAGAGAAAGGAGGAGAAAGAAAGAAAAAAGAAAAAGAAAGAAGTGGGTTCTGTTGAAAGAGGAAGGAGATGTTAAGTTAAGAGGAAGAAAGCAGAAATCTTGTTCTGCTGATGAGAGGAAGAAGACGTGAAGGGAAGTGTAGAGAGAAGAAGATGAGTGTCTTCTCCTTTTTTCTCTGTTTTCTTTTCTGTGTGTTTTTTGTTTTTGTGTTTCCTTTCTTTTCCAGGCTGAAATCGAAAATAGAGAGGAAACAGGAATCCGAATTTTTCGTGTATCCCCCCTTTCACTTGTGTTTCTGATTTGGTATTTATAGAGAGGTAGATGAACTCTGCCTCCTCCTTGGGACCAGATTAATGGAGTCCTCCTCCTTGGGACCAGATTGATGGAGTGTTGCAGTGATTCATCTTCCTCTAGTCCCCTTTCAATTTCTTTTTATGTGTCTATTTTTCTGATCTAGGCATAAACCCTTCCCTAAGCTCTGAAAAATTACCCAAAATGGTGTTTACTTGCTTGAGCCTTGTGCTGTGGTGGAGTGAACTAGTGGAGAAGAAAGATTTCAGAAGCAATTTGATTGATTTTTTTGATTTTATTTATTTTATTTATTTATGTATTTATTTATTTTATTATTTTTTTCGAAACTTTAATTAAAAGGCATCCGGACAAAATTAGGTGTTCACACTGCCACTTGTCACACCTACTAAAGATCCCTCTGTCGCTATATTGACGAGAGAGTCATGTTAAAAATATCTTTATAATATTTTTTAAGGAGCTAAGAAAAATAAATTTTTATTGAAAAACTAATTATTTTATTTTTTCAAATAATAAATATATCAATTTTTTATAAAAAATTTATTTTCTTGATTGTTTAACAAGTACCCCAAAAACACTCGTCAGTATTGTCCTTGATTAGAAATTGATAAATGCCACACTTTGACAAAATGGTTACGTATACTATTTAGAAAATGGTTCTTGCTAGCGAGTGTTATAAGTATATTGATTATGAAACCCATAAAAAAAATTATATTAAAAATTAAATAATATTAAATACATTATTTCAGATATAGATTTTCCTTTCTTGTTTCCTTAAAGAATATTCTAAAAATACGTATTAACATTCTCCCATAAAAAAAAGATACGTGAGAGGGAAATTAAAGAATGATCTAGCTGAAAATAAAGACAGGCAATAACATGACACTGGCACACAATTCACAAAACACACTTCTCTCTTCGTCCACACCCAACACGAGCACCGTTGTGAGCTATTGATTGAGTCCAAACTCATCCCTAAACCTAATCCTATCCCTGCGAACAGGAGAGGTCACGTGTGACACGTACCCGTCACGTGTCGACAGGGAGCAGGACGACGACATATACGTGTCACATGAGCGCAGCAACCTCGTATTGATATGTATAAGTAGGACATGACGGTTCCGTTTGCAGCTTGCTATAAATGTCTGTGTTTGAAGGTGTTGTTGGCAGTTGCAGTGTGATTAATTAGGGTGGCTTTAATTAAAATGTCGCAGTTGTTGGATAAAGCCAAGAACTATGTGTCGGAGAAGATCGGTGACATGGCCAAGCCTGAGGCCAGTGTCACCGACGTGGATTTTAAACGCGTGACTGGGAATAACGTTGAGTTCTTAGCCAAAGTCTCCGTCAATAATCCTTATTCAACTCCAATCCCCATCTGTGAGATCAAGTACTCTTTCAAAAGTGCAGCTAGGTACACCTTCCTTCTTAATTTCTTCACTTCCTTTTATTGGTTTCGTTTCATATTTGGTTTACACTTATTTTATTTGACAAGATTTAGGTATAATTTTGTAGGTATATTAGGTATTATTTTTTAATGGTAATGTTACAATTTTATTATAAAAATAATAATGAATAATTAATTTTTGAGTTTAATTTATATGTATTGTCAGTATAAAGATCATGAAATTAATAACTTTTAAGGTATATAGGATAAAAATCAAACATCCTTAATTTATTATACTAAAGTAGCTGCGAAAATAACTAAAAGGATATGAGTTTTGTGCATTTGTGATTCTAATTGATTTAAGGAATTAGTTTTTTTTACAGTTGCACGCGTTAAAAGTCAAATAGTGTTTTATAACGTAAAATACAATAAACACAAAGTCCTTTACATTTTTAGTCTTGTAGTTTTAAATAATGCATGTATAGAAAATGCAACTTTAAATTAGCTATTTTTTCCATAATTCATTCTTGGTAAGTTTTGTTGTTTTTTCATGTTGGGTGGTGAAAGGGAGATAGCATCAGGAACAATCCCAGACCCAGGATCACTGAAGGCAAAGGACACGACAATGGTTGATGTGCCGGTGAAGGTGCCGTACAGCATATTGGTGAGCTTGGCAAGGGACATTGGAGCCGATTGGGACATAGACTACCATTTGGATCTGGGCCTCATTGTTGATATTCCAACCATGGGCAACTTCACCATTCCTCTCTCTCAAAAGGGAGAGGTCAAGCTACCAACCCTCTCTAACATGTTCGCCTAGTCTCACGAATTAAGGCTTGGAAGAAATAAATATAAACACCTATAGGGATGACAATTTTATCCGTACCCGCGGATACCCGCGGATAAAATCCGCAACGGAGTGCAGGCGGGTAGTTAAGCAGACCGCGGGTAAAATAAACGGGTAATTCCAATACCCGTTTATAAACGGGCGGCGGGGTATCATACTATCCGCGCCGCGGATACCCGTCACTGCGTTCTTAATTACAATAATACCCTTTATTATATATATCTACTCTCAAAGTCCTTATATCATTTTCTAGATAATTTTCATCTATTGTGTTGTTTCATGGATATTTTAAGTGTGATGTATTAATTTGTAGGTCTTTATTTTGTTCAAATATCGGAAGATATTAATGTGGTGGTTTGTTTAAGTTTTATGTATTTTTTTAAATTAAAAAAAGATTTCTTTTTTTATAACTACCCACGGATATCCGCGGATACCCGCGAATCCAGTTAAGAACCCGTTAACGGATATCCGTGCGATGCAGGCGGGAAGTGCAGGTAGTTTTATTATCCAACGGGGCGGGTAGCGGGTATCCGAGATCCGTGCCGCCCCGCCTGTTGACATCCCTAAACACCATATATATATATATATATATATATATATATATATATATATATATATATATATATATATATATATATATATATGATGTTTTGACCTAGCAGTTGTTTCTCACTTTGGTTCTACATTTTAAGTAAAATGTTTGGAAGATCTGTGTTAATTTCTTTCTTCAGTCCGACTTACAATGTATTGATTACTTACTATACAAGTTTTTCTTAAAGAAAAGTGACTAGGAAGGAGAACTAATTTTAAATGTTCAAAGACCCGTTCTGATTAATTTTAAATGAATTTTAGTTTTAAAAATTTGATTCAAGTTCAACTTAATTAATCCGGTGTTTCATATTTACTTAAAAATTATAATTTTTTTTACAATCAAATATCAAAGAAACAATGAAAAATCGTCCCACCGTTGGTATCAATATAATGTAAACACGTCCCAACCCATTGTAAACAAGGTGTCTCATAATTTATGAATTAAGATTGGCTATTTCTTCACCTAAGAAATCTTACAATAAATATTTAACAACATTTCAAATAATCAAAAATTAAAATAAGTAGTCTGGAAATCGACTATATATCTTATGTATAAATCTATTAAATCCAGACATTTAGAGTTGTGAATTGTAATGTTTCTATAAGTTTAGACTAAGCTAGCACATAACAAGGGGATGTAGCTCAGATGGTAGAGCGCTCGCTTAGCATGCGAGAGGTACGGGGATCGATACCCCGCATCTCCATTTTGCACCTTTTAAATTGTTATATGCTCACTCCCATGGCCTCGTACGCACCATTCGGCCAATTAAACACCTGCCAAGATCTTTAAACCTTCAAATAAATGGGTTTCTCGTCCCTTGTTTGAGCCCAAAAAATTCGATTAGAATTTAGAACTTTATAATTCTTTTGATTTATTTTTAACATAATATCAGTTTAACTTTTAAGTTTTTACTCAATCAGACTCAATTTGTTGGAAAGTTTGTTTTAAAAAAATTAAAATTCATTATTTATTACAATTAATATTCGTTAATACCTTGATTCCTTTTCTTATTAACTTTAAACTAAAGGCCTAAATTAATTCCTGGAAAATTTTAGTGAACCAACTTTGGTCCCCGAAAAAATAAATTAATCACTTAATCCATCAAATTTATAAACGAGAGTTACATTAGTTTTTCATTCTACTTTCAACATCTGTTTATTTGCCTATGTGTTATATGTCTCGTTAATGATCCCTTTTGACTCGTTAGTTGTCCTGCGTGTTTTATCCACTTTCAACATCTGTTTATTTGCCTATGTGTTATGTGTCTCATTAATGATCCCTTTTGACTCGTTAGTTGTCCTGTGTGTTTTATGTTAAATTTTCACCGTGAAAAATGAACGAAAATAGAAAGACGTGCAAAATTTTAAAATCTAGATACCTAAAAATTCTGCATGTTTTTCCACTATTTATTTTTCACATTAAAAATTTGTGATAGGCTACGTGGGACCATGACAAGTCAGACATGATGGTTAATGTGACACATAGTAAGTAAACAGATATTGAAAGTGAAATAAAAGACTAATGTATCCCACGTTTATAAATTCGAGGGAATAAGTAATTAGTTTGTTTTTTCAGAGACCAAAAATGGCCCCCCTAAAATTTTCTTGGACAAATTTGTGCCTTTTTTCTTATCTTTATTTGCTTTTTAAATATTTTAATTTAGGTTAAAGTAATATTTTTGTCCTTATACATGACACGAATTCTCGATTTGATCTCTATACATAAAAAATTATTAAAATGGTCCCTATACATACAGAAAGTCTTCATTTGGTCCCTATACGTTACCCGTTTGGTCCTTATACTAGCAAAAAATTATCAAATCAGTTCCTAAAATTTTGTACGGCATGGACCAAATGGAGACTTTTTGTACGTATAGAGACCATTTTAATAATTTTTTATGTATAGGGTCCAAATCGAGAATTCGTATCACGTATAGGGACCAAAATATTACTTTAACCTTTAATTTAATTACATTGTTTACTTGCATTCAAAATATTAATGTCCATTTAATTAGAATTTGGAAACTGTATTTTGATTCATTGTGAAGAACGTTTTTCGAAAATTGAAGACATACGTACTCTTATCTTCTGTTGTTCTTTTGGTTTTTGATGATATTAATTAATGATTAAAAGAGCTTTTAATGTGTCTGTTTCTTTTTAAAAAGATGCGACCATCCGTGGCTTTGGTTTTAAATTGGAGTTAATTTTGGAGAGGAAAAATGATAGTACTCCATATTGACTCTATTAGTATAAGTAAGAAAACATTTATATTTTTTAATTCAGATATAAACAAAATCTAATTAACTTAATTCTATTTAATTTAAGTATTTTAAAATTAAGAAAATTAATTGATCAAACTAATCCTTTTTTATTTTTTCAAGTGCATTGTATATTTTTGAGATAATTAAAGAGTAGTTTAGTAATTATAACTCTTTTTTTTTTACATAAATCAAGATAATTAAACTAAATTAGCTAACTTCCTTAATAAATGTGAAATTACTTATTTTTGTTTATAATTGAGTCTGGAGGTAGTATAAGAAAGCCATTCTAAATGGACTGTGGTATATGATGTAAGGGTCTTGTTAACGAGTGTCCTGAGAGCATTGGTTAAGAAATCCACAAAAGGAAAAATCGTATTGAAAACTAACTTTTCGAAATGCTAAATACACAATTTCCCATACAAATCTTCTTTTTTATTTTTTAAATAATGACCTAAAGGTACTTGTAAGTATTCTCCATGATATAATGGCTTTTCGTAAAAACAAAAAAAAAAAGGGCACCTTTCTTCCTTTGGATTATTTTGGTGAGAGAAAAAAGATTAAAACCAATCAAACAAAAAATTGTGTTAGAAAAATGATATCTAAAATAAATAAATAAAAATAAATAGAAAAAATAGAAGAATACAAATAAATTATTTATAATTTGATAGGTGTGAAATCACATCGTTTTGAAGGATTATTTAATAATAGTAATAATAATAATAATAATATTTGTCAAAGATTTATAGTATATTATTTCAGATAACAATATTATTGTGGTGATTAGAATAACAAGATATATAAACTCATACATTACAACAAAATGACAAGATGAAGAAGAAAGCGTTCATCAAAAAAAAAAAAAAAAAAACAAGAAGAAGATGAAGAAGAAAGAGACAAGTTAACCCTAGATTTAGGGGTTACGCTACTTGACAAGTTCAAGTTTTGTGAATTGGATACCATTCATTCTAACAAAGGTGTCCTTAACATGAATTGTAGTAAATACCAAGATTATGATTATTATTTCTTGAAATGGTAGAAAAGCTATTTATAAACTCTTTCAAATGTACCTAATTAAATAACTCCATGATGAAAATGAAATTTGTTGGTATACTTCCCATATGTTCAATTTTTTTAGTGGTTTCCCCACGAGATATTTTTTCATTAATTAATACAATATTCATTTCGTTCATCCGGAGAGATGTATTTAGTTCCTACAAGAAAGAAGATTATCCAAGTTAGTCAGCAATATGAGCTGACTTAGATTACCTAGTGTTGCGCACTTAGGAGGGCAGTGCACTTTGGGATGCGGATGTGGGAAATAACTCGAAGCATCCACACATGAGCAAGAAAAGACATCCATATCCATACATAATAAATTTCAAGACAGCTTCCGAGAACAGTTTTAATGGTGGCATCATCACATGAATTTGGATATTATAGGAATCTTTCTATTAATAAAAAAATCTCGTCAAATTGTGCTGACCAGCTATTTATCACAATTTTACTTTAAATTTGTTATTGGATTCAAATTTCAAAATTTACATTTATGATTGCATTATTACAATATCGTAAGAAACGGTAACTAATTACCATTTCACTGTCTTTTCAAGCAATGGGACCAGCAATTCTCCTTTTGTAGTGCAGCTAGATCCTTGAGCAAATGTCTGCACCGTCTCCCACTACTTGTTCACCTCTTGATGCCTCGATTCGTGGTTGAAACTCAATGGGTCTTGCCCTATTTGCCGGAGCTACTATCTTTCCACGCTGATGCAAGAAATGGTGTCATCATTATTTTAAAAAAATATTGTAACCTACAAAAAAAGAAAAAGTCCCCCCCACCCCACCCCACCCACATTTCTTCAAGTGATTTACGATTATATTAAGGCAAACTAATGACACAAAATTCATATCATCTAATCTCATATAAATCAAAATTTTAGTTTTTAAAAAATTGACAATCCATTTTTAAGGTGCAAGTATGATGTTCAGGACCGATTAGTGTAGCAATTAATGAGCCTTACGTTTTTGCATATCTCAATTTGTAGCAAAATTCAAATTGAACTCTCCCTTGCAATTACTAATTTAATTTGAATTTATCTATAACTTTATACGTGTTAAGAAATTATAAAATAAAAATATTGTGTTGAAAAAAATAGTTTTTAATTTTTAAAGAATTAAATATACAACTTTCAACACAATATTTTTATTTTTTATTTTTTGACCTAAGTAAAGTTGTACATATTAAAAAAAATCGATTTAATTTATGCATACCCATAACTTCATTTGTTCGTGAATTTGAATAGGCTAGTTGCTTTAAACTAATGATGCCTACTTATGCCTACATATATGTTTTTTGTTTAGCTAAGCCATCTGATCCCTTGTCTCAAATTTAACGAAGGGAATAAAATAGATTGAGAGCTGAGAGGATACACACATCAGAGTAGAACAAAATGGTGGGGTGGGGGAAGAGAAATGACCTTGGCCTGGGGGGCAAGTCTTTAATCCTCACTGATGTGAGTTGTGTTTGCATACTCCCAAGGGTAGAATAGGTTTTTCCTCTAAAACAATTTTTTTAAAAAAAGTCATCTCTGCCTTCTTTCTCGGTTTCTCCTGTTCGCCACTTGAATCCGCCGTCGACCTCCATTCCGACGAGCAGCTGCATCCACCACGCCGGCGGCTGAACCGACAGCGCCAGCCATAGAGCCTCCAGTGAACGATTCTGGTGGTCGGGCTCGCAGATCCGGGGTGGTGTGAGAGGGTGGTCAGGCTCCCTGACCTTTCTTTTCTGATCTGCACGTTTTTATCATGGTAGTCACCATTGAAACACCACCACTTGCAGTGGTTATCGCCACCCATTTGTGCCACAGCCGCCACTCAGCAATCGTTGTCTTCGCACCATCAATGATCACTAGGACCACTGTCGCCTGCACACAATTACTCTGGTTTTTGTCTGATTTTTTTTTTCAAAAAAAAAAAAATTTTAAAAACCAAAACTTGTTAAGTAAGTGGTATTTCTCAAAGGTTGAAGTTTTCTTTTTCTAATTGTTGTTGGAGACAAGTGGGTAATCGTTAGATCTTTGGATTGACAATGGTGTTTGTTTCACTTCTCCACTTTCATGCCATTTGTTTTCATCATCAATCTTCATCTATTTTTTGTGGGTTTGCATGTAAAAATCTGTTCTTTGCCTTTAGCATCCCATTTTCATATTTTCCTTCCCTTTCATTCTGTACCATTTTGGGTGCTACCCAAATGAAAATCGTGGAAATAGCGAAAGAAAAAGTGGAGTGCAGCAAAGTAAGCAAAGCCATTTATGTTAAAGCTTTGAGCTTTTGCAAGTTTTTTGAACCAAAACAAATTGGTGGGTGACAACTCGTTCATCTCATTGTGGGTGGATCTTCGTTTTCATGCGTTTGTCTACAATCCATTTTTGGTTTTGCTGTTGATGAGTTTCTTTTGGTGTAATGTTTTTTAGTATTTGAAAAATGACTCTTGATAAATAAAAATCTCCAGGTGTTTCTAGAAAATGAAACTGGTATGATGATTATGATGATCGCATTTTAATCTCATGAACTGGTGGTGTCCTTCCCAACCCTCCTCCCCCGTTTCATTTTTCACAGAGAAGTTTTGACAATTTTATCCTTTTTAATCTTGACCATTGAAATTTTATAATATTAAATCTATGGTATAAAATGGTGGAGGATGCAAACTCCAAATTGGCAATGGAGTATTGAAGACAGTCCCTGGCCCCTGGGCCTGCGCAGCTAATACCCATGCATCTTATAGCCTTGTGGGAGCCCCATTTTACTTAAAGGGAGGTAAATGGATGGATATGATAAATTTTTATTCGGATCTTAACGGATGGATTAAAAACAATTCATTAATCCATTAAAAATTCATTAAAAAAATTCCAATCCATCCATGATCCATTAAATAAAATTCATCTGATCCATCCATTAACAACTTTTCATGGATGAATATCCAATCCATCCACTAAAATTTATTTTAAGAAATTAAATAATTTTGTATCTCTTTTATCCATCCATAAAATATTTTTTTAAAAAAATAATTTGTAAAAAAATTTAAAGTATTATCTCTATCTCATCATCTCTCGTATCTTTCTTCATCTCTCTACCCTTTCTCTCTCTCCTTTTTTTCCCACTCTCTTTCTATCTTTACTCTCTCTCCACTCTATCGCACAATCATTTTGTATCACGACCATTTTTCTATTATTATATGGGAGTTATTGATTATGTGTATCTACAGAGGTTGTTTTGCCACAATGTTTCATGACATTGTTTTACGAAACTTGTTACGACATTCTGTGCTTTCAATTAGTTAATACTTTTTTTTTTAAGTTTCTCAGCAAAAAAAAGGCAACGAAAAATGAAAATGTACGTGATAACGTGGACTACTACCGGTGAATGAGAACAATTAATTAGTTAATACTTAATATAACAAAAAAAAGAAAAAAAAAAGCAGATAAATAAAATAAAAAATAGTGAAGAAAAAATAATAGGGAACAAAAGAGAAAATTAGATGGGGTGTTTTTTTTGTTACAAATGGAGGTTTTTTTTATTTGGTGAAAAATAATATGAAAAAAATAAATTGGTTTTGGAATGGATAAAAGTTGATCCATTACATTTTTTATTTTTGGTCCAATGGATTTTAAAAAATATTGAATGGACCATAAACCATCCACTAAAAAATAATCCAATTCATCCAATCCATTTATATTATCTTTTTATAAATGGATAGATTGGATGGATTTTCTCATGGATGGACTGGATGGATGGTGGACAAATGGATCATTTTGCCACCCCTAATTTTACTACATATTTAAGCCATGATCCTATGGTGGTTATGCAAATGATGATTAGTTGATTAGGTTTTATAAGAACACAAATAAACTTTTTTTTTAAACGAGTCCTCTTAATTATAAATGTTATCAATTGTTTTATGATATTATTATTAGATGAAAGTTATCACATGGTTAATGTTTATCCTATCTACTATACAACTGTTATATGATGCCCTAAAAAAAACTGGTATATGATATATGGTTTTAATTGGGTGTAGTTTGAGATTACAATTCCAATGAATATACAACAGGAAGTCATTAGTTTGATTAGGTTTCCTGATGGTATGTTTAGATAAAAAATTTAATTAAATATTTATCTAATTTTTTTTCTTCAAATAAGCTTTAAAAGAAGTTATTTTTGTAAGTTTCTCTTACAAACTTATTTGAAATAAGTTAAAAAGAACTAAAATTATAAATTATTTTTATTAATTATTTACTGAAAATTTATTTTCTTAAGTTATTTTTACAAGTCCAATTAAGTTATTTATGAACTCTTTCAAATGCACTTTATATAACTCGACGCTTCATGAGGGGAAGATGAAAATGGAATTTGTTCGTATAGCTCCCACATGTTTAATTTTTTTAGTGGTTCCCTCACGAGATATTTTTATCATTAATTAATAGAACATTTATTTCGCTCATTCAGGGAGATGTATTTAGTTTCTTCAGGACAATGCACTCTGGGATGCGGAGGAACAAAATAAGTCGAAGCATCATCGCATGAGCGAGACAAGACATCCACATCCATACATAGTAAATTTCAAAGCAACTCCTAGAGAAAGTTTTTTCAGTGGCATCATCACACGAATTTAGATATTGGGCCTCTTATAAGAATCTTTCTATTAATAGAAATATCTATCGAATTGTGGTGACCATCCATTTATCCCAATTTTACTTTAAATTTGTTATTGTCTTCAAATTTCAAACTTTACATCTATGATTGCGTTATTCTAATATCTTAAAAAATGGCAACTAATTATTTCGCTATCTTTTCAATGGTTTTTTTTTCTTTTTCTTTCTATATCTCCATTAAATTTAAAATTTTACTATTATGTTCACATTATTCCATTACCTTAAAAATGATAATTAATTATTCCACATTATTTTTATGGTCATTTCCTCTCTTTCTTTCTCTAGCTATCTCTATTCTCAAACCATTTCATTTATATGTGCAGATAAAAAGAAACATTTCATCCACACTCTCTCTCTCTATCTCACTTATGTTTTCATGTTTCCCTCTCAATCCAGATCACCACCATTGTCAGGAGACCACCGTCGACCGCCCGCTCAGCCACCGCCTTTATGCCATCAACATCAAGAACGTCTTCCCAAACCTCTCTCTCCCTTTGTCCTCCTCTGTCGTCGAGTCGTCTCTCTCCCACCTCCCTAAAGGAACCCCCAACCCACACCGATGTTGAGACACCGCCACTATCAACTGCAACGACCCTAACCCTACCATGATAGAGATCACCTCTTCTCTTCATGCCTCTTCTATAACCTTCACTAGAGGAGCCGCCGTTGTTGGTGACACACTGGAGCTCCTTTTCCATTTATGCTGGAGCCTAACCCACCTTACTATTCATTAACTGTCACACTGTCTTGTCATACTATGTCATTCAATAGTATACCACTATGTCAGAGCATTGCCGCCGCCGCCGTGCCTTTCTTTTTCCTTTGTGAGTGCTCTCACTCCTTTTTACCATTCCTTTAACTTCCCCCGAATGAAATTGAAACCCTGAAATCCTAATTTTCTTTCCTTTGAAATCCTAATTTTCATTTTCCTATTTATTGTTCTAAAGTGATTTGTATGTGCAAATGCTGCAGATTAAAAAGCAACAATGAGAAAGGTACGAATTAATTATATTCATCAGCGAGAACTTTCCCATTTAATTTTTTTTCGTTTGGATTAAAAGAACTGTTTTTATTATAGGTAAAAGCCATTTTTGTTCATCTTATTTGAACGCCAAACATGTGAATATCATCATATGAATATCATCTAATATATATATATATATATATATATATATATATATATATATAATTACTTAACGGAATGGACTAACTATTGATTTTATGGATGGACAAACTAAAAATTAATTACAACATTAAAAATGTTTTTGTCAAAAAAAAAAAGAAAGCGAGTTGGCGGGCTAACCCGTCTCGCCCTGTCATCGATCCATTTCTTTGATGGGCTAGGTGGGACGGGTCAAAAGGATTGGTGGGTTAGGAATCTTAACTCATCCAACCCGTAAAAAATGACGTGTTAAACATGTTGGTCCAGGTTGTTGATGCTGGATATTCCTTTAAGGGTTCATGATTCTGGTGTAGTACAACCACAATTTTGATGACATTTGCAATATTTTTGAGAAAACATTTGCAATATTTAGGAAATAGAATTATAGAATATAATTCTTTCTGAATAATAAACATGGATTGAATTCCCCTCGGGTGAATCTAGCTGAAGCATAAGCCAGATTATATGTTGTTGAATTGTATTAAATTAGTCTCCGATCCTTTTAGGATTTTAAATATTAAATAGTAAATATTCCTTAATCAAGTTTAAGATCTGAAAGATCCAACATTTATTTAATCCAAACTTTTTGGTTTTAATCTAATGATGTTGTGTGCAGGAAAGAAGTGAGAAGCCCATGTTGCAAAAGGGAGTTGGACTCTTGTTGTATGATCCTATGGGTCCGTTTGATTCGCGTGACAATGAAGGACATGATAGAACAAAAAGAACAGTACAAAACAAGTGGATGAGTTACAGTACAATGTTTTGTCCTGTATGATGTTTGTTGATATACTAATGTAATGGACAGTTCAACATTAAATTTACTAAAATACCCTTTGTATTATATAATGTTTAATTTGTATTATGAAAAAGACCCAGGAAAAAATAATTTATTAATTTGTAATTTATTTATAATTTATTGATTTTATTAATTTAATTTGTGTTACCAATTTTTTTTATTAATTTATAAGTTATTGGTAATTTATAATTTAAAATTTATTAAAAATTTATAATGTGAAAATTGTGTTAGACATTTCCTGAGTCGATGAGGAATATAGTAGTGTAGCTAATAAAAAATCCATAAATATACCTTGAACTTAATGCACCGAGGAACCATGAGTATAATGAGTCAATGAGGAACTACGGTGAAATTGGAATAGTGGAGATAGTTAGTGGAAGACGTGCGTGGCAAAGTGGGGGAAAAGATGGATACTTTTGTCATTTCATTTTTTTGTACCATGCACAATTTTTTGTTACTCGGTAGAGTGAGGGACAAATTTTCTCCTACTTGTTCTGTCCTTTGTTTATATTTTGTGCTGTACCACAAACAATTTTATAACCAAACAGAGAATAAGTTGTGTTATCCTGTGCAGTCCCTTGTTTTATGACAAATCAAACAGACCCTATTATTTTCTTACCCTATTATTTTCGTGACTCTATTATTTTTTACCTCAGTAGCCATTCGATCCCCGAGTCTCCGTCACTTTGTATTTGCTTCTGGACTTCTGGTGAGTTTTCGATCTCCTCTTCATCTCATTATTTTTTGATGAACTTTCATAAATATTTTTATTTGGGTTTCATTTTTTTATGACACAGTATTTAAATTTCACAAAATGAAGATATTTTTATGACACAGTTTTCGATCTCCTCTTCTTCTTCGTTTAATTCGTGGCCTTAGCGATAGATATTTTCTCCTTCAAATCAATTTTGAATATGTTTGGTCTATACTTCTGGACTGGGTTACAACTCAATAAGATATGATAATTTAAAGTATAATAAAATATAAAAATATTATATATATATATATATAATAATAATAATAATAATAATAATAATAATAATAATTATTAAAGTATAATAAAATATAATATGGTTATCAAAATAGAATAAAAAATATTTTAAATAATAAAAATATTAATAATTAATTTTAAAAATTAATTTTATTTTGTCATAAGGATAATTATGTTATTTTTATTATTTTTAAAAACTAAAAAGTATAAAAAACTATCCTAATAATTTAACTATATTTAAAGTAAAACTAAAAATGAATATTTAAAATTATAAAAAATTAATTTAAGTTAAAAAATATTTGGAAATTTAAAATATTATATGTAATTTTATCATAAGGATAATTTTTTCTTTTTATATAATTTAAAAAAATGGAAATTATAAAAAAAACTAAAATCTAATAAAATATCAAAACATTTAGAATAAAACCGAAAAATTTTAAAATTTACACTAAAATTATAATACTATCTGGTCTGGTGGACATTAAATGTTGGATATGATAACATTTTCTCCTAGGATATCATATCATACTCCTGTCATGTTCTCTTATTTTATCTACCCCTTTCCTATTATAATCACCAAACGAGCCCTTAACTTCTAGGACTTTAAACACAACGTGTGGAAATGTCTCATGGTTGTAAATTTAAAGTACTAACTGATTAATTTATTTTTATTTTTTATTTTCGGTTACGTAAAAGTTTAGGTGAGCTGGGTCCCATGGGCTCAGCAGGGTTAGGGCGGGGCTCAAGACTTAGAGAACGTTTAAAGAGGTACTTACAGATTACCCTCCAACGAGATCCTCGTATCGGTCGTGGGATTCGAACTCGCGACCTTGTGGGTTATGAGCCGTATCCTTACCAACTGGACCAACCTTCGTTGGCAATTTATTTGATTTTTATAATATAGTTTTGGGAAATGCTAACAAGTGTCCTAAGGGCACTCGTTAAAAAAGTAGGAAAAAAGCTTTGTATTTAGGAATTAGTATATTTAATGTTTAAAGAAGCTAAATACTTAGTTTTCTCATGAAAACTTACTTCTTATGATTTCTTAAAAAGCGTCTTCCGATACTCGTTAGCGTGACCCTATAGTTTTTACTTGATTTTTATTAAGTTGTCTGTTTTTGTTTTCATTAATTTTTATTTAATTTGTTTTCATATCCTATAATGTCAAAATAGGAAGGAGGAGGGGGGAGGTGATTACATAAGGAGGGGACGCGTGGGAGAGGGAAAGGGGTAACGTGGGTGAAGGGGGAGAGTCTGGGTAATAAAAAGATTTTTTATTAATATAAATATAATTATTTTAATAATATATTTATAAAAACTATATGTTTAATAATTAAATATAAAAAGTATAAAATATATAAAATAAAATAATACATGATTTTTTTACAAGATATTTGACTTTTTTAATAAGGGGGTATTTATGTTATTTTATATATTTTTCTTCATCTTTTTTAATTTCTTTCGATTTTTTTTCCTTACATTTTATTTCATATTTTCTCTCATTTTCTCCTTCAAGCCAAACAAAGCATTAATAATGAGCCACATGATATGGTTAACATGTTAGGTAGATACAACTGTTAACTCTCACTTATCAATATACATCTGTTCTAATCTTATATTTTTAAGAGATTAAATGATTTTTTTTTAGAGATCAAAATTGTCTCCATATATATATATATATATATATATATATATATATATATATATATATATTAAGAATAAAAAATAGACTTTACTAAAAATATAATAAAATTAACGGTCCCCTTCAATGAAGGCAAAATTATGATATTCGGTCATTTTCAGTGGTGAGGGAAAATTAGTCAACATGTCGTAATTTTTGCACTAAAATACACAAAGTCTTGTACTTAAAGTCCACAACGTGTTTTCCATCTCCATATTCACACACCTAAGTTCAGTTTCCAAAACGTGTCTAAAATCTAGTTTTCTAGCTAGCCATGGCAGGAAAGGAGCAAGTTAGGGCCTTAGCCCCAATCAGAAGCAGAGATGAGGATGATACTACTGTGCACTCCTACCAAAGACTGCATCGTAGAAAGTTCATCAAGTGGTGTGCTTGTGTTTTAGCTTTCTTATTGTTTATAGCAGCAGTAATCATAATCTTGATGTTTACTATATTCCGCGTTAAGGAGCCCATTATTACACTGAATGGTGTGGATGTCCCAAAGCTTGAAATTTTCAATAACATAACTAAACCCGGGGCTAACGTGTCTTTAATTGTAGATATATCAGTAAAAATCCTAATGTTGCATCCTTTAGGTATAGTAACACCACCACAGCTTTATACTACCATGACATCATGGTGGGGGAGGCTAGAGGGCCACCGGGGCATGCTAAAGCGCGGCGCACAATGAGGATGAATGTCACGGTGGAGGTGATTATAGACCGCATCATGTCTAGTCCCAATTTTGTTGCTGACTTGGGTTCAGGCCTTATGACTATGAAAGGCTTCTCAAGAATTCCAGGACAGGTCAAGATTTTCAACTTTAAGAAACATGTTATTGTGAAAATCAGTTGCACCACCACTGTCAATATTTCTACACAGGGAATTCAAGAGCAAGTTTGTAGGAGGAAAGTTAAACTTTTTTAGTGGTCGTTAATTAATACTTTCCTGTACCAAAAATAATGTCATTTTACTTTATTTGGCTGTTTGTCCATTTTGTAGTCATGGGTATTTTGCTTATCTTTCTTTCCCGATAATAAACCGTGCTTCCGTCTTTGAAACTTTTGGTTGGGGACTCAGTTAGTATAACAATAATGAGCCCTTGAGGACTCGGTGCCCATTTACATTTAGAGACCCAAAATTCCGTTTGCATCCTTGAAAATCAAGTTTCATTATTATTCATATGTTTGGTTATAAAATTTCGTTGAAAATAATTGATTTTTGGATGGATAGAATTGATTCTGGTGGAAGCAATAATTCATAGTTTTTTCGTTGGGTGTGAGACCCACAAAATTCTTTATATTTACACGTCAAAAATGATTTTACTTTTATCATCCAAACCTAAATCATTCTTTTAAACTCACTTTTGAAACATCATTACCAAAAACAAATCAATTTTTTCAAAATCAATTCTATCAAAATTAATTCATTCAAAATCAATTCTATCAACAATGTTTTTCCTACTTTCACTACATATATGGTTTTAGTAAAGTGGATTTTCACATATAATGGGTCAACAATTTTAATGGATATATGCAAGAAGATAATAGTTTGATTGGGTTCAGTAATTAACAGTGCTCCATGCGGCGAAAATGAAAACGGAATCGTTCAGATCATCCCACACGTTCAATCTTTTTTAGCGGTTTGCCCACAGATTTTCATCATTAATTGCAACCATCGTTTGCCCATTCATAGAGTTGCATTTAGTATCTCTAACAAAGATGAAAACGTGGGTTTTCTTGGATTACCATTACCTAGTGTTGCGCGCTTAGGAGGGCAGTGTGCTCTGGGAAGTTGAGGAGCGAAACAGCTCGAATGAATGTAAGAGGAGCAACAAAAGAAATTTGAAGGAAAAAAAAGTCATGCTAACAAGGATTGCAAAATAAGAAAGTTATCATTAAAAATATAAGTATATCATTCTTTAAAAAATCTTAGAGAACAATTCTCGATATTTTTTTTTTATTCTTAATTTCTTAACCGTTAGCATTCTAAAAAAAAAAAAAAACTCACAATCTTAAACATATAAATTCTGATAGGTCAATTAAACATAAAGTACTCCTATTGATAACTAGTATTTTAATGATATTGGTTAAGTAATTAATAAAGGATAAAACTTATGTATAATTTTATAGATAAATTAAGTGTTGTTTTTTAATAAGATTATAATATGTGTAACAACTCATCAATGAAAACATAACATGTATAAGAATTGTTATACATATCAATCTTATTGAAAAACAACACGTAATGTATATATAGAATTGTACTTAAGTGTTCTCCATTAATAAAAGAAAAGTATATTTTTTTGAACCAATAAAAGGAAAGTATATCGAAAACTAAATTTAACACTTTTGAATATATTAAATATACCACTTTTTATATTATTTTTTTTGTTCCTTTACAAATGTCCAAAAAAAAGCACTCTTTAAATTAAACATTCTGCTAAAATATAAACTATCAACCTTAAACATTATAAATGTACGGCACTAAGAATGGATTAATAGCAATTAAATAATTTAAAAAATTTAGATAAGGTTATAAACACTTCTTTTTTCAGAATACCCTTATTCAATAAGTAAAATAAATAAATAATCTCCTGATTGAGACACCCCGTTTTGCCCTATTGTATTATTAAATTAAAACTTATTATTTATTTACTTAATCACGCGGTTATCATTAAAAATACGTAAAAATTAAAACTTAATTAATAATCATATAACTTCTACAAATATAAAACACTCCAAAGTTATATTACATAAATACACACATAATTATCCTTTATTTTACACAATATTATTTAGGGTATCCTCTCAGTAGGATCCCGTATGGGTACTTATTTATACAAACTGCTTATAACTAGCGGAAAATAAAAATGCCTTATATGACTCACTGGCCCTAAACTTACTACATTATATTAATAGGATCAGTAGGTTGTTCTCCAGCTCCATCTTCATACGGAGTTTTCTTCAACTCCTCAACAACATTCGTTTCATCCAGGGTTCCATCCATCTCCTTGATCAGCAACATATTCTTCCATCGGGTCTTCTAACGTAGTAAAGTAGACATACACAAAAATACAGAAATAGGGAGATAAGAAACAGTTATATCATCATAAGCGGAAAAGATTCATAGTATATAATACAATAATAATCACAAACAAACATCACTCACAATCTACAATCATCACTAGAGGAAATAATGTCATATACGGGAACGTTTTACGTCAGTTGACCATATGTTTGACGTTAAAAATGAGGCGGTGGCAATTTTGTAAATATTAAATCACTATTTGCGTCGGTTGTGTAAAGAACCGGCGTTAAAAGTGATTTTAGGCGTTAAATGTGTGATTTTTACGGCGGTTAAATAAATAAGCGGCGTAACTAATTATGAAACTCATTTCTTTTCGTTGTCATCTCCCTGTTGTCACTCTTAACGCAGATCACTCCATATAGTGCAGTTTATTTCTAAACCTTTTTTTTAACAAGTTTATTTTTAATGTTAATTAATTAGCTTGAATTAGTAAACAAATTCTTGTGCAAATTAAAATAAATAAACACTTAACATAAAACAAGTTATATATGTATAATCAAATCGTATCTCATTGAAGCGATTCATAAGTTACAACTACATGATTAAAAGATAAAAAATTTCTGCAACATAGCACTAAAATATAAAAAAGTTTTTGTTTCAACATCATTTTCTTTTCGATCCTGTCCTCAAACTCCAATGGATGCATCTCCTCCCTTACTTGAATTCCGACTTGATACTCCATCTCGAAACCACTTGTCACTTTGGAGCCAAAGAGAGTGAAGGGATGTGATGGAGTAAGGTGAGGGAATCACATTACGTGATTCACCCAACTTTACCATCCATGTTACGTGATTTACTCAACCTCAAGTTTTTTGACCATTAAGACAGAGACCTTTAAGTCTAGGTATAGGAAGAAATAACAAAAGTCTCAGAGCCATTTTGTGAAGGAATAGAAAACACACGAAATATAGAGGAAAAGAAGAGGTCAGATTACATACGATCTGAGAAGAATGGTACTTTATATAGAGAAGAGAGACTAGCTGATTTTCTAGAAAACTGATCTATAAACTTAATGTTCATTAAGAGGATTATAGGTTACAATGTGCATGGGTAAGTAGCACATCAGTCATGGGTAAGTAGCACAGTAGTCAAAGGAATGAATGTTTTTGCAGAAACTTATAAAGTTTTAACGTCAGTTGTTTAATACAACTAACGTTAAAAGTGTTTTTAAAATAAAAAATATTTATTTTTAACGTCAGTTTTTTATACAACTGACGTTTAAAGTGTGATTTTTTACTTCTGTTAAATAAATAGCTGACGTAAATAATCCTATATCTCTATCTGAAATACCCTGTTGTCACTCTTAACACAGGTCAATCCATATATATAGTGCAGTTTATTTCTAAACTTTTTTTTTTAAACAAGTTTATTTTTAATCTTAATTAATTAGCTTGAATTAGTAAACAAATTCTTATGCAAATTAAAATAAATAAACACTTAACATAAAACAAGTTATATATGTATAATCAAATCGTATCTCATTGAAGCGATTCATAAGTTACAATTGCATGATTAAAAGATAAAAAATTTCTGCAACATAGCCCTAAAATATAAAAAAGTTTATGCTTCAACATCATTTTCTTCTCAGTCCTGTCCTCAGAAACTCCAATGGATGGATCGATGCATCTCCTCTCTCACTTGAATTCCATGATGCATCGTGAATCCACAGTCACTAGCAGCGAAAGCAAAGTGAAAGGGATCTTTGCATCACCTCCTTCACTGGAATTCCTTGATGCATCGTCTTGAATCCACAGTCACTTGGGGCCAAAGCAGAGTGAAAGGGATGGCTGGGATGAAATAAAGTGAGCAAATCACATTACATGATTTACACAACCTTACCATCCATGTTACGTGATTTACTCAACCTCAGAAGTTTTTTGACCATTAGGACAGAGACCTTTAAGTCTAGGTATAGGAAGAAATAACAAAAGTCTCAGAGCCATTTTGTGAAGGAATAGAAAACGCACGAAATATATATAGAGGAAAAGAAGAGGCCGTATTACAGACTGATACAGAAGAATGGTACTTTATATAGAGAAGAGAGACTAGCTGATTTTCTTGAAAACTGATCTATAAACTTAATGCTCATGGGTAAGTAGCACAGTAGTCAAAGGAATGAATGTTTTTGCAGAAACTTATACACTTTTAACGTCAGTTGTCTTCAACAACTGACGTTAAAAATATTTATTTTTAACTCAGTTGTTTATACAACTGACGTTAAACAATGACTTTTAACGTCAGTTGCTTAAGAGAACTGACGTTAAATAAATGACCTTTAACGTCAGTTGTTACAAACAACTGACGTAAAATGTTGTTTTATTTTTGGTTTTTGATTATAACGTTTACACGCGCGCCTTCGCACGCGCCGCTCTGCACGCGTCTCTGTTCTTCTCTTTTCATCACGCTCACTCTCACTCTCACTCTCACTATGCCCTAATCGCGAGCTCATCTCCACCGCAACCACCGCGAGGGCTTCTTCGCCACCACCGTGAGGTACACTCTTAACCCCCAACTCTGTCTTTCCCGCTCATTCTTTGCAATAACTTGACATCTCTCTTTTGCCCCTTCCCGCGCACTAACTCTCTTTGTCCCTCTGCTCTCAGTAACCACATCGAACATTGGCCACCACTCGAGCTCCCCTCCCCACCACCACGCGAGCACCTATTTCTGATGAGTCTTTAGGGCACATTTTTTTATTTTTGGTTTTCAGTGTATGTTGAAACTGTAGTCTCGATAGTTGAAACTTGAAGCTGTGAGTTTGAGTTGTTTAGAATGTCTCTATTTTTGGTTTTGAGTGTATGTTGCTCTGGTTGGTTGGTGCATTACGGTCGTGATGCTCATCACGGCTAGGCCGTGATCGTTCCGCCTGTGAGGTCTGGGTTCGATTGGCGCGTTACGACCGTGATGGACATCACTGTCGGCCGTGACCGATTCTTGGCAATCTTCAAAAACTAGTTTTCAATCTCCGTATTGTCCTTATATTGGATATATGTTTTGTATATCTCTGAGAACATATCTAGTCATGGATCGTAGTTGGATGGTTTGTAAGCGCACTAGTGCCGAGTATTTGAAGGGGGTGGGAGAATTTATAGAATTTGCTCAAAGGAATGTTCATAATAACCTATGTTAATAAATATATATTGTTTCTGAACAGGCATACATATGGATCAGTCGGATAGCCCACATGCACGGGAGGACACTGTGGGGCCTACGCAAGACCCGATCGCGCCTACGCCTGATTCTAGTGTAAGTTTACATGTTATATACTATCTTTAGTCCTTCTTTTTAATGTTAGTTTATAATGTTACAACACTCTATTTTATCATTTTTTTTGTCCATACAGACATCACAGGCTCATAGGAAATGGGGTAGAGGAGCCACGTCGTTGAAGAAACTAGAGAAGGACAGGCAAAGCGGACAAAAGCTTGAGGCGTCCTTCGATGCTAATCTAAATGCCCAGGGACCCCATGCTAAAGAATTTAATAAGTGGGTGTTTCTACAAGCGAAGCAGCACGTAAGCATCAACTACAACCACTGGAATGACGTTCCACAGAACGTTAAGGATCAGATTTGGGAGGCTATCGCAGTATTTTACCTTTACATTCGTTTGATTTACATTATTAGATAATTATCCGAGTTATAATCAATCCACTTGTTATGTATTTAATGTGTAGGTAGCTTGGACTGTGCCAAATGACGAGGATCATCGTCAAAAATGTATGAAAATGGAATCAAAGCGTTGGAATGGGTTCAAGCATGATCTTACCAGGTACTATGTATATGGGAAGAAGCGGCTTGATAAAATGTTCTCGGATTATCCCTTGATTGATCAGGATACTTGGGATATGTTTGCTAGGAGTCGACAGGATGGAGAATTTTAGGTTGGTTGATTAAGTTAATTTTGTATGTTTCTTATAGATCATTTAACTGTATTTAATTATGTGTTTTTGTTTGAATAGGCTAAGGCAGATAAGGGTCGGCGGAATCAGGCGAAGAACGTCCACCGCCACACCATGTCTCAGGGTGGGTACCAGACTCGGATCGAGTAGATGATGGCGGTTAGGCTGAGGGCGAAGCTGGAAGAGCACTCTGCTAGGATTGAAAGAGGAGAGGTGCCTGAGGGCACACCATTAAGTCCTCTGTCGGACATCGACTGCGAGGATGTCTGGTTAGCCGACCGCATGACAAAGACGGGATCTTTTAAAGTTGATGCCACTCGCGAAGTGGCAGATAAGATTGTAAGTAAATAATTAACTTGATTTCAATTGATATTTGTATAGATATTTTTAACACTTTTCACTTGCACGTTATTTCATTTTTTCATTGTATATGGATCTTAAAGCACAATCCTCTCAGGGCTCATTCGTCCCTTCTGGACGGCGGGACGTCTTGATGACTGCTCTAGGCAAGAAAGACCATCCCGGTCGGGTTATCGATGTTCCTGGGAACGTGACCATCAAAGAATATTATGGCAAGTCTGCTTCACGAAAGCGGGTGGTCGATGAAGCATCAATTTTGAATGACATTACTCAGCACCTCATGTCCAACCCTGCTATTACAACACATCTGATGCAAAGCTTAATATCCAACCCAGAATTCAAGCAGGCGCTTGCCAGAGAGCTTTCCTCCGTCGGTTCATCCCAGGACACCGCAGGGCATGCCAACCCTTCACATTTGAGCACAAAAGAGAGTTATAGTAGGGCACATGTGGAGGACGATGAGTTGGCAGTTAGGGAGCGGGAGTTGGAAGTCCAACGCCATGAGCATGAGTTGGAAATGAAAAGGCATAAGCTTGAGTTGAACTTCAAACAACGTGAGCTCGAAATGTTAACAAAGGTATGTATTCATTATTAATGTCCAAATTAGTCAAATAATTACTTGTATTTTTTTTTAATTATCAACAACTTATCTATTTTATTTTTCCTAAATTGAAGGCCAAGTCGATGTCGGTGTCGCTGTCACCTGTCACTCGTTTGTTCTCACTTGGTGAGGATTATGCGTTTGAGATTTTTGAATGTCCATTGGAGCATGATGGATGGGTGGCACGCCCAGATCAAAAGAGGATATTTTCCTTCTGTGGTGAAGATCTCGGGAACTCCTGCAGAAATAACGTCTGGATGGCCAGCACGGTTTTGAGTCTCTAGTGCACGTTAGTTAATTTTAATTTTATAACTTTTTTTTTTTTTTGTATTTTTCCATTTAATAATTTATTTTAATTTCAATATATATATTATGTAATTAACATCCACACCTTTTCATATCTTAGGTATCTCCATCGTCTTTAGCTTGATAGGGGCGTTGCATCAGTTTACGGCTTCTTAGAGCCATCAATCCTTCTGCCCCAATTCTTTGCTGGCGATGCATTTAGTAAATACATAGGGAACTTTTTGGGAGACAATCGGAAATAATCATATCTGGCTCCCTACTGTATGAACAACCATTGGCAGTTGCTCGTCCTTCTCCCGTCTAGGCATACTGTCATTTTCTTCTGCTCTCTCCACCAAAATCCGCCACACGAAGTGGTGGAAGCTGTAAATACGTAAGTAACTAATCTTAAATTTAATTTAAGTTTTAATATAAGTTATTCTTAGTTTATTACACACATGATATATGAATTTGTTAACCGACATGATTATTTGTTTATGATAGCGCGCTGAAGGCGGGTAGCATAAGTTGCGCCAACGGGAGAAGTAGGACTTCTAAGGCTAAAGCAAATACTGAATGGACCTTCCTCAAGGTTTGGTAGTTTATTTATCAAATAATTAATATTATAATTACAAATTTATATGTATATTCAACTGACATTGAAATTAATTTTGTTTGTAGTCTCGATTTCAATTTGACGGGTGGTCGTGCGGCTATTATGTGATGCTTCATATGCTGAACATAGTCTCCGCATCTATTAAGGATGGATGGACTAAGATAATATTTAAACAACTTGTTAGATTATATATTATAGTTTTGAAGATGACTTGCGTTAATGTTAATGTTATTATTTGAACGTGTGTAGGCATTTAACGACCAATCGCCTCTTCAAGAAGATGAGTTTAGAGACTTGAGGATGCGCTTAGCTGAATTCTTCTTCAAGTATGCGGCTGAAAAAAGAATTGACAAGATACCTCCGCATTACTTAGATGAATAGTTTTTTTGTTAGACTTTAGAAACTAATTAATAACATGTATATATATATCCTTAGATTGGTAGTTTTGTTTTTAGACATTAGAGACTAAAATTTTATATATATATATATATATATATATATATATATATATATATATATATATATATATATATATACTTGTAGATAGTTATGTTTTTCCTATACATGGGTTTTGGTTTTAAGTCCCCCATTGTTCCTTTGTATATTTCTTTTCTGTTTGTTAATATTGAAATTTAAGGGTAGTGTTTGCAATTCAGTAATGTGTGTGATATTACGTATTCTTGGGATATTTAATGAATGCAGGGATAGCTGAGGGGAGTGATATTTTAAAACTGAATTTTAAAAAAAAAATTAACGTTAGTTGTATCAAACAACTGACGTTAATAGCATTTTATAAAATATACAGTAAACTATTAACGTCAGTTAAAATAAACAAGCGGCGTTAAAAATAAAACCTTTAACGTCGGTTCTTTAACACAAGCGGCGTTAGTTTTAACAAAATTAACGTCGGCTATGTTAAAGAAGCGGCGTTAATAGTTTTCTTTTAACGTCGATTGTTTAAACAATCGACGTTAAAATATTAACTATTAACGTCAATTTGTATTTACGTCGGACATTACGGCGTATAAAATCAATTTTAAGCGGCGTAAAAACCACTTATTGTACTAGTGCATCCATACTTTATAACATCATCCTCTACCCCCAACTCATGCAACCAACCCTTTATCTTGACGTGGTCACCACTAATCCTGTCACACATCCCTCGTTAGCAATGTCGGTCAGTCGTCCAAGTGATGCGTTCCCAACGCCGGTGCACATTCTCATCCATGGTGAGAATGCTCATGCAAAACAATGACACTATAGCTGCACAGTACCGTTGGTGCACCCCCTGGTTCTCTCTCTCATCTCTATTAAGGATGCTCATGCATAGCAATGACACAATAGTTTCACAACTTAACTTCTAATTTGGAACGGTCCATGGGAACTTCGAACCTCGTGTATCTCAAATACACGGATATGAACAATAATGCAATATATGATTCTCACTAACTTTTATCAATAACAACCTAGTGCCTCAAGCTTTCCTCATAACCTCCACTTACATTCTAAATCACATCACTTCTATAAAATAATAGCTAGGCACCTCTAATTTATATTCAAGCTCTCACCCCAAACAAAATACCTCTGAGCAACATATATCTTTACTTAAAATTTAACTAAGCAATTTATCAAACCAGACAGATCATGCATAACACAGCAATCAATAGAATATTCAAATATCTCAATATCATATAAAGCAATTTATCACAACCAACCCATAATAACCAAATGAAATAAATAACAAAGTCAGATTCTGTCACGGCCTGGTCGTGATAGCCATCACGGTCGTGACAGACATCAAATGCAAGAATTCTACAAAACAGAACCTGTCACGGCCTGGCCATGACAACCATCACGGCCGTGACAGACAACAAACATCCTCAATATCATAAATATTCAAACACCAAAATAATACGTCACATGCATATGGAATACCTCAACCAGCGTATCACAATAAATTCATCAACATAAAGTCAGACATCCTCAATATCATATAATCAACCCAATGCCGATAAACCTACAATCCCCAAATCACAAATGGTTTCACAGAAAATGTTTCCAAAGTGATTTTGGTGTTTTCGATTACTCGACTGCTAGTAGGGTTTGGGTCGCCCTACACAATTGATAATCCACTGTCTTATCATGTTTTATCTATTATTTTAGAGTGGATTTCATCAATTAAATTGATTTGAATGCTTGAATTGACCCAAATTAGACTTTGTTTTCCTATTTTGGTTATTTTAGAGTCAATATGTATATTTAATTAATTTTAATTAGATTTTTATTAATTTTCTGATATTATTCTTGTTTTTGATTTTTATGAAAGTATCAAGAAGAAAATAATGGAAATCAATTAAATTGAAGATTGCCAAGTAAATTGCAAGGGCCCTCATGATGGATTTGAATCCACATCAATTTGGATTTGAATTATTATGATTAAAAGATAATTCAATTAGTATTAAGATAAAAGATTGGATCCAAATCAATTTGGATTTGAATAATAATTACCTATCACAACAATAATGGATATGTTAATTGACAATTGATATAAAGCAAAATTAAGCAAGGGTCCCACGTGAAGATTTGTTTTTAATGCATTTGGAAAGTTAAACCACGTACAGGACCATGTGATGATTTTAAATCCAATTGAAATTGGATGTTAGAATTGGATAGAAGATTCTGGGCAGCAAAACATTATACAAAAGACTAAGGATTTGAAAATATTATCATAAGAAGCAATCAATGCGCAGGGGCCCACGTCAATATTTCCATCCTAATTGAATTAGGAATAAAGGTCACACTACACACACACATATATATGGAAGGACTAGCGAAAAAAAAGGGAGAGGAGCGTCAGCGAGTAGAAGGGAGTTGCGCGGCAGGTGCGTGCAAAGTAGGAGAGTCGATTCTTTGGGAATTTTCGATACAGTTTTCTTTTCTTCTTCTTGTTCTTTCTTTTATGGTTGAGTAGTTTGTTCTATTTCTAGGAATTTGGGCTATGCCCAAGACTTGTTTTATATTATGAATTGATGTTTTCTATTTGTTAGTTCCAATTTGCTTTTGATTTAATTCCTATTGCATGAATTACTTGTGAATTTGGTGCGCACTTATTTGCATGTCATAGATACTCTAAGGACGAACCTAGCGGTGAACTTACGTATCGGATCTATAGGGATTGAACTCAGGACTTAAATCACGAGAGTTAGAAGCGGTCCTTCGAGGGTTCATTGAATTGTCACGAATCTTAATGGGTTCAATTTAAATACAATTACCACGAGAGTAGGGGTTGGTTTAATTGGGCACGGTTCTTGTATCTCGAGAGGGAAAATTAACTTATTTAGGATAAATTCACCTTCAAAGCAATTTTGATAATTAACAAGAGGGGTAGTCAATTTAGTAGCATGAACAATCTTGTTGGTAACCCAATTCTTGGAAATCTCTTTTAATTTAAAATCCCAAAAATATTTGATTTGATTTTATTGTTTCTTTTATTTTCTTGAAATCTTTTCACACCTATTTCCCAGTCTAAATAGTTGTTTAATTTGTGAAGTGACACTTCGTTTCCCAATCCCTAAGTTCGATACTCGGTTTCTCACCATTTTATTATTACTTGCTTCGATCCAGTATGCTTGCCGAAGCCCATCAACAATCATTATATAATATACTAATTATCGTTTCCGACAATGGAATGGTTCTTTCCCCCACCTAAGTTACCACCGGAAATACGAAATCGACGATCCTCGATATCCTGACACGAGTTACCAAAACCACCTTCAACCAAATCAACAAATTAACAAATTAATCAAACAACTCTAAATATAGACATATGGTGCTAGTTTCGGCCAACTACTCAAAATGAGGCTAGGGTTATTTTCTTAATCCAATCTTTTAGATACTAGTTCCTAGAGTATTCACTAGCATAGATTAAGTGTTAATAATTAAAATTATGAAACAAAATCCTCTAACCAACTAGGTTAGGGTTTCGGACTCAAGGTTTAAAATAGGCTAGAAATTGTTTTTGATTACAATCTCTTGGAGTTATATCATATAAGTACTAAAGAACTCAACTCGAGCTTTAGTTTTCAAAAAGAAGAACAAAATCCTCAAACCCATTTTCATGAGGGTTTCGGCCTTGTATAGGAAATTAAGCTAGGGATTTTTTTTTGAACCTAAGATCTTGGATTTAAGCTATACAAGTGGTATAGAACTCAAAACAAACACTAACTTTCAAAACAAACAACAAAACACCAAACCTATTTTACTACATAGGTTCTACCAAATAGGGTTCAATAGGAAAGAAAATGATTTTGATCACATGATTTTGGATAATGCAAGTAAGGTTCATAACTAGATCATATAAATTGGTTTCATATTTTTATGATTTTTCTACAATTTTCTAGAATTCTTTAAAATTCTAGATCTAAGAAAAATGAAGAACAAGATCTTAGAAAGGAAGGAGATGATCATGTTACCTCACTAGTTTGAAGGATATGAAGGAGGAGGATGATCCTAGCTAGCTTGTTACAAGAACACTTGAAGGTTTGGAAAGTTAACAATGGAGTTTACGGGTTTAAGTGAAGGAATATGAAGAAGATGAAGTGAAGAAGATGCCGACACTGGGGGGCGGGGGCTGCGGTTTGGGGCAATATATATGAGTAATCTGATGCCTTGTTTGGTTTGTTAAGCTTAGATTAGTAGCTTTTAGGAATATTTAATTAATATAAGCTTACCATAGTTAATAATTAACTTAACTAGGGTTACCTTGCTAACTAAGGTTAATTATTTATGTGGCTCACAATAATTGAGTGGTGTGGATGATTTTAGACCACACAAACTAACCATGGTTCCTTAACCATGGTTAAAATCTAACTTAACCTTGTTTAGGTTAAGCTAAAAGGGCATTTTGATCATTTCGCTTAAAAACTCATAATTTCTAACATTAATTTCATCATAAATTCTTGATAAGTCATCCCATAGCTCAGCTCCTTTGATGTCCCGTTTTGTCTCTGCAATTCCGTTGTCGATTCCATTGATTTCTCGATTAGGGTTTTACTCCCGAATAAAAGCGTAATATTTCATTTTCGACTGAAAATTTCCAAACTACCCAGACTCGTTGGAAATATGATTTAAATATAAACCATTTCGTTCATGAGTTAAAATTAGGTTTTCTGATCATTAAAATCATGCTACCAGTGAAAATACTAACTGTTTTCTGTTCGAACTTTCGTCAAAATTCGCCCGAATACACATAATATTTTATTTCTGATCAGAAATTTGGAAAGTAAACTTTCTCACGGACAAAATATAAAAAATCTACAAATTTCAGTTTCCGGGCCAAATTAGGGTTTTCTGTCAGTATAAAATTATACTGTCAGTTAAAAAACGCAGATCGGTTTCTGTCTGAGGTTTAAACCCAAATTTTAACAGAGCTTCCTACCGTAGAGTAAGTTTCAGATATGATTTTTTTTCTCCAAAATCATTTCCTAAGTCTCAATTAAAAATATAAATAAATATATTTTTACTGTTAAAACAGTGTAATTAAAAACAGGCTGTTACATTACTACCCTTCTCAGACAAAAAATCCCGTCCTTGGAATTTACATTCCTCAAAATATGTGGATATCGTTGTTGCATATCTGCTTCACGTTCCCAAGTAGCATCTCCAATAGTTTCATCCCATATGACCTTAACCAAAGGAATTTGTCTACCGTGAAGCTACTTAATCTCTCTATCTACTATCCTTACAGGTAAAGCCTCATACTCTAGATTCTCTCACAGTTGTATAGACTCAGACTCAATAACATGTGATGGATCAGGATAATATTTTCTCAACTGAGAAATGTGAAAGACGTCGTGAAGGTTAGCAAGGTTAGGTGGTAATGCAATATGATAAGCTACTGGACCAATCCTTCGAAGAATCTGGAAAGGTCCGATGAATCTAGGAGTAAGTTTTCTAGTTTTGATAGCCCTGCCAATTTCAGTCTTCGGAGTGACACTCAAAAACACGTGATCACCCTCCTGGAATTCTAAAGGTCTCATTCTCTTGTTACTATAGCTCTTTTGCCTATCCCATGCTTCCTTCATCTTTTTACTTATCTTCCTAACTTGTTCCGTAGTATGTTGCACCACATCTGGACCCAAAACTTGATTTTTACCAATCTCATACCAAAATAATGGGGTCCTACACTTCCTACATACAAAGCCTCATATGGTGCCATTCTTATACTACTGTGAAAACTATTGTTGTAAGTAAATTCAATCAATGGAAAGAACTCATCCCAACTGCCAGTGTGTTCCAAAACACAAGCTCTTAAAAGATCCTCCAATGATTGAATCGTCATTTCTGATTGTCCACTTGTTTGGGGATGATAAGCATAACTCATCCTCAACTTGTTCCCTAAAGCATTTTGCAACTGTTTCCAAAATCTAGATGTGAATCTAGGATCTCGGTCTGAGACAATGCTCAATGGCACACTATGAAACCTAAAAAATTCTTTGATGTAAATTTGGGTCAACTTCTCCAAACTATAACTTTCACCCATAGGTAGGAAGTGAGCACACTTCGTCAACCTATCAATGATAACCCAAATCGCATCATGTCTCTTAGGAGTTCGTGGTAATCCAACCACAAAATCCATAGCTATGCTATCCCATTTCCGTTCTGGGATATCTAATGATTGTAATAAACCCGCCGGATTTTGATGCTCTATCTTAGCCTTCTGACATACTAGGCAAGATAAAACATACTCTGCTACGTCTTTGTTCATCCTCGTCCACCAAAACAATTTCTTCAAATCCCGATACATTTAGTGGATCCAGGATGAAAACTCAACTTACTCTTATTTGCTTCTTCTAATATCACCTTCCAAAGTTTTAAATCCTCTGACATACATATTTTATCCTTAAACCTCAATACACCATTTGTTCCTCTACTAAACTCAGAAATCTTTCCCTCATCTATACCTCTACTTATCTCCTGTAGATATAGATCCTGAACCTGTTTATCCTTAAGATCTCTTATAAAATCACTACTAATAGTGATCATACCTAAGCAAATTTTATCCTCAATCAACTCCATTCCTAAGTTCAAATCTCTGAACTGTTTCAGTAATTCCAACTCTTTAACCATCGTCGTGGATACATGCAATGATTTCCTACTCAAGGCATCCGCTACAACATTCACCTTCCCAGGATGGTATAGTAAATCAAACTCATAATCTTTGATAAACTCCATCCATCCCCGCTGTCTCATATTCAACTCCTTTTGGTCGAATAGATACTTCAGACTTTTATGGTCACTGTAAACATTAAATTTTTCTCCATATAGAAAGTGTCTCCATATCTTTAATGTGAACACTATGGCTGTTAACTCCAAATCATGAGTGGGTAGTTCCTCTCATGAATTCTCAATTGTCGGGAAGCATAATCCACAACTCTTCCCTCTTGCATTAGAACACAACCTAAACCTTGGTATGACGCATCACAGTATACGTCAAACTGTCCTAATGGATCAGGTAAAGTCAACACAGGTGATGTAGTCAACATTTCCTTCAGTTTTTGGAAACTCTGCTCACAGTTGTTCATCCATACAAAAGCTATATTTTTCCTCGTCAACTGCGTCATAGATAACGCAATCTTCGAGAAACCCTCTATAAACCTCCGATAATATCCAGCTAACCCTAGAAAACTTCGTACTTCACTTACTGACTTAGGCCGTTCCCATTTAAGAACTGCCTCAACCTTTGCTGGATCCACTGCTATACCTTCCTTGTTGATCACATGTCCAAGAAATTGGACTTCTTCTATCCAAAAATCACACTTGGAAAGTTTAGCATACAGCTGCCTAACCTTCAGAACTTGCAGCACCACCCTCAAATGTTTCTCACGATCTTCCCGTGTACGAGAATAGATAAGGATGTTGTCTATGAACATAACAACAAACTTATCAAGGAACGGTCTAAATATCATGTTCATATAATCCATGAACACTGCTGATGCGTTAGTCACACCGAACGGCATAAATAAATACTCGTAATGTCCATACCGTGTCCTAAAAGCCGTTTTGAGTATATCTTCCTTCCTTACTCTAATCTGATGATATCCAGATCTCAAATCAATCTTGGAAAATATTGTTGCTCCTTTCAATTGATCCATCAGATCATCTATCCTAGGCAACGGATACTTATTCTTAATTGTTACCTTGTTCAACTGTCTATAATCCGTGCACAACCTAGAACTTCCATCTTTATTCTTAACAAACAACACCGGAGCTCCCCACGGTGAAACACTCGGTCTTATGAACTCGTTTTCCAACATGTCATCCAACTTTTTCTTTAACTTCGCCACTTCTACAGGTGACATCTGATAAGGTGCCATAGATATAGGTCCTGTCCCTGGTACAAGATCTATGGTGAATTCCACTTCTCGCTCTGGTGGCAAACCTGGAACGTCTGGAGGGAAAACTTCAGGAAACTCTCTCACAATAGGCATAGAATCTATACTAGGAGTCTCATTAGTTTCCACCGCGAACAGTATCACGTACTATCGAGAATCGTCAATCCTCATGGATACTCCTTCATTGGCAGAGACTAAACTAGAAGACTCGAGAAATGATAAGGTCTTACTAGAAAAATCAAGCATTACATGATTAGCCGAAAGCCAATCCATGCTAAGAATAACATCTATCTGTTGCATAGGCAAACAGACAAGGTCTACAATAAATGTCATATTCTCAACAATTATAGGACACTGTAAACAAACAGACATGGTAGTCAAATGATTACTAGTTGGAGTAGACACTGTAAGGGTATAAGGTAATTGAGAAATAGTTAATTTTAATACATCCACGCACTCACAACCACTGGTGCTGGTGCCGGTGTCTGCACTGGTCGGGTATATGGTCTCTATCTCCATTGAGAGTTACTACCTCCTCGCCTCTGAAAACCCGATCGAGTAGGACCTCCAATCCTCAGTTGTTTCTACTCATTAGCCAGACTCTGATCTATACTTTAAATTGCACTGCATCTTTCCACCAGCTCTGGAAAACTCTGGATATCAAGTGATACTATAGCCCTCTGGAGTTCATGTTAGAGTCCTTCCTCAAACCTTCTACATTGCCAATCTTCATCTGCGAATCTCTGAAAAAATTCTGAATAATTAATCAGAGCCTCAAAACGCGATGCATAATCACCTATGGTCATGTTGCCTTGTTTGAGACTCATGAATTCCCTTTCCTTCTCACGTCGAACTAGACGCAGAAAATACTTCTCAAAGAAGCAGTCACTAAACAGCTGCCAGCTGATAAATCTGCCTTCGTCCTCTAACAATCTTTGCTTGGCTCTCCACCAAGATTCTGCTCCTCAAGTTAGCATGAAGGCAGCATACGTCACTTTCATATCCTCTCTGCAATGCATGGTATCGAATATCTTCTCGATCTCTTGTACCCACCATTCTGCCTTCTCTGGATCATAATCTCCTCGAAATTGGGGTTACTTCCCATTCAGGAAAGTAGTCATTCCGGCATCTTCAGTTGCCGCAGCTTTCCTTTGATTCTGTTGTTCCTGCTGGTCTTTGTTCATTTGCAGCATCTCAGCATTTTGCTGTGTTTGTAGTGACAGAGCAGTAACTATGTTTTTCACGACATCTTGAGTCTTAGACGACTCTCCTCCACTTCCGGTATGATTATTTTCCACATTGTCACCTCCAACAATTCTTTCAGGAGTTCTGTCACCATTATCGATCGGACATCCTCTTCCACGAGCCATGATTCTGTAAAAGAAATCACTCGCTCTTATCAGTGTTACATATAATACTACATAGACAAGTATATAAATACCATATGCCATACTAATGTTAATTATCGCATCGGATTCGAACACACTACCCAACTTCTAAGCATAATTAAAATCCGATGTGGACTCAACTAGACACAGCTAGTAACAACATCCTGGACCTCACAGTCCGATTAGAATGAAACTGCTCTGATACCACCAAATGAGACACCCCATTGTGCCCCATTGTATTATTAAATTGAAACCTTGTTATTTATTTACTTAATCGCGCGTTTATCGTTGAAAATACGTAAAAATTAAAACTTAATTAATAATCATGTAACTTCTGCAAATATAAAACACTCCAAAGTTATATTACATAAATACACACATAATTATCCTTTATTTTACACAACTCTGTTTAGGGTATCCTCTCAGTAGGATCCCGCACGGGTACTTATTTATACAAACTGCTTATAACTAGCGGAAAATAAAAATGTCTTATATGACTAACTGGCCCTAAACTTACTATATTATAATATTAGGATCAGTAGGTTGTTCTCCAGCATCAGCTTCATATGGAGTTTCATCCAACTCCTCAGTAACATCCGTTTCATCCAGGGTTCGATCCATCTCCTCAGCAACATATTCTTCCATCGGGTCTTTTAATATAGTATAGACATACACAAAAATACAAAAACAGGGAGATAAGAAACAGTTCTATCATCATAAGAGGAAAAGATTCATAGCATATAATACAATAATAGTCACAAACATACATCACTCACAATCTACAATCATCCATACTTTATAACATCATCCTCTATTCTCCAACTCATGCAACTAACCCTTTATGATGACGTGGCCACCACTAATCCTGTCACACATCCCTCGTTAGAAATGTCAGTAAGTCATCCAAGTGACGCGTTCCCATCGCCGGTGCATATTCTCATCCATGGTGAGAATGCTGGTGCAAAGCAATGACACTATAGCTGCACAGTACCGTCGGTGCACACTCTGGTTCTCCCTCTCATCTCTTTCAAGGGTGCTCATGCATAGCAATGACACTATAGTTACACAACTTAACTTCTAATTTGGAACGGTCCACGAGAACATCGGACCTCATGTATCTCAAATACACGGTTATGAACAACAATGCAACATATGATTCTCACCGACTTTTATCGAAAACAATCTAGTGCCTCAAGCTTTCCTCATAACCTCCATTTACATTCTAAATCACATCACTTCTATAAAATAATAGCTAGGCAACATATATCTCAATATCTTTACTTAAAATATATCTTTACTTAAAATTTAACTAAGCAATTTATGAAACCAGACAGATCATGCGTAACACAGTAATCAACAGAATATTCAAATATCTCAATATCATATAAAGCAATTTATCACAACAAACCCACAATAACCAAATGAAATAAATAACAAAGTCAGACTCTGTCACGGCCTGGCCGTGATAGCCATCGGGCCGTGATAGCCATCACGGCCGTGACAGACATCAAATGCAAGAATTCTACAAAACATAACCTGTCACGGCCTGGCCATGACAACCATCACGACTGTGACAGACAATAAATAATACATCACATGCATATGGAATACATCAACCAGCGTATCACAATAAATTCAACAACATAAAGTCAGACATCCTCAATATCATATAATCAACCTAATGCCGATAAACCTACAATCCCCAAATCACCATTGGTTTTACCGAAAAGGTTTCCAAAGTGATTTTGGTCTTGTCGATACTCGACTACTAGTAGGGTTTAGGTCGCCTTACACGATCATTATATAATATACTACTTATCGTTTCCGACAATGGAATGGTTCTTTCCCCCACCTAAGTTACCATAGAAAATACGAAATCGACGATCCTCGATATCCCGCCACGAGTTACCAAAACCACCTTCAACCAAATCAACAAATTAACAAATTAATCAAACAACTCTAAATATAGACATATGGTACTAGTTTCAGTCAACTACTCAAAATGGGGCTAGGGTTATTTTCTTAATCCAATCTTTTAGATACTAGTTCCTAGAGTATTCCCTAGCATCGATTAAGTGTTAATAATTAAAATTATGAAATAAAATCCTCTAACCAACTAGGTTAGGGTTTCGGCCTCAAGGTTTAAAATAGGCTAGAAGTTGTTTTTGATTACAATCTCTTGGAGTTATATCATATAAGTACTAAAGAACTCAACTCAAGCTTTAGTTTTCAAAAAGAAGAACAAAATCCTCAAACCCATTTTCAAGAAGGTTTCGACCTTGTATAGGATATTAAGCTAGGGATTTTTGTTGAACCTAAGCTCTTGGATTTAAGCTATACAAGTATTATAGAACTCAAATCAAACACTAACTTTCAAAACAAACAACAAAACACCAAACCCATTTTACTACATAGGTTCGACCAAATAGGGTTCAATAGGAAAGAAAATGGTTTTGATCACATGCTTTTGGATAATGCAAGTAAGGTTCATAACTAGATCATAGAAATTGGTTTTTTATTTTTATGATTTTTCTACAATTTTCTAGAATTCTTTAAAATTCTAGATCTAAGAAAATAAGAACATGAAAAATGAAGAACAAGATCTTAGAAAGGAGGGAGATGATAATGTTACCTCACTAGTTTGAAGGATATGAAGGAGGATGATGATCCTAGCTAGCTTGTTACAAGAACACTTGAAGCTTTGGCAAGTTAACAATGGAGTTTATGGGTTTGAGTGAAGAAATGTGAAGAAGATGAAGTGAAGAAGATGAAGAAAAAGTGGGGATGGGGCTACGGTTTGGGGGTATATATAGGAGTAATCTCATGCCTTGTTTGGTTTGTTAAGCTTAGATTAATAGCTTTTAGGAATATTTAATTAATATAAGCTTACCATAGTTAATAATTAACTTAACTAGGGTTACCTTGCTAACTAAGGTTAATTATTTATGTGGCTCACAATAATTGAGTGGTGTAACTGATTTTAGACCACACAAACTAACCATGGTTCCTTAACCATGGTTAAAATCTAACTTAACCTTGGTTAGGTTAAGCTAAAAGGGTATTTTAATCATTTTGCTTAAAAACTCATAATTTCTAACATTAATTGCATCATAAATTCTTGATAAGTCATCTCATAGCTCAGCTCCTCCGGTGTCCCGTTTTGTCTCTGCAATTCCGTTATCGATTCCGTTGGTTTCCCGATTAGGGTTTTACGTCTAAATAAAAGCGTAATATATATTTCGTTTTCGACTGAAAATTTTCAAACTAACTAGACTCGTTGGAAATATGATTTAAATATAAACCATTTTGTTCACGAGTCAAAATTAGGTTTTCTGATCATTAAAATCTTTCTGTCAGTGAAAATACCGATTGTTTTCTGTTCGAACTTTCGCCAAAACTCGGCCGAATACACATAATATTTTATTTCTGATCAAAAATTTGGAAAGTAGACTTCCTCACGTACAAAATATAAAAATCTACAAATTTCAGTTTTCGGGCCAAACTAGGGTTTTTGGTCAGTATAAAATTATACTGTCAGTTAAAAAACGTAGATCGGTTTTCGTCTGAGTTTTATACCCAAATTTTAACCAGAGCTTCCTACCGTAGAGTAAGTTCCATATATGATTTTGTTCTCTCCAAAGTCATTTCCTAAGTCTCAATTAAAATTATAAATAAATATATTTTTACTGTTAAAATAGCGTAATTAAAAACATGTTGTTACACTAATCATTCATAAATTTAAACTTGAGTATCATCAAAAAAAAAAAAAATCTCGTCCAGGCTTAATAAATCTGTTGAGGTGATTTAGTTCTTACGGGATTTGTAACTAATGACACAACATTTATATCATCCAAATCATATAAATCATTATTTAGACAAGCATCACCCTTTAATAGAAAAATAAAATATTTGACGGTCCTCCTGAATCAAGGCACAATTATGATATTCAATGACAAAGATTGTCAACATTTTCAGAAAGAGTAATGATAGGTGAATATTTAAATGGGATATTTATTTGGGATACGTGATTAATCATATATAAATATTTGATTAATTCAGTTTATTATATGGTTAATGAACTTATTTACCCTAATCATGTAAATATTTGATTAATCACATGTAAATATCTTGTTAATTCAGTTCTTTATATGATTAATGGGTCATCATAAATTAACCAAATATTTATACGTGATTAACCATATAATGAACTGAATTAACCAAATATTTATACATGATTAACCGGTGTCCCAAATGGATATCCCATTTGAATATTCACCGATCATTACTCTTTGAGAAATTTTGCACTAAAAGATATACAAAGTCTTGTATTAAATACTTAAAGTCAACAACTTGTTTTATACCCACCTTCATAGTCTCACACACACACCATATCTCCGTGAATTCTAGCCTGAAGTATTATATTTGGACTTAATTATAAACAAAAATTATCTATATTTTTTTATTCAAATATAAATAAAATTCAACCAACTTTCTATTTAATGTTAATATTTCAAAAATCAAGAAAATTAACCTATCCCATCAGTTATCCATTTAATTAAATGATAGTTTAGGAGACGTAGGCGGAGCCACACTGGCACCACCACGGATCGACCTTCGTTGAAATATTTGCTATCGTCGTCTTCGCTATCGTATCTAATGGTTGTGCACGAAAGTGAAAACGTGAAAGGGAAGAAGGAAAACTTTGAATGATGCTCTTATTTAAAAAACCTCCTTGCTAGTGAGAATCTTCTTACATAGTGAAGATTTTCTCCACCAAAACATTGTTGGGGATATATATTAAACACGAATCATCCTAAATCACAAATGGTTGAATGCTCCATTTAATTTGGTTTGAAAAGATGTTAAAATGAAGAAAAAAAAAAGGGCTGCTTTAGAGTATTGGGTCGTGCAAACCCGATTTTCTACAAAACGGGCCATTTTGACCTGACTGGAGATATGGGAAGAGATATGCAGGTTAACTATAACAAATAAAAATAGATTAAGTATAAAAAAAAGATATTGAATTACAAAATTTTGAGGGAATTCTGAGGGCAAAGCATCTTTCCTTGTCAGTGCCAAGTTGCAGGTTCAATTCCTAGCTCCACCCCAATCTAGTATCATTTAAATATCTATAAGGATAATAAGTAGAATCAAAGCAAAATCCATGGCGATTCTTTGAAATAGACTACAGTGGGGAATGATCTGGATGTTCTTCGGCATCGACAGATCTGGGTTGGGTGTACAATGATGAAGGTAAGGTTTTGTAGGACAGACTCATTTACGCAAATACCAACAATTAGTTTATCGGAAAAAGCCGTGTCCACGGGTTATTGTAGGGGAAATTTGAACTTCATGGGTCTAGAATTCACCCCTTTCTCTGCATACTAGAAAATAAATCAAAGCAAAGTGGAACCCACACACTTTCAATTTTCAAAACTTGCCCAAATTATAGTTTCGTAGACAGTGAAGGAGTAAGTTAGGCCCTTAGCCCCGATCTGGCACCGCTCGAGCAGCCATGAGGATGACACCACTCTGCACTCCCAAAGACTTTATCGTAGAAACTTCATCAAGTGGTGTGCTTGTGTTTTAGCTTTTTTACCGTTTTCAGCAATAATAATCATGGTCTTGATGTTCACTATATTTCGTGTTAAGGAGCCCATTATTAGAATGAATTGTGTTAAGGTCCAAAAGCTTGAACTTGTCAATAACATAACCCCTAAACCTAGAGCCAACATGTCTTTAATTGCAGATATATCAGTAAAAAATCCTAATGTTGCATCCTTTAGGTATAGTAACACCGCCACAACTTTGTACTACAGTGGCATCATGGTGGGGGAGGCTAGGGTGTGCTAAGGCATGACGCAGAATCAGGATGAACGTCACGATTGAGGTGATTACTCTAGTCCAAATTTGATTGCAGACTTGGGTTCAGGCCTTATAACTATGAGCAGCTTCTCAAGAGTTCTTGGCAAGGGAAAGATTTTGAACTTGCTTAAGAAACATGTTATTGTCAAAACGAATTGGACCACCATTGTTAATTTTTATACACAGGGAATTCAAGAGCAGATTTGTAGGCAGAAGGTTAAACTTTAGTGACCATTATTAGGATACCCGTCCAGGAGTAAAACCCGCCCACCGAACTTGGATACCCGATCCAATAAAGGTGGGAAGGATAAAATATTGATATTATCTTTAGTAATCCTGATATTATGTCAAATAACCTTATCCGATCAGAAGAGATACAATTAAGGATGGCAACGGGTAGTGGATATCCATGGATATCCGCGGGTATTTAAGAATCTAAAATAAAATGAAATAAAATAAAATTATACAATATAATATAACAATATACTATATTAACATTATATCCTATACTATATATATTTTACAAGATTTATTATTAAGGGTTTAACCACTAAAAAGTATCAAATAAGATAGAAAATAAAATTTATTTCATCTCAAAATGATAGAAATTGTCATAATATATATTATATATTTAATAAAAAAATATTTATTATAAATATGCGGGTATCCGTGGGGTCGGTACCATGATCCCCATCCCTATTTAATATGTATTCATTTACTACCCATTGCGGGTAATTTATGCAGATACCCTCAGGTGCGGGTAATTTTGCCATCCCTAGATAAAATCCCTCAAATTAAGGAAATCATATCTCAAAGAAGATTTAAGAGATAAAAGGAGATAAATCCAGATCTCTTAAAGATATAGGGATCCTATTATAAAAGGAGGAGAACCCAAAAGAGAGGGTCACTTTGAACAGAGCTGGGTGAATCTCCCTTAAGCGTATTAGAGGAACCAGCTTGACCAAGAGACTATTGAAGAGTCCTTGCTCGCTGGTATTCATCAGATACAAGATTAATGGATTGAGATCACCGTACGGTCAAGGGTTGAACCTAGAATTACATTTGGCTTTGATTCCCATTGGGATACGTAGGACCGGAATATAATATTCTGTCAAGCCATAATCTAAAACAACCCCGGTGTTAACTCTTGGTTAGACGTTCTACGGCGAGATTCCGGCAAGTCGGATCTTGGCAGGAACATTTGGCACCCACCGTGGGGCCGAGGAAAAACTTTCCCGGGTTCCATAAGAAAGCTTGATGGTGACTACACAGAATGGATCGAAGGGAGGGGCGAACAGCACGAACCATGTAAATCATGAGGTTTCAAACATGAGCCAGAACCGTGACAATCCCCCGCCCCCGCCCATCAATGAAGATAACCTTCAGCTGGGAGAGGTTATGGCACAGTTAAGGCAGTTACGTGAGGAGAATGAGGAGATACGTGCTCAGAATCAAAGACTGTTAAGAGCTCGAAAAAGAGAAAGATCAGTGATGCCTTTCGAGGAAGAGCAATCCTCACCCGAGGGTAGCCAAAAGGATCCATCGTACGTACCTTTTCATCATGATACGAGCCAACCGTTCAAGACCAAACCTTGCCCAGAGGGTTTAGGAGTTAAATCTCGTGCAGAAAGGATTGTCCAGAAAGAAATGGTAACAGACTGACGACCGAGGTTGTCGTTCACGGACGACATCGATTAGGTAATCATGCCTAGACATTTTTAGCCTCTTAATATTGATAAATTCAATGGCACCACTGAACCAACCAAGCACGTAGAATCCATTATTTCTTCTGTTTACTTGGTGACCGATTCAGAAGCCGTCATGTGCAAAATTTTTCCAACTAATTTGCAAGGTCCTGCCCTAACCTGGCTTACGAATCTTTCACCTCGATCAATTGATTCCTTTGATGTGCTTGTAACTAAGTTCACAGCACAATTCGCAGAGAGCCGAAAGCAGAAAAGGCACTCGATCTTGCTGGTGAATTTTAAACAAGAAATGAATGAGTCACTTAGAGATTATATGGCTCGTTTTAGTTCCAAACAAATTTTAATTCCCAATATGAGTGTTGAATGATTTGGCAAGTGTACCAAATGGTACAAGTAATAAAGTGAAAGTAAAGTATCGTTCCCAACGAGGATTGTGATCAAGTATCAACGTGGCTTAGGCAATAGCTATTTGAACCAATGAATGTCATGTTTGGAAAATAATTTTAATGAATTTTTTATTACAAGTTGTCACAAGAATGAATGAATTCAATGCAAGTAAAGAATGAATTCAATCAAGGCAAAAGCGGTTAGGTGTCGGAATCCTCCAATTATCACTTAATGTAACTTTATTCAACTCTAATTTCAATTCATTCCACTCAATTGACATTCAAATCACTAACTTAGATTTATCCCCAATTCCTTAGGTGATAATCGTTTTGTACTAAATAAAAAGCCTAATTCCTTAGGTCATTCAAGTGTTAGCACCAACATTAAGCATGAGATTCATAAGAATGCATTGAAACATAATTCTATTCCTAGAATCAACATTCCAATGGTAATCTACTTCAATTCCAATTCAATAACCAATTTTCCAATTGTGAAATTGAATCTAACATCAATCTAGAGTTGATCAATCAATAGAAGCATTAAGCATAGAAGCAAATCACTCAAATTGAATAAACTTGAACTGAAATCAGAGATTGAGGTCAATTACATCAAGAATCCAATTAGAATCATCCTAAACCTAACCTAAGTGATCTAGCTACTCATAATAGGGAGATATAAGAGAGATGAACTTGAGTAGATGTGGAAGGAAGACTCCATTGAAGCTCCAATTCTTGTTCCCAAGGTTGAATCTCCAAGGAAGATGAGAGAAAATGGTATTTCTATGAGTGAAAATGTAAAAAATGAGTGAAAGACCCATTTCCAACAGCTGAAGCACTTATTTATAGGTTCTCTGCTCGTAACCCAACGTTGAGCTTCCTGATCTCAGCGCTGGGCGCTGGCCTCTGTACCAAAACGGTGCTTGCTGTCTTCATGGGCGCTGGCGCCGGGCTCTTGCCTTTCTGCCCACGCCGAGCGCTCACTGTACTGCTGCAGCTTCTCTTTCTGTCTAGGCTGAGCGCCAGGTTCTCGAGCTGAGCGCTAGGACTTCAATCCTACATATTTTCAACATATTTTTTAGTATATTTTTCATATAAAAGATCAAAACTCTAATCAAAAGAATGTTCACATTTTCTAATCATTTTCATTCACAAATCCTAAGATTATTTACAAACTTATTCCTATTTACACTTCCAAACTAACATAAATTGCACATTCATCAATGAGCTCAGAACTCTGCCTCCATACCGTCATGGGCGGTTTGAAGCTGGGGCCATTCTTTGAATATTTATCTCGGAAACCGTCGAGAGATTTTGAAGAGTTGCAGGAAAAAGCCACAGGTTTCATGAACTCGAAAGAGATGGTAGAATCCAAAAGGAGAGAAAGAGGTTTTGAAGACAATAGCTCGGTTCTGAGCAAAGAAAGAGATGGGGGGCTAATCCACAAAGGGCCCAAAAGACCAATGAAAGGGGGTTCTCGGAGAGGCAACCCAGGTACCAGTCCTCTACACCGCTAAACCGATCTCGGGCAACCATTCTCCAGAAGGTGTGCAACGCTGAGTTACTCACCTTACCTCGGCCGTCTAAAACTCAGGCCAATGCAGACAGGAGTAAAGAGTGCAAATGGCATCAAAACTATGGTCACTCCACTGATGACTGTAAAACAGCCCAGGAAAAAATTGAGGACTTGATACAGGCGGGTGGTCTTGACCGGTTCATTCGCTGAGATGATAATGGAGGCGGACGAGCTGGTCGACGACGAGGGAGACGCGGTTATGACAATCGTAACCGAGATGCAAACTAGAAAGGGAATAATCAGAACAGAGATCGGGTGAACAATCAGAGGGATCCTAATGAAGAAACAGAAGGAGTCAGATGGGTCATCAATACAATCTCGGGAGTATTTGCAGGTGGAGGAACAACGAGTTCAGCTCGGCGGCGTCATGTAAAAGCCATCCGATTTGTAAACACGGAGTTTGGAAAACCTACAAGGATGAGACCTCCAATAACTTTCTCAGATGATGACTTCCAAGGGCTGGATCCAAATCAAGACGACCCAATGGTGATAACGATCGGATTAGCCAACTTCTCGATCAAACGAACACTTGTTAATCATGGAAGCTCGGTTGATATTTTATACCTGGCGACCTTCAAGAAACTTGAAATTCTAGAAAAGCTGATAAAAGAGCAGGAAGACAAGCCAGTAGGGTTCGCCGGAGAGCAAGTAAAAACTCGAGGTTATATAGACCTCTTAACAACGTTTGGAGAGGGAAAACTCTCCTGGACCGTATCAGTCAGATATGTTATTATGGATGCCAACACGTCGTACAACATCCTTATTGGAAGACCGATGTTGAATGAACTCGGAGCGATTGTCTCTACCCCACACCTCACAATGAAGTTCCCAGCCGAGTATAGAGATATAGTCGCTGTCCGAGTTGACCAAAGGATGGTCAGGCAATGCTATGTGGATAGTCTGAAGTAAGGGTGGCAAATGGATGGATCAGATAAATTTTTATTCGGATCTTAACGGGTGGATTAAAAACAATCCGTTAATCCATTAAAAATTCATTAAAAAAAAAATCCAATCCATCCATGATTCATTAAACAAAATCCACCCGATCCATCCATTAACAACTTTTCATGGATGGATATCCAATCCATCCACTAAAATTTATTTTAAGAAATTATTTAATTTTATATCTCTTTTATCCATCCATAAAATATTTTTTAAAAAAATAATTTGTAAAAAAATTTAAAATACTATCTCTATTTCATCGTCTCTCTACCCTTCCTCTCTCTCTTTTTTCCTACTCTCTTTCTATCTTTACCCTCTCTCCACTCTATCTCACGACCATTTTGTATCACGTCCATTTTTATATTATTATATGGGAGTTATTGATTATGTACATTTACAGAAGTTGTTTCGCCACAACGTTCCATGACATTGTTTTACGAAACTTGTTACGATTTTCTGTGCTTTCAATTAGTTAATACTTTTTTTTTTTACGTTTTTCAGCAAAAAAAAAGGCAACGAAAAAAGAAAACGTACGTGATAACGTGGACTACTGCTGGTGCTTGAGAACAATTAATTAGTTAATACTTAATATAACAAAAAAACAAAAAAAAAACAGATAAATAAAATAAAAAATAGTGAAGAAAAAATAATAGGGAATGGAAGAGAAAATTAGATGGAGTGTTTTTTTTTTGTTACAAATGGAGGTTTTTTTTATTTGGCGAAAAATAATATGAAAAAAATAAATTGGTTTTGGAATGGATAAAAGTTGATCCATTACATTTTTGATTGTTGGTCCAATGAATTTTAAAAAATATTGGATGGATCATTGGTTGCGCTGTCGCGCACGCGCCAAAAAGAACGAGCGGTTTTTAAAACTGTAGTTTAGGGCGACAACTCGGATGTCGCAAGGACTCTTGAAGTGTTATTTATCACAAAAATCAGTTTTGGGGGGGTTGGATTGGAATGCAAATAAGAAACAAAGCAAAACAAAGCAATGAAAACAGAGAAGTTGAAAAGATTATCAAATAGCTAAGAAACGATTAACCTATTGTTCTCGATTTCCCAACTATCATAGGTTCATGCAATTTCCAAGCCCTAAGCAGATTCTAATCCCCTCCCGATTGTAGCAACAATTTACAAGCGAAACCACTACTACAGATATATGTCCCTATTCCCGAATTAAGCAAACGGGGTTAAGCCCTTCGTGAACTAAGCGAACACGAAACGAACACACCCGAATTAAGCAAACGCGATTAATTATAGGAACATAATATCACCGAAAATAAATCAACACAACACAATATACTCCTGAATTAAGCAAACAGAAATATATAGCATGGCATTGAAAAGGGAAAAGCATACAAAACAGGAAATACAAGAACCTCAAGTGTAGTGGAAATCGATTACAATAGATTAATCTAAGAACTTAGTTCTCCATAGGAAAACGAAACACACAGAAAAATGTAAAAACAATGGAGAAGCCAAAAGTTCTTCCAATCTGCCCAGAACAGCCTTTTATACTATTCAGAATTTTAGCCCACTCGCGAGTGAACCTTCTCTCGCGAGGCGAATGTTATGAAGAGTCGGCAACCTTTGGCATTCTCGCGAGGCAAAGAACGGCTCGCGGGGCGAAGAATTGAAGAGTCTTCTTATTACGCCCGTTATGAACATCAGGGGCCAACCGTGATGCTTTATGACTTCCATTATCGCGAGGCGAAGAAGTTATTCGCGAGGCGACCCCGAGAGCTTGCATATTTCTGGAACAGTCATCCTTCAGGGTCGCAAGGCGAGGTTCTGTTCACGGGGCAAACCAGAGAGGATGACATTTTTACTGTTCTGCTGGCTTTCAGGTTCGCGAGGCGAGGAAACTCTCGCCTGGCGAATCCCCTGTTTCTTTATTCCCTCAACTTCTACTTAACCTGAAAACAACAAAATAGCCATAAGTGCTTTATTTGACTCAAAACTGGCTAAATTAACCTAAAACTACTTTAGAGACTCAAAACCTTGCTTGAGGACAATCTAATCTAATTTGGGTGAAAATAGGATATAATTTGCACAAAACCCTGGTCATACTAGCCATAAAACTAGATGAGTCAGAGGCTTATCAAAATACCCCAAACTTAAACTTTGCTTGTCCCCAAGCAAACTAAAACTCAAAAATCAAAAAGACTCAATACCTGGCAAGCTTAAAAGATTCAATCAACCTTGCACAAATTCAAGCAGTTTCATCAAAACAGTTTTCTTCAATGTCCCCCCCTTTCAAGCAAAGCAATCCCCACAATCATTCATTCTAAACAATTGAGAATTTCATCATTCAAACAATCATTAATCTAAGCAGGGGATCCAAGTTACACACAAGAGGGAGATCACCAAATTCAAACAATTGCCTTCCTCACAAAGGCATTTAGTGTTCACTCAATCGCTCAGTTTGTGTCAGGCTAACAACATTTCACTCAATTTCACTTTCAAGAGCACTTCCCATGAATTTGATTTTCATCTCAAAATGATTCCCACAGAAAACATGCATGCAACATCAAAAGGTCTTTTATGGGTTGTAATGGGGCCTGGCTAAGGGTAGGATATACAAAGGAACTAGGCTGAAGACCCTAGGAACTAAGAGAGCATGAAACACTTCAAAACATTGAAATTCCACTCAAGTTCATTTTCCATTTTTTTCCTTTTTGCCTTGGGTGACTACAGCCTCTTTTATTTCAATATCCTTTTTGAAATTTTTGTACTTTTTATTTTTTTCTTTTTTTCTTTTTTTTTCTTTTTTTTTCTTCTACAAGCCTTTGGCTCCAACATTTTTATTGTATTTTTTTTTCTCAATCCCAAACAACACATTACACCTTGCAGCCACCCCAAACTTAGTTTCTTGCACCCATTCTCTTTCTAAGATTCCATGCTCTCCTAATCCTAAGATCGGGTTAACATGGTTTTCCAGATTTTGAGCTCATAACATAGGGTTATCAAGAAATAATAGGCTAATCAGGCTCAATGGGGCTAACTAGGGAACATGCATTAGGGATGGTTATTTTAGGCTAGGTAGCTATTTACAAAGAAAATGCCTAAATCATCTGAAGCAAACATATAATCATGCAAACCATAAAGAGATTCAAGCAAATTCAGGAAAGTGCAACTTAAAAAATGATTCTCACAGTCAAAAAACATGTTGGAGGCTCAAAACCTCACCTGGACATTCATGCAAATTGTTTGACAGAGATTCTATCCCTAGTGTGTGCTTCCTATCACCCCAAACTTATCATAAATCATGCCATCATAACAAAATCTCAAGGTTCAGTTTTCACTCACATGGGGATCACTTTTCAAAAACAAAAATTTTTTCAGCCTAGGGGGAATCATCACATCAATCATGCAATCAATCTGTGCAAAATCAATCAAAATCCATCAAACTTGCCAACATAAGACTTAACACCATTTATTCAAGAGCTAAAAGAAAAGAAACAAGACAAGACGAAACAAAACTACAACTAGTTCCCTCCCCCACACTTAAAACATGCATTGTCCCCAATGAAACAACATAACAATAAAATCAGAGTGAGGGAAAGGAAAGGGTACTCCCTGATTAAGTGGCAGTGTAGGAGCTTCCGCCTGGATCCCATTGCTTGTAGCAAAAGGCCAAAGAGATAGAGTTCATTTCATGGTCCCATAACTTGCAGCCTTGAATAATGAGTGAGCACTTGACTAGGATGGTGACCTTGCTCAATGCGGCAGACTCATCACTTCCTCTTGGGTCAAAGACGACCGCTTCCTCAACAAAGTCCTCCCAATAAAATTGGGGTTCAACCCCTTGAACTGGCCAGGGTGCAAAATCTAGTCCCTCTGGTGGTTTCGCAGGGGGAGGTGGCAGATAGGTAGGGAGGGTCTCCGGCGCTGGTTCATCTTCTGCATGTTCCTCATTCACTGCACTGACAAATCTATCACCTGCTAAACATGCAGCAATCTCAGCACACAACACACAATGGTTAGTGTTAGTACAATCAGGACATGAAGAAATATCATCAAAGCTAGAAATAAATGGAAAATTAGAAACAAGGTCCTCATAGGTGTCATCAATAATCTCAGAGATCAGCTCTATGTGGAAAACGGAGTGCTCCTCCAATGGATGTTTCCCAGCATCAAAGATGTTAAACTTTGCCACAATATTACCAAACTCCATAGACATGGTCCCATCATCAACATCAATCTTAGTCTTAGCTGTCTTCATGAATGGTCTGCCCAGGATGATTGGTGATTTACTGGAATTTGTCTCTCCTGCCATGTCTAGGATGTAGAAGTCAGCAGGGAAGATCAACTCATCAACTTGCACCAGCACATCTTCTACCATTCCCATGGGGCGGGCACTGGTCCTGTTGGCCAACTGGATAGTGATACCTGTATACTGCAAGGGACCAAGATCAAGGTTATTAAAAATAGAGGTAGGCATGACATTTATGGAGGCTCTCAAATCCAGCATGCAATTTTCAAATTTCCTATCCCCAATAGTGCATGGAATAGTAAAAGTGCCTGGATCCTTGCACTTCTGTGGTAGTGCCTGAGTAGGGGCTGAGACAGTGACTCTTTCTGGTGCAGGCTTAGACTGGATCAGAGCTGAAACATTTCTTCCCAAATCAACTCTCTCATTATTCTTCAACTTCCTCTTGTTGATGCATAGATCCTTCAGAAATTTTGCATACTTGGGCACCTGCTTGATCACATCTAGAAGGGGAATATTCACAGCTACCTTTCTGAACACATCTAAAATCTCCCTCTCCTTGTCTTCCCCACCAATCTTCTTATTTTTCTGCAATCTCTGTGGGAAGGGGATTGGTGGTCTGTATACCTTCTCAGCTTCAACATTGACTGAAGGCTCAGGAGTTACCTCAATGGTCTCTTCATCTTTTTCAGAGGATGCCTCAACAACTCTTCCAGATCTCAGAGAAATGGCACTCACATTAGGATTGGAGGCATTGGGATTTATCACTGTTTGTGCCGGCAGCTGGGTTGTCCCTTGAGCTTGTTGTATGTTATTTATGGATGTGGCAAGCTGTCCAACCTGTGTATGCAAAGCCTGAATGCTAGCATCTGTTCGCTGCTGAAACTGTACTTGTGAGGCCTGGAACTATCCTACTTGCTGCTGAAACTGTAGATTGGTTGCAGCCATTTGCTTGATCAAGTCTTCTAATGAAGGTCCAGAAGGTGCAGAAGTGGTCACTTGAGGAGGATTCCCAGTGCTTGCCATCGGTTGTTGTTGGGATGAGTTCCCATACCGCAGATTAGGATGATTCCTCCAATTGGGATGGTACCTATTTGTGGAGAGGTCCGGAGTCTTGTCTGGGAGTTACATTGATTGCCTTGATTATAGGGATGGACTCGCATAAGCTTGAGGCAAATCAAGATTGACTCTTCCTTAGAATAGGGCATGCCTCATATGGGTGCTCGGGAGAACCGCACATGCCACACAACCTTGCCGGCTGAACCCTATCCATTGCCATTTTCTCCACCAAAGAAGTGAGCCTATCCATTCTATCCTCAAGGGCCTGGTTGGAAGAAGAGCTATGGACCTCGTGCACACCTCTTGTCTCAATGAGAATTTCTCCGATAGTAAACGCTGGGAATTCGGTGACATATTTTCAATGAGTTGCTTGGCAGCGGTGGGGTCTTATCAACAAGTTCTCCCCACTAGCAAGAGCATCCAAAATATTCCAATCCATCGAAGTAACCCTTCATAAAAGTCTGGATGGATAAGAAGTCGCTCGAAATCTGATCTTTGGGGCAATCGGATACCAAATGCTTGAATCTTTCCCAATATTCAGCCAACGACTCATTTCCTTGCCTGATGCCACATATTTCCTTCCTAATTGACGCATCTCTGGAGGCAGGAAAGTATTTCTCTAAGAAGAGCCTCTTCAAATCGTTCCAAGTGGTAATGGAATTTGGCGGAAGATATAACAGCCAATCCTTTGCAGCGCCTTGTAGTGAAAACGGGAAGGCTCTCAGCTTAATGTGATCTTCAGTTACTCCCTCTGGTCTCAAGGTTGTGGAGCAGACAACCTGGAACTCCTTGAGATGCTTATGTGGATCCTCACCTGCAAGACCATTAAACCTTGGCAACAAATGGATTAGACCAGATTTTAATTCAAAGGGGGTAACAGCACCAAAATATTCAATACACAATCCATTATAGTTAACATCAGGGGAAGAAAGTTGTCTTAATGTCCTTTGGTCACCCATGTTATCAAAAACATTTTTAGAATTAGAATGACTACTAGTGCTAGCTCGAATTTCTCAACGGCGTGTGTGCAGTGTTCTTTCAATTTCAGGATCAAAATCACACAATTCAGGGCAATTAGACCTAGTAGCCAGACCAATTCAAAACAAAAACGAAAATAAAAGAAAGAAAGGAAAGAAAATAAAATGTGAAAAATAACAAACTAGAGTCCCCGACAACGACACCAATTTTTGGTCGCGCTGTCGCGCACATGCCAAAAAGAACGAGCGGTTTTTAAAACTGTAGTTTAGGGCGACAACTCGGATGTCGTCTCACAAGGACTCTTGAAGTGTTATTTATCACAAAAATCAGTTTTGGGGGGGTTGGATTGGAATGCAAATAAGAAACAAAGCAAAACAAAGCAATGAAAACAGAGAAGTTGAAAAGATTATCAAATAGCTAAGAAACGATTAACCTACTGTTCTCGATTTCCCAACTATCACAGGTTCATGCAATTTCCAAGCCCTAAGCAGATTCTAATCCCCTTCCGGTTGTAGCAACAATTTACAAGCGAAACCACTACTACAGATATATGTCCCTATTCCCGAATTAAGCAAACGGGGTTAAGCCCTTCGTGAACTAAGCGAACACGAAACGAACACACCCGAATTAAGCAAACGCGATTAATTATAGGAACATAATATCACCGAAAATAAATCAACACAACACAATATACTCCTGAATTAAGCAAACAGAAATATATAGCATGGCATTGAAAAGGGAAAAGCATACAAAACAGGAAATACAAGAACCTCAAGTGTAGTGGAAATCGATTACAATAGATTAATCTAAGAACTTAGTTCTCCATAGAAAAACGAAACACACAGAAAAATGTAAAAACAATGGAGAAGCCAAAAGTTCTTCCAATCTGCCCAGAACAGCCTTTTATACTATTCAGAATTTTAGCCCACTCGCGAGGCGAACCTTCTCTCGCGAGGCGAATGTTATGAAGAGTCAGCAACCTTTGGCATTCTCGCGAGGCGAAGAACGGCTCGCGGGGCGAAGAATTGAAGAGTCTTCTTATTACGCCCGTTATGAACATCAGGGGCCAACCGTGATGCTTTTCGACTTCCATTATCGCGAGGCGAAGAAGTTATTCGCGAGGCGACCCCGAGAGCTTGCATATTTTCGGAAACAGTCATCCTTCGTGGTCGCGAGGCGAGGTTCATCGCGGGCGAACCAGAGAGGATGACATTTTTACTGTTCTGCTGGCTTTCAGGTTCGCGAGGCGAGGAAACTCTCGCCCGGCGAATCCCCTGTTTCTTTATTCCCTCAACTTCTCCTTAACCTGAAAACAACAAAATAGCCGTAAGTGCTTTATTTGACTCAAAACTGGCTAAATTAACCTAAAACTACTTTAGAGACTCAAAACCTTGCTTGAGGACAATCTAATCTAATTTGGGTGAAAATAGGATATAATTTGCACAAAACCCTGGTCATACTAGCCATAAAACTAGATGAGCCAGAGGCTTATCAATCATAAACCATCCACTAAAAAAATAATCCAATCCATCCAATCCATTTATATTTTGTTTTTTATAAATGGATGGATTGGATGGATTTTATCATGGATGGACTGGATGGATGTTGGACAAATGGATTATTTTGCCACCCCTAGTCTGAAGGTTACCCAAAACCAGAACATCGCAAAGAATACCGAAGATGATAAAGCGGAAGTGATGAGCTCGGTCAGTTCAGTTACCTCAGCGAGCTCGGTCAGCATGTTTGAACTAGACCCAAGGATGGAGATGTACGAGTCTAGAGCCGAACCAACAGAGTCTTTAGAGAAGTTCCAACTGGGAGCCCAAGCTGAACAGTGCACCAAGGTCGGCAGTCAGATCGACCCCTCGCTCAAACAACAGATTCAAGGGGTTTTAAAAAAGAATGTCGATTTGTTTGCTTGGAAGACATCGAATATGCCTGGCATAGACCCTAATTTTCTGTGCCATAAGCTATCTATATGTCCCGAAGCCATGCCTGTAGCTTAGAGAAAAAGAAAACTTGGCGAAGAAAGACGCCAAACAGTAGCCAAGGAGACAACCAAACTGGTCAAAGCAAATTTCATCAGAGTGGTGAAATACACTACTTGACTAGCTAATGTGGTATTAGTTAGAAAGGCCAATGGTAAGTGGAGAATGTGCACCGACTACACCTATCTCAACAAAGAGTGTCCAAAGGATTCTTATCCTCTTCCCAACATTGACAGATTGGTAGACGGAGTTTCAGGGTACAGAGTTTTGTCCTTCTTGGACGCATATTCAGGTTATAACCAGATAAGGAAGTATCCACCCGATGAAGAAAAAACGACATTTATGACCGATGGGGCAAACTACTGCTACCGAGTAATGCCTTTCGGTTTAAAAAACGTTGGTGCAACATATCAAAGGCTTATGGACAAAGTCTTTGTCAACCATATCGGAAAGAACCTAGAAGTATCTGTTGACGATATGGTGGTAAAGTTTGATGACCCAAAACAACACTCAGCTGACCTCAAAGAAATTTTTAGCCTACTCAGAAAGTACAACATGAGGTTAAATCCAGAAAAATGCTCCTTTGGTGTACAAGGAGGAGAGTTCTTAGGATATATGCTAACGCATAGAGGAATTGAAGCTAATCTTGATAAGTGCAAAGCTGTCATTGAAATGCGGAGCCCTCAAAATGTTAAAGAAGTTCAGAGGTTAGCTGGCCGATTAGCTTCTCTATCCCGTTTTCTCCCAAAATCCGCAGAAAAAGCAAGACCCTTATTCTAGCTTATGAAAAGACCTAAAGAGTTCAACTGGGCCGAGGAGTGTGAGAAAGCCTTTGTGGATCTGAAACTTTTTCTAGCCTCTCCCCCGATCCTCACTCAGCCAAAGCTCGGCAAAGATCTGTACTTGTATCTGTTTGTCAATGATTATGCAATACATGGAGTAATCATCCAGGAAGAAGAAAAACTACAGATGCCGATGTATTACGTTAGTAGAATTCTGAAAGATGCAGAAACACGGTATCAAGTAATTGAAAAACTAGCCCTCGCCTTAATCATGGCAACTCGGAGGTTACGACCTCACTTTCAGTCACACCAAGTTATAGTCAAAATAGATCATCCAATAAAGTAGTTGCTTAGGAAACCCGATCTAGCCGGACGAATGATAGCTTGGTCAGTAGAATTGTCAAAGTTCGGTTTGCAATATGAGCCAAGGGGACCAATGGAAGCACAATGCCTCTCCGACTTCATTGCCGAGCTCTCTTCTAAGCCGAGGTCTGGATCCTTCATCTAGCTTCTATATGTTGATGGTTCATCTAACTTAAAGGGAAGCGGAGTTGGAATAATTCTCGAAGGTCCTGATGATCTAATCTTGGAACAATCTTTAAAGTTTGGGTTTACTTCTTCAAACAACCAAGCAGAATATGAAGCCCTTATTGCATGAATGATGCTAGCTAAAGAGGTTGGAGTCAAAGAAGTAAAATGCCGAAGTGACTCACAACTTGTAACTGGACAAGTCTCGAGTGATTATCAAACAAAGGATCCCCAACTAACCAGGTATCTCTGCAAAGTTAATAGTCTAATTTCTGAATTTGATAATTTTACTATTGAGCATATACCTCAGGAGGAAAATTCCAGGGTAGATCTGTTGTCTAAGTTGGCTAGCACCAAGAAAGTTGGTCAGCTAAGAACTTTTATTGAGGAGAATATCCTCGAACCAATCAGAAAAAGTGCCGAAGTGATAATTGTAACACCCGGGTGCCGACGAGGGCGGGGAGTGGTCGCCGGTGCAAGAAGGCACGGACAAGGAGCGGCTCCTGGCAGGCTTCTAGACGGAGGGACACATGAATGAACCGATAACACACCCGAATGAGAGGGATCCTGAGACTGTGTAGGTATGGGACTATACAGTTGAGGAAGGCTTATATGAATTGATTGGTACTACCTATACTAACAAGTTGCATCTTCTTTTCGGTAGCCCATCACTTAAGAACTCCCCAGTTAAGTGAGCTTGACTTGGAGCAATTCTGGGATGGGTGACCTCCTGGGAAGTTTTTCCGGGAAGTGTGTGAGTGAGGACAAAACATGCTGAAAAGACCCGTGTTGGTTTGTGGGGACAGTCGTCAATCCATAAAGCAGCCAGGGATGTTACAAATGGTATCAGAGAGACACCTCTCCCAGTACGGTGTGGTTCGAGGACAAACCAAGCGGAAGCTGGTGGGCATGTAACACCCGAGTGCCGACAAGGGATGAGAGTGGTCGCCGGTGCAAGAAGGCACAGACAATGAGCGGCTCCTGGCAGGCTTCTAGGCGGAGGGACACTTGAATGAACCGATAACACACCCGAATGAGAGGGATCCTGAGACTCTGTAGGTATGGGACTATACAGTTGAGAAAGGCTTATATGAATTGATTGGTACTACCTATACTAACAAGTTGCATCTTCTTTTTGGTAGCCCATCACTTAAGAACTCCCCAGTTAAGCGAGCTTGACTTGGAGCAATTCTGGGATGGGTGACCTCCTGGGAAGTTTTCCCGGGAAGAGCGTGAGTGAGGACAAAGCATGCTGAAAAGACCCGTGTTGGTTTGTTGGGACAGTCGTCAATCCATAAAGCAGTCAGGGATGTTACAATAATGACCGAGTACTATGATCGTGGCCGGATGACACCAATTTGGGAATATTTAGACTCTGACAAATTTCCCAATGACCCTAAGGAGGCGAGGAGAATTCGTCTAAATACTTGCCATTACACCATCCGAGATGGAGAGCTGTACAGAAGAGGATTCTCCATGCCGTTACTAAAGTGCATAGCAACGGAGCAGTTCGAGTACGTAATGGCCGAGATACACCGAGGAATCTGAGGAATGCATTTAGGTGGCCGATCTCTAGCAGCTCGGGTCCTGCGAGCGGGGTTTTAATGGCTGGCCATGAGATTGGATTGTGCTACCTAGACTAATAGGTGTGAGCCTTGTCAGAAGTTCGCCAATGTAGCACGAGCTCTAGGAGAAGAGCTTCATTCCATGATCTCGCCGTGGCCCTTTACTATGTGGGGGATGGATATAGTCGGTCCTTTCCCAAGTTCTAAAGGTCAAGTCAAGTTCTTGCTGGTAGGAGTAGACTACTTCACTAAGTGGATTGAAGCAGAACCATTAGCTACCATAACAGCTAAAAAGGTTCAGAGTTTTGTATGGAAAAGCATCATATGTGGGCATGGCCTCCCTTATGCAATTGTCACAGATAATGGAAAGAAATTCACCGATAAAGAGCTTAGCGAGTTCTACTCCAACCTCGGAATCAAACATAAAGTGACTTCAATTGAGCATCTACAAACAAACAAACAAGCAAAAGTAGCCAACAAAGTCATTTTGAACGAGCTCAAAAGAAGGTTAGGCCAATCAAAAGGGGCATGGGTTGAAGAATTACCAAGCATCCTATGGGCTTACCATTGCTCGCCGCAGTCTTCAAGTGGTGAAACGCCATTCAATCTAACCTATGGAACCGATGCAATGATTCCAGTTGAGCTCGGCGAACTCTCTTTCCGAAGGCAGCATCATGACCAAAGTAAGAACATAGAAGAAATCCGAGTTGAGCTTGACATGGTTGAGGAAGTCCGAGATGAGGCAAAATTCAAAGAAGAACTATGCAAGTAAAAAGCAACTCGGAAGTACAACTTGAGGTTGCAGCCAAGGGAATTTGTGCAAGGTGACTTAGTGCTGAGATTGCAAAACGATGCGAGAAAAGACTCCAAAGAGGGTAAGCTCGCAGCAAATTGGTCTGGCCCATTCAGAATAGTTGAAAATCTAGGAAATGGTGCTTATAGGCTAGAAGAGTTGTCAGGAAAGGTTGTTCCAAGAACATGGAACACTTCCCACCTTAAGTTTTATTTTAGTTAAAAGTTATGTAAGTAGGTGATGTACTCTTTTTCATATCCCGATCTTTTTCCCACGAGGTTTTGGCTAGGAAGGTTTTAATGAGGCACACCCAGAAAAATAAATAAATAAAATAATTTTCAGTTGAGCTATTAGGCAAGAATACTGTTATATGGTCAAAATTTTATTTAGGAAAAACTAAAAGGCTAAAAAGGTCGACCAAGCTAAAATCAATCGAGTTGAAGTCGAAATGCCGGACCTAAAGAAGCAAAAACTAAGAACCTAAAAAGGTTGACCGAGCTAAAATTGACCGAACCGAGGTCGAAATGTCGAGCCTAAAAAGGTAAACAACATCTAAAGATAGTTAAAAGCCTAAAAAGGTTGACCGAGCTAAAATCGACCGATTTGAAGTCGAAATGATGGACCTAAAGAGGCAAAAACTAAGAACCTAAAAAGGTTGACCGAGCTAAAATCGACCGAGTTGAAGTCGAAATGCCGAACCTAAAGAGGCAACAACTAAAGACCTAAAAAGGTTGACCGAGCTAAAATCAACCAAGTTGAAGTCGAAATGCCGAACCTAAAGAGGCGACAACTAAAGACCAAAAAAGGTTGTCCGAGCTAAAATCGAGCGAGTTGAGATCGAAATGCCGCGCCTAGAAAGGTATACAACATCTAAAGGTAGTTAAAAACCTAAAGAGGTAATTCGAGCTAAGATCGACCAAACCAAGGTCGAATGGCTGAACCTAAAAAGGCAAACAATGCCTAAGAAGGTAAGTAAAACCAAGAGGTATTCCGAGCTCCAAAAAACTCGAATAAGCCGAGTAACACGCAAAAATGTAAAAGTCAAGCACTAACTTAGAAAAAAGTTACGAGATTAAGCTCCAAAAGCCGACAGGAAAAAATGAGGCATGAACATAAAAAAGCTTATAAAATTTTCTAAGTTTGAAAAGTAAAAAGCAGCTCGTAAACCAGAAACAAAAATACAATAAAAAATTGTTTTCCTAAGTTACTCATGGGCATCCCCACGAGCAACAGTTTCAACAGGAGTAGAGTTGAGGACATCCTCGGCACTCGGAGGGATAGCAGAAGATGGATTAGGCAAAGCCGTTCCTCCATTTCCCCTCTCCTCGACAGCTTGTTCCTCAACTTCCTCTTCCTCCTGGCCCGCCTCTTCTTCATCCTCGAGCTCGGACAAAGGGACCATGACTCCATCCTTATTGAAGTCCTTATCCACATCCACCCGAGAGAAGTCAGCATCAGGGTTAAAACGTTGAAGCTGCTTCATAGCCCGACAGAACCCGCTGACATGCTACTTCATAATGTTGGAGATAGCCTCGTCCAGATCGCCTTGAAGCCTCTGCTTGGCCCCTCTCTCAGCCTCCAACGATTGCTAAAGATGAGCACAGGAAGCACAAGAGTCCTCCAAGGCCTTCTACAAGCTGACCTTTTCCTCCTTTTCTCTGTCAAGCTCGACCTGAAGGGGCCTTCAGCTGGCCAACAGCCCGAGCTTGCTCCTCACAGTTGGACACAACTTGAGCCAACTCGTCCCTCACTTTCAGGGAACGAGCTGCATCGGCCTTCATCATCTCCATCTTCTTGACGTTTTTGGAGAACTGGTGACTCCAGAAGCGGGTAATTGAAGCTATTCGGAGGGCATAGGCAGCAGCAGCCTCCATGCTTTCACCAGGTCCTTGCTCCAGTAAAACACGGGCATCAGCAGGTTTAAGCACCTGGCCGTCGATGAGCGAACAGGGGTTAAACTCACTACCCCAAAGTGAGCCGAAGCCCGAGTTGCAACTCCTGTTGTACCATTTGGTGTCCGAAGTAAGATCGGACACCACAGGAGCCTTGCCCGACCTCCTCTCGGCGACAGGAGTTTCTTCAACAACCAGTAGGGGAGAAGGACTTCTCCTTGGATCCTCGGACTGCAAATCTTCCCGAGTCCTTTTAGGGAGACGTGTGTTCGAGTCAGCAACATTAGTAACCTTCTTCTTCTTTTCCCTAGTTTCGGCAACCGGAATTGACCCACCAGCAGCTTGGTTAGCCGACTTCTTCATCAAGGCTTTATAATTGAACTTCCCCATTATCACTGAAAAAGGGAAATCGGTCAGATACAAGTATGCTGCAAGGTAAGTAAAATACCCACTAAAAATCTACTTACAATCAAAATCGGCTTGCCGAGTTGACGATTTGGGCAGCAATAAAAGTTTCCCACAAGGCAATGGCCGAGGATAGAGCTTAAGGAGCTCAACGTCGGATCTTTCTTGAGTTGTCATGCAGCCGACATCATAGCTAGAAAACTTAGTGGGTGGGGTTGCCAGTAAATTGGGAATTTGGAGATTCCATCCGAGTCATAAAATAGGGACTCATTTCCTACAGTAGGTCGGACTTTGAAAAAGTCTGACTTGAAAAATTTGTATAAACTCTCTAGAGCCCGATGAATCCCCTCCGCTCGACCCCACTCAGGGAGATCCAACCGACCCGATCTCCAAACCTGACTTTATAAAAGTAAAGGAATTTAGGAGTAGTAGCCACCATTCCTATCTGCCCACAAAGAATTTGGAAAGCCTTTAAAAAGACCCAGCTATTTGGGTGGAGTTGAGTAGGGGAAACATTCATAATTTTCAAAACATCACACTCAAATTGGGTAAATGGCAAGGTAACTCCAATTTGCTCAAACATGGTTTTATATACGTATGTGAAAGAAGGTTGATCTAGAGCAGCATGAAGGAAGACATGTTCATTCTCAGAACATGGTAAACACTCTATAGTGCCACTAGAAGAAGGAACTTTGTTTTTAATGGACGAAAGGGATTCAGAATCTCTAAAGTTTGAATGAAAGGCTCCCGCATCTGGCCTTACCCAGAAATACCCAGGAATAGTAATATCTGGGTACGGGACTCTAGGCATCCTATTGGTACGCTGACGGTGCTTAGGGACGGGTGTGGCATCAGGAGTAGCGGAGCTACTCTCATCAAAAGAGGAGGAGGCACCATTAGCACCGCCACCACCATGAGAGGAAGACGAAGAAGGATGAGGAGAGCTCCCAATCGGATTGATTTCGGGCTCTATGATCTGAACCCCATAAGAGGCATTATGGGATACCTCGAATGAAGTCTCCATGGTTAAAAAAGCATAAATGAAACTGGAAAAAAAGAGATGAGAAGGACGTACCTCGAATAGGAAAGGGAGTGTAAAAGCTTGGACAAGAAGAGGCTCGAGAAAGAAGAAAATTGAAGGTTCAGGGAAAGTAAAGCCCTGTATCTGGAGCTCTCTCACTTTATAGAAAAAGAGTAACGTTTCAAAAAATAAATGAAACGTTACTTTTCGAAGTAATGATGGTGGTTGTTGACGTGCGAGAGAAGAGAAACGTCCCTTCAAGTCTGTGCAAATTCGGCACCCTAATGGAAAAGAAACACGTGGCAGAGACATCGGAATATACGTTGTCATCAATTAAAAATACGAGCACGCAACCGAAGAGCAAGCCTCGGAAGTAATGCCACAGAGACCACGCATCACAAACTAGCCTTATCTTAATAACGAAGGCAACGTCTCTTTTCATCTCGGGAGCTACGAAACTTTGGTCACAGCATCGATCTAAAACGACTGCCCACGTCTCGACTAGGCTCGGCTCCTTCAAAGAAGCTTCCACGCTTTCTGAAAGCTCAAAGCTTGGGGGGCTTGTATATGGGCCGAGGTGTAAAGCTCGCCAACTCGAAGTGTGAAGCTCGGTCGTCCGAGGTGTTCACTGAAGTAAAAGATATATATATAGACCGAAGTGTGAAGCTCGGCCACTTACCTCGCCAACTTGAAAGGCTAAAGAGCCCAAGTTTCTAAGCTCGGTCACCGAGGTTGAACGACTGGCCGAGGTACAAGATCGGTTATTAATACTATGGTAAAAAGGGGAAGAGAACCTACACCATAAACCGTAGATTCTCCAAATAAGGTTTTTAAAGGCCAAACTCGGCTACTGTTATGAAAACTTTTACGCTTTTACTAGCTCAAAGCTTGGGGGGCTTGTGTACTGACCGAAGAGTAAAACCCGGCCACCGAGCTTGGATACCCGATCCAATAAAGGTGGGAAGGATAAGATATTGATATTATCTTTAATAATCCTGATATTATCTCAAATAACCTTATCCGGTTATAAGAGATAAAATTCCTCAAAATAAGGAAATCATATCTCAAAGAAGATTTAAGAGATAAAAGGAGATAAATCCATATCTCTTAAAGATATGGGGATCCTATTATAAAAGGAGGAGAACCCAAAAGAGAGGGTCACTTTGAACTGAGCTAGGTGAATCTCCCTTAAGCGTATTAGAGAAATCAGCTTGACCAAGAGACTATTGAAGAGTCCTTGCTCGTTGGTATTCATCAGATACAAGATTAAGGGATTGAGATCACCGTATGGCCAAGGGTTGAACCTAGAACCACGTCTGGCTTTGATTCCCATTGGGATACGTAGGACCGGAATATAATATTTTGTCAAGTCATAATCTAAAACAAACCCGATGTTCACTCTTGATTAGACGTTCTACGGCGAGATTCCGACAAGTCGGATCTCGACAGGAAGAATTAGTTTTCGGAATATGTTCATAAAACTCTTGTACCAAAAATAATGTAATTTTACTTTATTTGGATGTTTTCCTTTTTGAATTTATGGGTATTTTGCTTATCTTTCTTCCCTGATGAGAAACCGTGTTCTGTTTTTGGAACTTTTGGTTAGTGTAGCAATTAATGAGCCCTTGAGTGTTTTCATCTCTAACTTGATGCAAAAGTCAAATTGAACCTTTAGGGTGTGTTTGGTTCAACGGAGGGGAGGGGAGGGGAGGGGAGGGATTTTAAAGGAGGGGAGGGGAAGGGAGGGGAGGGGAGGGGAGGGGTTTTAATTAGATATTATGTTTGGTTGGGAGGAGGGGAGGGGAGGGAAGGGGAGGGGAAATAACTCTTTTCTTGTTTGGTTCACAAGGGGAGGGGAGACATTTTTAAACTAATTTACTTTTATATCCTTTTTAATTTTATATCCTTTTGGATTTTTAAATTTTATTAAGGTTAATTTCATCATATCAGTTAAAATATTTTAAAGTTACCTCCCCTCCAAATCCCCCAATATTGGAGGGGAGTCAAAATGGATCCAGGAGGGATTTTGCTCCCCTCCCCTCCCCTCTCAAAATTTGAACCAAACATATAAAATTTAAAATATTCCCTCCCCTCCCCTCCATTCCCCTCCAACCAAACATAGTGTTAGTCTGGGGCTACTAATATCATGCATACTCATAACTTGATGTCATATTAACCATAATTTATGCGTGAATTTGAATAGGCTAGTTGCTTTAAAGTTTAAATTAAATATGCTTAGCTATACCAACGTATGTTTTTTTCATTTTCACAAGACCTTTAAATCTGGCGAAAATGATCACACAAATGGACTTCTAGTAAGCTAGTCCCACAATAGGTCAATAGCCAACTGTAATTAAACGAGATGATGTATAGGGTCACTTTGGTACGGGGTTAATGGGATTGAAAAATTCCCAAATCAGTTTTCATTAAACTTTATAAATAGAACTCATCCGTGAATTCTTTTATCATTTTCTAGGTTTTATATCAAACACACAATTGTAAGGCTGCAAAGAACTTGTCCTTAGTTTAAAGGTTTTGATTGACAATCAGCAGATAAAATCCTTTGAAATGAAGATACAGGCTATAGACGGGTCCAATCATGTCTACCCCAAGGAAGAAATCAACAAATGCTTTTGAAGATGGAAAAGGTTACAGAGTATTCTGTAATTAGTACTCAAAGAACAAAAAGAAAATAGAGAGATAGTTGTGTTGCACCTTGCCTTACTAAAGTGCAGAAAATACCTTCGAGATTTCATTGTAATACCCGGTTTCATTACTTTAAAACAAGTTTCCTTACTTTTATAAAATTGCCCTAACAAAATTGTTTTTTTTTAATATTATAAAAAGTACTTAATTGATATGTACTATCAGTATAAAGATTTTTAACATTGTCAACCAATTATAAATTGTCAAAATATTAAAAATGTTAAACTTTTATCATTATTACCTTAAAAGTCACCCATAACATAATTTATGATAGATTAACAGTGTAAAAATCTTTACACTATTATATACCAATTAAATTGATATAAAATAAAATGTCTACCGTACATTAGCAAAAGCAACGTCACATGTGAACCTATGATGTGAGTGATGGAAAGACAACAACATTGTTATCATGGATTTGTAGAACTGCCAGGAACAAGAGAGTAAAGATGACAAACAAATGGGTTGGAAGGATTTCGGTCGAATTATAATGGATAGGTAAAAATCAATTCGTTAATCCATATATGATCCATTGAAAATGTATTAGAAAAATAAAATTCATTCACAACCCATTTTAAAAAAATCATTCAACCCATCTATTAATCATTTTTTATTAATGGACATCTCACCCATCTATTTAAAAAATTTAACTTTTTCTCTTTCACAAGGCAGGAAACTAGGCAATGGTGACCAGTGATGGGCAGTTGATCCAATGGGATAGGAATAAAACTAAATATATATAAAATAATTCATTTTAATTTGGGAGATCCAATAGATATATTGAAAAAAATTTGATAAATTATTAACCATCCATCAGTAAAAACAAATATTAAAATTGGGTGAACTAGGCTGGATTATATGTTGATGAATTCGTTGGGTCATGATTATATGAATTGTTTTGTCACCTTATGCTTCGTTTGGACATGAAAAGAATTAGGGAGGAAAGAAGTAGAGTAGAAAGAAGTAGGAGAGAAAAGAGAGTGAGTATATTTTTATGTTGTTTGAATTGAAATAAATAAGAGAGAAGTATAGGAATTTTTTTTGTTTTCTCTTATAAAGACATATTTGCCCTTAGTAACATGTTCATACACTGAAAAAATAAATGGTTAACTTGTCTTTTCAAACAATTTACATTCTCTCCCTTGTTCTCTAGCCTATCAACCGGAGATTTATTTTGGCAGTCGATAGAAAAAATTCTATCTTCTACTTTTCTTTTGAAACAAACGAATAAAGTGTCTGTTTTCTCTGATCATGGTTCTCTCTCTTCCAATTCTTTCTCTTGAAAATCTCTCAATTCAAACGATACGCTAACGTGAGAGCCACCATATAATCGTTGGTGGTAGAAGAGGGAAGCTTCAGTGCCATCGGGCGCGACACGAAATGACTTGCAGAGGAAATTCTTCATCCAAGGTCCAGGGAGGAGGACGATTGTAACACCCTGCTTTTTCGTTAAGTGTTTTTTATTAGTTTTTTTTAAGTTGAGCACGCTTTTTTGTTAAGTATTTTTTATTAGTTTTTTTTTAAGTTGAGCACGGGCGTGCTCATCAGTGAGCACGCTCGTGCTCATCAGTGAGCACGCTCGTGCTCAACAGTGAGCACGCTCGTGCTCAATGTGCGGACCGTGTCTCGCTGACGCTAAGTCCAACTCGACTGTGCTCGAGTCTGTGCCTTTATAAGCAGAACAGTGATCGAGGGTTTACGTCCTAAACCCTATTTTGAAGATAGCAGCCATCCTAGTGCGGCAGCAACCCCTCTCTTCCCTATTTTCTCTAAACCCATTCCTTTGTTGGAATTTTGGAGACTCGTGGGAACATCTAGTTCATCAGTGTTGATCATTATAGGTAACGGTTCTTTCCCCTTTGAGTTTCCTTTTCTATTATTTGAAATCGGGAACTAATTGGTTGATGTTCTTGTTTGACCAAGGCTTGGAGAGTTAACCGAGCCGCTTAAGGGAACGTGACCAGTTCGTCGTTTAGCGTCTTGTTGTGGAACTTTCAATTCAGGTATGGGGAGAAGTATAATATAGTCTCTAGGCAAGGGGTAATGTAAGATGAGGGGTTCCCATAACCCCATTGAGTTTTTGTATGATGAGTGACATGTCTCTAATATGCTTATTATATTTATTGATGCTATGATAAGTTATTTGTAGGTTATTGGCTATATTAATATGCCTATGATGAGTTTGTTATGTTTATTTCATGGTTATGATGTTGTACCTATTGTGTTGATTGAGTTGGTTGATAACATGCCATGATATGTTGGTTGAAGTTGTTGTTACTGAGACTGTTTTGGTTGATTTATGTGGTTATGTAGTGTTTAATTATTTCAATTAAATCCTTTTAAACAATGTGGTTATGTACTGTTTAATTATTTTAATTATTTATATTCTGAAATATTGAAGCATTTAAAAGAGCTCTTGAGAAATCATATTTAAATCAAGGCATATATTTCAATCCAACATAGGGTGTGTTGGGGCTGTACATTCCAAAATCCCTCTACTTGAAAATATGCTCCATCATCCACCACAATATCAGCGGGTAATTTCGTTTTTCTGGAGCTGCAATCATTTAAAATCCACCCATGCATTTTTATGGAGATTGCATCCTTCTAATATCCTTTTTTTTTTTTTTTTATCAATACCTATATTTTTTATAAAAAATAATCATCTGCGAGAATCCCATATCTCCTGAAATGCTATACGCTGTCAAAGATGAGAACAATGATAGCATCAAAGATAACTTGTGTGTTTGGTTTCACGTTTGAAACATTCTTCTGTCCTCAATCAAACGTAGTTTTAGTAAAATTGACGTGTTTAATTATTGTCAGTTAAAATTGATTTTACTTTTAGAAACTATTTTGATTGGAAGCTAAAAAACGTAGTTTTTGCATTGAATTAAAATATTTACACTAAATTTTACATCAAACTTGTTTTTAAAATAAAAATATCGAAATATAAATCATTTCACTTCAAACTCAAAACTAACTAAATCAATTATACATACAAAATCAATTTCATTCAAAATCATTTTTATCAAATATTTATCCAAACATTCACAACACAAATATCGCAGCAGATATGCAAGCTACAGATCCCATATGTAATATTGTACCTCATTTAAAAAAATTGTACCATATCTAACCCATCAAACGTTAATTTTATTGGACTTAAAATTTAAAACAAACAATTTCACAATCCCAAAATCACTTTTAATGAGTGCAAACGTGTCCAAAATCTAAACCTTAATCATGTGAGTAAAGATTATAACAAACCACGATAAGAGTAAATCAATAAAAGATCAAGAAAAATTGTAGGGATAACCATTGAAAATGAAGTTAAATGAATTTTCTAAACACATGATTTATGATAAAACATAATGTTATCATTTAATCCATGTAATTAACCATATTAATAAAAAAAGGCTTTTGATATTGTTATTTTGTCTATGGTCGAGTTAATCTATAGTATATATAAAACCCAATAATATCTAAGGTTCATTGCCACTTGTCGCCATTTCACTGTCTAACCCCTGAAATAGGGGTGGGCATGAGACGGGTTGGGACGGGTTATGTTTGTTTCTTATTCGGCCATAAATATTGATAGGTTCAAATCATTGAACCCGAACCCGTCCCTAGACTCGAAGGAACCCGGTTATATGCAGGTTCGTTTAAGACCGAGTCTAAATGGGACGGGATCGGGTTGACCCGAATTTAAATTGATTCTTTGTAAACAAAATTTCTATGAGTGGAAAAATGTTAATTTTTTTATAAGGTAAAATATCAGTAAAAGATGCTACTTAAAAGTTACCAATTGATCCAAAATTAGATGTTACAAAATATCAACAAATAAATCATTTTGCTAGATGCATCCTTGATGCTCATGTAACCAAAGTCACATTGTTAAAAACAAAATATTCTCATCAAACAAAACTCTTCAAATGTCATAAAAGTCACAAAATACTTCCTAAAAGCCACCAATTGGGCTAGTGTGAGACGTGAGAATAGAAGTTTAGTTATTTACTTCATACTGCTTTCTTTGTGACCGCGTGTGAAACATATTCTAGGAAGGGATAAAAATATATATTTTTTTATATGAGACGGGTTGGGTAACCCGACGATCAATCCGGACCAGTCCCTAACCCACACCGGGTCACACAGTGAGACGCGGATTCGTCCCTTCTCTTATGTGGGTTAGGGTCAGGCCCGATCCGAACACCATGGGTTGGGATGGGTTCTAGGACCGGATCCAGTTTTGCACACCCCTACCCTGAAAATACTTTTTTCCCATTAAAAATTAGAAGCTTCTGCTTACAAAAAAAAAAAAACTTCTAGAATCTCTCACAAACAAGTTTTTCTTCTTCATCTACGCATAAAACTCTATGCTTATATAATAATGACTAAACCCCTAATTTGGTCCCTGAGAAAAACACTCGGGTCTGAAATAGTCCCTATCCAAAAAAAACTATTCATTTAGTCCTTAAGAATGTGTTTACCGGGACAGATTAGTCCTTCTGTCGGTTGACCACCTTTGACCGCAGGTTAATTGCTGACGTGTCAGTATCCATTCCAAAACGCATGCCGTTTTTTCCTTCTTCTTCCTCCAGCTTCTTCTTCTTCTTCTTTTCTTCTCAGGGACTATCAGGCAAAACAAACTCTCTCCTAAAATGACCCAACTTAACAATTGAAGCCTTCTTCCAAAGAGTCAATGACAACAACTCATGCACCAAACCTTAACAACAGAAACAGCAAAATCAGGGTCCCAATTCAGCAATTCAACCTCCATAGAACTCCTCCTTCCACTGTGATTCACAATTCGGAACAATTCCGGGTACTTAGCAACAACTCTAATCAAATAATCATCGGGGAACCCTAAACTACGCTTCAACTCATTGATTTTCAAGACGTTGAGCCTCTTGTGGAGGCTCAACATCAAGAGTTTCGCCAATCGGCGAACGAAGATGGGTAAGGGGATCTCGTGGTTGGGGTACTTGGAGACCCAATTGAGGGCTTTGCCCTGAAGATATAGGGTTCTGAACTTCTTCTGGAGGGTGGTTAAGGGGATCTCGTGGTTGGGGTAGCGGAGGATGATGTTCTTGATCTGATTGTTAACTATCCAACAGCGGTTGCGAGAGAGCGCGGATTCGAGGTCTGGGTCCTTCTTCATTGACCAGAGACAAAATGTTCGGAATCGGAGAAGAAGCCATTGTTGTGGATGGAGATGATGCTGATGGATGGCTCGAGGAATCATTCGTTACATGCAGATGAAGACTGGTTTTAGAATTCAGATGAACTTCAAATCAAATGCAATTCTGAAAACCCTGCTTGGAGGATGAACTAGAATGGTGATGTTAACTCAAAGTGATTGGAAGAAGAAGAAGAAGAAGAAAAAGAAGAAGAAGAAGAAGCTGGAGGAAGAAGAAGGAAAAAACGGCATGCGTTTTGGAATGGATACTGACACGTCAGCAATTAACCTGCGGTCAAAGGTTGTCAACTGACAGAAGGACTAATCTGTCCCGGTAAATACATTCTTAAGGACTAAATGGATATTTTTTTTGGATAGGGACTATTTCAGACCCGAGTGTTTTTCTCAGGGACCAAATTGGGGGTTTAGTCTATAATAATAAAACTAAGTCCTACTATTCATTTCATTTTTATTGTTCCTACCAAGACTCACACACTGTACGCGGGAATGTGTGCAGATTGTTTATGATGATTTTTTTAAAGAAAACATGTCCCACTGTATAATCATACTATAATGTATTTTATGAAGTTATTAGGAATTGAACAAAAAATACTATATTAATAAAAAGAGATGAAATTTAGTAAAAAAGTACAAAGAGAAGGCAATGAAATGTCATTTCACTTATATGTTTGTTTTGTTGATTTTATAGTATGTGTTGTAATTTATTTATGTTATTATTTGAAATACTTTAGGATTATATTATTTTGAAAATGGTAGATTACCATTATTGCTTTTCCGGTTACCGTGCCAGCTGAAAGCATCATCTTAATCTCATTAGTGTTGTCTTTCAGAGTTCACAGGTGATGTTTGAGATGACGCAATGACTTGAGACTGTAACACCCCCTTGGACATTACTTCCTAATCACATGCGGAAATAAATTAAAAAGAAAGTTTACTGGTTGCTTTCGGAAAAACTTCTATTATTTTCACAAGTCTGAAAATATGGGGGCAAACACAATAGTACAAACTATATCATACTCACCAACATACATAGATTGATTTTATTCAAAAACAAACTCTTCTATAATGTACAGATTTCTCTTGAAAATACTTCATTATTCACAACAGAATTTCAAAAAGATTTTCAATCACATAAACTAACTTTCTCAAAACACATAACCCTAAAGGAAAATCCTAAGCTGGTCACTCTACAAGACATTAACTGTAAAGAACTCCATAGTTCTTACCATTATAATCATCGCCAACCTCTTCAATGATCGGGATTTATATCCCCAAGTGAGGTTAGGAACTTCTCAGTACCACCTGCCCTAGTGTACCAGGGTACATCAGCAAGAAACCAGGAAAACCTGATATATTGTAAGGGTGAGATACCAATATATGGATGAATTATGACGACTATATGTACTACAAACATACAAGCAACAAGAACAGGTAAGTATACATATTCAACATAAATTTTTTAAATAGAAGCATAGTATCAAGCAAATCATCGTCGTTCTTGAAAACATATGGCACTTCTATATTTCAACAATCTATCCTAATCTCTGGAGACCCCAACTCCATGCAGTTTATAAAAAAAAACAGTGAGCTGATCAGGCTCAAATAGCCAACACATGACACAACATAATTCCCACAACAACTGTCCAACTCAAGGCACAGTCATCAACGCATGTGGGTTCCAGAGCACACTGTCCTACACAAGGCACAGTGAACAAGGCTCATGGAAATCATGGTCCATCAAGGCACCAATGATACACTTTCGCATGAGATACCTTTCTCTTCAAGGCATTCACACAAAACTTTTTGGGCACGTCTGCCAAATGCATGTAAAAACATTTTATTTTCGCAGCTTTTCTTTGTGTTTCATTCTTTCCCTATCGAGGTTCAAGGCTCACAACCATCCATAGATTTTCGACGTTTTAAAACTTTCATTATCAACACATGACGTTTTAGTCCGAGTGTCCAATCACAACAGTCCTAGAACTATGCACTAGTCTTAGACTTTGTGGTCGTAGAAAAGTAGTAATTTTCATCTTTTTACCTCGTTCGTCACGTTTTATCACAACATCTGTAGGACACACAGTCCACAACAAAGTATATAGGATACACAATCCATAACAACGTGTATAGGACACACAGACCACAACAACGTGTATAGGACACACAGTTCACAACAACGTATATAGGACACACAGTCCACAACATTGTGATATGGATCATCGATCCACATGCCTTAAGAACTCTAGTATCTCGACGTCTCGGTTACTAGGTTTACTGTTCAACGTTATTTTTCATTCAGTGAAAAGCAAATACAAAACCAAAACTTTCCATGACTTATCCAAGTTATCGGACATTTTCTTTTTGAATAAAACCTTTTGAAGAAAACTATTCCTTTGAAATTCTTTTGCTTAAAACTTAGTTATGGAAAAATCCACTCTTTTCAAAAAAAAAAAAATCCATCTTTATTTTTAAAATATTCTTTTTCTAAAAACATTTCAAACTTCCAAATATATTCTGTTAAAGTTTCAAAATAAATTTTGTTCTCTTCAAATATTTTCAAAAGAAAATTGATTTTTCTTTTAGTGTAAAATCATTTATATTTTCGAATGAATTTCCTTCATAAAAATTTTATTTTGATACTAATATTCTCATAAATTTTAAAAGAATACATAAATTTGCTTCTCCTTTTACCAAAACCTTTCTTCAAATAAATATTTATTTTCACTACTCTTCATATGATTTCTTAAGGCTTTTATCTTGAGAATTTAATTGAGCACTAACCAATGGCTAGGCTTTCCATGCAACTACCCAGATATTATGACAAATGTAACATGCATCAAGTAATTTTCATATATCAACTATAAACACATATTCATAAATGATTAATCAAACATAAAATATTTATATTCAACCAATCAACCAATCGGCACACCAATCTCAGATAAACATTAAATAATCACCACATCAGAATTCTAACAAACACATTAAAACACACAAGTACAGATAGTCATCATAGATAGTCATCATAAATAATTATCCCTCAAGATTTCTCCCTTTTCCTGATTCGACGGGTAGAAAAAGTCTTTGTTTCCATGTTGCCCAAAGCGAACTTCCTTTGTCCACGGTGTGCCGCAAGTCTAAGAATTAAGCGAATGACTTAAATTAAAACAACAAAGTCATCTTATCTTTCTAAGTATTGATTTTTGGTCATGGCTAGAAAAAAAATGATGCTATAGATGTCCAATCTTTTACAAATTCTTGGATTACATTTTGTACAAGACTTACTTACTTATATATATATATATATATACACACACACTTTAATCCCATTTTTTTATATCTTTACATTAACACTTGTTTATAGTCCACTTTATACCAAAATCTGTACATGATCATGTTAAAAGACATTATTTTCAAAATCATATTTTTCATTCAAAAATTAGGATGAACTCTTTTATAAAAGCATTTTCAGAACATCAGTGGATTTAAATCGTGAATGATCACTCAAATGACCTTTAAAATTTTTGAAATTTTAATTGAAGGTACTCAACTCACGTATAAACACATTGCAGTTGGTCCATGTCAAAATTCGAAAGCATTAATTTATCAAAAATCAGACACTGCCTCTGATTGTACAGGATTTTCCAGAAATCCGAGTTCACCAACATGTAACTTTATGAAATTGTTTCTCTTTATATACACATGTAAAAATCTCAAATCTTCAACCCAACTTTAGATATATTTCATTATTAACCCAAAATATTTTATAAAAGTTTTTAACATTCAGAATCATATTTAAAATCACCATGCAACCAACTATGTTCATATTTTCGCACACAGAATTTGGTTCTACTTTGACAGGTGTTTTGACCTAGTAAATCTTATCCAAATACTTACATATTATATAGCAAATTAAAGCTCCAGAAGTCTTATTTCCAAATATATATTTATTTTTTCAAAATACGTTTTTTTATAAAAAGTTATAGGCTTACGAATAAATGTATATCATGCTGCCAAAATCACATTTTACCCATGTTTATCCACACCAAGCTATTGTCTTCACTCTAGCGTCATCCACAAGTCATAAAACCAACATGCAAGGGTCCCATACCCTCGAAAACATACATACAAACATATAAGATGATAGTAGGGTTTATTATGAGTTTATAAAAACCTGTTTCACATTAAAAAGATTTTTTTTCTAGGGTTTTCTAAGAATTTTTGAGTGAAAATTTGGGACATGCAACCATGAAAACATGACATGCATGAGGATGAAATAAATATTGTTGAGAATATGAGGATTAAGAGTGAAGAGTGTAACACCCTAGTTTTTACACCTAGGATTAATTATTTTATTTGGATGTTTATGTTTATTATGTTATGTGGTTTAGTTTGAGTAATTAAATTACTCTCTTCAAACTATTTTATTGGGTGTGTTAGCACTGACTTATTTCAGTGAATGCACGTTTAATAGACAATAATTTACGTTATTGTCACTATTATACCAGTACAGAAAAATATTTTAAATAATGTAAATAAGAGAAAAACATTTTCATATTCCTATTCTATTTAATTTTAGAGTTAAAAATATTCTGGTTTGACATCAATCGGAGATTAAATTTTGGACTGATTATTTTCTTAGTTGATCAGTTCAACTGTTAATCTTTACTCTAACTTGAATTTCGAAAACATATTTTTATCAACCTTTATTTTTAGATTCCAAAAAGTAAAAACATGTTTATTTTAGGCCTAATATTTATCACTCATTTTATACCTATCACTAAATAACTGGTTTAAAAACTAAATTTTCTCTCTTTTCTCTCTCACTCACTCGACGCCCTCACTCTCTCTTTTCTTTTCGTTCTCTGCAACTTTTTCTTCTTTCTTTCTTCCTTCTCTTTTCTTCTTCTTCCTCCCACCTCAACGTCATCTTCATCAACCACCTTCCTTCCTTCTTCTCCGTCGCGCGACCATCCCTGAGGCCGCCGTTCGGCCACCGCACGGCGAGAGCAGATGACCCGTTCCTCGCCACCGCTGCTGTTGTCTCGCGTCATAACCGCCACCCACCGCCGTTCCCAGCCGTGGTAAGCACCCTACGCCGCCATTAACAGTGGTTCTTCACCTATTTATGATATTGAATCTTCTTTTCTTCTTCCATGAGGTTTAACTCTTGTTTTTGTTGGACCTATGGTGCTGTCCAAAACACACCGCCGCCCCTCCGTCGCCGTCCGCCGCCGCGAGGAGCACCACAGCACCACCTTCAGGTTGTCTTCAAGCTTGGGTGAGTCAAAACCCTCTCTAGTGTCTCAGATTCAAAACCCCCAAATGGATTTTTGAAACCCTAACCCTAACCCTTTGATTTTAGATTTTAATCTTGAACTTTGAGGTTGTTTTATGAAATTGGGACTGTGAATTTGAGTTTCCCTAAACCAATTTCATTATTCTGAGTTTCCCCTAAAATCGTATTTAGGAGCCCTAAAACCCCAATTTGATTTGATTTAAATTTGGGTATGTTTTTGTGAAATTAATTATGATTTAGTGCAATTAGGACTCTTAATGGATGATTTCCAAAGTTCTTTTTCAAGATCTTTTGATCAAAACAAAGTTTCCTTAAGGGGTATTGGGAAGCGTGAGCTTCAAACATGATTTTCTTTGAAAATAACCTTGTTTGGTAGTTAGATTAAGTGTTTAGATCAAGTTAGAATGTGTGTTTGATCATGTGTAATTGATTTCTTGATTTCTGGTTGTTGCGCGTTGTTGGATTTACTCTCTGAGACGTTTGGACACGGCTATGCTTGCTTGATGCAGCAGATATGAGCTAACGTGGGCATTAGGACGAGGATCCTTTACTTGTCTTCAAAGGTAAGGGGGGCTTGCCTGATGGATTTTTCTCAATAACCATTTACTTGTTGTGTAGTCTGTATAATTGATGTGGTTGTGGTTATCTGATTATGTGGTTTATGTTGTGTTGTATATCTGAGTATCAGTGTCTGATCTGTTTTAAATTATTTGATTATTTGTACATGATAGTGTTATGGTACATGATCTGTCTGGTGGTTTGTTGTTGAATGTTGCTTGTGAGTGTTGTTTGAGAAGCCTGATTGTGGTCAGTGCACAACCTATTAATCAGATAAAAGCTTTAATAAGCTGTGTAAATTATATTTCAGGTTTTATGGGAAACGTTGGAATATAATAGTTGAGGAAAGTATTATTTTGGAAAAATAAGGAGTTTTGATGATGATGATTTATTAGTGTAAAAGTAACTTGAGTCACAATGAGAGTGAAATTGTGAAAATGTTTCTGTACTGCTAATTTTTATATAAGAAAGTTTGCAATATTATACAAAGTTATTTTATGAAATTAATTGTTGAAAAGAAGTTAATGATGATTTTAGAAAGTTGTTTCAGTGGGAAAAGTTAAGTTTGGCTTGAGAAGCTTTAAAAGTGATAATTGATGAATGATTTGGAAAAGTGTGATAACATATTTGGAAAAACGTAGAGGGCAATTATTTTGAAATGGCAGTACATATTTTAAGGAAGTTAAAACCTCAAGTGACTCACCTTTGTGAAAGTTTTATTATTTAAAGATTTTATTAATGAATTTCCAATTTTGAAAAAGAATTTATGAAAGCAAAACTGATTTAGTGTTAAAAGTGGTGTGGAACTTAGTAACCGAGACGTCGGGGTACTAAGGTTCTGTGTTGTGATGGACTCAGTCATTTGGTCTTTGAGGGCCTATATTGTATACATGAGGTATACCATGTTGAAACATTTAAGATGTTTCTAGTGCCACGAACCTAAGACTGATGCACCGGTCGAGAGGTGTCGTGATTGAGCACTCGGACTGTGAGGTCCTATGTTTTGATAAAAGTTTTATGGACTGTGAGGTCCTATGTTTTGATAAAAGTTTTATGGACAGTGAGGTCCTGTGTTGTGATGAAAGTTTTAAAAGTGTTTTAAAACTATGTGAGTCGTAAGCCATTTTGAGCTTCGGCAAAAGAAAGATTGAGCACAAAGAAAAGAACAAAACAAAAGTGTTTTGCATGCATTTGGCAGACGTGCCTGCGGTTTGTGACATAATGCATCAATTACCATCGGCGAAAGGTAATTACGATGTGCATTTATCTCATGTGCCTAGGGAGGACATGGAGACCCCATCTTACTTGCTAATGGTTGGGCCACTGGTTGTGGACATTAGCAATGTGTTTGGCCTTGTGTGCCTGGCTGTGTATGCCTTTTTAAGATGGGAAGAGGTTGCGCACCTGTTGGCAGAGTGCCAAGTTAGCCAGTATGGCTATGGAGTCTGATCAACTCATATGATGTTGAGATATCTCATGAGATTAGGACGAAAAGTAGATGATGAATAGAAGTGTCATGCATAATTTTATGATGATGTTTGGGGTGTTAAACCCACTGCTAAACTATTAGCTTATAAATGCTTGTGTGGTAAATGTATATGTGTTATGTGGTGTCGCGCATTTAGTTATTGTGTTAAAACCATATATTGGCGTCTCACCCTTACACACATTTCAGGATTCTTCTAGTTCGATATTGTACCCTGGGTACTTTAACACAGATGGTGCAGAGGAGTCTTTCTAAGTCACTCAGAGATTTAGATCTAGTTGCTTGATGAGGTATTGCTGGCTGAATAACTTTTAGAACGACCAGCTTAGGGTTTGAGATTTAGATTATTTTGATAAGTATGTATGAGTATGGCTCAGAGAGCCTTTATTTTAAAATGAAATGTCTATAGCTCGGAGAGTCTATCTTTTGAATGAAAATTTAAGCTATTTCTTTTGATCTTGTAAAGCTTATGGCTATAATTATTATTTTTATGTATTGATGCCTGGTTGAATTTGGTGTAACTGGAATTTTGGATTGAAAATGTAATTATTTTAACAGGTGTTATTTTATCTAGGATGTCCGAATTACAGAGGAGACTCTGTCGAAATTTTTGTAAAACTATTAGCTTGTATTTAAGTATATTCTTTAAATGAAATAGGCTTGGCAGGCTATAATAGTAAGTCTGTGTGTCGATCGATTAAGGCTTAGGTGTGGAGTCGTGAAAAAATTTTATACCCAATTTCAGACAATTATGTACTTATATAAATTATTTTCCAAAAGCACCAGCAAATTATCTTTTAATTTTATTTTCGCACGTGTTTAGAAGGTAATGCCCAAGGGGGGTGTTACAAAGAGATTGCCCTTGAGTGATGAAGAATGAAGAAAAATGGCCCAAAGCAAGCTTAGTTAGAAACTTGACAGCTTTGAGGATGTGGTGGTAATATGAGTGTCTCTCAAGATCTGCTCACCCAAAAATTACAAATTTAGGCTTGTTGGAAAGGTAAGAAAGTGAGGCACAACTTTGATGTTGAAGGTTTTGATTGATTCAGAATAGAAAAGGGACATAAAGAGCCTTCTTTCTGCTATTTTAAGAAATCTAAGAATTAATGTGTCCAGCGTTTGATAATTTGAGGGACGAAATGATTAATTTATTTTTCTCATATACTAATTGTGGGTCCCCACAATTTTTCAAGAACCAATTTAGGTTCACTCATTTACCTTATTCGGTTGTTTTTTATTTTTTGAATTCATGAGTTGTTTGTTTCTCTCCCTTCCGTGATGAGATATGATGTTTTTGTTTTATGGAACCTTTGGTTCAGGGTCGACTAGTGTAGCAATTAATGAGCCTTTGCGTTTTGCAGTCTCAATTTGAAGCAAAAGTCAAATTCAACCCTCAGTTGCGGTTATTAATTTAATTTGGATTTTTCTAACATGTGCAATTTTACACATGTTAAGAAGTCTATGAATTAGTGTGTCTCGTGTTTAACAATTTGAGGAACGAAATGGTTAATTTATTTTTTCAGGGACTATAAGTAGGTCCCCACAATTTTTCAAGAACTAATTTGGATTTTCACTCTATTACTCTATTAGATTTTTTTTTTCTTTTTTTGAATTTATGAGTTGTTTGTTTGTTTCCCTTCTCTGATTAGAAATAATGTTTTTTCTTTTTTGGAACTTTTGGTTCTGAACCGACTAGTGTAGCAATTAATGAGCCTTTGTGTTTTTCAATCTCAATTTGAAGCAAAAGTCAAATTGAACCCTCAGTTGCGGTTACTAATTTAATTTGGTTTTTTTTAACATATACAACTTTACCTATGTTACGAAATTTATGGATTAATGTATCCTGTGTTTAATAATTTGAGGGACGAAATGATTAATTTATCTTTTGAGGGACCAAAAATGGATCCCCACAATTTTTTAAGAATCAATTTGAGTCTTCACTTGTTTACTTTATTCGGTTGTTTTTCTTTTTTGAATTTATGAGTGGTTTGTTTCTCTCACTTCCCACTGAGAAATAATGTTTTTCTTTTTTGGAACTTTTGGTTCAGGACCGACTAGTGTAGCAATTAACGAGCCTTTGCGTTTTTCATGTCTCAATTTGAAGCAAAAGTCAAATTGAACCCTTAGTTGTAGTTACTAATTTAATTTGTATTTTTCTAATAAGTGTAACTTTACATATGTTAATAAATCTAGGGACTAAGGTGTCCCGCGTTTAATAATTGATGGATGAAATTACTTATTTATTTTTTCATAGACTAAATATGGGTCCCCTCAATTTTTCAAGAATCAATTTGGATCTTTACTCTTTTACTTTATTCGATTGTTTTTCTTTTTTTTTAATTTATGAGTTGTTTGTTTGTTTCCCTTCTCCGATGAGAAATAATGTTTTTCTTTTTTGCAACTTTTGGTTCAAGACCGACTAGTATAGCAATTAACGAGCATTTGCCTTTTCCATGTCTCAATTTAATGCAAAAGTCAAATTCAACCCTCAGTTGCGGTTACTAATTTAATTTGGATTTTTCTAACATGTGCAACTTTACACATGTTAAGCAATCATTAAATTTACAATTGAAGGTTGGTACGGTTGGTAAGGATACGACTCATAATCCACATGGTCGTGAGTTCGAATCCCATTACTGATCCGAGGACCTTGTTTGTGGGTAATCTGTAAGTACCTCTGTAAGTGCTTTTTGAGACGTGAGACTTGTCCTTACCCTGGTGAGTCACTTAGGATCCAACTCACCTAAACTTTTTACTTTCCAAAAAGAATCATTAAATTTTCACGACCAAAAATTCGTCATATGTCACGCAGGACTACTCTTGGACCAAGTAGGATGGTTAATGAGACACATAAGTAAATAAATGGACGTCAGAACTAAATCTATGGACTAATGTGTCCCACGTTTGACAATTTGAATGATGAAATGGTTAATTTATTTTTCAGGGACTAAAAGTGGGTCCCAGCAATTTTTCAAGAACCAATTTGGGTCTTTACTCGTTAACTTTATCCGGTTAGGACCGAACTGCTCATACCACTTAATGTGACACCCTATACCCCGAAACATGTATTATATAAATAGTAAATAAAAAAATTTATTATGTTTTTGCGGAATAAAAACATGGATTCTTGAAAACATTTTTCACAAAACATACTTGAGAGCATCACATCATAAAACTTGAATTTAACTAAAGAATAAGATAAAAATATCACAAACAATCATGAAGTTTATGGAAACATAATGATAGTAAATTAATCCCCTGATCCGATGTCACGTATATCAGAGCTTTAGATTCCCATACAATATAAATAACCAAGTTTCAAAATTGAAAACATAAAGCACTAAGACAACATGCAATACAGCCGTCTCCAACTGCTACATCACGACACTTCATAGAAGGCATCCCTCCACTACTTGTAGATTCCTCCTTCTCTGTCACAAGACTAAAAATGTTGTATGGGTGAGAGATCATGTTCAAACCATATGAAGAGAAGAGACAGTAACCAAGACAGCGCGCATACACAATTGCATAACCTTAGCATACCATCCAACATACACACATAAACACACGATATATCAATTTACATCATATCATATAAACAACTGATGTTATGCGATGCAAGTGCAACACTACTCCGCTACTCTATTATGCATGTAGATCCAACTAACTCAGGATGAACGACCAAAAAGCATCGATGTTACTTTTGCCAAGAAGCACCAAAGTCCAACTCATCAACGCCCCGACCAAAAAGCATCAAGGTTATTTGGCCAAAAAGCGCCAAAGCGTAACAACGTGCGGCAACCCATTGGGCGCCGGCTTAACCAATTCATCATCTTTGATTATCTTAAGTAATATTTAATTAAGTTATCTAATCTTCATCGTTTGATTGGTGTGTTATCATGTCATTATTGGGAACATTTGGGGTTAAAACCCCTTTAATTCATTAGTCTTGGATTCTGATCAAGAGGGGGAGCACGGGCTTGCTCAATCCTCAGCACGGTAGTGCTGCCACTTAAGCGGAGCACGGTCGTGCTTCCTATTAGGCACGGCCGTGCTTCTTGGAGCATGGCCGCACTGATCTGGGCACAAGGGGTTGGGAACCCTTTGCCAAATCCTTTGAGGGTAAAACATAGATCAAACCTATTGACCTTTACTAAGTCCATTAACAAATAATCTAATCACTTTGGCTTAATCTTTATGTCTCGTGACTTTTAGGGAATTAATCCTTTAATCTGGTTTCCCTCAAACTCTCATGGATCAATCCCTGGGGTCTTAACTAAACCTTTTGGCATAGGCCTCACACTTATTATTAACATTCAAGTCTTATGAACAACTGGGAAAAACATCCATTAATTCTCATTATCATCATTAACGTATTTTAACATCTTTCATTATTGTTGGCATTGACATCCTCAACAACAAACAGTCATTAAGAGCACAACATCAAACAACAGCCAATAATATCATAACTCATCAGAAACATGGCATCATAACATCATCATAGATATGGCATAACATCATCATCATCAACATTAACAAGTCATATCATCATCAAGAATCATGTCAAAACAACACTATAACATACACTCATATCAACCTCCACTAGAACGTATTCACACAAATTCACACAATTGGATCCATTTGTTCATTATTAAGGTTCATTACTCCTACAATGAATATGACAAATTACAATCACAAACACCACATATATACTTTTGTTCATACAATGATTCATCAACCAATCAAAGCAAGCATATGAACACAAGGAGGAATTATGCAAAAAACCCTAACCACCTCAATTCCCTCTCAAATCCCATATAGAATAAACAATCTCTCCCCCCATACCTTAAATTGGATTTCGCAACACATTGAAAAGAGGAGAAGGGATGTTCGGCAACTTCGTTTGAATGCTTCTTCACCGCAGCATGAAAACAACGAGAGATACCCAGAATCAATCCTTATTTCAAGAAAACTCAAAGGAGAAGTAAGAAGAACATAAGGAGTGATTATTACCTTTATTTGAGACCTACAGAGACTGAAAGGAATGAATAAAAACACTAGCAAGATGACTCCATAGCAACATCAATGTTCTCATGGCAAAAGATGGTGAAGGACGATGAACGCAAACAATTTTCCTTCAAGAACTATTGAGAGGAACCAAGGGAAAACAAAAGAGATGAGGAGAGGCAGATTTTCTGAGTATTTAGTCATGGGAAATAAGGTTTTGGTCGAGTCTTGTGGTATACAAAAAGAGTTAGGGCGTAACGGGCTCCTATTTCAGTCCAAACTGCGTATGGTTCTGTATTTTGCATATAACTTGAGCTACGAGTGTCCGATTGGGGCTTTCTTGGTGTCTTTAGAAATCTTAGAAAAATAGATACAAATTAATATCTAATTACCGAATCCTAAATCGTACTCTAAGATGGTCAAAAGTTCGATGGAAGTTTAGCGACAGATTTGGTAGTTATTCCTATACAGGATCCTTATAAAATTATGATAAGATCTTAAGAAGTAACCAAAAGAAGATTATCCTTTATTAATAAGGACTCAAATCAGATTGGTTGAGGGGCTAAAATCTAAGAATTACACTATCTCTATTTAAATACTAAATCACATGATATCTCATCATATCATTCTTAATCACTTATTATTAATAAAATCACGTATCATATATTAACATATAAAATCACAAACAAAATCATATATTCATATAAGATCACACATTAAGAGACACAATCTCATATTAATGCAAATAATCATATATTAATATACATATTATCATATGTAATAATATATACATACATATATATGTATAAGCATAAAAATACTACAACACTAATCACAATTACATTATCAATTATATAAATAACAATACTAACTTCATTAATACTAATAGTAGTAGTAATAATAACAATAATAATAACAACAACAACAACAACAACAACAACTAAGCATCCATAGTAACATATACCCTTATGCGAAAATCAGGGTGTTACAGTCAAAAGTCGAAAGCGCTCATGGCTTGGGGGTGATGACCGTCACGGTCATGAAATTTGTCACGGCCATGACAAGAAAGAATGAAGAGAGATTGAAAAGTCAGAAGTGTTCATGGCCTGGGCATGAAATGCTTCACGGCCGCGACGCGATGAAAAACAAAACTGTTATCTTTTTTTATCTGATTTGTAATGGGATTTGACCCTTTCTTAACCTAACCTTTAAATAGGTTGTTAGGGCTCGGAAATAGGGATCTTTGACTGCTGTATTGGAGATTTTGGCTCAGATTAGGATTTCTCTTCTTCTCCGTCTCTTCTCCATTTCTCTCTTTGGTTTTTCATGTTTTTACTTTTCAAGATTGTTATAATTATGACAATGCTTGAGTAGTCTCTTTATTTCTAGGAATTGGGACAATGCCTAAGACTTGTTTTATGTTATGAATTGATGATTTCCCTTTGTTAATTTCAATTTGATTTTGATTTAATTCCTATTGCATGAATTACTTGTGAATTTGGTGGCCATTTTTTTACACGTCATATATACTCTAGGGATGAACTGAGAAGTGGACTTAGGTATTAGATTCATAAGAGTTGAACTTAGGACTTAAATCAAGAGAGTTAGAAGCGGTTCTTCGAGGATTCATTGAATTGTCATAAACCTTAATGGGTCCAATTCAAAATATAATTACCACGAGAGTAGGAGTTGGTTTAATTGGCACGGTTCTTGTAACTCGATAATGAACATTAACTATATTAGGATAAATTAACCTTCTATGTATTTTGATAATTAATAAAGGGTAGTCAAATTAGTAGCATAAATGATCTTGTTAGTAACCCAATTCCTAGAAATTCTTTTCCTAACTGAAAATCCCAAATCTTGTTTTCTTGTTATTTTCTTAATTTAATTTAATTGCTATTCTCAATTATAATTGTTACTTGGTTCTAATCTCATAAATCAATCTTCTTGTTTAGTTTAATTGATTTAATAATCAATTGGTATTCATAAACATGGTCTCTGTGGGTTCGATATCTTTTATTACTTGACGACGAAATCGAACAGTAGCAGATCTATGCTATCATTTGTTTCTCTCCCTTCTCTGATGATAAATAATGTTTTTCTTTTTTGGAACTTTTGGTTCAAGACCGACTAGTGTAGCAATTAATGAGTCTTTTCCTTTTCCATGTCTCAATTTGGAGCAAAAGTCAAATTGAACCCTCAGTTGTGGTTACTAATTTAGTTTGGATTTTTCTAACATGGGCAATTTTACGTATGTACAACTTTACATATGTTAAGGAATCATTAAATTTTCACGACAACAATTCGTCAAAGGTTGAGGCATTTATTAAACCGCCGCTAGACCTATGTGCCCGCTGTCTCAATCCCCTGACTTTTTGGTGTCAGAAGTCAGGTGACTTTAGTGTATTTTGAGATAGAGAAAAATGTCATAGAAAAATGAGAGATAAAATGAGAGAAAATAATATAGGAGAGAAATAAAGAGAAAGTCATGTGACTTTTAGCACCACAAATTTAGAGGATCGGAATCCGTTTTTCACTGCACTAGCTTATTATTAAAAACATGCAAGTATATGCAACTGCTTTGGTTAGTGGTTCTAATTTGAGAGAAAACAGAGAACAAAAAAGAGGGAGCATTCTGAGAAGAATGGTTGAAGAAATTGAAACAGAAAAGAGTCATCCATACCTCGCTGCATGGCGGTTCTTCTTGCTACATTGGATTTGAGTGGTGGCATCAGAATAAGGTTAACATGTCAGGTAGATACAACTCTTAACTCTCACTAACCAATATGTGTTCCAAGGTTATAATTTTAAGAGAATAAGTGATTTTTTTCTTAGACATCGAAATTGATTCCATATTTAATTTTAGAGACTAAAATGAGACTTTGCTAAAAATAAAATAAAATTAACCATCCACTTCTATCAGGGCACAATTATGATATTCAGTCGTTTTCAGAGGTAAGGGAAAATTAGTCAACATGTCATAATTTTTGCACTAAGGTACACAAAATCTTGTATTTAAAGTCCACAACGTGTTTTCGACCTCCATACCCGTTTTTATGTAGACTAGAAATAAACCAAAGCACAGTAGAACACACATAAGTTCAGTTTCCAAAACTTGTCTAAAGTCTAGTTTTTTAGTTAACCATGGAAGGGAAGGAGCAAGATAGGCCCTTGGCCCCAAGCAGAGACGAGGATGACACCACTGTGCGTTCCTACCGAAGACTTCATTGTTGAAAGTTCATCAAGTGGAGCTTGTGTTTTAACTTTTTTATTGTTTTTAGCAGTAGCGATCATAGTCTTGATGTTCACAAAACTTGAATTTGGCAATAGCATAACCCCTAAACTTGGGGCTAACATGTCTTTAATTGCAGATATATCAGTAAAAAATCCTAATATTGCATCGTTTAGGTATAGTAACACCACCACAACTTCGTACTACCATGACATCATGGTGGGGGAGGCTAGAGGGCCATCGGGGCATGCTAAAGCGAGAAGCACAATGAGGATGAATGTCATGGTGAAGGTGATCACATACCGCATCATGTCTAGTCCAGATTTGAGTGCAGACTTGGGTTCAGGCCTTATGACTATGAGCAGCTTTTCAAGAGTTCCAGGACAGGTAAGAAACATGTTATTGTGAAAATGAGTTGCACCACCACTGTCAATATTTCTACACAGGAAATTCAAGAGAAGAATTGTGAGGAGAAGGTTAAAATCTAGAGATTATTATTAGTTTTTGGTTTATGTTCATAAAACTCTTGTACCAAAAATAATGACATTTTCCTTTATTTGGTTGTTTTTCCATTTTGAATATATGGGTAGTTTGCTCATCTTTTTTCCCTGACGAGGAACTGTAGCAATTAATGAGCCCTTTAGTGTTTTCCCTGAATTTGGAAGTTACTTATACTGACTTTTATCATCCTTTATCCAAGGCTTATCCTGATAAAATAAAGACAGATGCTAAAAACATATGCTACCTTTAATTATATTCCTCACAACATTTTACCGTTTTTGATATTACAAACCATAATCTATGTTGGAATATATTGTTCATAACAATAACCATACTTTGTTTATGGTCTAGTCTCTATAACAGCTTTAGTACTTTTTGCATCCATTCCAAAATCAATTTTTTTGCCTCCTGTCTCTCTTATTACATACTAAGTAGCACAATAATATGAAGTCCCCATTCATGGATATCCTGCAGAGAAACTCAATGGCAAAACAGCAACCTGCTGCAGCACAGGAAAATATATGCATGTTAGAAATCCTCATATCCCACATGCAAGATGAAAAAGGGCGGCCCAACACTTAGTATAGGCCTAAAGCTACTCTAAAGTTTGGCTTATTCATTGCAGTAATATACAAAGCACATTATATATTCCACGTTCCAGACGCAAAAACTATACTTAGTACGGTAAATTGATTTGATTACTCGGTGCAATCGATAAATTTGGAACACAAGTGCTAAGCTTTTTGGCTTATTCAGTACGGTCAAATAATGTATTATTATTCAATTAGTAAATTATATAACATTAACATATATAAGGTATATGTGTTCCCTTGCTTTAACAGCCTCACCCTTGGGCCGATCATGGATGAAAACTTTCTAGAAACAGAACTAAAGACACTAAATAAAGAAAATGTTCAAACCACCCTTAATTTTAAAGGATAGAACAGGAAGAAGCAACTATTAAACTGAGGAATACCAAAGGAAGTATGCAGCTGCAATGTCAGTTTCTCTCAGTGATAATAAGGAATTGTATTCTTTATATTGAAACTGAAGGTACTCAATAGTTGGGGTGGAAAATGGATGGATTGGATAAATTTTTATGCGGATTGTAATGGATGGATTGAAAACGATCCATTAATCCATCATGATCCATTAAAAATTCATTAAAAAAAATCCAATCCATCCATATCCATTTAATAAAATCCATCCAATCCATCCATTAACAATTTTTTTATGGATGGATATCCAATCCATCCATAAAAATTATTTTAAAGAATAATTTTTTTTACAATTAAATAATTTTAATGTCAAGATCTTCGGCAATTGATGGCATCAATTTAGGTTTTCCTGCTGATGTCTCTGAACTGCACATACCATATCATTAAGAATGTTAACATAAAAATACAAACAAAGAAACTTATATAAAAATACAAACAAAGAAACTTATAATGGAATGAGAAAATACTCTAGCGATGAGCAGACAATCCGAGTCCTCTTCAACAGTTCAATTCTCTTTGGCCAATTTTGCTGCTTAAATTTAACACATGTCGCATGTAGTATTCATATGTTGTGTGTTTTTGTTTTTAACTCAAAAATGGATCGGTAGTGGATTTTGTAAATTTTGTTTTATTTTTCAATTTTATCCAATGGATTTGTTTTTAATTTAAGAATATCATCCAATGGATTTAGTAACATAGTGGATGGATAGTGATCCATCCTTAATATGAAATGATCCAACTTGATCCAATCCATTAAAGTTTTTTTTTTGTAATGGATGGATTGGATGGATAACTCTTTGGATGGACTGGATAATTGTTTCAGTACTTTTTATAGTGTTTTTCCTTAAGACAATAGGCACAGTAACTAGAATACTGTACCTAAGTTTGATCCTAAATAAAATAAAAAATAGTGAAGAAAAAATAATAAGGAACGGAAGAGAAAATTAGATAGACTTTTTTTTTTTACAAATGGAGGTTTTTTTATTTGGTGAAAAATAATATGAAAAAAATGAATTGGTTTTGGAATGGATAAAAGTTGATCCGTTACATTTTTGATTGTTGGTCCAATGGATTCTAAAATATATTGGATGGATCATAAACCATCCACTAAAAAAATAATCCAATCCATCCAATCCATTTATATTATTTTTTTATAAATGGATGGATTGGATGGATTTTTTCATGGATGGACTGGATGGATGGTGGACAAATGGATCATTTTGCCACCCCTACTCAATAGTATGTTCAACAAACAGACAAGATATTAGCTGGGATTAAATGACTAACATTTTGGGGGGACTCGATTAAACAAATAAGTGGAAGATGGCCTATCATCTCCTGGTAAGCACATTCACCCTTCTCAGTTAACCGAACAATCCCATCAAGTACAGGCACTTTCTCATATGTCAATGACTGAAAACAAAAAAAATAGTGTTAATCACTTATCACTCAGGTAGAATTTAAAGAACATTGCAAGAGGTAGATGCCAAACCTCAAAACCAAGATCTTTTCTACTTTGATTGTGTTGAGAAAGCTTTACAAGGAATCAAAGAACACACACAAAGTACCAAGATTGATCCAGAAACAAAATGCAACACTAAAACAAAACTAACAATTAATCACAGCAATAATAAGGAGAAGGAGGAAGAAGACGACGCCAAGGATTTTAGTGGTTCGGTCATATATTTATGACCTACATCCACGGGGAGGAGCAATTTCACACACTATGATTCAACAACAATGATCAAGCTTTACAATAGAGTCTTCCTTGGATCCTAAGCTACCCTTAGTCTTGACCTATACAAAGATCACCCAAGCCTTACACACTCTATTTCCACACACCCTGATCTTTCTCACTTTTGCTCTCTATCTTTACAACAAGAATGCTCTGAATGATTTTTCGATACCTATGGCAGCAAGGAACTACTGCTTATATAGGCTATATGAACCAGCTCTAGATAAGGCTTAGAGGATAGTCAAGTTAGTTATAACAGATATAGTTAGTTGTGACCATCAACTAACTAACTATAACTAACTTTCCTAATTTATCTAAAGCTGATTTAAGAGACACATCATTCACAATTCTCCACCTTGTCTCTTAAAACAGAGAACTTCCATCACAGTTTTCAGGTTGCTGCTCCTCCCAACTGCAAACCTCTGTTACCTTTCACAGAGTCCAATCGGGTCCAAGTAGTGTTTGAACTTGACCTGAGGTAGAGACTTTGTAAAGGCATCTGCAGGGTTTTCCTCTGATGCTATCTTTTCCACCAGAACTTCCTTAGCTTCAATGACATCTCGGATGAAATGGAGCCTCACATCTATGTGTTTAGAATTTTCATGGTAGACTTGGTGCTTTGACAGGTGAATTGCACTTTGGCTATCACAAAAAACTGTGATACTGTTCTGTGTGATACCAAGTTCACCAAGCATGCCTTTCAACCATATTGCCTCCTTAAAACCTTCTGTAAGAGCAATATATTCTGCCTGAGTTGTTGTTCTTGGATTCCTGTCTTTTCTGAAGTTCCATTGTCTGGATGGCTGATTGAACTTCTTCTAGAGAGATTGTTTGATCTCTACCAAACAGTATAGCATCTTTAAAATGTTCATATGAATTAGGCAAGGCACTGAGTAAGATTAGAGCCTTGTCTTCATCTTCTAACTTAACATCAATGTTTTCAAGATCATCCAAGGTCCTGTTGAAGTCTGCAATCTGATCACCGAGTGGTCGATCCTCAGTCATTTTGAAGGAGTACAATTGTTGCTTCAAGAAGAGCCGATTTGCCACTGATTTTGTCATATACAATGACTCCAGTTTGAGCCACATTGCTACAACAGTTTTTTCTCGAGCTACCTCTATCAGTGCTTTGTCTCCAAGGCACATGATTATTGTGCTTCTAGCCTTTTCTACCAGATCTTGCTTTTCCTTTTCGGACATAGTTTTGGGTAGAGCAGCCTCGCCCTTCAATGCATCTGCTAGACCTTGATGCACCAAGATTGCTTGCATCTTTATTCTCCATAGCCCGAAATCATTTGAGCTTGTGAACTTCTCTATATCGAACTTAGTTGCTCCCATGGTTGCTTGCTTTCTCAGGTTCTTGATTTCCCCCCATAGACGGCGCCAATTGTTGAGAAAGCTTTACAAGGAATCAAAGAACACACACACAGTACCAAGATTGATGCAGAAACATAATGCAACACTAAAACAAAACTAACAATTAATCACAGCAATAATAAGGAGAAGGAGGAAGAAGACGACACCAAGGATTTTAGTGGTTCGGTCATATATTTATGACCTACATCCATGGGGAGGAGCAGCTTCACACACTATGATTCAACAACAATGATCAAGCTTTACAATAGAGTCTTCCTTGGATCCTAAGCTACCCTTAGTCTTGACCTATACAAAGATCACCCAAGCCTTGCACACTCTATTTCCACACACCCTGATCTTTCTCACTTTTGTTCTCTATCCTTACAACAAGAATGCTCTGAATGATTTTTCGATACCTATGGCAGCAAGGAACTGCTGCTTATATAGGCTATATGAACCAGCTCTAGATAAGGCTTAGAGGATAGCCAAGTTAGTTATAACAGATATAGTTACTTGTGGTCATCAACTAACTAACCGTAACTAACTTTCCTAATTTATCTAAAGCTGATTTAAGAGACATCGTTCAGTACAAATTGAATGGGCTTCTCCTGATGATAAACACCACACCATCACTCCACCAGCAACAAGTCTTTACATGAATAAAATATATTTCCATGAAGGGGAAGGATTGACAATTATTTGTACGGTGACCATAAATCATAGAAGCATATCTGCGAATTGTAATAGTAAAAATGCATGAAACAGGATGGTAAATTTCCTAATGTAATAAAATCCGTATAAGCCAATTTGAACAATATCCTACCATACAGTTGTACAAGAAAAAACAATAGCCCAAAAAATATAGAAATGTTGGTCATTAAAAATTTTCAATAACATCTGTTACTTGAACGGCTCATCGATTGACTAATTGGATAAGAGAGACACTATTAATTTAAGTCATATACTAGTAAAATTAGGATCACATCTATTATATATTTGTCTTCATCTTTTTTTAACTTCTTTCAACTTCTTTCCTTATATTTTCTTTCTTATTTCTCTCATACTAAACAATCATTAAAATCCATTCTTTTTCTCATCATCTTCTCTCTTCTCACTTTCTCTCTTTATTTTCTTTCTTCCCATTTTCTCCTTTAAGTTAAACAAAGCATTGATAATGAGCCACATGGGAAGGTTAACATTCTAGGATGCAACTGTTAACTCTCATTGACCAATATGCGTTCCAAGGTTATATTTTTAAGAAATTAAATGATTTTTTTTTTGAGAGATCAAAATTGTTTCCATATACTTTTTTAGGGATAAAAATGAGACTTTACTAAAAATAAAATAAAATTAACGGTCCACTTCTATCATGGCACAATTATGATATTTGGTCATTTTCAGAGGTGAGGGATGTAACATCCCAAAAATTGACTGCTAGTTAATTTATTAGGAGTTGAATTATTAGAAGGATTATATTACAAGTTTAGAGGTGATTAAAAGTATAGGAGAATGATTTGAATGATCTTTGCATTAATTCAATCTAGGCATTACACATATATTTATAGAGATACAAGCATACAAGAGATAAGCTCTATTTGAATTTAAAAGAGACTAAGAGATAAGATATACACAATCCTAAAATAGAAAGATAAGTACTATAGGTAGTTAGGATTCCCATAAAATGCTTCTGTGTGACTTTAAAGAAGTTAAATAGATAGTTTTGAGTGTTTTAGGCCCAATTGCGCATAATAGACTTTCTATGATTCAACACCTAACTTCAGATGGATATTTCATAACCAAAACGAACTTGTTTCAATTCGAGGTCTTCATAAGAAATGTAGTTGTCTCTTACATTTCCATAGACACCAAATTCGTCCGGATTGGATTCCTGTAACTTAAGTTATGACCAAATTCGTACAAATTGTTCAGGTTCCAGCAGCGCCAGAATCGTTTTTCTAACTTCTATCCCTGTTTTGACCATCTAAACGTCCGTTTTAGATTTTGTGGTCTTCATAAAAGTTGTAGATATTTATTTTATCTTTCCAATGATATAAAGTCTATAATTTTTGGGATATTGGGGGCTCTATAAATAGAATCTCAAGACTCTTAGGGTGCGTTTTTGAACCCTAATTACACCTAGAAACTCAAACGGTCAAGAAGAGAAGAAATTCAAGGATTGAGAAGAAAGAGATGTGGAAGGGGGAGTCTAGGAAGAGGAAGATGAGGAGAACTCTTGGCAAACGTTAGGATTCGCCGTAGGAAACTCCTAGAGCTATTTGGAGGTCTTCAAGAGGTGAGTAACATACGAACCCTTTCCATGGTATAGGTGTTTGTTTGTGTGGGTAAGGGTTTATCATACGATTTTGGGAACTTTCAATTAAAATGAGGCATGTTGTTATTAACATATTTTCTAAAATTGGGGGTTTTCAATTAAGACCAAAGTTGATTAAATTGACTATTTACTCTTGTGATTGATGATATTAAATACATGATTGGTATTTGTGCTGGTTGATTGATATGATTGTTGATGTATATTATGCCTTGTGTTTATGATTGCTATATTGTATTTATAAATTTACGTGATAACATGATATTTGTTTAATTCGTATTTATGAGTTGATTATATGATGATATGAAATTGTAATTGTTATATGCTTTGGAAAGTCTGTCAATTGTGATTGATGGTTTTATGCTTTGGAATATGGATGAATTAGTATATGCATGATGTGTGAAATTTGTTGATACGCCACCTAAGTTAGGGGCAATGGCTTGTAACATTGCCACTTAGTGGGATGTCGAAGATGAGAGTATATGGGGCAAGGAATCCATTTTATGAACGAGGCTCTCGGGTCACCGTTAATGGGAGGAAAGGAACCAATTTAATTATGAGGTTCTCGAGTCACCATAGGGGCAAAGAGTCAATTCTGAAATGAGGTTCCCGAGTCACCATAGGGGCAGGGAATCAATTCTAGAACGAGACTATCGAGGCACCGTAAAGAGGGGACAAGGAATCAATTCTAGAACAAGGTTCCCGAGTCACCATAGGGGCAAGGAACCAATTCTAGAATGAGGTTCTCGAGGCACCGTCAAGAAGGGTCGAGGAATTAATTCTATAACGAGGTTCCTGAGTCACCGTACATAAAGGGCAAGGAACCAATTTAATTATGAGGTTCTCGGGGATTTAGGCAAGAAACCAACACAGAGTGGGGTTTCCGAGCCACTTGATGATTGTGTTATTGTTTGATGTGTGGTTACTTTGGTTAATTAATATATGATATTTGATTATGTTTTTGAGTTGTCTTTATATAATTGTTGTAATTAAATGTATTTTTAATAAACATTGTTTTGGAAATTAGCGAGTACCGTGGACATTTTTTCCGGTTACCGCGCCGGCTGAGAACAATACTATTTTCGAAAATATTTTATAAATTGTATTGTTGTTCACTGGGATTTTATATCTCATCAGTAGTATTGTTTTCAGAGCCCGAGGATATCGTCATAAAGGACCTGGAGACTTGAAGATTTATTTATTAGATTTTAGACATGGTTAGTGCTACGGCATGAACCATGTAAACTTCGTTATTAGTTGATCTATTTTTCTCGTATTATAGTAGACGCCCGGTTTTGAGGCTTTTCAGTTTATTTCGTTGTATTGGATTTTATCTCTATTTTGATAATTATTTTATTATTATGAGATTATTTTCAGACTCAAATAATTATTTTATTTTTATGAATGAGTTACTAATGTTACAAAGGGCGTTACAAGGGAAAATCAATCAACATATCATAATTTTTGCACTAAAATACACAAAGTATTGTACTTAAAGTTCACATGTTTTCCACCTTCATATTCACACACACACCCTTTCTATGTAGAGTTGTAGACTAGAAAATAAACCAAAGCAGAGTGGAACACACCTAAGGTCAGTTTTCAAAACTTGTCTAAAGTCTAGTTTTCTAGCTAGCCATGGCGGGGAAGGAGCAAGTTAGGCCCTTAGCCCCAATCACACACCACCCAAGCAGAGATGAGGAATACACCACCGTGCATTCCTACAGAAGACTTCATTGTAGAAAGTTCATCAATGGTGAGGGTGGATAATATGGAGTTGTTTACCAGGGACACTTGATCAATGGGAATCTAGTGGAAGTTAAAAAGAAACTCAACAACATATGACAATAATTCAGTTAAGAAACTCTTGCTTAAAGGAATTGAATTATTGTTGCAGAATGATGAATAAGTTGAAGAATCATTTTTAGTGTATAAGCTCATATTAATGTTTTTCTTTTTGTTGTTGCTAGAGGACTAAGGTTCTTAGTTCTTACGATGGAAGATAAGCTAATGGTTTTAAGGTACAGGTAAATTCTTTCCCTTTTTAAAAAATATTGTTGATTGATGATATTTTGTTATTTGATTGTATGATATTATTGTTTTGTATGCAAATATATGTGGGTATATGTGTATATACAACTACGCATTTGATATTGTAACTTTGAAATGAAAAAAAAAGTAATTAGGCTAAATTACTCTTTTGGTCCATTATCTTTATTTTAGGTTTCGTTATGGTCCCTCATTTATTTTTTGTTTCGTTTTGATCCCTATCTTACAAACAAGCCTATTTTGGTCCCTTCAGTCAAATTAGACTGACGACGTTAGGTTTCCACCGTCAGTTGTCGGAAACCACCATCGCCAGTCGCTGGAACCTGCCACCGTCGCCGGAATCTGGGTTTAAAGAGAGAAAACCCCATTTTTCTCTTTCCCTCTCTTCTTCCTTCTCTTCATCCCCTTCCTTTTTTCCCTCTTCCCTCACTCTTCTTCTCTCTCTTCACCCGCAGCTCCGCCAAGCATGGGGTTTCGCACGGCCAGCCGCCACCGTGACGACCTCTCCCTTTTCTCACTGCCATCAAGCTTCCTTTATCCTCCCTGGCCTCGCGCGAAGCACGGCCTCACGCCGCTGCGGCGCCTAGCAGCTGATGGCCAAAAACTACCATCCTCCTCTTCTTCTCTTTCTCCTTTCTTTTCTCTATTTTCTCTCTAGTCATAACCCTTCTGAAAGGTTCTAAAGTTTGAATGAAATTTAGGTAAAGGGGAAGAAGGATATTGACAAAGGGTAAAGATGAGGTTGCTTGAGCTATGTGTTGCTCTTGCTAGGAAGAAGGAAGGGGAGGAAGGAGGAAAGGGAGGAAGAGAAGGAAGAAGAGAGAGAAAGGGAAACCCAAATTCCGGTGACGGTGACGGATTCCGGCGATTGATGGTGAAAACCTAACGTCGTCAGTGAAAATCTAATGGAAGAGATCAAAATAGGCTAACATTTGTAAGATAAGGGGACCAAAACGGAACAAAAAATAAATGAGGGACCAAAATGAAACCTAAAATAAAGATAAGGGACCAAAAGTGTAATTTATCCAAGTAATTATGAAAGACACAAGACAAATTAAAGAAGTATTCTCTAAATATTCGTACGTTTTTATTCTTATTTGCGTATGTTCACAATGAGTATCCCTAGTTGTATTATCAAGACTAATCTCCTTCAAAAGATTCAAGACACTCGAAGATAGGATATTCTCCCAACCAGATTTGTTCCATACACAAGAGTCGGGGTTCGGATTCTTAACCACTTGTTAGGAGATTCGATCCCATCATCCCTCGTAGAAACCTAAATTGGTAAACATTCATTCGTTTAAAATGAAGCAATCAGATTTTTTTAACATAGTAATCAATAATATGAATATCTTTGGAGGTTTTTATTAAACGACGGATTTTGAAATTGTTAAAATTAAAATTAAAATTTCTTTAAAAAATTAAATTTAAAATTTTCAAACGGCAGAATATAACATCTTATCTTATCAATATACAACTACAAACTCATTAGAAGGAAAGTTTGGACAAGTAACAACATTATATTCAATGGCTTCTCTAATAAACTTGGTTTACTATTATTAATAATGGAAAGAACCAATCAGATTGCAGATTTTATTTTTATTTCAAATTTTTATTTCAAATTTTAAATTTTATATTATTTTCAAGACATTTTATTAATTGTTGTTATAATTCCAATACTCCTCCTATAAATGAAAAGTCATCATGATATTGGTGGATGACAACTATTATTTAATTTTTTATTCTTGATTTTATTTTGTTTGTTATTTTTCAAAACGTCATTATCGTTTTTAAACAGATATCTAGAATGTTTTAAATGATTATGAATGCCAGCTAATTTTATTTTTTTTTAAATTAGTTTAGAATCTTTAAATCGTGATATTTTCAACATGTATTAAATGCTTGCTTTATTCCAATACATGGAAAATAAGAGAATAATAATTTCAAAATTCAATCTCCTTTCAAAGTTCAACTTACTTTACCCTAATTTTTTCAATCAATAAAATCACTCACCCACCACCTCCCAACCCCGGTTCTTCCAAAAGTAAGGCTACCATTTCTCCTCTTCCTCCTTAAAACTCTGGTCCTTTTTCTTTCACTTATAAAATGCAAACTCGCTGTTATTCCTATGGTTCCAGCCGCTGTGCAACTAACTGGAGTTGATGCCGGCATATTCTTTTGCCTACACAGACATAGCCTTTCCAATCGTGTCCTAGATGTTCCCACCGATTTATTATTCTGTTCTTCGGGAATGTATGCACACTAGGTGTTTATCTTTCTTTTTTGTTTTTTTTTAACCATTTGCTTTGTAGTTAAGAAGACCGACGCCGAAAACAAGATAAACAAGACTTCCGTAATCAATTAGTTCTATGATATCTCCATACGGTTTCTTCATAGGAAGAAGTAAGAACCTTTTTTTCAATTTATTTTTATTCATTACAGTCATGCAGACACAAATATACTTGAAGATTCTTTTATATATTTCTATTGATTTCGATATTGTTTGGTTTTATTACTAACTTGATTTCATATCTTTAGAGGTGAGCCTACTATTGGGAAGACAAAGCCACGCGTGAGGGACTTTGAGGTGGGTGGGGCTTAATATCTTTTGATTTTATTACTAAAATCTTGATATTACATATAAAAAAAGATGAATTACCTCTTCACAGTTTTTGTTTACTTCTTCATAGAACTTTCTGGTTAGTGAAATAACCAGATCTTATGGAGGGGTCTAAGGTAAAATGTTTACTGATAGATGATTTTTTTTATTTTATGTGATGTTATATATTCTTATGTAATCATTTCTAGAATTTTATCCTTAATCATGAATTAATTGCATTTTATGATTGTTTGGCAGGTTAGCAGTAGTAGAGTAGCCGCCCACCGTAAACCAAACAAGATGAACACAGAGAGGGGGAACGAAACAAAAAATAAAAGAAAAAGCTTGATTACTTTGCAAAGGCTTGATTACTTTGAATTGGCAATGGAAAGAAAAAGCTTTCTCTTATAATTTCAACCTTGCTTGGTTTGTTATGTTATTTTTTGAAATTTGTAATTCATTATTGTTTGGATTTGTTAGAAACTGTAATGGAATATAGAGCCCTCTAATATGTGTTGGAACCTAAGTGATTTGAATTTAATTAATCTCTAAGTTTTGATGTTAACAAAAGGATTAAATTTGTTTGGCAAAGTGTTAGTTGAGATCTAACAAGGTTATTCAGTTTTTGCAGGATTACTTGAATCATATAAGTCATGAGAAATCTTGTATAAAGTTCTTTATATCTGCTTGGACTGAGAAAGAGAATTCACGTCCAATCGTATAGACGAGCTGATCAAAAATGTTTGGTAAATTTACTTTCTGTTTATTTGAGTAGACAACAGTATAAGTAGACGAGGCTTAAAATTTTCTAAGTAGACGTGCTCAGTTTGCCACGTCAGCAGACGAAAGTTTTTAATAGAATAAAATAGACGAAAAATAAATTAACAAGCAGACGAGCTCTAATTGCCACGTCACTAGACGGAGATCAAAATAACTCACTGAGATACAGCAAGTCCAAAGACTTGATAGACGAGAGGATATGCCACGTCAGTAGACGAGCAATATGAAGGAGTGAACATACTTAGTCTCACAAATAACTGAGTAGACGGAGGTTTTGAGTAGACGAGTTTCTATCTCCTATACGTTCTTCTAAAGTGAATAAATGCAATCCGGTTCTCTTGAATTTATTTCAAATGATTGATATTTATTCCAATAGAATATTTGTTCTTCCCATTTGTTTTATCCGGTTAATGCTTTGTTTCCTTTAAAGAAAATCATAGTTCCATCGAGGAAATACAAAAACAAATAGTACAATGAGGAAATGAAAAGTGACTTGTACAATGACAACTTTATGGCTGGAAAAAGCTGGACTGTACACAAAGGAGGAAAAACTTTTTCAAGATGCAATGCTCAGAGCAGTGAGCCTCCATTTTGTACTACCCTGATAACCAAGAGTGCATTTCAGCATTGCCACGATCAAACCTTCAGTCACAATGGATATTATGCTATCTCTAAACGGGAAATTCAAAATGACCGTTGGAGCTTTTTAAGAGAAGGAGAAAGTCGCTATAAGTAGAAGACCTCAGATACTGAAGAACTTTTGCTAGGTAACAACTCCTGCCTATACAATATTTGCGAGAGCAAGCTCTTATTCATTCTTTCAAAAAGTAAAAGTCTGTAATCTCTTAGTTTGAATATTGTAAAAATATTCAACTGATCTCAAATTTTCACATCCTCACACATAGTGAGTTAAGAAGATCTAAGTTAAATCTCTTTGTTGTAATTAGATCCTGGAGAGACTTGGTAAGAAAGGAATACTTGTAAGCATGTAGAGGTGTTGAATACTTGGTGGTAATCTATTTGGAGAAATAGTGGATAAATCCTTCAAGTCGAAGGGACTGGACGTAGCTCTTGGTTGGAAGAGAGTGAACCGGGATAAATTCTTTTGTGTGAATCTTCTATCTCTAAACTCTTACAGCTATATTTGTTTATACTGATTGTGGGGTTTTGATATTTCTTTTGTTAAGTTTTTAAAAGATCTATTTGTGTGCTTGCTTCAGATTTAATCTTCTTGTGTGAGAAAACAGTTTTGAAAAGGGTCTTTTCGAAAATTATTAACAAACACAACTCAACCTCCCTTCTTGTGTTTGCCTATGTCAACTTCAGTTGGTATCAGAGCTCACCCTCGAAAGGGTTGAGCATCTAACAAGTGATGATGTAGTACGATCCAACAACGATGGATGCAGAAGGACAAGCTATCAACAGACCTCCTCTCTTTGATGGAACAGATTATGACTACTGGAAGAAGAGAATGATGGCATTTTTTGATGCACAGAATGTTGATATTTGGGAACTGATTGAAACTGGCTACACAGAGCCAAGAGATGAAGCTGGAGCTGCTGTTCCTAGAGCCCAATGGACTCAAGAGCAGAAAAACCAACATCAGCTTAATCTAAAAGCTAAGCACTATCTCATGTGTGCTATTACTAGATCTGAACATGACAAAGTTCACAGCTGCAATACTGCTAAAGAAATCTGGGATACTCTTGCCCTAGTTCATGAGGGTTCATCACAAGTGAAGGAATAAAAAATAAGCATGCTGGTTCACCAGTATGAACTTTTTAAGATTGCTGATCATGAAACTATAGATCAGATGTTTGGAAGATTTCAGACTATCACCAACAGTCTTATATCACTTGGAAAAACGTATGAAAATAGAGACCATGTAAGAAAGATTCTGAGAAGTCTCTCAAAGCAATGGAGACCCAAAGTGACTCCTATTCAAGAAGCCAAAGATCTGAAAACTCTTTCTCTAGAAGAGCTTCTGGGATCACTCAAGGTGCATGAACTTGAACTAAATGAAGAAGAAAATTCCAGAAAAGGAAAATCTATTGACCTAAAGGCAAAGAAATAAAGTTCATCAAAAGTCCTCAAAGCGGCTGAATTATTAGATGATACTGAACCTTCATACAGTGATGAAGTGTCAGATGAGGATGAACTATTTTTTATCTCCAGAAATATTCAACATATGTGGAGAAAGAAAGGTGATTTCAGAAGGAAGCGGTTTAACAGAAAGTTTTCCAACGAGAAGTCAGACTCCAGGGAAAAAGGTCCACCCTTGTGCTTTGAATGTAAGAAATCTGGTCATTTCAAAGTTGACTGCCCTAAGCTGAAGGATAAAAAGAAATTCTTAAAAAAGAAGAAAGGTTTAACGGCTACATGGGAGGATTTTGATATATCTTCATCAGATGAAGAAGATAATTCTGAGGAAGAGGCAAATATCTGTCTCATGGCTGACACATCATCAGAAAGTGAATACACTGATACTGAGGTAATGGATTCTGACTCGTCCACTCTTCAAAATACTTTTGATGAATTGTTACGTGAGTCGTCCATACTGTCTCGAGAGTATAGGAGTCTCAAAAAGAAATTTTCTAAATTGTCTAGAGAATACGATAGGGTCTGCATTGAGAAACAAAACCTTAAAGATGAAAATGACATAAAAATCAGTGAATGTCAGTCTAGCTGACAAAATATAGTGTGAGCCTGATGTTTCTTGTGAAGTTGCAAAATTGAAACAAGATGTAACATATCTGACAGACTCTCTATCAAAGCTTGTAGGTGGCTCAGATAAACTTAGTCTCATTTTAAGGTACTCTAGGTCACCACATGATAAATCTGTCATTGGTTATGACAAAGAGAAGCAAGAGGCATCTCACCAAAAGTCAACACCACATACACAGCATAGAGCTTCAAAAGCTCAAGCTAAACATGCTATAACCAAGTCTAGCCCGTCCAACACCTTTTGCAAAGTGTGTGGAAAGAATGGGCATACTACATCTATATGCATACATGATAAGCATAGAAAGCATTCTCATCCAGTGACTACTAACAAAGAAGTACCCAAGTCAGTTTGGGTACCTAAAGATAAGATAATACCTGTTGCAGATTTTCTTAACAACAGGAAGAACAAACATCTTGGTACTTGGACAGTGGGTGCTCACGACACATAACAGGAGATAGGTGTATGTTCCAAGACCTTAGACACAAAGATGGTGGTTGGGTTACATTTGGAGGAAATTAGAAATAAAGATCATTGGTATAGGTAAAATTGGTAAACACCCATTTCCTTCCATTGATAATGTTCTATTGGTAAGTGGCTTAAAACATAATCGGCTGAGCATAAGTCAATTATGTGACAGTGGGTATGATGTTTCTTTTGATAAGAACACCTGTATTGTCAAGAAAGATGATGGATCACTTTTATTCACTGCCAAAAGGTAAAACAATCTTTATAAGATTGACTTGGAGGACCTCTCAAATCAAAGTGTCTCATGTCTAGTGTCCATTGAAGATGAGTGATGGATTTGGCACAAATGGCTAGGTCATGCAAGCTTGAAGTTAATCTCAAAGCTAAATAAGCATAACCTCGTGAGAGGATTACCAAACCTTAAGTTCAAATCTGATGCTCTCTGTGATGCATGTCAAAAGGGAAAACAAGTCAAATGTTCTTTTGAATCTAAAAATGTTATTAGTACCAATATACTACTAGAGTTGTTACACCTTGATCTTTTTGGTCCAACAAGGACTACTTCTATCAGTGGTAAGAAATATGGTCTAGTCATTATAGACGACTACACTAGATGGACATGGGTTATGTTCCTAGCTCACAAGGATGAGTCTTTCAAGGTATTTTCTGTATTCTGCAAACGTGTACAGAATGAAAAAGGCATGTGTATCACTTCAATCAGAAGTGACCATGGGGGAGAGTTTGAAAATGAGCTATGTCATAAGTTCTGTGAAGAAAGTGGTATCCTTCACAACTTCTCAATACCTAGAACACCACAGCAAAATGGTGTGGTAGAGAGAAAGAACAGATCTCTTTAAAAGATGGCTAAGACTATGCTCAATGACAACCCTGTCCCTAGAAACTTCTAGGCTAAAGCTGTTAATACTTCCTGCTACATTCAGAATAGAATATACATTAGACCTATCTTGAACAAGACTCCTTATGAATTATGGAAAGGACGAAAACCCAACATATCTTACTTTCACCCTTTTGGTTGTAAATGCTATATACTAAACACTAAAGATCAACTTGATAAGTTTGATGCTAAAGTAGATAATGGAATTCTGTTAGGATATTCTAAAACTTCAAAAGGCTTCAGAGTTTGCATTTCTAGAACTTCAGTTGTAGAAGAATGTATCCATGACAAGTTTGATGACAAGCAATCTGATAAGAAATTATCAGAGCTAGATGAAGCTTTTTCAGATCTTGATCTAAACATCTCAGGAGATACAACAAAGATAAAAGCTGATGATCAAGTAGACGACCCCACTCAACAACCAGAAACCTCCACTTCTCAACATGATACAGTTTAGAAATCTTGGTACTTCGAGAATTATCATCCAGAATATCAAATCATTGGAAACCCCAATGACAGGTTAAGAACTAGATCAACTTTTAGAGAGCAAGAAGATTCTGCACTAGTCTCTGAGTTGGAACCAAAGACAGTAGACGAGGCTCTGTTGGACGATGGTTGGATTCTAGCTATGCAAGAAGAACTGAATCAGTTTGAGAGAAGCAATGTTTGGACTCTGGTACCCTTGCCTAAAGATAAAACAGTTATTGGAACAAAGTGGGTTTACAGAAACAAACTTGATGAAAATGGTAAGGTGGTGAGAAACAAAGCAAGACTTGCTGCTCAAGGTTACTCTCAAGAAGAAGGTATTGACTATACTGAAACCTTTGCACCTATTGCTAGGCTATAAGCAATTAGAATTTTACTTTCATTTGCTGCACATCATAGTATTATGATTTTTCAAATGGATGTTAAAAGTGCTTTTCTAAATGGTTTTATTAATGAAGAAGTTTATGTTATGCAACCTCTGGGTTTTGAGAGTGAAACTCATCCTGAACATATATATAAGCTTAAGAAAGCTTTATATGTTCTTAAACAAGCTCCTAGAGCTTGGTATGATAGGTTGAGTTCTTTTCTTATGGAAAATGGATTTAATAGAGGAAAGGTTGACACAACCTTGTTCAGAAGTACATGAAGTCTAATTTCATAGTTGTGCAAATATATGTTGGTGATATTATTTTTGGTGCCACTAATGAATCTCTGTGCAAGGAATTCTCTAAGTTAATGCAGAAAGAATTTGAAATGAGCATGATGGGAGAACTCAAATTCTTACTTGGACTTCAAGTTAAGCAATCAGTGGACGAGGTGCTCATCCATCAAACCAAGTATACAAAGGAACTCCTGAAGAGGTTCAACATGGATGATTGCAAACCAATGAACACTCTTATGCACCCCACGTCCATACTGAACAAAGATAAAAAGGTAGACCAAAAGGTATATAGAGGTATGATAGGATCTCTTTTATATCTTACCACGTCCAGACCTGATATTATGTTCAGTGTATGCTTATGTGCTCGATTTCAATATGATCCTAGAGAATCTCACTTATCAGCAGTTAAAAGAATATTTAGATATTTGAAAGGTACTACTAATCTGGGTTTGTGTTTTAAGAAATGTAAAGATTACAGATTAGTTGGTTTGTGATGCTGACTATACTGGAGATAAAATTGAAATAAAGAGTATTGGTGGAGGATGTCACTTCATTGGAGTTAACCTTGTCTCATGGTCAAGCAAAAGACAAAGTACCATTGCCTTAACAACTGTTGAAGCTGAGTATATTTCAGCTGCTAGTTGCTGCTCACAACTTCTTTGGATCAAACATCAATTGGAGGACTACAATGTGTTTGTAAGTAGTATTCCACTTTTGTGTGATAATACTGCTGCAATAAATCTATTTAAGAATCCAATTTTGCATTCTAGAGCTAAGTACATAGAAATTAAACATCACTTCATTAGGGATTATGTGCAAAAAGGTATTTTTGATATACAATTTGTGGATACTAACCAACAATGGGCAGATATCTTTACTAAACCTCTTGCTGATGACAGATTTATTTTTATTAGGAAGCATATGAATATGTTATGTGTAGATTGATATAAGCGTCCAAACTTGAGAATGTTGTTCTGGTAAATATACGTCTATTGATTTTTTTTTTGTCCAATGCATGTTGAAAATTTCAAGTCCATTGCATGATTAAAATACGCGTCCATTACATATCGCGTCCATTGTATTTGTGTGTCGCGTCCACTGCATGTCGCATCTATGCTTGATTGCAATTTGCTTGTACCCGTCCATACTTGTTTATGCTTGAACCCGTCTATGCATATGTTTATTAATTGCATTTATTTTGTCTCAATGACAAAGTTATCCTTTATTCTCTTTTCTGAGTCAATACTTTCATCAATCCCATCAAAACATTTTTATGGTTTCAAGATACCAATGCCGTTTTATCCTTAATGACATGTCTTATCAAATATTTTCTTTTTGATTTATTTCTAAAATAAAAACCTTTAAGATTCAAAACCTTTTTAAAAGCAATTTCTTCCCTCTGAGAAAACTTTACACTTCCTTGAACTCTCGAGCTCTCTATCTCTTTGCTTTCAAACCCTAGTTCTCAGATCACCAAAAATGGTTTCTTCTTCAACCTTCAACGTGGACAAACTCAACATGGCTATTGAGCATCACTTCAACTTTGGAGTTTTTCAAGACTACAATTTGGATATTAGCAAGTACATTAACGCTGCTGGATAGGGAGGACTCTTCACTAAGAAAGTCTCTGTTTTTCCCAACTTAATAAGGGATTTCTGGAGGAGACTTCAAGTTACCGATACTAACTTCTCCTCTACTGTGCTGGGAAAGAGGATTGTTGTCTCTGAGAAAACCATTGTTGATGCCATCTTCTATGCTCAGGAAGGAGTGGTACTTACTGAGTCATGGGAGACTGAACTGGGAGGCACTGAGGTGATTGAAGTCTTCTTGATGAGAGAGGACACAGTTTGAAATCATTCTTGGAAAGCTGTTGAAATGAAGGACATCATTCGTATCCTTCATCAATTACTGAACAAGGTATTTCTTCACAAGGTTGGGTCCAAGGACAACCTATCAGCCCTGTATAAATTCTGTCTTTGCCATCTTTTCATGGAAACGAAGATAAATCTTCCCAGAATCTTGTATAGAAGATTCAGAGATGTTGTGATCAACAAGAAGAAACTCCCAGCATTTCTCTATTGCCATCTTCTCTCCAAAATCTTCAAAGCTCAAGGAATCCATGAATTTATTGCTGGAAGGACTCCTGAAGAGCAAGCCAGGATCTTAATTGAAAAACCAATGTCTACTTCTAACTTTGGTAAAATGAACATTGCTAATATTAATCTTGGCACCTGTACTGCTGCTGCTATAGATAAGACAGGAACTGATGAAGGTTAAGGAAGAAATGGTGGAACAGAACAATGCTGAGGTTCTGGGGTTGAAAAGAAATGTCAAACAAAACTACAGCTGCAAGGAAGCCAATACCAAAGAGGCCTACTGGTGGAATTGTCATCAGAGAGCCCACATCTGCTCCTCAACCTGCCCCCTCACAGAAAAGGACAAGAAATTTGATCTTGTCACATAATGAGGATGAAGATGATGAGGACAGGGTTCCCATCAGCTCAGTGTTGAAGAAACAGAGGATTGCTACCTCTCTGCGATCTGCTTGCTATATTCGCCATTCCAACTAGGAGAAGGCAACCACAAAGAAAAGCCAAAACTGTCATAGAAACCTAGGTAACCTTACCTGCTAATGATCCTATCAAGTTAGCAGTGGATGTCCTAGTTTCCAGCTTTGAGCATAAGGTAGATGATTCTGTACCTGGATTCTATGTAAATAAAAATCAAAACATAGATGTATACATTCCCGCACCTCTTTAACCACAAACAATTTCCAACCTAGACCAACCACAAATAGCATTACCTCCTAGACCAACATTCCAACCCATTATCCCTGCTGATGACCCCTGGTTCAACCAACCAGATGATGATATTAGCCCAGGTGCCCCTTTTCCTAAAATCAGGAAAATTGGGTTTCCCTATATTGATCCATCTGTTCTGTATGAGGGAAAAGCTGAAAATTGGGCCAAGGTTAAGAGGGACTGGAAGATTCTATTCTATGAAGATGAACCTGAACCTGTCTCAACTAGACCCTTCTATCCACTTCCAAAATATGACTATGAACCAGAGACCATAACCCTACCTGACTATGTACCAACACCATATGTCCCAACCATTACACAACCACTCTCCATAACCATCTTGGTCTTGCCCTAACTCACCTTCCCCAAAAGAAATTCCCACCAAGAAAAATTTACCCCAACTTAATCAAATATCCACCCTTCAAGCCCTTCACTAAAGAAGTTGAGAGACAAATCATCTCAGATTGGAATACAGACCCTGCCAAGAAAGACCTCACCAATGACACTTATAAAAGATCCAGATCCTACAGTCATGTCCCCTTCATCATGGACAGAAACACTAGTTGGCAGACATTTCAGCACCCTAGTGTGTATGGCAAGGCTGCTGACTTTGTTGATCATCTGATGTACCAAATGCTGAAATGAGAGTTTGAACATTTCAGAGTTGTGAGGGATGCAAATTTTGTCCCTCCAACCAAGCTAAGGCATTCATTGGAGAAAACCAAGATAGAAATCAAGCCATATATGATTTTCCCAAGACTGCCAATGATTGACCACAACAAGGACAAAGACAAAAAAAGAAGAAGGTTCAAAGGCAAGAAGCCAGAAAATAAGTCAATCATGCTGGACCTCAATTCAGAACCATTTGACTACACTCTACTGGAGTTTTAGCAATCTCTCTCAATTGAGGAAGTCTCTGAAAAGGAACCTGCAGTTGACTTCCACTGCACAAGAAAAGCCTCCACTTCAGGACTGACTCAAGAAGAGAATAAAGTCATTCCAACTATCAGAGGAAAATGTGGCATTTCAAATTGCAGATTCATCATCATCAAGGATATCTTTGGCCTTCCTGTTACAAATCTACACATTGCGAATGAAGATGCAATTCAATGGGCCAAGGAATTACCTGAACCAGTGTTGCAGTATGCTATTTCACCTCCTCCATCACCTACATCAGAACACACTGAAGAACAAATCATTGTTGATGATCCTGCTGTAAAGCCTGAGTCTGTTAAATAGTAATTGAGCATGAGGAAGTTGCTGAGTCTACTCCCAGACCAAGCACTTCAAAGAAGCACTCATCTCAACCTTTAGCTCTCACAATTATTCACCCTCGGGATCAACCTCAACAGTCAAGAGCATTGGACACCATGCCAAGTCATGCACATGCTCAAGACAGTGCTGAAAGCTCCAGACCATCACTCTCTCTACCACCAAACTTTGAAGAGATGATTGGCAAAATTATTGAAGAAAAAGTCAAAGCTGAAGTGAAGGAGCAAGTAAGAGAACAGGTTGCAAAGGCTCTGGTCCTAAAAAATATAATGATGAACCAGATGATGAGCATCATGCTCAACTTTCAGCAAAGCCAGAATCTGCCAACACAGATCCCTGCTCCTACTCCAAATCCTGATCAAAATCTGAACCAAAACCCTCCTCCTTCACCCCCATCTTCCTCTTAATTTTATTTTTCTTTCTTACTGACAATGATGGTCCACTCCTTTACCTTTTTGTCTGATGACAAAAAAGGGGAGAAAGGAAAGAGAATTAAATTTAATAAGAAAAGTCAGTTTTTGAAAAGCATATATCTGTTTGCACATGCATGTCTCTGCTTATGCTTTAAATATTCTATATATCTGTTGTCTTGAAGGCTCTGATACTGATTTGTTTATTGCTTTGATACATTCTAAGTCTACATACTCTAACTCTGTCTGATATAATATAAAAATAAAATATAAATTTGCTCTGAACCTATCTATAAGTTTGGTTAAATCCATAATGCCCTGATAAGTTATATACATGTGTTGTTAGAAGTTTGAATGCTTTGTCTTAGGGGGAGCTTTGTAAGCTCTCTTAGACTTTGCTACTCAAATTTAATTTGTTTTTGTCATCATCAAAAAGGGGGAGATTGTTGGAACCAAAGTGATTTGGATTTAATTAATCTCTAAGTTTTGATGTTAACAAAAGTATTAAATTTGTTTGACAAAGTGTTAGTTGAGATCTAACAAGGTTATTCAGTTTATGCAGGATTACTTGAATCATATAAGTCATGAGAAATCTTGTATAAAGTTCTTTATATTTGCTTGGAGTGAGAAAGATAATTCACGTCCAATCGTATAGACGAGCTGATAAAAAATGTTTGGTAAATTTACTTTCTGTTTATTTGAGTAGACAAGAGTTTAAGTAAACGAGGCTTAAAATTTTCTAAGTAGACGTGCTCAGTTTGCCACGTCAGTAGACATAAGTTTTTAATAGAATGAAATAGACGAAAAATAAATTAACAAGCAGACGAGCTCTAATTGCCACGTCACTAGACGGAGATCAAAATAACTCACTGAGATACAGCAAGTCCAAAGACTTGATAGACGAGAGGATATGCCACGTTAGTAAACGAGCAATATGAAGGAGTGAACAGACTTAGTCTCACAAATAACTTAGTAGACGGAGATTTTGAGTAGACGAGTTTCTATCTCCAATACGTTCTTCTAAAGTGAATAAATGCAATCCGGTTCTCTTGAATTTATTTCAAATGATTGATATTTATTCCAATAGAATATTGGTTCTTCCCATTTGTTTTATCCGATTAATTCTTTGTATCCTTTTAAGAAAATCATATTACCATCGAGGAAATACAAAAAGCAAATAGTACAATGAGGAAATGAAAAATGACTTGTACGATGACAACTTTATGGGTGGAAAAAGCTGGACTGTACACAAAGGAGGAAAAACTTTTTCAAGCTGCAGTACTCAGAGCAGTGAGCCTCCATTTTGTACTACCCTGATAACCAATAGTTCATTTCAGCATTGCCACGATCAAGCCTTCGATGACAACGGATATTATGTTATCTCTAAACGGGAAATTCAAAATGACCATTGGAGCTTTTCAAGAGAAGGAGAAGGTCACTATAAGTAGAAGACCTCAGATACTGAAGAACTTTTGCTAGCTAACAACTCCTGCCTATACAATATTTGTGAGAGCGAGATCTTATCCATTCTTTCAAAAAGCAAAAGTCTGTAATCTCTTAGTTTGAATATTGTGAAAATATTCAACAGATCTCAAACTTTCATATCCTCACACATAGTGAGTTAAGAAGATCTAAGTTAAATCTCTTTGTTATAATTAGAGCCTGGAGAGGCTTGGTAAGAAAGGAATACTTGTAAGCCTGGAGAGATGTTGAATACCTGGTTGTAATCTATTTGGAGAAATAGTGGATAAATACTTCAAGTCGAAGGGACTGGACGTAGCTCTTGGTTGGAAGAGAGTGAACCGGGATAAAATCTTTTGTGTAAATCTTCTATCTCTAAACTCTTACAACTTTATTTGTTTATACTGACTGTGGGGTTTTGATATTGTTTTTGTTAAGTTTCTAAAAGATCTATTTCCTTGTGCTTGCTTCTGATTTAATCTTCTTGTGTGAGAAAACAGTTTTGAAAATGGTGTTTTCGAAAATTATTAACAAACACAATTCAACCACATTCTTGTATTTGCCTGTGTCAACTTCAATATGAAGATGTTCAAATGATACGATGCCACCTTTATCCTTTTTCATCACTTGACATTTCGTGAATTAATTAGTGTATATGATTCGTGGTGACATGAAATTTAAACGTTGTTTTGCTGCATTTTGTATGATTTGAGTTTTCTTTCTTATTTGATAATTCATTTCTAAATTATTTCATTGTAGACGTTTTTAGTCCCCAATAAAGGCAGTGAATTTTCACTTCTTTTTTTTTTTTTTGATCTTAATAACATAATCAAGTCTTTTAAGATGCTGAAGAACATGATCTTTGAACAATGCATTGTTTGTATATTTTGTATTGAGATTTCTTAGAGTTATTTCTTCTTCTTTAATATGATAAAATAAATATTTTAAAATTTGCCAATTACTTGCACAATGATTTGGGGTAATTATTCTTTTAATAGGTGCGATAGGTTAACATATTCCCAGAAGATGGCTAACATGGACTTAAAAAAAAGGATAAATAAATAAAATATATATTTTTTAAATGATTTAAAAGGGAACAGTGGAGAAACTAATTAAATAATTTCTTTTAATCAATTGTATTTTTAGTATAATTGGAAAGAGGTTACAGTTATGAAAATCATTATTATAATTGTTGAAATCTTAATTTAGCATTTATTGTGTGGTGAATTTTCAATAAAACGATAAAATTACATAAAAATAGTAAAATGCATGAATACCAATAACTTTTAAATACATTTTTAATTTATTTTTAAATTTGGATCTAATAATCCATTTTCATCATTAATAAAATATCTATATCTATATAATAGCTATATCTATATCTATATAATATATATTTACAACTCACTTTGGAGGAAAGTTTTGATAGGTATCAAAAGTGCAATTAAATCATTTAAATTTTAAATAGAAATGCTATTGAGCATTATTATTATTATTATTATTATTATTATTATTATTATTATTATTATTATTATTATTATTATTATTATTTTTCAAAAAAAACATTTTTTTTATAGAACAACATTAATTTTTCATTTACAAATAAGCATTGGAAATCGTTTATTTAAAAATTCTCTATAGTTTATCTATACTGGTGCAAAAAAATCAATGTACTACCCTAAAATTGTAGCCATTATTTTAAATGAGATAGATTAAATAATTTTTAAAAAATTCCTACATTGTGCTGAAAATAGGTGCAAAAAATTGAATCCAAGATCCTATAAATGTGTGCATTATTTTAAACAAGATAGAAGAAATGACAAACAAATCAAATTGATTTTCAGGAGGTAAGAAAACAAAATTCAATAGATAAATATATTTTATAAACAAGGTGTACACGGGAAAAGAGGAGAAACAAATCCTATAGGATTTCAAGAGAGAAGGAAAAAAATAATATGATAGTTAAATATATTTCTAAAAAAAGGTTAATTGTTACAGGAAAAGAAGAGAAAAAATCAAATATAATTCCATAAGAGAATAAAATAATAATAATAATAATAAATAAATTTTCTAAAAATGATTAACTCATACGAGAAAAGATGATAAACAAACCAAATAAGTTTTACAGAAAGAACACTAACAATTCAAGTACTTATTTTTTAAGCCGAATCTTTTTATATGAGTAATCTATATTGAACATAGTATATATATATATATATATATATATATATATTCTTTCAACATATTTTAATATTGTATAATTTTCATTATTTAAATTTATATGGGTAGAGTGAAACAATTTAAATAATATTTACACCCATTTAGAACAACATACATATTTTTAATTTGACAAAACTATTTTTTAAAAAATTTCTAATTCTTATATAGAATATATCGTGTCACGACGTCACCACACCATTACCTCGTGCAGTGCACGGGGAAAAACACTAGTCTTATCTTATCTTATACAACTACAAACTCATTAGAAGAAAAGTTTGGACATGTGGTGGTATTATATTCAATGACTTCTCTAATAAGTTTGGTTTACTTTTACTAATAATGAAAAAAACTAATCAGATTGTAGATTTATTGGAATTATTTTTTTGTCACTTTTACTTAGTCTTAAATTGATATAAATTGACTTAAAAAACATTTATTGACAGCCTGTTACCAACATCATGCACAGATAACAAAAAGTGTGGGAATTGAAGATTAATTATTGTTGTATGTGTCAGTGGACTAGAATAAACTTTTTCCAAGATGCAAGCTATTCGGAAGTTCCCAATACAGGCTATTTCCAAGATGCAAGCTTTTTAAATTTGAAATTTCAAATTGCCTCCATATATATAAACTCACTTATAAAAACCCCTCTGATGGATGAAATTAAACAATGATGCACTTTGGCCACGATGAAATGCAACAATGCACTGCTTCAATTTTTTATAGTCATTTGTTGATTTGTTGATATGTTCTCATCACTGTTTATCCTCTTCTTCGTTAATGTATGAACACTAGGTAACTAGGTAATTATCTCTTTTTTCTAATTTTTTATTTGTTTGTTTTGTCTTTCTTTGTCTAACCATTTGATTTTTTTAACTAAGAAGACCAATGCTAAAAACAATAAATACAAGACAATGGTAAAATGTTGACTTCCTTCAATCTGATGATTATTCTTTGGGCATTATTTTCACTTCAATCTCTTCTTCATCTTTTACATTTTAGTTTTGATAAATTATGAGTTGTTAGAGATCTTCATGCCATTTTTCTTCTCCAATCTGTGTTGGTTTTTTTTTTTATTTCTATTAATTTTACATCTAAAATTTATTTGTGTGTTCCTAAAAAAAAACATTTATTTGTGTGGCTGCTGCCTTGGGTGAGATTGTTGGACAAGTCGGTATTATAGTTGCACACCAAGTACTTGATGGCTGCTGTGAAGGATGCTAGAACAGCAAGTGAAGTCACCTACGTGCAATTACTGCAATTTACGTGCAATACAAGAGACTCTTAGAATATTTAATTTAATCTAATACTGTACATGTAAGAGTTAAAAGAAATCTTAACAAAGTTAAATAATGAATTATCATATTTACAAGCCTGACAACTTTCGAAGGATTCATATGAATAGTTTATTTGAGTAATTAAATAATAGTGGTTTTGGAATTTGAAAGTGACGGCCAGGGAGAGTAGTCAACATTGGATATCCCTACTAAATATTAATTGATCATTAGTTTAGTAAAAGTTAATTACCTTTACCCAATACAATAAATCAAGGTTGATGGAAGTTGGGAAGTGTGCAAAGTTTATAGGTACTTGGGAAATATTTACTTGATACAAAAGCTGAAGAATATGGAAAGTTGTTTGAAATAACAGTATGATAAATAATAAATCAAGTGAGTGAATAATTTTATTTTACTGACACTTAATGTTCCGTCCAAATATCTCGGATGTGAGATACTCGGTCGAACGAGGATTAGTGGGATGTTTTTGGATTGTGCTTGACAGAATGTGGATTCTGCTCTTACGTATCCAAGTGGGAATCAAAGCAAACGTAGTTCTGAATGACGGGGTGAGCCCCCTATTTATAGAGATCCCTCAGGATCAAGCTCCGAAATAAGCGGAGAAATATTTGGATCAGGTCGCGATCATTCGGAGAACTATCCAGAGCCTGATTATCCGGAGAGATATTATGGCTAGCGAGATATTCGGCCCAGTTAGCTGCGGCTGGATAGCTTGGGGCCGATGTATCTTCGTGCGTGGCCTGACATGGAAAAGGACCGGGTAGTTATCCTCGGGTGTCAGGTGTGCTGACGTGTTCTCGGCTTCGGAGGAGTTTGGGCTAAGGCCCATTCGCGGGGGTAAGCTCGGTTGGTCCGGCGTATAGACGAGTTCTCGGTCTTACATTCTCAGCCAGTACACAAGCCCCCCGAGCTCCGAGCTTAAATAAGGGAAAGAGCTGATGAGTACGAAACCGAGCTTATTCTTCGGCTACGCAGGTATCCACATTCCCAGCTGTCATTTCAATCAAGTCCTCTCTCTCTGTCAGAGGAAGCAATCATTCCCCTAATACTTCTACGGCACGCTACGTGCAAGAAACCCTAGAGTCCCGCGCCCATTTAATGGGGGGAAAATCAAAAGTCGCTCCCTTTTGGGCTTGATGGGATATGGGCCGCCAATCGCAGGCTATAAATACCTTTTGCGGCTTCAACTCCCCTCTACCCTGTTTACCCTCCTTCACCTTTCGCCTTCGCCTTCGCCTTCCAAGTTTCTGCCTTTCCTCTTCTGCTCATCGTTTTCCAGGTACGCCCAGCCTCCTTCCTTCTTTTACAGTTTATCTTTGAATTCTGGTCATGAGTTCGTCTGATTCCACCGAATCAAACACCTCTCCTCTGGTGGAACGGGAGGTTTCCCCGATTGGAGGCTCCTCTTCCGCCTCTCCTATTTCTCCCCAAGGGCCGAACGTTGGTCCGGTGGGGTCGTCGTCTTCCGGGTCGTCTTCTTCCGGGTCTGGGTCTTCTGAGTCTGGGTCCTCCAGGTCTGGTTCTCCTTCTCCTCCGGTGTCCAAACCCGCTGCTCGTAAGCAACGCCTGAGGGTTCCAAAAGACCCTATTCCTGACATCACTCTTCCTGGGTACACCTGGGTTAAAGGTGAGGTTGGGACCTTCTTCTCTGATTTCCAAACCCTAGAATCAATTGACCTACTTCGATCCCAAGTTAATATCTTGGCGTCGGGGGACGAATCCGAGTTCATTTGCTCCCCCTGCTCGGGCACCGAGTGTGTCTTCATGAGGGCTCGCCCCTCCGAGCCCCCCTTCACATATATGTATAAAACATTATTCGATAAGCTGCACGTATCTCTTCCCTTTTCCGAGTTTGAGTGCGATGTTCTGAGGACTATGAACGTCGCTCCTACTCAACTTCACCCCAATAGCTGGGCTTTTATGAAAGCTTTTCAGATTCTATGCAAATACATAGGGATGGAGCCCACCACCCCGAAATTTTTGTATTTCTACCAAACAAGGTTTGGTGATAAAATGGGATGGATTTCCCTTAACGGCTTGAACCGGAGGGGACTGCTCAGTTTGTACAAATCATCGTACAAAGATTTCAAAGTTGGCTTCTTCCGAGTTCGCCCCTTGGGCCCTCATTCTTCACACTTCTTTGATAACGACAACAGTGCCAAGTTTCCCCTATATTGGCAATCCTCCCCTACAAAATTTGTCGGCTTTGAATACCAATCCCTCCCGGCCGAGGATAGACGGGACATAGATATACTAGAAACACTTCCTTGGCCCCTCCATTGTGGACGCCTCCTGAAACTACCCTTCTCATCCACCCCGAGATCTGACCTGAAAAGTAAGTACTCGGCATTTTAGTTCTGGAATCATTTTGTCTTTGTTGCTGAACTAACAACTTTTTCTTTTTGGCAGTCATCATGGGGAAATTTGACTTCTCAAAGCTTGTAAAGGCTGGTGCTGCTAAAGAGGGTCAGGGTCCCTCTTCAACCGAGAAGAAGCAGAAAAGACCTCCTCCCACCAAGACTTCTGCAAAGGGGGCTTCGTCATCCGCCCCTCAAAAAAGGAAGAGGGTAGAGGTTGAAGTAGTCGCCGAAGATTCTTCCCTTCCTCGCCCAAGCTCCCCCCGCCCGACTACTCAGGGAACGGAAATCGCGGGGCGAGAACAACCACCTCCTGCCCCTATCGAGCCGAAATGGTACAACACTTCCCTGAAGGCAGGGACTTCATCTCTCTGGGGTGAAGACTTCAACCCCTTCCCCTCTTTCGACTCAAGCTTCTTAAAGCCCGCCGATCTTCGGCTTATCAAGCAGCAGGGGGCCCGATCTAGCATGGAGGCCCTCTCGGTCTACTGCCTTCGGGCTGCCGCTTTGGCTCGTTTCTGTAGCCGAGAGGTAACAGAGACCGAGAGGAAGTCCCAACAGTTGGAGTCCGAATTTGCTGCAATTGAGAAGTTGAGGGGGATCTCACCCGTATTTCTTCCGAGCGTGAGGAGCTGGCCCGTGGCAACGAACGTCTGACTGCCAGTCTTGCCGAGATTAACACCCGAAACTCCGAGCTGGATTCCCGAGCAAAGTCGGCTGAGGAAAGCAAAGCTCGGGTTGAGGAGGATAAGGCTCGTGCCGAGGACAAGCTCAAAGAGGCTCAGGCTGAAATTGAGCGACTGAAGGCTGCCCTGGAGGCTGAGACCAAAGCTAAGATGGCGCTCGAGGAGGATGTGAATGAGGCCACCAGTTGTATTATCCTCGAGCACCGAAAAGGTTTCGACAAGGCCATTGCCCAAGTTGAGGTCCTAGCCCCTGGTGTTGATCTTTCGGGGGTCGATGTAAATAAAGAGGTGGTGAATGGGGAACTTGTTCCCATTATTCCCGAGGAGGAGGAAGAGTTAGACGTGGTGGGGGACTCTCCCGAAGGCCACATTGATGCCGAGGAAAGCCATAGGGGGGAGTAATTGTTGTAGTTTTTTGTTTTTTGTCCATCCTTTGTAATGGGCTCATGCCCTTGTAATCTTCATATTACTGAATGAAATATTACTGAATGAAAATTGTTATCATTCCGCTGACTTTCTGTCGTTGCGTTTGGCTTGTTAACCAACTCTTCGGCTAAGGCCGAGGTGCTCTACCGTCCATATCAAAAATGGACGGTGGTTGTTACACGTGAAACACATGTTTTTACTCTTTACGTATGTAGTCACGCATTAAATGCTTTGGAAACCGCAATGGGTTCATGCAATTACTGCCCTTTGCTTAGTTTCGAGATCTTTTTTTTTTCCAACAAACCCTTTATCACACATACTACTTCTTCCCTTGCTTATAAATAGGGCTATTCCGCTGCCTTACTTGTTCATTCTTCATCCGTTTCCATCAGCCAAATTCGTTTCTTACTTCTCTTCCACCCGAGTGGTTTTATGCTAGTTTCAGGGGTTTATGTTCCCCTCTCCCAGTTAGCATCCTTTTTTGGGTTTCCCATCCACCAAAACGAATGTAAGTGGGAGATGGGATCCAGAATTCCTTTTATGATTCGGTCCTTCAAGAAGGATGTTAACTGGGAGAACAGTAATCTTCGGGAGTGGAGAAAGGGGTAGAGGCCGTCTACTCCCGGAGTTGGCCGAGCGCCTCATCATCCAGCTTTCTCAGGGGGAAGTGACTACAGCCTCCCTTAAGAGAGAGTGGTGGCGCTCGATTAGGGGGACTGGGGGTCGTCCATGCTTGCCCCTATTCTAATTGGGGGGACTACTGTCCCACCGAGCGGCCCTTGTTTTCAATTTCAGCGTTGTGCTCGGTCCCCTGAATGTACTTTTCAAGAGTCAAACTCGGCTTTATTTTTGCTTTACTCATTGTACTCGGTTTCCTTAATAAAATAATGGCTCGTACTCGGCCTTTTTGATCCAAACTTTGTTCCTTCTTGACTGATACTTGTATTTGATTTCAATAATCTCGCGGTTCAAATTTAGCATTAATAACTTGATAGCTCGGACTTGGCTAATAGGTTCATGCTTGACCTTCGGACTTAATTTAGAGGCTCGTACTCGGCCATTAGGCTCAAACTTGGCCTTATAAATTTGGCTGGCTCGAACTCGGTCATTAGGCTCAAACTTGGCCTTATAAATTTGTCTTGGCTTGAACTCGGCCATTGGCTCGTACTCGGCCACCAGGCTCAAACTTGGCCTTGGAAATTTGACTGGCTCGAACTCGGCCATTAGGCTCAAACTTGGCCTTAGAAATTTGTCTGGCTCGAACTCGGCCATTGGCTCGTACTCGGCCACCAGGCTCAAACTTGGCCTTGGAAATTTGACTGGCTCGAACTCGGCCATTGGCTCGTACTCGGCCACCAGGCTCAAACTTGGCCTTGGAAATTTGACTGGCTCGAACTCGGCCATTAGGCTCAAACTTGGCCTTATAAATTTGACTGGCTCAAACTCGGCCATTAGGCTCAAACTTGGCCTTAGAAATTTGACTGGCTCGAACTCGGCCATTAGGCTCAAACTTGGCCTTAGAAATTTGACTGGCTCGAACTCGGCCGTTGGTTCATACTCGGCCACCAGAATAAGATGCCTGCAAAGTAAATACTTTGGCGAAATAAGAGAACATAACACAACATGCACAATAAATTCTTTTATTGGATGGAGTCTGTGGTGTGCCTCGTTAAAACCTCCCCGGTCAAAACCCTTTTGGGACAAAATACCGAGGTAGGAAAAAGAGTACAGCACCCGACTATATACATCAACTATAATAAAACTTTAAATGAGAAGCATTCCAGGTTCTCAGGATAGGCTTCCCTGACAATTCTTCTAACCTATATGCCCCGTTCCCCAGGTTTTCTATTACTCGGAATGGCCCTCCCCAGTTTGCTGCCAACTTGCCTTCCGTGCGATCCTTCCTTGCCTCTCCTGTCATTCTCAGTACTAAATCTCCACGCCGAAAACTCCTCGGCTTTACTCTTGAATTATACCTTCTGGTGGCTCTCTGTTTGCAGGCTTCTTCTCTGATTTTGGCCTCCTCCCTGATTTCTTCTACCAAGTCAAGTTCAACCCTCAGATTGCTCTCGTTATCATTCGGCTCGTGAAGTATACGTCGGAAAGACGGTTCACCAACCTCCACTGGGATCATGGCGTCTGTTCCATACGTCAGCCTGAAGGGTGTTTCTTGTGTGGTAGATTGAGGCGTACAGTGGTAGGCCCAGAGGATACTCGGTAACTCTTCTGCCCAAGCTCCTTTGGATCTTCGTACCCTTTTCTTCAGTTCCCCGAGGATGACCTTGTTAGCTGCTTCGGCCTGCCCATTGGTTTGGGGGTGCTCAACCGATGTAACTTGGTGTTTAATACCGAGGTTGTCATAGAATTCCCGTAATGTCCTATCCCCAAATTGTCTTCCGTTGTCGGTGACGATCGCAAAGGGAATTCCGTGCCTACAAATAAGGCTTTTCCATACAAATTTCTGCACTTTCTCGGCGGTAATCTTTGCCAAGGGCTCTGCTTCGATCCATTTGGTGAAGTAGTCCACCGCTACCAGTAGGAATTTGACTTGACCTTTTGCTATAGGGAAAGGCCCCAGTATATCCATTCCCCACATAGCGAACGGCCAAGGCGAGTTTAATGTGTGAAGTCCTTCAGGGGGGGTATGATTTACATTGGAAAATCTTTGGCACTCGTCACACTGCTTCGTCCACTCCATGCAATCAGCTCGGATGGTAGGCCAATAGTACCCTGCTCGGACTACCTTGGAGGCCATTGATCTGCCCCCGCAGTGAAAACCACAGATTCCTCGGTGAACTTCTTCCATGACATACTTGGACTGTGCCCTCGTCAGACATTTTAGCAATGGTGCCGAGAATCCTCGCTTATACAACTCCCCGGAGATTATAGTAAAGTGACTTGCCCTGAGCCTGACTTTCCTGGCTTCGGCCTGATCCGAGGGCAGAGTTTCTGAGGATAAATACTCCCATATGGGCGTCATCCACTCTCGGTCAACCAACTCGTTGGCCATCACCTCTTCTGTCCCAATGCTCGGTTCATTGAGGGTTTCTTGAATAACCGTTCTATGGTGACCCGGCTTCTTTGTACTGGCTAGCTTGGACAGCAAATCGGCCCGAGTGTTTTCTTCCCGGGGAATGTGCTCAATAGTGAAACTTTCAAAGCCGAAGATTAATTGGTTGACCTTAAACAAGTACCTGGTGAGCTGAGGTTCCTTCGTTTGGTAGCCTCCGGATATTTGTCCGGTGACTAGTTGTGAATCACTCCGGCACCTAATAGCCTTTGCCCCCATTTCATTTGCCAGCCTTAATCCTGCTATCAAAGCTTCATACTCGGCTTGATTGTTCGAGGTTTTGAATTCGAACTTTAATGACTGTTCCAAGATCATATCTCCCGGCCCTTCCAGAATCACCCCCGCTCCACTGCCCCTGACATTCGAGGATCCATCCACGTACAGATTCCACCATATATCCTCGGCTACTGGCTGTGGATGGAGCTCGGCCATGAAGTCGGAGAGACATTGAGCTTTCAGAGGTCCTCTCATCTCGTATGTCAGGCCAAACTCGGACAATTCTACTGACCAAGCAATCATACGCCCCGCCAACTCGGGCTTTTTGAGTATCTGTTTGATCGGGTATCCGTCTTAACAATCACTTGGTGACTCTGGAAGTACGGGCGCAATCGCCGAGCTGCGGTTACCAAGGCTAAAACCAGCTTCTCAATGACTTGATACCGAGTTTCGGCATCATGAAGTACCCTACTGATGAAGTACACTGGCATTTGAGCTTTCTCTACCTCCTGTACAATGACTGCGCTGATGGCATTCTCGGAGGCTGACAGATATAAATACAACTCTTTCCCGGGGATGGGTCGTGTTAATATCGGCGGGGAGGACAAAAAGGCCTTGAAGTCGACAAAGGCCTTCTCACAGTCCTCGATCCACGTGAAGGTTTGGGGCTTCTTTAGTAGTTTGAAGAAAGGCCGAGCTTTCTCTGCGGATTTGGGCAGGAACCGAGACAATGATGCAAGCCGTCCTGCCAATCTTTGCACTTCTTTAACGTTCTGTGGGCTTCTCATCTCAATCACGGCCCGACACTTATCAGGATTGGCCTCGATTCCCCGATGCGTCAGCATAAAGCCGAGGAATTTTCCCCCCTGGACACCGAAAACACACTTCTCCGGGTTCAGTCTCATGTTGTACTTTCTCAGCTGCTGGAAGATTTCCTCCAGATCTGTTGGGTGGTTGCTGGGGTCATCGGATTTCACCACCATGTCATCCACATATACTTCCATAGTTTTGCCGATCTGTTTTTCAAATACCCGGTCCATGAGTCTCTGGTATGTAGCTCCCGCATTCTTCAACCCAAACGGTATCACTCGGTAACAGTAATTTGACCCCTCAGTAATGAAGGTTGTTTTCTCCTCATCTGGGGGGGTACATTCGGATTTGATTGTACCCGGAGTATGCATCCAAGAAGCTTAGAATTCTGTATCCGGAAGGCCCGTCAACCAGTCTGTCAATACTCGGCAAAGGATAGGAGTCTTTCGGGCAAGCTCTATTCAGATCTGTGTAATCGGTGCACATGCGCCACTTGCCGTTTGCTTTTTTGACGAGAACGACGTTGGCTAGCCATGTAGTGTATTCTACTTCTCGGATAAAGTTGGCCTTGACCAACTTCGCTGTTTCCTCTTCCACAACTTTTCTCATTTCTTCACCTAATCTCCTTTTCCTCTGGGCCACTGGCTTCGCCTCGGGACAAATTGCCAATTTATGGCATAAGAAGTTGGGATCAATTCCCGGCATGTCAGATGTGGTCCAGGCGAATAGATCGGCATTTCTGCGTAGCACTTGCTTTATTTCTTCTTTCAAAGTAGGCTCAAGGTGACCGCCGAGTTTAGTGCACTGTTCAGGCTGCGCATCGAGCTGGAACTTCTCTAACTCCTCGATAGGTTGTGGACGTTGTTCCTGCATGTCCATCCTGGGATCCAGCTCGACGGAGTTTACGGAATTCACCGCCTTGTCTTTCCCCCTGTCTAGGGTTTCTGCTGGTGCGGGTTTAAGTTTGCTCACACGCAAACTATCAGCATAGCACTGTCTGGCCATCTTCTGATCTGCTCGGACAGCAACTATGTCCCCCAAGTTGGAAGGGAATTTCATCTTGAGGTGGGGAGTAGAGACCACAGCCCCTAGCTCATTCAAGGACGGTCTTCCGATCTTTTGACCGAGAAGTTGGCCAACTGTACAGTGATCACCATGGGGTCATCTTGGTTGGGATCTACTCCCACAAAATCTTCATCGGAAAAGATAATAGGTGGGGAACTTCGGGGAGACTTGCCGGACACCGAGTTGACAGCTCGGATGGCCCGCAGGTGTCTTCTCCGAGTTGAACTTGTTGTGCCTCCCCCCGCAAATCCTCCTAAAATGGTGTTTATCACTCCCCGAATAACATTATCCTCTTCTCGTCTTTCGTTCTGGCCCTGTCTGGTTTCTGCTCTCTCATTATTTCGTTGACCGCCACCCCTCCTCGGGCTTTGGTCACCCTCTCTCCTTCTGCTTCTGCCACGCCTCTCACCGTTGTTGTGGTTTCTCCGAACAAAGTTGTTGAGATGGCCAGCCTGAACTAGCTCTTCAATTTTATCCCGTAGGACCCAGCACTCCTCGGTGGTATGGCCATAATTGCGGTGATACCGACAATGCTTCTGCCGATCTGCGTTTTGGGGGGTGTGGCCACGATTTGGGAGCTGCAGAAGTTCCGCGTTGTACGCTTCCTCGAACACCCGAGCCCGGTTTATGTTGAGGGGAGTATAATGCTCATACTTCGGTCCCCTCTAGAAATGCTCGGACGGGCCTTTAAATTTCTGTTTATCACCCCCTGCCCTCCTCTTCTCTTTACCTTCTCGCCTGTCAGCATCATCGGTCCTCTCCCTTTTCTTGGATTCCTCAACCTCCTCCATATTGATGAACCCCGCATCTTTTCTTCTCAGTTCGTCCATATTGGCTGGTGGTTTCCGAGCCAAGTGCCTAGCAAAAGGACCAGGCCTTAACCCGGTCAGGATGGTGTGTAGTGCAACATCGGCACTGAGATTGGGGATGAGTACCGTCTCCTTGCTGAATCTGGCCATGAAGTTGCGCAGGGACTCATTCTTTTCTTGCCTGAAGTTTACCAGCGAGGCCGAGGTTTTTTGGTGGGCCCGGCTCGTGGAAAACTGAGCGCTGAACTTAGCCACAAATGTATCAAAAGAGTCTACCGATGCTGGGGGTAGCTATGTGTACCAGGTCAGCGCTGCCTCCTTCAGAGTGGTTGGGAAGACTTTACACATGACAGCGTCGTCATTAGTAAAGAGGTACATCTGTGTGGTGAAGGCGTCCATATGGCGCTCGGGATCTGAGGTGCCATCATATTTGTCAATGTTGATGGGCTTGTAGTTGGCTGGCAAGGGGACCCCATGATATCGTTCGTGAAGGGATGCCTCGGCTTCCGCATGCTGACCCTGTCATTAAGTCTGTTTGTCTGGAGTGAAAATTCTGGGGCGTGCCTAGGGAATCCCTCCTCCTCTGCTCGGTTGGTGTGATGGGAAGCCCGGAGTTGTGGACCCCCTTCCCTATACAAGTTTCTGGACCCCTCAATCTCCGATGGGCGGCGCTCTCTTTCTTGTGGAGAAGAGACCGACCTTTCCCTGCTCTGCTCTCTTTCGCGACGGCTGTTCTGCCGGCGGATCTCTTCGTTTTCCCTTCTCAGCGCTGCAATTTGCGCGAGAAGCTCCTGAACCATGGGATTGTCGGTCATTGCTGCTGGGCCTACGGATCGCTCTCCATTATCCCCGTTAACTCCGTTGTTGGCATTCCCTGGCTCCTCCCTTCTGCAGTTTCCGCTCCTCGTCCTCACCATTTTGTGTGGTATGGGAAAATATTTGCTTCGATTCCCACAGACGGCGCCAAATGTTCCGTCCAAATACCTCGGATGTGAGATACTCGACCGAACGAGGATTAGTGGGATGTTTTTGGATTGTGCTTGACAGAATGTGGATTCTGCTCCTACGTATCCAAATGGGAATCAAAGCAAACGTAGTTCTGAATGACGGGGTGAGCCCCCTATTTATAGAGATCCCTCAGGATCAAGCTCCGAAATAAGCGGAGAAATATTTGGATCAGGTCGCGATCATTCGGAGAACTATCCGGAGCCTGATTATCCGGAGAGGTATCCGGAGCCTGATTATCCGGAGAGATATTATGGCTAGCGAGATATTCGGCCCAGTTAGCTGCGGCTGGATAGCTTGGGGCCGAGGTATCTTCGTGCGTGGCCTGACATGGAAAAGGACCGAGTAGTTATCCTCGGGTGTCAGGTGTGCTGACGTGTTCTCGGCTTCGGAGGAGTTTGGGCTAAGGCCCATTCGCGGGGATAAGCTCGGTTGGTCCGGCGTATAGACGAGTTCTCGGTCTTACATTCTCGGCCAGTACACTTAATATTACGTGAAATAAACAAAAATGATTGCTACTTGGGGTAGTGGAGGTGTGATTCCTTTTGGTCTATTGTTATCTAATACAAATTGATTTATTTTTTTTACAATATTTTATACAAATTGATTAATATCTATATACTTTGTCATTTTAAATTAATCAGTACATTAATGAAATAATTTTTAATAACTAATTGATTGATTTATTTATTTTTTTACTTTTTCAGTGAAATAATAAAGTAAACAAACTATATAAAAAAATATAACAAATCCAGTAAAAAAACTTAACAATTATCCCAATTAATTGATTATTTGTTGGACTAGAGTTAATTGTCAATACCCAATACAATAATGAGAAAATTCTTATTTTAATAATAATATAAAAAACGTCAAAATTCCTATTAATTTTGAGTGAAAACTAGAATGCACAGGGAAATTATAATGGATAGGAAAACTAGATTGCATAATAAAGGGAAAACTATAATGCACGGAAAAACTAGATTGTCTAATGCAGAGAAAACCATAATGCATGGGAAGACTAAACTGTACGGGAAAACTATATGCAATGCACCATCACAATATATGTTAATTTGAAAAAAAAATCTTTTCATTTAAATAAATTGTTTCATATTTTGAAGTTTATAATTAACTTGTATGGGAAGAAAGGAGAAACAAATCAAATAGATTTTTAAGATGGAAGAAAACAAAATTTGATAGATAAATATATTTTCTACACGAGTAAAGAGGAGAAACAAATCCAATAGGTTTTCAAGAGAGAAGTAAAAATAATATGATATATAAATATATATTCTAAAAATGGTTAATTGTTACAGGAAAAGAAGAGAAAAAATCAAATAGATTTTCAAAAGAGGATAAAAAATAATAATATGATAGAGAAATATATTTTCTATAAATGATTAACTCATACAGGAAAAGAGAAGAAACAAACCAAATAAGTTTTACAGAAATAACACTAGCAATATGAACAACAATATTTTCAAGTACTTATTTTTATTGTCTAATCTTTTTTATGAATAATATTTATTGAACGTAACATATATTTTTTAAACATATATTAATACTATATAAATTTTATTATTTAAATTTATATGGGTAGACAGAAACAATATAAATAATATCTTCATATATATTTTTAATTTTAAAAAACCGTATAAAGAATTCTGATTAATATATTGAATATATCGCTCCATAACGTTACAACATCATTCATCATAGAACCCAGTGCAAGGCATCGGCAAAAACACTAGTGTTATGTAATGTAAGCATCTTTGGCACCGGAGATCAACAAATAAAGTATCACAAGTCTTGTTAACCAGTGTCTTAAGGACATTGGTTAATAAATTAAAAATAGAATTTTTTTATTAAAAAGTACGACTTTTAATTTTTCAAAGTGTTGAATGTACTACTTTCCAATACATTTTTTTTATTTTTATTTCATTAACCAGTGTTCTAAGGACACTGATTAGCATTTGTCATGAAGTATTATAATTTGAAAAGTGTATCATTCTACCTCGAAAGATCCAACGTGTTTTAGTGATGAGTTATGTTATTCGAACACAAAATTTGGACACCGTATATAATACTACCATATGGTGTCGTTTGTTTCGAGGTTTATAATTATATTCTCAGGAATAACATACCCGGGGATACTATTGCCAGGAATGATATTACTGGATATTTTGTAAAACATGTTTGGTTGGAAATTAAAATCATTGGGAATCTTTCTTGATATTCCTGTGAATAATTTGGAATTTTGTTTGGCTCATAATGTATATTCCTAGGAATAAATGTTGTAATTATCAAAATACCCTTATGATATAAAATGTAATCTAAATATTTTTTTAATACAATGAATAAAAAATAAAATATATAAATTAAGGTTATTATCATACTTATAATATCAAATAATTTTTTTATATTTGAAAAATGTTTGAAATTTTTTAGCTTATGCAAGATGTTAAATTTTAATATATTTGTATGATATGCACGCTACACGCAGGGATTTACATAATTGAATCAAATGACAAAAACCATCATAATAAAAAATAACACCAAAAAACCACATTATAAAAGGAATCGACACAAGAAGAGCTGCAACTGAGGAGATGCCAACATCCCCAACTTAAAAGACAATAGGAGAGGTGCAGGTATATGTAACAGAGAACGTGGAGAATGGAGGGAAAAATAAGTGGGTAATACCATGGATATAAATGGGTTTTCATATACTAAATTAGAATCCCACTATTTGGGAATGGAAGATACCTACCACCCTCTCGTGGGAATAGAAACCGAATGAAAGTGGGTAAAAACTTTTCCTAGGTATCATTTGTTCCTAAGAATATAATTTTATTTCATTCTACCAAACATAGGAATGTATATTTCCACCCTTATATTCCTGAGAATCTTTTTCCAATCCATGAAATGAACACATTCTATATGTTCACCTCCATCTCTTACTTACTTTTATCATTTTGTATATGCGTTTCTTAAAAATACACTCAATAAACAAAAGGACACCATAGGTGTCCCCATTTTTGTATAAAAATCTTTCCTCTTTAGTGATATATTCATGTAATTATCTGATGATTTACTTGTTCAAATAATCAAATCTATCTCTATTTCACATTTATATAATAATTTGATAGACTTTCTAGCTAATAACTGAATTGATAATTTTGGTATTCGATAGAAAATCTACCTAATTATAGCACTGATTTATAACTGGTCTCAAATTGAATTAATAACACATATCTTTACAGTGCATTTGATATATATATATATATATATATATATATACATATATATATATATAAACATTTCCGAGAATTTTATCCCAGTTTCATCACAGGTGCGTGCAACAAGTTTTATCCCATATTTTAATAATCTATACTAATAGATAACAAGAGAGTTCAAAAAATATAGTTTTTGATGTCAGCTTTTTTATATTACAAATTTACCCCTAGAAACTTTAGCATATATTCCACTAACTTAAATGCTTCTGCATCTGACTCAAAAAAAAGTTTGAAAAAAATTAAAAAAAATTAAAAAAATAAACCACTCACTTCAAAAACATAATCGCAAAGATCAAATGATAGATACTGATAAAATCTGCAAACAAATTCCAGATAAAACAGAAACTTTCAAATTCAAATTTTCAAGATAAAAATGAAACAAACTTCAGAATAAAACGTTACAAACTCTCCCCTCCCACTCTCGATGTAATACTATAAAACACTTCCTTTTGATTAATTCTTTGGATCAAAACACGCAAAGAAAAAGCAGATGATGGTGTCGCAAAGGGTGGCGGCACGGAGGCGTTTAGGCGTCTATTTGAAGCTTGCTGGTTGGCATCTAGAGTGCGATGGAGGCTGGGCACAATAAAGGCCAAGAATCCATACATTAGAAAGGCTTTTCGGTAATTCCTGGTGCTGTAAATGCTTTTGAGGGTGATAACGACAATTCAAAATTCTGTTGAGGGTCAGTGTCTTCAATTGCTATGAAAATTTTATTTTATTGTTCAGAATAATTATTAGGTTAATTAAGTGTGGGGAGTTAATTTGTTGTTAATCTTATATTTAGGTGTAGGATGACGGATGAAAACTTATCCAATACTGATAGTCAGAAGTGGATGTTCCATATTCTATAATTACAGAGAATGGAGAGAAATTTTTAATTATTGCGTTGAAACCATCAACATTTACGAATAGATAAAGGGTATACCACATTGACATCTTGATCTTTTTCTCTTTATTTTTGATTTTTCATATTGAATATTTTATCTATACTAATGGATAAAAGGCATCTCAATTTCCCTTCCCCTTCTACACATCGATCCAAATATACTGTCCTTTTCTTTCTTTCTTTTTAAAGCTTAGTAGATCAACAATTTTGATTTGTGGTTCATTTGTATTTCGTGATTTTATTAGACCCATAAGATTCTGATTTCCTTCACCAATTTAGTTTTGAGTAACAAAAAAAAGTTACATGATTTTTATTCTTCATTGGATTAATAGAATGGATGTTTGCGTCTTGATCCATCTCTTCTACTTCTCTTTCAAACTTTGTGGGATTTATTTTTCTTTGTCTTTTCCAATGATTAATTGTTGGAATTAAGTCTTGTGATTTGGGTTATTGGATTTGGTAGTTTCAGTTAATGAAATACCTTAATTTTAATTACTTGAGGAATGGCTTCAATAGTATCCATCTGAAGTGAGAGATGACTGAAATGATATTCCCATGTTTACTGTGATTGCTATCCTATAAATATACTTTTGACTTTCCTTTTTATAGTTTTGATGGTGGCAAGGAGGAAATAAAGGACTCTGATCAATGACACCAGTTTGGTTGCTGCTATTGAAATGTATTATAACAATGACAAGTACATCTCTCCTCTGCTCTCTATCTGGGTCTTTTCTGTATTTGGGTCTTTGTTTTCTTAAAAGGCACACTCTTTGGGAATTACATTTAATAAATTTTTTATGCTCTATTTTTTTTATATAACTTATGGGTCTTTTATTATGCCATTCAAACACTCACATTGTTGAGTTTGGTTGATACTATAATTTACATTCAGAATTGTTTTTCTTAAAACGTTACTCCATGATATGATCAAACTTTCACCATTATGCTTCACAAAATCGCCAAAAAAAAAAGAACAAATACCAAATTTAGTGTCATGGCAGAAAAACAACCACTTGGCTTTGGGTCACAATGAACATGTATTGCCTTTCTAATAGTTTTGATTGCTTTCAATTTCCAAATATGCAATATTGTGAGGTATATGAGTTATATAAAAAAAAATTCTTGTGTTTTACTTGAGAGATGAAATGGGTTACCATTATTTTGCTGTTTTTTTAATTGACAATTACATATAGTTTTTATCTTATCCCACAAGTTAAGAATTCAAAACGGCAGACATCAAATAAACTGCCATTTGGATATCTATCTAGCTTTTCCTCCATTGTAAAAGAGTTTGGTGTTGTTGTTGACTTGCTGCAGATATGATAATGAAGGTATCCAGACTCATTTAGTTTTATTGAATGTTTCTGGAGTGTTAATATAACGCTATTCATGAAATTTGCAGTTGGAATCAAAATAAAATGAACCATTGATCCCTAAACTAAAACTCCTTATAGTATGCTCGATATGTGGTTAAAAATGGAGGTAAAAAACTCAGGGATAAGTTTTATCTGTAAAATTGTATTGAAATCTCATCCATGAAAATTTCACCTGTATTTTACACCCTGACTAAACAGATCTTTAAGAGGATAAGTTATGGAAAGTAATATTCAATTTTAATAAATTATAGTCACCTTAGTTTTCATTATTGTCTTATTATAGAATGAGCATCTGGGTAAGACCAAATCTGTGTATTCTGACCAAAATGCATCTAATGTCATTGGCTTGGGGCAGCTTCATTGGAGGATGAGGATCCTTATATCTTCAGACAGAATCCAGTGCCATCAAAAAGAATTGTTGAGGCCATTGCTAAAGAAGCTCAAGTGCATAACAAGTCAACAAATAGTATAAGATCAAAGTTTGCGTTGATCAGTTGTGAAAGAGGAATGATAATGATGAAAATTGTAATGTTGGAAGAATGGTGGGAATGTAGATAAATCATCCAATATGGTTAAAAATGTAAACGGTGAATCATAGAAAATACAAAAGGTCGTACAAGGTTACTACTGAACTCCTATTTAATTATTTTTAATGACTTGTAATGATTAGCACTGGGCCACTAAAAGAAAGATAGCCACAAAGCTGGAGACAAATAAACTACAAAAACGACAAAATACTATTTTAAAGTAATGGGCTGCAAATAAAAATTATTATTCCTTTATCACTTTTGATGGTATTGAACATTATTTTTCTTTTTGTGCTAAAACAGGATGCATACGATGCAACCCAAATGAATGACTTAAGTAATGATTCAAGCTAATTTGGTAATGGAATACATGATGTGTGTAACCGTCCAATAATCCCGACTGAGACAGGTAAAAAGCAATAATAGAGTGGCCATATTGGTTTAATTGGTCTATTAATTGCTTGAGAGAGCAATATTTTTTTCTCCCTTTTAATTTGGTGTTAATATAAAGAGTGTAGGAATTTAAGTAGGAGAAGGGGATGCAAATGTACTTTTATTCTACATAAAATAGAATTATAGAAGAGGAAATAGGTTTTTGTTCGGAATTGAAAAAAAGAGAGCCAATAAATTTTTTTTTGCATGAGATAATATACTTTTACTACAATTTCACTAAATAACTCTTTCGTCAAACTTTCACTGCAAATTTCACTCAAATAACTCTCCCTTTATATAATGTAGTATTGTCTGTCTCTTCATGGAATGCGATGATTCCATATTTTTTATTCTTTTTTTTTTTATTTTACTCTAATTTATCTCACTCTCCCCCCTCCATCTCTCTCTCTCTCAAACAAGTGCTTGTGTAACACCCTCTTGGGCATTACTATACGAACACACGTGGAAATAAATTAAAAAGAATTTTGCTGGTTGCTTTCGAAAAATTATTTTATTTGAAGTCATAAAATTTGGGTGTAAAACAATTTCTTTTGAATACTTTGAGTATAACGTGCATAACACAATAATAAAAACCATCTTATTCACAATCGAATTTCAACCATATAAAGGTTTTCAAAATACACAGACTTTCTCAAAATATACCACCCAACTAAATTTAAAATATCCTAAGCTAGTCGCTCTACAAGACACTCACTGATAAAACCTCGTGATCATCCCCATGATCACATATCTTTTCCCGCAATCCGGACTTAAGTCTCCAAGTGACTTAATGAACTCTTCTGCAACATCTGCATTCGTGTACCAGGGTACAACAGCAAGACAGAAGAACATGTATATGCAAGGGTGAGTTACAATATATGGATTTTAAAACGATAACCATATGCACGACTCTCAAATACCAATTAACATGAATATTCAAAGATAAACTATATTTATCAAAGGGTTTCATACCCGACAGTCGTACCCGTTTTAAAAATCATGGCACTTCAATATTCATCAACTAACTTTGATACCTAATCTCAGGAGCTCCAACCAACAAGTAAATGAGCTCATCAGGCTCTCATTGCCAAATAAGGCAGAATTAATGCCAGATATGGCAAAGTTCAAATAATCGTTCCACAGTCCAAAACGAGGCAAAGTGGTGACTACGTATAGCATATGGTTTTCGTGGTCATATATCCATCAAGGCACAGTGATGCAAACTGCATGAATACTTGCCGTCAAGCATTCAAGTCCTATGCAAAGGCATGTCTGCCCAAAATGCATGTAAAACGTTTTGTTCACGTAATTTTCTTTGTGTTCATTCTTTCCTTGTCGAGGCTCAAGGCTCACGATCAAACCAAGGTTTAAACGTTTAAGTTATACAACCATTCCAATAAAAAGACTCCAAGACCAAACCAATCAAACAGACTCCAAGTCAAAAATGTGCAAATCACAAAATCTAGACCCGTGCACCAGATTTGGATTCGTAGATTTTGGCACACAAAAATCAATATAGATTTTTATAGGACATCTAGTCCATAACTTCACTTTTCGGACCCCGGGTTCATATCATAGAACTCTAGACACCAGCATCTCGGTAGCTAGGTTCATCTTTTAATTTAACAACATTTTCGCCCTGTGAAATACAAATCCAAAAACAAAATTTCGTTAACTTATCCAAGTTGTCGGAAATAACCCATTGTATAAATCCACTTTACCGAAAATCATTTTACGTTGAAAATTCGTTTTATAAAATCATCAAAATCACTTAAAATTCATTTTCTTTTAAAAAATCAATATTTTGATCCCGAAAATATTGCGTTGAAACAAATTCTCTGTTTTAACTAATATTACCATTTTAATAATACTACCGTAAATATTGTCGGAATTGTTCGACGTTTGACGTTTTAAAAACGTTATAAGTCCAAAAATGATTTTTATAGTAAAATAATTTTTCCAACATGATAATAAAATTATTTTTGAAACTTATTTTCTTAAAATAATATTTCTAATATTTAGAAATTTCTTACGTCAAAACTAGCAGTACTAAAATATTTTCATGGTTACGTCCTAACTATGACTCATAAAATACTCTTACGCTGTTAAATTATTAAAATAATATTATTTTTCACTATAACCCAATTTTCACCAAACCGATAATTAGTAATAATATATTACTATTTTTCACATTTTCCACTAATTTAAAACTCAGTATTCCGTAAAAAGCGTTTTAATGCTTTTAACCTCATTATTAATTGAGCATTGACCACTGTCAAGCTTTACAATCCACAAACCAACATCAATAACTACCATGCCAATAATATACCAAATAGCACAATTAATGACATACAATAAAACGAAATAACAATTAAATGCAGATAATTAATTCATTAAAAGCAGATAAATCTAACTACGTTAAATAATAATTACACCCAAATAAATCATACAGACCACAAACAAATTACATACAGCTATCGAAAAAATCCCTCAAGTACTGCCCTTACCTATTGAAGATTTTTTTTCTTGTCGAATTGGAATTCCGTCAAACGTCCGGTCTCCATAAAACACGTATACTATTCACACAACAATTTATCCTTCAACCAAAACACAACAAATAATTAACAATCAAACAACTAAATACACCTATACTCATATATTATAGGTTTGGCCATGAGGTGTTTGAATGGATAAAAATTTCTAAAATTCCTAAGCTTTTGGATTAGTGATTTTTAATCACTTGAAACCCTAAAACAAAGATTAGAATACAAAGATTGAAATAAAATATTCCAACCTTCCAAGAACCCTAATTCGACCATGACACTTAACATAGGCTAGAGATTTCAAAAATTTACATACTCTTAGATCCATGACCTTAGAGTAGTGTAGAGTTAAGATAAACTATCATAAGTTGAAAAATGAAACAAAATCTTTCAACTTCTCAAGAAAACAATTTCGGCCATGAGAAATAAAATGGCTTAGAGGTTTCTTTTTTATTCAATAATCATGGATTAAATATATATATATATATATATATATATATATATATATATATATGAATTATTAGACTGAATCAAGCAAGACTAGTTTTAAAAAAAATGAACAAAGCCACCACCCCCCCACCCCCACCCCCGGCGCCAACTAGTGTTCGGCCTCAACAAGATCAATAAGCACGAAATTTTGGTTTGATGTATCCTCTTGGATCTTGAATATAGAGAGGATAATAAGATCATATAAATTGGTTTCACTTTAAAAGGATTTTTCTATGATTTTCTATGAATTTTCAAAGTTCTAGATATGAGAATTGAAAAATATGATCAAGACTTCAAATCACAAAAATGAATGAAGAACATGATGATGATTGAGTGAGAGGAGTATGGTATACCTCTTGGAATTGAAAAATAAGCAAGTAATCAAGTAGTTGCTTCACAAAAATGGCTTATGCATCTTAAGGTTTTTGGAGAGAAAATGGAAGAAAGCTTAAGGAAGATGATGAAGTTAGAGAGAAATGAGTGAAATGGTCTAATTTAGGTGTGTTGTCCGTGGGAATTAAGGGGCTTAAGGGTCCAAATTATTTTTCATTTAAGGACAGAAGTGTAATTTCACTTAGGGCAATTTTGTGATTAAGTTGGGACTTAAGGATATTTTGGTAATTTCATGCCTAAAGTAATCATGAAAATTATGTGGTTGAGGTTGAAGGAGAGGTGACTGATTTGTGTCCACAAATTATGGGGTAAATGTAACGCCCTTCGTTACATTAGTAACCCCAATTAATTTTCTAGTAAAACCTTTAAAAATATTTAAATTAAATAATCTAATCATAAAATTTTTCACAAGAATCACTTATGAAAGTATCTCGTATATTCAAAATAAATGAATAAAGTATTAGTACTTAGTAAAACATTATATCCAAATAAAATGAAGCCTCATAAAAAAAATAATTAATAAAATGCACATAATTCCTTTACAATTGTTTTTGTCTCAAAACACGGACGTCTAATAAACCCAAAAGAACAAATAAATACACTATAACTAATATCTTCATGACTCTCTCAAAACATTGTATCATCCATCTCACCACCTGCAAACTCTGAAAGATAACACCACTAATGAGATTTTTAATCCCAATAAGTAAACACAGTTCTAAAAGATTTTCGAAAAGATGTTGCTTTCAGCTGGCACGGTAAGCAGAAAAACAACCATGGTTTCCGCTTATTTTCAAAATAATATAACTCAAAAAAAAATATTTTATATAAATTATGGAATATCAATCCAAACTCACAAAATTCATGCACAAGTCATAACATCATCAAATATAAGTAATCCATCACTAACATAATACACAACATAAATAAAATCATACAAAGGACATCTCTTGTGTCCAAATAATCCAACTTATCATCCAAGACTCTTTTATTTAATTACCCAATTTTAGTCTATGAGCTCATGACAAATGCAATTGCATCCCACTGCCTTCCCCTTCCCAGAAGGAGGTATCCATAATAGGTCTTCCCTTTCCCAGAAGGAGATATCTGTCTTCCCCTCTAACGAGAAGGTATCTTTCTTCCCCCCTAATGAGGAGGTATCTGTCATCCCCTTCCCTGAATGAGGTACCTGTCTTCCCCTCTAACGAGGAGGTATCTGTCATCCCCTTCCCTGAAGGAGGTATCTGTCTTCCCCCTCTAACGAGGAGGTATCTTTCTTCCCCTCTAATGAGGAGGTATCTGTCGTCCCCTTCCCTGAAGGGGTATTTGTCTTCCCCTCTAACGAGGAGGTATATGTCATCCCCTTCCCTGAAGGAGGTATCTTAACAATCACAAATAACAATCCAAAGCATATTTTGGGCATATGTCATGACCGCAGGACATAACATATGACATCGTCCATCAATCTCAATGGTATAACTCACGTCAAAATAACTCATAGGCATTCCAAAATAACAGCAACACATAGCATCATGTAACATGTATTATTATTCATCAAGTTCATATCAAAACAACACTAAGAACTAAGACATCACATATCACAGAAAGCATATCAAACAATAATATCATTCAACATGTGAATATTCAATCTCCTAGATATCTATCACCTATAAAACATCAATTTTATTTTGAAGACAAAACCTCAAATAATTATCGATTAATTTCATACTCAATCCTCTTAAAATCTATACCATGAAAATTTAAGATTTACTTACTTCTCGTAAACCTCCAAAAATTTCAAATATTTCCCATGAGCAATTCCTATTTTGTTTTAGAGAGCTCCTCGTTCTATCATCGTAGAGCACTTATTTCCCTCACTTGCACTGTTGCGCAACCAATCCCACTTTTTGTTTTTTTTTCTCTCTCGTTCGACGCTGCTTGGCTCTCCAAACCACATTGTGACCAATATATATTCACAGAGATAGCGTATAGGTTTTCTTTTTAGGTTTTCTTGTCTACTTTTCTTTTTATTATTATTTTAAAACAACCTTTATAATTTTTAAAATCAATTTTGTGGACCCCACTAGATTTTAATATAAGAAAATAATTCTTCTAATCTTACATTACTTTTTCTTGCACCTGGAACTTGTATTTTATTTTATATATATATATATATATATATATATATATATATATATATATATATTTTCCCTTTTTTTTCCTTTTTTTTTTCTTTTAATTTTTCTTCTTTTGTAAATACTAACAATTCCTATAGTTTTTTTTAATAACAATTTTCTACACTAAATCTCGTAACAACATAATATTTTTATTAAAATAAGACTATATTATAATTGTATTAGGATTTTGGGATGTTACCGTAAACTTGTCATTTCAATCAAAGTTCAAGGATAAAATGTTCCAAGGACAAAATGGTCTTTACACTAATATAAAGAAATATCTAGTTTTTTTGTTAAAAGCAATCATGACATGGGTGACTCACCCATATGACTCACCACCCTAGGTGGCACCATATCTCAGAACCCGATGTCGGGTTTTGTCTCTGCACGTCCGTTCTCGACTCCGTCGATCATCCGATTTAAGGTTTTACGTCCGAATCAAGTATAAAACCTAATTATTTTGAAAATTTTCAAAATAACCTATATTGTTGGAAATGAGATACAAAATCTATTCATTTCGTTCTCGGGTCAAAATTAGGTTCTCCGATCAGTAAAATCTTACCGTCAACGAAAACGCAGATCGGGTTTTGTCTGAATTTTCAATCGAAAATTTAACCGTATACTTATAAAAATAAATATGATATAAATATGACTTTGGTTTTTCCAAAATCATTTTCTAAGTTTCAGATAAAAATATAAACGTTTATTTATATTTATACCGATCTTAGGAAGTGGAAAAATCGGGGTGTTACAACTTGCATATTTTTTATTCACAGATCCCACTACCCTATCTTTATTCTTACCATTTTACTAACTATCAATTACCAATGTCAGATTCGAATCCAAATCAAAATTGATTTTATATATTTTTTTAATCTTTGAAAAAAAAATGATCCATTTGCAGGAGTAAGGATGGAATTTATAAATGTTGTTATCAGGAAATGGAGAGAAGCTGAGAAGGGAAGGATATGTACAAAGTAACCATAATCTAATATATTGAAAATATATTGCACATGAAACAAAGTGAAACCCGAATTCATCCTCAAATCATTTGGAAAGGAATGTACTTAGGTGTTTAATTAACTGACTTAAGAAATTATATGTTTTAAATCCAAACAAGGAGAAAAACAAAAGCAAACAAATGAAGATTAGAGAAAGAACAAATTAGATTACGAATTGGAGTAAGAAGAAAGGAATAGTTGAGAATGAAGTCAAGACAAATTACATATTTACCATATAATAAATTGTAGCATTTCCCCAATTTTTTTAAAAACTAACTTACTTTTTTAATTATTAGGAAACTTGAAGCTAAAGTATCAAGCAACAGATGTCATGACAGCGCATTATATTTTAAACAAAAAATGGTCTTAATTGAGGTCGTAATATGTTCTTTTAATAATAATTCATAATTGTTACGACTGATTACGATAATGAATATTCCAAATTTTAATCTTACATTGTTTGAATTAATTTATAGTTTTTCAGACGTCAAAAAATTATTGATACTGAAATATACGAAGAATTGAGGCTAATCTTTGCAAAATAAACAACTATTAGAATTAATTATGTTTTATTCATTCTGTATGCTTTATTGCTTTTTTATCAAAATAAATTTACAATATAACTTAATTTTGATTGTGATGCAGTTAAATTTAAAACAATCCTAAAATTCAATTCATATTTAATCTCTCAATTAAGTTAGATTCGAAGATGTCAATACCAAATTATAGTTGTAACTAAATAATAATTTGTACGTTGGATAATTTTTTTTTATATTTATTCACAACATAATCTTATTAGCTTAATGATATAATTATATAATGTGTGTTTACATTAAGAAGTCACGTTATAAAATCGTAAAACATACGGATTAAAAATATCCGACATACACAAGTGACAAATACCATATTATATATCAAGAATGTGAATAAGGATGAGTAAAAATAGTATCTGCCTTGCCGCTAGTAATAATAATGAATAATCTCAACGAGCCTAACTACAGCTCGTGTTTAGGGTTGACTGATCCGGTTTATATTCAAAGCTCCAATGAAGGTTCTCAAGATTCTTTGTTGCTGTTGATTCAGTTTACAATACTAATTTGATCCACTTAGGGGTCCAAATTAATTGCTGTTGATTCGTCCAACCCTCGCTTTCGTACCACCTTTCTCATTTGTGGCACCCTCGACGAACCAAAATTCCAATCACTTTCCCTCACACACACTGCAACTTCCGATTCACATTCACCACCATCACCCAAATCCGAATAGAAAAATGAATCCAAAGACAAATAAACCACACACAAAAACAAAAAAGAAGTTAAAAAAACAAAACAAAGGGTGTTTTGTTTGTGTAAGTTGTAGAGTTGAACCAATTCAGCACAAACAATTTAATGCCCCTCCTAGAGTTAGAAAGGGTTTGAGTTTCTCACAAAAAACATAAACATAGCATTAAATGCAGCAGCTAAGATTCCCACCCACCCTTTGGTCCTCCAAAACAACAATAATCACTCCCTAATTCCCTTTCTTCTCCTTCAACAAATGAGTATTCCCATTCTCATCCCTCTTCTTCCTCTTCCTCCTCTTCTTCTTCTCCATGTCCTCTTCTTCTTCCTCTCCACCACCCTCCACTTACCTCACCAACCTTGGCTTTGGCTACTCCATCGCCATTGCCCTTGGCTTCCTCTTCCTCCTCTCCACTCTCATTCTCTCTTCTTACCTTTGTCTCCGCACACTCCGCAACCGCAGCAGCAGCAACAACAACAACAATAACAACAACGACCCCTCTGACGGCGTCGTTTTGCCTCGGGTGATTTTCGTGGCGGAAGACGACGACGATGAAAACCGAGGTGATAACGACAACGTCGTACTGGGTCTGGAACAAAACGTCATCAACTCGTACCCGAGGTTTCAGTACACTACTAATAACGATGTTGTTGTTGGTGGTGGTGGTGCACACGATAACGCCACGTGTTCGATCTGTTTGTGTGAGTACAAGGATTCGGAGATGCTGAGGATGATGCCGGAGTGTCGTCACTACTTTCACCTCTGTTGTCTCGATTCGTGGTTGAAGCTTAATGGGTCTTGCCCCGTTTGCAGGAACTCGCCACTTCCCACGCCGGTTTCCACACCGCTGCAGGAGGTGGTGCCGCTCACTCAATATGCGGATAATAGGAGGGGAAGGCGGTGACTTTTTTAGCTTTTGGGTTAATGGGTTTTGCTTTGATTTGCTCGTGGGAGATGGAGTTTCAATGGGGTGGTGAATATTCGTTTTGTTGGATCAAAGTGAGAAAAAAAAAGGGAAATTTTTAGCAACTAGATGATGCTATTGCTATGGGTTTGGATTTGATGATGTGATTCAATACAAGTGTTCTTTTTTTGTCTTTCATATAACATAGATTTTAGTAAAATTGTTTTTGAGTTATTGCTTGCTTTTGCCTCTATGAATGTTAGGCAAGGGTTATGATACTTCCTTGTTGCCCATTACTATGGGCTTGAACTTTTTGTTAGTGCCACTATTTTCCATGTAATGGATGCCATTTTTCTTCTATTTTTGTCCTTGAGCGTTGTCTTTTGGAGACTGGTTACCTGTTCAAGTCAGTAGTAGTTTGACCCACACGCCACCTTAGAGTACATTCAGTCACACATTAATACATAAGTACATTACATAATTTCTACCATATGTTACACTCAGTGATTCCGACACCTACTCTGTGTGTTTGATTTTCTGTTGGGAAGGATCCAAAGTAAGTTTGGTAAAAAATTTATCTGTGGTGTTCTTTGAACACAGATTAGATGTCGGACATCGTATACATGTACTTTTAGTTGCCGGGCCCACACTCCGCATGTGCTAGGGTGTCGCATACCAAGTATTTATATCTTGTGTCAAAAAATCATTTCGGAAAACTTATTACTTTGTTGAATATGGGCAAGGAGCATTTTTCACAGTAGATTCCCTTGTTGAAAACATTATAGTTATACCATACTGTTGTTGAGGTTTTCAGCTTTTTATGTTTTTTTTACCATTGCTCTAATTTGCCTCCATTTAGGACAAGAGATGGGTACGGTTTTGTTTCCCTTTTTTCTTTTCCATTCATGGGCCCATTTAGTTGTCGTCATTAGTAGACAGCTTGTATGTGGTACCCTTTCATGCCGGGGACATGGTTGGTTTCATCCCTTGTTTTTGGCCCAATATTCTGGTCCTATGTTCCTTGATTACAGGAATTAGATGAAATATCCTATTCAGCATTAGAGAATGTGTCAACAGATCCTTAGCACTTCTATGAGCATGTTAAGGTGTGCTCGTGAAATACTATAAAGTTTTATGCAAACAAGCTGAAGTGATGAATTATATTTTAGCCTTGCTTCAGCTGCACTTCATACTTTTTGCAGTGAGAAGGTTTTCTGTATCTTTAAAGTGCATGTGCAAGCCTTGTTGACTTCACCCATTATACCGAGCCATATGGAGTATGGACAAGTCCTTTCTATCCTCAACTGCATTTGCTAGTTTCTTGCTACTATTCATCCTCTAGATCCGTGTAATAGTTGACTCACATATTATTTTTCATCAAGTTGTGATTAACTGAAATATAAGACATCAGTCACTTTTTACTGATTGAAATAAGGTACTTGTTAAGCAATCACTAGAATGCTTAGATAATCCGCTAGGCAAGTGCCAAACTCCATTTATATTAGCATGCTTAGTATATGCAATCCAATCTCATTCAATATCCTCTATTCCCAGTTGTTCATTCTGGTTTACTATGATGATTTTATAACTTGAGAGAATATCACATTCCATACTTTCAGTTTCCCCAACAAAGTAATCAGCTTGAAAAGGTAATATCCCATGATCCATTTTCCTGTACTTATCTCAATTTCAGTTTTGATGCTATGGTTGTATGAGTGTCTTCTCTTTGAGCTGCATTTGTCCAGTCATTTCTTAATCTGATACTGCATATCTCAATCTCAAGGTATGTGTCGTTTGAGAACCTGAATCTCTCAGTACTTTTCTGTAAAAAGGCATGAAATCTTTCGATGTTCTCACTTCGGAAGATAAGGGAATGACAAAACATAATGCTAATGCTAAGTTAAAAAGATGGAGAAGTGTTTATTATTTTATCTTTATACCTGCTGCTCTTGCTCTTCTCCTCTCTGGTGCTGTCATGTTCAAGTTCTCCTCCTTCAAAGCATTTATTGGCACTGAATCTTTATACACCCATCTGAATCCTGAGGGCACAAATGGGAATCAAAATGAAGTGATGATAACTGTGCAAACTGTAATCCAGAAAATTCAAGTGGAACTAGACAGACTGAGGGAAACAGAACAAGATCCATCGTCGTCTGTATTCAAACAAGCTGCCTTTCTTGCTGACATATTAGGACTTCTCGAGTCAGCAGGGGCATCTCATCAGCAGAGTGGTATTTTCACTGTTCATCCTCTTCTGAAAGAAAAGAAACAATCTGATGAGCCTGCTGATTACTTTCTGCGGGAAGAGATTCGCAAGTATGTCAGGATCAAGCCTAACAGATTAGGTAAACAAAATTTCATGGGAGCAAATGCAACCTTCACCAGCATAGGACATGCTTGCTTTGCCATGAAGGAAGATCTAGAAGAATACATGGATTATGATATCGGCGAAATCTGCAATGATGACTGGAAACTAGCTCAAAAGCTTATGGTTCATGGATGTGATCCTCTACCAAGGAGAAGGTGCTTTTCAAGAGCCCCTAAGCTATACAGCCAACCATTCCCCATCAACGAGTCCATGTGGAAACTCCCTGATGATAGAAATGTCAGATGGAGTCAATACCGGTGCAAGAACTTCGCTTGTCTCGCCCGCAACACCACCAGCAAGGGATTCTTCAAGTGTGCAGATTGCTTCAATCTCACTAATCATGAGATGCCCAGATGGGTAAGATTGGAGGTTGATTCAGACCAGACATCTGATTTTCTTATATCTGATGTTCTTGAAGTTAAGCCAGGAGAGATCAGAATAGGATTGGATTTCAGTGTTGGAACTGGGACTTTTGCTGCTAGAATGAGGGAATTCAATGTGACAATAGTTTCAGCAACTATCAATCTTGGGGCACCCTTCAGTGAAATGATAGCTCTTAGAGGACTAGTTCCTCTCTACTTGACTATAAATCAAAGGCTTCCATTTTTTGACAACACCCTTGATTTGATTCACACAACAAGATTTCTAGATGGGTGGATTGATTTTGTGCTCCTGGATTTTGTACTGTATGATTGGGATAGAGTTCTGAGGCCAGGGGGGTTGCTTTGGATTGACAGCTTTTTTTGCATGAAGAAAGATTTGTTTGATTACTTGGATGCCTTCAAAATGCTGAGATATAAGAGGCACAAATGGGTTGTTGCTCCAAAGCTTGATAAGGATGATGAGGAAGTGTTCTTTTCTGCTGTTCTAGAGAAGCCTCCTAGGCCATTCCGGTGATATTACATTATATGATGTTTCTTCTTGGCTAATTTTAACATTATATTTCTCGGTTAATGTTTAAGACACAGGTTAAATTTTGGATATTGCAGGGTGTGTTTTGTATTATTATGTTAATAATAATTTTTTAGAACAACTGTTCAGTATAATATGTTAATAATGAGCTTCAATGCTTCATTGATGAATGTATAGTTCAATGCCTATTCATAGAGGTACTTTGAGAAAAGGATTGGTACATGCTTTATTCTATTTTTACTTGATTGATTTTGCTCTTATTCTATTGTTGATTGTTTATTATCTCCTAAAAACAATGTTCTACCAATTCTGCGTGTAATGTTCACTCTTGCAATGATTGAAAGCAACCCATTTAGGTGTATTATGTGTGTGACTGTCGATTCTGTGTGTTTAATTAACAGAGTTTTCTTAATTTCTGAATCCATAAAAGCCTCCAAGTCGTTCAAACTTGCCATAATCACACTTCAACGACTCCCTGTGGAGTATAGCTTCGGCCTTCGGGTATCAATCATATTAAGGGAAGATCAATTGCAAGTTAAGATGCAAATGCTTTTCTACCTCACATGAAACTGAATATTAACCTTTCTTGTTCTCTAGTAATGGAATATTTGTGTAGGTGAAAATGTTTTTCCAACGCCAATGATACTTTAGATTGATGTTGAAAAATTACGTTGGACGTTGAATTAAGCTAGGTTAGATGATGAACTAGGAGAAAATTGATTTATGATAACTATTAAGGGTGTGTTTAGCATTTTATTTCCAAATCTGAGTTTTGAATCCGGGTTTTATAAACTTTTAATTACATGTGAGTTTTGATATATCTTTGGATACTTTATTATGAAATTTGATTTTGTAGTAATAAATAATTAAATATTGTCTGGGTAGTACTGACAAAATGACTTTTAAATATGTGATTACCCAATAGATGGTTTTTGATCTGGGTATTGCAATTTGGTTTGCAAATTACTAAAATAGTGTAAGTTGAAAGGATATTATCTGATTGGGGTAAGTCGTACATGACATGTACGACTTCAAAGTCATATATGTCGTATACGATTTCACTTTTTAGTTTTTATTATAAAATAATAGAAGTCTGTTGCGAAACAGAAAAGCAAAAAAACAGAAGTCATACATATCAAGTATGACTTCTATTATTTTATAATAAAAACAAAAAAGTGAAGTCGTACATGACATATACGACGTTGAAGTCGTATATATCATGTACGATTTATCTCAATCAAATAAAATCTTTTCAATTTACACCATAATTTGCAAAACAAATTGTACTATCCAGGTCAAAGAGCCCCCAATCGAATAACGATATGAACGTTGAAATGATGAGAAAGTAATTAACTTTCTAAGGATATTATAATAAAAGTGATAATTAATAATCGGAACTGAGTTTTGTCAAATGGAAAAGCGAATTTTTTTTAATTCTTCTTCAATCAAGATTTTTTTTTTTTTGGTCTAGTTCTTCAATCAAGATTTGAAGCTGAAACATAATTTTAAATAACCCATTTTTATATATGTTAAACATGTTAAAGAATATCAAAAGTGAGTTTGGGGAGTCCAAACTCAATTTTGAAAGCCGCCTGCCCTAACCCAATTTGAAACGTTGGTTATAAGTTATAACTTTATTTATTAAAGATAAAATTAGTTAGATTAGTTATTAGTTTGCTAATAGTTAGTTACTCATTTGTTAGCCTATATAAAGACTTGATATACTCATTTGTAAACATACTTACTCATTCTATCAATTTTTCATAGTTTCTCTCAATTTCTTCCATGGATGTCATTTTCCTAATATGGTATCAGAGCGATATCATCTTTCCTGAGGATTTTTCCACTGCCATTTGTTCTTTCTTTAGTTTATTATTTTCTTCTTCTTTTTCATTTTCCCCCGAAGAAAGCCTTACCAAAAACACATGAAAACTCATTTCTTTCTATGCAACTTGATTGGTCGAAGAGGACAGCACATACATACTCAAGTGAGGATGCAGCTCCCAAAGAAGATGTCCAAAAGAAAGACTACAAACAATTCCGCTGCATCAACTCTCTTTAGCATATTTTCTTCTTTTTCATAGTTCATTATGTTTTATTTTCCTAACCATTTTACCCAGAAAATCCATTTCCTATTCTGCAACTTTCTTGATTTCAATCTAAGATGGGGAAAAAAAACCATTTTCGATCCTCTTTGCAGCAGCATCAAATCAATGCACAACCATGAGAGGAAAACATCGACCACCTTTATATTGTTTCTCAGCAGTAAAACTTAGCATCCACGTCTTCCCAAGGGATTCCTTTCCTCCAAGGGTTTCAAGACAACCAGAAGGATCAATTTTTGCTTTCTCAATGAGACGGTGAAGAAAGATTCTCCTCCGATGCTACCTTTCGTGTCTTGGCTACAGTAATTTTTTTAGCACTTTTACTCTTTCCTCTACTTCCATTTTGGGTTTCTCGTCTTCTACAAGAAGTGGGTTTGAGGAAAGTTGATATCTTTTAATGTCATCAAGGGTTGTTCTAGTTCTTGATCTTTCTCTAGGAATTTTACAAAGTTATCATTTGTTCCTTTGAGAGGAGTGGCATTCAGAGGCTTACATAAAACCAATGGAGAAAACATCAACATTGGTCATATTTGGTCAAGAAGAGGTAAAGCTGTTAGCACTCCTCATATTCGAACCAGCAAGAGATTTTTCATGACTGCAACAAAGAATTCAAAGCACGATAAGGAAATCTCGATACCTGTATTATAAAGAAAATTTTCAAAGAACGGTGAGGAAAACTGACACCCGTTTTCAAATAAAATTCATGAGGCCTATAGAGCCAATTTCAAGCGACTTTTGACTGATGTTAATTCCAGCGAGTCAGTTCATTTCATATACAAATTCTATTCTTTTGCCAATGTTCATTCTGGCAAGATTCATATGCTTTTGGAACGAAAGTCGGGGAGACGCTAAAAGAAGATCGATGAAGCCCAAAAGAAGGTTGAAGACTTCTCAGATCTATGAACTTCGGTGGTTACATATATCACTGTTAGACTTTTCTTGATTAACCAATATAATTAGGCTTATACATTTGTAATTTTCATTAATTGTTCTTTCTTTTTCTTTTATTGTGTTGTTCGTTCCAAGCTGGACTTGCTAAGGAGCATTTTTAGCTTGCGGGGGGCTATTAGAGATAAAGTTAGTTAGATTAGTTATTAGTTTGCTAATAGTTAGTTACTCATTTGTTAGCCTATATAAAGACTTGATATACTCATTTGTAAACATACTTATTCATTCTATCAATTTCATATTCATAGTTTCTCTCAATTTCTTCCATGAATGCCATGTTTCCTAATATTATTGGTCACTTCTTATTTACTAGTTAACCTAAGTTGTTCCATATTCATCTATCCAGCTCATTGATTATACACATGTAAATGATCATCACTTGGGAGCTAGGAATAAATTAAGTGACAGGACTGGAGCTGAGTTTTAATATAGATATTATTATAAGTTCGATTCTCATGTAAACAATAAAAATGGCTATTATTATTTACCAAAAAAAAGTCATTATTACTGATCCAAAAATTTGTTGGTTCACTAAGTGGCCATGTTTAACTTGTCATGGCTTTAAGATAGGATTCCAAATCCCTGGGGATCTTGCATATGGGGGAAAAAAATCTATTTGGAAGAGGTCGATCTTTCAATATCGTCTAGTGTTTCGAGGGATTAATCTCTATAGTTACACGTCAGATATCCTGGAAACCAAAAAAAAGTTAGGATTCCAAATGTTTGTCATGTTTAACCTCAAACCTTGTTAGTGTGTGGGTTAGTCCATTCCAGACCCGCGGCAGGTCAGTTGGATTCAAGGAGGCCCAATTTCAACAGTGATATATAATAATAGTGGGTTGGATAATAAATGAGCACTAAGTTTCTTTTTAAAGCATGCTTGAACAAAATTAACAAATCTAAGAAATTAACGTTAGTTCATTAAATTATTAATAAACCATATGAAGTACACTGGCAGTGTAAAAAAGTTTTATATACATTAAATCCATAATTTTTTTACTAAAAATAATAGAGAAAATAATTATTGATTAACACTACGAATAAATCAAAATTGAAGTAAATCTCAAAACCTTAGTATGTTAGGTTCTTATGACCATATATCATATGTATAATGTATAACTAACAGCAAGACAGGCAGTGACATGTATGTCTGACCCTATTTCTAATGTTTTTACTCTTCCTTATTCACGTTCTTGGTATATAATATGGTATTTGTCACTTGTGTATGTCGGGTATTTTTAATCCGTATGTTTTGCGACTTTATAACATGACTTCTTAATGTAAACACACATTATATAATTATATCATTACACTAATAAGATTATGTTGTGAATAAATGTAAAAAAAAATTATCCAACGTACAAATTATTATTTAGTTACAACTATAATTTGGTGTTGACATCTTCGAATCTGACTTAATTGAGAGATTAAATATGAATTGAATTTCAGGATCGTTTTATATTTCCCTGCATCACAATCAAAATTAAGTTATATTGTAAATTTATTTTGATAAAAAAGCAATAAAGCATACGGAATGAATAAAACATAATTAATTCTAATAGTTGTTTATTTTGCAAGGATTTTCCTCAATTCTTCATATATTTCAGTATCAATAATTTTTTGACGTCTGAAAAACTACAAATTAATTCAAATAATGTAAGATTAAAATTTGGAATATTCATTATCGTAATCAATCGTAACAAATATGAATTATTATTAAAAGAACATATTACGACCTCAATTAAGACCATTTTTTGTTTAAAATATAATGCGCTGTCATGACATCTGTTGCTTGATACTTTAGCTTCATGTTTCCTAATAATTAAAAAAACAGGTTAGTATTTTAAAAAATTGGGGAAATGCTACAATTTATTATATGGTAAATATGTAATTTGTCTTGACTTCATTATCAACTATTCCTTTCTTCTTACTCCAATTTGTAATCTAATTTGTTCTTTCTCTAATCTTCATTTGTTTGCTTTTTTTTTTCTCCTTGTTTGGATTTAAAACATATAATTTCTTAAGTCGGTTAATTAAAAACCTAAGTACATTCCTTTCCAAATGATTTGAGGATGAATTCGGGGTTCACTTTGTTTCATGTGCAATATATTTTCAATATATCAAATTATGGTTACTTTGTACATATCCATCCCTTCTCAGCTTCTCTCCATTTCCAATTTCTAGTTAGTAAAATGGTAAGAATAACGATAGGGTAGTGGGATCTGTGAATAAAAAATATGCAAGCTGTAACACCCTGATTTTACCGCTTCCTAAGATCGGTATAAATATAAATAAACGTTTATATTTTACCTGAAACTTAGAAAATAATTTTGGAAAAACCAAAGTCATATTTATATCATACTTATTTTTATAAGTATACTGTTAAATTTTCGGTTGAAAGTTCAGACAGAACCCGGTCTGCGTTTTCGCTGACAGTAAGATTTTACTGATCGGAAAACCTAATTTTGACCCGAGAATGAAATGAGTAGATTTTATATCTCATTTACAACAATATAGGTTATTTTGAAAATTTTCAAAATAATTAGGTTTTATACTTGATTCGAGCGCAAAACCCTAAATCGGGTGATCGACGGAGTCGAGAACGGACGTGCAGAGACAAAACCCGACATCGGATTCTGAGATACGGTGCCACCTAGGGTGGTGAGTCATATGGGTGAGTCACCCATGTCATGATTGCTTTTAACAAAAAAATCTAGATATTTCTTTAAATTAGTGTAAAGACCATTTTGCCCTTGGATCATTTTACCCTTGAACTTTCATTGAAATGACAAGTTTATCCCACAATTTGTGGACACAAATCAGCCACCTCTCCTTCAACCTCAACCACATAATTTTCATGAATACTTTAGGCATGAAATTACCAAAATATCCTTAAGTCCTAACTTAATCACAAAATTGCCCTAAGTGAAATTACACTTTTGTCCTTAAATAAAAAATAATTTGGACCCTTAAGCCCCTTAATTCCCACGGCCAACACACCTAAATTAGACCATTTCACTCATTTCTCTCTAACTTCATCATCTTCCTTAAGCTTTCTTCCATTTTCTCTCCAAAAACCTTAAGATGCATAAGCCATTTTTGTGAAGCAACTACTTGATTCCTTGCTTATTTTTCAACTCCAAGAGGTATACCATACTCCTCTCACTCAATCATCATCATGTTCTTCATTCATTTTTGTGATTTGAAGTCTTGATCATATTTTTTAATTCTTAGATCTAGAACTTTGAAAAATCATAGAAAATCATAGAAAATCCTTTTAAAGTGAAATCAATTTCTATGATCTTATTATCCTCTCTATATTCAAGATCCAAGAGGATACATCAAACCAAAATTTCGTGCCTATTGATCTTGTTGAGGCTGAACCCTAGTGGTGGGGGGGGACTTTGTTCATTTTTTTTAACCTAGTATTGCTTGATTCAATCTAATAATTCATATATATATTGAATCCATGATTATTGAGTAAAAAAGAAACCTCTAAGCCATTTTATTTATCATGGCCGAAATTTTTTTCTTGAGAAGTTGAAAGATTTTGTTTCATTTTTCAACTTATGATAGTTTATCTTAACTCTACACTACTCTAAGGTCATGGTTCTAAAAGTATGTAAATTTTTGAAATCTCTAGCCTATGTTAAGTGTCATGGCCGAATTAGGGTTCTTGAAAGGTTGGAATATTTTATTTCAATCTTTGTATTATAATCTTTGTTTTAGGGTTTCAAGTGATTAGAAATCACTAATCCAAAAGCTTAGGAATTTTAGAAATTTTTATCCATTCAAACACCTCATGGCCAAACCTATCATATAGGAGTATAGGTGTATTTAGTTGTTTGATTGTTAATTATTTGTTGTGTTTTGGTTGAAGGATAAATTGTTGTGTGAATCGTGTATGTGTTTTGCAGAGACTGGACGTTTGACGGAATTTCAATTCGACAAGAAAAAAAATCTTCAAGAGGCAAGGGCAATACCTAAGGGATTTTTCCGATAGCTGTATGTAATTTGTTTGTGGTCTGTATGATTTATTTGGGTGTAATTATTATTTAACGTAGATAGATTTATCTGCTTTTAATGATTTAATTACCTGCATTTAATTGTTATTATTTTGTTTTATTGTATGTCATTAATTGTGTTATTTGGTATATTATTGGCATGGTTGTTATTGATGTTGTTTGTGGATTGTATAGCCTGACAGTGGTTAGTGCATAATTAATAATGAGGTTAAAAGCATTAAAAAGCTTTTTACGGAACACTGAGTTTTAAATTAGTGGAAAATATGGGAAATAGTAATATATTATTACTAATTATCGGTTTGGTGAAAATTGGGTTATAGTGAAAAATAATATTATTTTAATAATTTAACAGTGTAAGAGTGTTTTATGAGTCATATTTAGGACGTAACCGTGAAAATATTTTAGTACTGCTAGTTTTGACATAAGAAATTTCTAAATATTAGAAATGTTATTTTAAGAAAATAAGTTTCAAAAATAATTTTATTATCGTGTTGAAAAATTATTTTACTATAAAAATCATTTTTGGACTTGTAACGTTTTTAAAACGTCAAACGTCAGACAATTCTGACAATATTTACGGTAGTATTATTAAAAAATGGTAATATTAGTTAAAACAGAGAATTTGTTTCAACGCAATATTTTCGGGTTCAAAATATTGATTTTTTTAAAGAAAATGAATTTTAATTGATTTTGATGATTTTATAAAACGAATTTCCAACGTAAAATGATTTTCGGTAAAGTGGATTTATATAATGGGTTATTTTCGACAACTAGGATAAGTTAACGAAATTTTGTTTTTGGATTTGTGTTTCACAAAGCGAAAATATTGTTAAATTAAAAGATGAACCTAGCTACCGAGATGTCGGTGTCTAGAGTTCTATGATATGAACCCGGGGTTCGAAAAGTGAAGTTATGGACTAGATGTCCTATAAAAATCTATATTGATTTTTGTGCGCCAAAATCTACGAATCCAAATCTGGTGCACGGGTCTAGATTTCGTGATTTGCACATTTTTGACTTGGAGTTTGTTTGATTGGTTTGGACTTGGAGTCCTTTTTATTGGAATGGTTGTTTAACTTAAACATTTAAACCTTAGTTTGATCGTGAGCCTTGAGCCTCGACAAGGAAAAAATGAACACAAAGAAAATTACGTGAACAAAACATTTTACATGCATTTTGGGCAGACATGCCTTTGCATAGGACTTGAATGCTTGATGGCAAGTATTCATGCAGTTTGCATCACTGTGCCTTGATGGATATATGACCACGAAAACCATATGCTATACGTAGTCACCACTTTGCCTCGTTTTGGACTGTGGAACGATTATTTGAACTTTGCCATATCTGGCATTAATTCTGCCTTATTTGGCAATGAGAGCCTGATGAGCTCATTTACTTGTTGGTTGGAGCTCCGGAGATTAGGTATCAAAGTTAGTTGATGAATATTGAAGTGTCATGATTTTTAAAACGGCTACGACTATCGGGTATGAAACCTTTTGATAAATATAGTTTATCTTTGAATATTCATGTTAATTGGTATTTGAGAGTCGTGCATATGGTTATCGTTTTAAAATCCATATATTGTAACTCACCCTTGCATATACATGTTCTTTTGCCTTGCTGTTGTACCCTGGTACACGAATGCAGATGTTGCAGAAGAGTTCATTAAGTCACTTGGAGACTTAAGTCCGGATTGCGGGAAAAGATGTGTGATCATGGGGATGATCACAAGGTCTTATCGGTGAGTATCTTGTAGAGCTACCAGCTTAGGATATTTTAAATTTAGTTGGGTGGTATGTTTTGAGAAAGTCTGTGTAGGTATTTTGAAAACCTTTATATGGTTGAAATTCAGTTGTGAATAAAATGGTTTTTATTATTGTGTTGTGCACATTATACTCAAAGTATTCAAAAGAAATTGTTTTACACCCAGATTTTATGACTTCAAATAAAATAATTTTCCGAAAGCAACCAGCAAAATTCTTTTTAATTTATTTCTGCGTGTGTTCGTATAGTAATGTCCATGGGGGTGTTACAGAAGCACTTGTTTGAGAGAGAGAGAGATGGAGGGGGGAGAGTGAGATAAATTAGAGTAAAATTAAAAAAAAGAATAAAAGATATGGAATCATCGCATTTCATGAAGAGACAGGCAATACTACACCATATAAAGGGAGAGTTATTTGAGTGAAATTTGCAATGAAAGTATGACGAAAGAGTTATTGAGTGAAATTGTAGTAAAAGTATATTATCTCATGCAAAAAAAAAAAACAATTATTTGCTCTCTTTTTTTCAATTCCGAACAAAAACCTATTTCCTCTTCTATAATTCTACTTTCCGTAGAATAAGAGTACATTTGCATCCCCTTCTCCTACTTAAATTCCTACCCTCTTTATATTAACACCAAATTAAAAGGGAGAAAAAAAACATTGCTCTCCCAAGCAATTAATAGACCAATTAAATCAATATGGCCACTCTATTATTGCTTTCTACCTGTCTCAGTCGGGATTATTGGACGGTTACACACATCATGTATTCCATTACCAAATTAACTTGAATCATTACTTAAGCCATTCATTTGGATTGCATGGCATCGTATGCATCCTGTTTCAGCACAAAAAGAAAAATAATGTTCAATACCATCAAAAGTGATAAAGGAATAATAATTTTTATTTGCAGTCCATTACTTTAAAATAGTATTTTGTCGTTTTTGTAGTTTATTTGTCTCCAGCTTTGTGGCTATCTTTCTTTTAGTGGCCTAGTGCTAGTCATTCCAAGTCATTAAAATAATTAAATAGGAGTTCAGTAGTAACCTTGTACGACCTTTTGTATTTTCTATGATTCACCGTTTACATTTTTAACCATATTGGATGATTTCTCTACGTTCCCACCATTCTTCCAACATTACAATTTTCATCATTATCATTCCTCTTTCACAACTGGTCTGTGCAAACTTTGATCTTATACTATTTATTGACTTGTTATGCACTTGAGCTTCTTTAGCAATGGCCTCAACAATTCATTTTGATGGCACTGGATTCTGTCTGAAGATATAAGGATCCTCATCCTCCAATGAAGCTGCCCCAAGCCAATGACATTAGATGCATTATGGTCAGAATACACAGATTTGGTCTTGCCCAGATGCTCATTCTATAATAAGACAATAATGAAAACTAAGGTGACTATAATTTATTAAAATTGAATATTACTTTCCATAACGTATCCTCTTAAAGATCTGTTTAGTCAGGGTGTAAAATACAGGTGAAATTTTCATGGATGAGATTTCACAATTTTAGAGATAAAACTTATCCCTGAGTTTTTTACCTCCGTTTTTAACCACATATCGAGCATACTATAAAGAGTTTTAGTTTAGGGATCAATGGTTCATTTTATTTTGATTCCAACTGCAAATTTCAAGAATAGAGTTATATTAACACTCCACAAACATTCAATAAAACTAAATGAGTCTGGATACCTTCATTATCATATATGCAGCAAGTCAACAACAATACCAAACTCATTTACAATGGAGGAAAAGCTAGATAGATATCCAAATGGCAGTTTATTTGATGTCTGCCGTTTTGAATTCTTAACTTGTGGGATAAGATAAAAACTATATGTAATTGTCAATTAAAAAACAGCAAAATAATGGGAACCCATTTCATCTCTCAAGTAAAACACAAGAATTTTTTTTATATAACTCATATACCTCACAATATTGCATATTTGGAAATTGAAAGCAATCAAAGCTATTAGAAAGGCAATACATGTTCATTGTGACCTAAAGCCAAGTGGTTGTTTTTTTGCCATGATACTACATTTGGTATTTGTTCTTTTGTTTTTCTTGGCGATTTTGTGAAGCATAATGGTGAAAATTTGTTCATATCATGGAGTAACGTTTTAAGAAAAGCAATTCTGAATGTAAATTATAGTATCAACCAAACTCAACAATGTGAGTGTTTGAATGGCATAATAAAAAACCCAGAAGTTATATAAAAAAAAATAGAGCATAAAAAATTTATTAAATGCAGTCCTCAAAGAGTGTGCCTTTTAAGAAAACAAAGGCCCAAATACAAAAAAAGACCCAGATAGAGAGCGGGTGAGAGATGCACTTGTCATTGTTATAATAGTAGCAGCAACCAAACTGGTGTCATTGATTAGAGTCCTTTATTTCCTCCTTGCCACCATCAAAACTATAAAAAGGAAAGTCAAAAGTATATTTATAGGATAGCAATCACAGGAAACATGGGAATAGCAGTTCAATCATCTCTCACATTCAGATGGATACTAATGAAGCCATTCCTTAAGTAGTTAAAATTAAGGTATTTCATTAACTGAAACTCAAATCCAATAACCCAAATCACAAGACTTAATTCCAACAATTAATCATTGGAAAAGGCAAAGAAAAATAAATTCCCCAAAGTTTGAAAGAGAAGTAGAAGAGATGGATCAAGACGCAAACATCCATTCTAATCCAATGAAGAATAAAAATCATGTAACTTTTTTTGTTACTCAAAACCAAATTGGTGAAGGAAATCAGAATCTTATGGGTCTAATAAAATCACGAAATACAAATGAACCACAAATTAAAATTGTTGATCTAGTAAGCTTTAAAAAGAAAGAAAGAAAGAAAAGGACAGTATGTTTGGATCGATGTGTAGAAGGGGAAGGGAAATTGAGATGCCTTTTATCCATTAGTATAGATAAAATATTCAATATGAAAAATCAAAAATAAAGAGAAAAAGATCAAGATGACAATGTGGTATACCCTTTATCTATTCGTAGATGTTGATGGTTTCAACGCAATAATTAAAAATTTCTCTCCATCCTCTGTAATTATAGAATCTGGAACATCCACTTCTGACTATCAGTATTGGATAAGTTTTCATCATCGTCTTCGTCATCCGACACCTAAATATAAGATTAACAACAAATTAACTCCACACACTTAATTAACCTGATAATTATTCTGAATAATAAAATAAAATATTCATAGCAATTGAAAACACTGACCCTCAACTGAATTTTGAATTGTCGTTAGCACCCTCAAAAGCGTTTACAGCACCAGGAATTGCCGAAAAGCCTTTCTAATGTATTGATTCTTGGCCTTTATTGTGCCCAGCCTCCATCGCACTCTAGATGCCAACCAATAAGCTTCATATAAACGCCCAAACGCCTCCGTGCCACCGCCCTCTGAGACACCGTCATCTGCTTTCTCTTTGCATGTTTTGATCCAAAGAATTAATCAAAAGGAAGTGTTTTATAGTATTACATCGAGAGTGGAAGGGGAGAGTTTGTAACGTTTTATTCTAAAGTTTATTTCAGTTTTATCTTGAAAATTTGAATTTGAAAGTTTCTGTTTTATCTGGAATTTGTTTGCAGTTTTTATCAGTACCCATCATTTGACCTTTGCGGTTATGTTTTTGAAGTGAGTGGTTTATTTTTTTTTATTTTTTTTTCAAAATTTTTTTGAGTCAGATGCCGAAGTATTTAAGTTAGTGGAATATATGCTAAAGTTTCTAGGGGTATTTTTGTAATATAAAAAAATTGACACCAAAAACTATATTTTTTGAAATCTCTCATTATTTATTAGTATATATATATATATTTATAGTCTTGCTAGATATTAGTTAAGATCATTAAACAATTTTAAACAAAGAATCTAATAGTCTAAAACTTACCAAATTTTGGGTATGTGTATGTGTATGATATTCACAAATGTTTGTTGAACATATTAAAAACATTATGTGATATTTTTGAAATATATATATATAATAAAAATAAATGAAAGACAGAAATAAAAAAAACATAATGATATCTAAATTTTATTATACATGAAATTCACCACCCCCCTCCTTGGATTGCATTACAGGGATTGTTTGACGATGACACCCTCAACGTGGAACCCGCTGTGATGTAAGTTCACCTTACTACAAAAAGCACCAGCCGTCCAAGTCTCACCAAGTCACTATCAAACCCAATCGATAGCCGCCACGTGTCCCAATACCTTTTACATGTCGGTCACTGACTACCGAAGGCATCCAACTGCAACTCTGACTCACATCATAAACTCTCTGACAGAGCACTCTACAACTCTACGTTATAGTATAGTACCATAGTGAACCCCACAAACGGCGTTAAAGAAAAACCTCGACCGTATCAAAACCTCAAACGCCGTCTCCTCCGTTTCTCTCTCTCCCTTACCACTCACCAGATTCAAAATTCCATCCGAACCTAAGCTTCGAATCCCGAGCCTCGTTATTCGCAACCCTATAAATAACAACCGAGATTCTCGCAACTATCCCCTAGCTGAGAGTGAAAGAAGAGTTTCATTTGTCATTCCTGTAACTGAAACCGAAGATTTAGGGTTTTATCGGATCTTAAAAGGTCGGGCGGAGAAAATGGCGGAGGAAGCGGAGAGCACTGTGACGGCGAGCAATGAGGAATCGTTGATTGAGAAGATAAGCGAGAAGCTTCACGGTCACGATTCCTCCTCCGATTCTGATTCCGAGAAACCGGTCACTTCGTCAATTAAGGACAAGGTGTATCGTCTTTTCGGGAGAGAGAAGCCAGTTCATTCCGTTCTCGGCGGTGGAAAGGGTATCAAACTCTCTCTCTCTCTCTCTCTTTGTACTGTGATTACTTGTGGTTCTAGTAGATCTGTGATCTGAGCCTATTCAATTCAATGGAGTGGTTATTTGATTCATTGTTCAGATAAAAGTAAATTTTGAAATGGTGCTTTTTGTTAAAATTTAGATGGATCTGAGATATTCTATTTGGATTTAAAAGTGCTTTTAATTAAAATATTTATTAAAATTAAAATATTTATTGAGCCAGCATTTGAACATTGTTAAAATGAGAGATCTTTTGGAAAAACTAAAAGTATTTCCCTCCTAATATTTCAGCCTTTGATCAAAACCCGAACCTGTAATTAAACTGCGCAAGTTTTGGGAAAGACGTGATTCTTAAGCAATGCTAGATTTGCGTTGCATATGCTCTTTTTTTTTTTTTTTTGATAAGAGCGTTGCGTATGCTCTTTAATCCTACTTAGACAATGACCTTTTCTTATTGGTTCATGTTTTACGGCTTTATTAACATCACTCTTTTTGTATAGGTATATGTTAACAAGTTAGTTAATTTTTTCTCCTTTGCCAAAGGATTGAACCTTGGACCTCCAACGCCTTCCACACCTTAAACCTTTAGTTCTAACCATTTCAGCTACCACTTAGCACTTGATTAGTATTGTTGTTGAGATTTATTTTCATGGTTAGTGTGAAGTTTTTTCTTTTACATCGTTAATTAATTAATTATTATAAAATGTGTGACTTAACTATTCTAGCTGAGAGCATTGAAATTAAATCCAAATATTTTTGATTGGTTGCAGCTGCTGACGTGCTTTTGTGGAGGAACAAGAAGATATCTGGTGGTATACTTGGGGGAGCAACTGCTGTTTGGGTCTTTTTTGAGTTGCTGGAGTATCACTTTCTCACTCTGATCTGTCACATTTTGATATTACTGCTTGCACTTTTGTTTTTGTGGTCCAATGCTCATACCTTCATCCACAAGTAAGAATTGCATCTTGTTAAATCTATTCAACCAAGGCATGGTCAATTTTTTTTAAGCTTTGTTTTTGTCTAACCATTGCTGTATGATATCAAATAATATTGTAGGACTCCTCCTCGCATCCCAGAAGTTCATCTTCCCGAAGAACCGATCCTGCAAGTTGCATCCGCATTGAGAATTGAAATCAACCGGGGTTTTGCTGCCTTGCATAATATTGGTTCTGGAAGAGATTTAAAGACATTCCTCTTGGTAAGTTACATGCAAACTTCTAATTCCGTGCATATTAAATACTAATTTTTTTTGCATATATTTTGGTGGCTAATTGGTTATAACTTAGGACTAAACTTAGGTACCTGGTACTGTTCTAGACATACAAATGTGGTGAATTTTTTGAGACAGATTACAATAATTATGGTGTATTTTCAGTGATTAACATGTTAGGACCAACGTAGTCAAAACCGGACCGGACCGACCGGGACCAGACAACAGGACGGTTTGAATGACCCCAGAACCGGCCTTGTATGGAACCGGTGCAAGAACCGTTGAACTGGTTCAAAACCGGTCATAACCGAGTGAACCGGTCTGGACCGCTCTCTAAATTTAAATTAAAAAAAAAACGACAGAACGAGAATGCAAAATGCAGAACGTGAAAACGAAAGGAGATGAATAAGAAACAGAACGCAGCAGAACGAAAATGAAAGTGAAGAACCAGAATGAAAATGTGTTATTGGAGATGAATGAGAGCTGAGGAGGGATAGGAGGTAGGTGTGGCAGCCGCTGAAATAAAAGGAGAAGTGGCGAATTAGGTTTCCTTGTGTTTTAGTATAAATGGGTTTGGGCCCTTCCTATCCAAAACTCTTGTGTTTAAACTTAGTCCATTTGGCTTTCAAAAAGAAAAAAGAGTGGGTTGGTTCAACTGCATGTCAACCTCATTTTCTGGAAAAATGGTTTATGAAGAATGGTTTTAATATATCTTTACATTTGTTTGGTTTAATAAATTAAATTAAAAACATTGAGCTTGATAATTTTAGATGTTATATTGTTTTTTGTTTAATATTGTTATATATATTATATAAAAAAATTAAAAAATATTATTTAATTAATACTGGTTTTACCACGGTTGGATCGTTGAACCTTGAACCAGTACCTTCACCGGTACCAGTCCGGTTTTAAAAACCTTGGTTATGGCTTCAGTAATTGCTGTACCTATGATACCTAATTTAGTTGATGTTTAGTTTCAATGAAGAACTGAACTATTGCCATGTCATGGTTGATGTTATGCTAGGTTATTGCTGGGTTGTGGATTCTATCAATTGTGGGGAACTGGTGCAATTTCTTGACCTTGTTCTACATAAGTAAGTATAATTTATGCGCATTTTAAATGTAGTTTTTTTATTTTATTTTTGGTATGAAATTTACTGATTTGCTTAATCTTCATTTTCCGAGCAGCTTTTGTTTTGTTGCACACGGTTCCTGTCTTGTATGCTAAGTATGAGGATAAGATAGACCCATTGGCAGAGAAGGCACTCATTGAGATTAAAAAGCAGTATGCTGTGTTTGATGCAAAGGTCTTGAGTAAGATCCCCAATGGTCCGTTGAAGGGCAAGAAGTTAGCTTAGTGTTTATGGATTTGTACTCTTAAGAAAAAGAGGGGCTCAACTTGAGTTTTTTTATATACCAGAGCCTTGTTTCTCTTACCATATACCAAGCCTTGTTATTCTGGTTGATGTGAAGGGCGGGTATGGTACCCATGGATTTAGCTGCGAGATGTAGTTTTAATTTTGCTACAAGCATATGGCTTTTGATGGCTACAAATGTTTGTTGGACTTGTTTTAGTCGTTGAATAACTAATTATTATGTAAGCTAATAATATATCTATTAGGTTTTTCTCTGGTAAGAATCGCTGGTAGTTATTTTTCTGGTTGCTTGGATTTTGATGGCTACAAATGTTTGTTGGACTTGTTCTAGTCGTTGAATAAGTAATTATTATGTAAGCTAATAATATACTGTATTAAGTTTTTCCCTGGTAAGAATCGTTGGTAGTTTTTTTCTGGTTGCTTGATTGGACCGAAAATTGATATGAAGCTCATTGACGAATCTACAGACCTAGTCAATTATAGTTGGTGTGTTTTTCATTCGAAGGCCGCCTGGAAGGTTTTGGCGGTATTTATCTGCATCACAAACGTTATTGTCTTCCATTCCCGGAATTTATTGTCTCCGAACTCGTGCAAAATCTTTTCAGGTGGTTTTTTAAGTGTGTACTTGGAAAAAACATATGATTTTGAATGGAATTGGTTTGGTTAGAATTGAGTTTGTAGTGAAGTGATTTATGTTTGGATGTTTTCATTTTGAAAGTAAGTTTCATGTAAAATTTATTATAAAATTTTCAATTCAACGTAAAAGCTATTTTTGTTAGTCAAAATCGTTTCTATTTTAACCAAAATCACGTTTGGTAAAATCAATTCAAGAGATTTTCAACATGAAACTGAACATACTAAGACTTAAAATGGATTGTCACCATATTATGTTGCTTCTGATCAATCATTAACAGTAGTTGCTTGTCATCACATCAATTAAATTCGTTGTCTTTGATGATAGGGAGTTCCTTATAATTGTCTGTAAAAGCTTTCTTTGGGCAAGTGGATATGGTACTTTTCTAAAGACAAGAAATGAAGTACTAATCCTTTTATTCGATAAATAGGAATATAAATATGCATGAATGAGTATCCTAATTCCTAAGAACATTGTTTAAAAAAAATAAAAATAAAAAAATATTTATTTGAAAATGTAGAATGAATACAATATTTCTCGAGGCAATTTATTTTTTGTCTTTGACCAAAAGTATCACCACTGAAAGTGCCTGCAAGGGAATGAAATACATCTAAAGACAAGAAACCACCTCCCAACGAAAATTCACTCCATACATAAAAGCTGATATACGAACCCCAACCAACTTATCAAGGGACAAATCCACCACCACATGTGCCAACCTCCATTGGTGGCAAATATTCTATCTTTAATTTCATAAATCAATGTTCGACATTAATTAGCGTTTGCCTCTAAATATTAGGTCTAAAGCTGATCATTTTTCCTACATAGAAATATTACAATTGAGAATGTAACGGCATGCTTACACGTTCAGTAACTTTCTATGAAAATATTGGACCAATCTCAGAACAAAAATTACCAAGTACCAATAGGACTATCACATGATCCATGAGCGGGTAAAATGTGTAAAATAAATATCCATTACAACATAGAGAATATATATGATTTATGCGAACTCTAAAGCTTAAATTGTAATATATACATGAAAGAGTTGAGAATGATATTAGAGGACATCTACATCTGGATCATTTTCCAAAATTCCAAATTATATACGGGAATCCACACGAAATGATGGAGCCAATGAAAACCCCCCACCCCTTCTCTTGGTGAAGAATAGACACTCATTTTGTATGTGAAAGAATTAATTGAACAAGATCGGATGCTTACAACTTAACAATGATCTATACCTTTGATTAATTACATAATCTGTTGTATATTAATATCTCGGAACCAAGTTTGAACCAGTAGTTTTGCCGTCAGATGAAGTAAGAGGAACTGTTGAGAACTCAGAGCCAAAATGTTCAGAATGCTGAAAATAGCCACGAGGGGAAGGACCGGTGTTCTGATTAGTTGGAGTAATTGGAAAACCTGATGGGGTTCCAATGCCAAACCGCTGATTGGAAAATGGCGGAGGAGCAGTAGTAGTGTTTGGACTTTTACCATGTGAATCTTCAGCGGAATTGCTTGGATTTCCTGTTGATTCTCTCTTCTCCCTTTCTTCTGTTTCCTTGAGAAGAAAGTCAACCCACAGATCTGCAAATGACTGAAAGGGGGGAAAAGTACTTGAAGCTAAATTCACTAGGAAAAATTCACATCAAAACTCTAGAATTGAGTGCAGTTTTTACACAAAAAAAAAAAAAAAATCTTTTGGTAGATTTCACAGAATCAACTGTGTAGTATCTACTGCCATAAAAAAGGAAGATGTTCCATGTTAAGACAACTATTGGGACTAACAGATAAAATCAATACAACTTTCTAAAGCACAAGTGGACTAAATATGGGTCTGTCAGAGTAAAAACCATTGTTTTGATTTTATAAAGTAAAAGTAGATAATAAATAATCCATAGATTGATGTAAATCTACACCCTCAATTTTCTCATCAATGGATATTGCAGTTTACTCTTAAGTGAGTCCTGAACAAACATTCACAAGCACCAAAGCAGTTATACCAGATGAGAAGAAATCACCTGGTTATCAGATCCCATATTTGAAGCGGTTTCAGTTGAACTGCCTCCCAAAATGCCTCCAACAAGGCGACCAGGCAACCCAAGAACTCCACGAACAACACCTTTTCCTGCACCTTGTTGAGCAACACCTATCCTTTGCTTATCCTCATCAGAGAATCCCAGCATGCGAACCATTAGATCCAAAACCTGTCCTCAATATCACAAACATTATGCACAGGATCAATTTCAACAGAACATGAGAACATCACAAAATCCAGATAAAAGAACACCAACATCAGCAGAACATGTTACAGAAAGCAACTACAGCAAGTTGCAAGGAGTAAAAACTATGCATGTGGAGAAAATAAATTTATAACCTTTTCATTTAACAGGTCAAAACAGCAACAAACATTGCAATTCATGTGTCTAATACCCAACTCTTTATTTTGAAGTTTAACCACCAACTCTTTGAAGCCTATCCGAGCATTCTTATCTCTCTCACATTCACATAAATATGGATGTCTTATCGATCTAAGTATATACTAATTAACTTGGATAAAACAGCTAGCCAAAATAAATAAACTCAGAAATTTGGAATGCTAAATCATAATCCATGTATTGTGCTCGCAGAATCTGCCATCCCTGCTACACACACACTCACACATTATGACCATTTCTTGCATAATTGTCGCGACCGTCCCGTCCGGGAGCCGCGAAAAAGAAGGTAGAAACAGAGGAGTCGCCATTAAGATTTTTATTGGGAAAATCTTAGAAAACCCAATTATTTAAAGGTAAACTGGTCTTTTAAAAAAGAGAGATATGAGTCCGGGAGTCGGTTACGAGTAGGGAAGGTGTTAGCACCCCACATCGCCCGTTTAAAAAGCGGTACCTTAAGTTAATTGTGCAAAAACATTTTAATAGCCTTTTAAATATTTATTTTACCCAAAAAATTATTTACAAGAAAGAATTATTTTAACTTTTAATATTTTAAATTTTTATTAATTTTTATATTTTTAAATTTATTGTTTATAAAAATTAAATGAGGTTGAACATGGCACATGAGTTCACAGGGCAACCTCAAATCTAAGGGACTGAACATGGCACCGTGTCCATAGAGTATCCCTAAAAAGGAAAAGTTTAACCTTTTGATTAATTATTTTAACATAAAAAGAGACACAAAAAAAGGAAAATTTAGTTTTGGCCCGACAAGATGATTTATCTTGCTCCTACGTATTCCCGGGTGCGATGGGAAACTCAAAGCCACATAGTTCTTTAGAAAAGATTTGATTGGTTGGTTGATTTTAATTTTGATAAAGATTTTGATTTTTTTTGTTTAAAATGATTTTATTTCAGAATGAATTCACTTTTGCATAGAGTCCAAGATAGCAGTGCTATACGATAAACCCTTACGATTCATACGACACTTGGAGGATGAATATGTCCATACATCAATGTCGTAGATTGTTGCGTGAATTCAAAAGATATTTTTTTTTATATTCTTTGAAGATACGTTTTTCTTAATGAGACATAAATACAAATTTGACCCAACTCTGGAAAGCCCATGATCAGAAAAAAAATTTGTTTTTTTTTGTTATTTTTTATTGAAAAAAGGTGGCAAAAAAATGATATGACCCACATATTATGAGCCCAACAAAAGAGGCCCAAATTCAAATGATAAAAGAGAAAATAAATAAAAATAAATAAAAAATAAAATAAGAAAGTAAAACAGAACAAATAAAGAGAGTAATCAGAAGAGAGAAGTTTAAAACTTCTTCACCATTACCCACCCACCAAAAGCGAAGGAAAGAATGGCTGCAGTGAGGAAGAAGGCTGGCGGAAGCGTTGCGGAGCAGCGTCTGGAGAGCTCCACGGCGGCGGCGGCTCGCGCATGGCACGGCTGAGCACGGTGGAATGGGATCTGCAACTACCACAACGGAACAACGGCGATTGGTCCGAACAGGAAGAGGAGGGACTCGACCTCGTTGCTGGCTCCAAATCCAGACTCGAGGCGGTGATGGGGTGATGAAACAAGGGCAGCGTCGCGGTTCTGGGTGGATCCGGAGGAGAAGCAACGGCGGAGGACGGTGCCAGGCGGAGACGTGGTGGCTCTGCGACTGGTCTTGTACGGTGATGGAGCAGGGGACAGATCGAACGGCTCAGGGATGAAGACAACGGCGGCGGCGCGCAGTGGGAGGAATGGACGAAGGTGGTGTGGTGGTGGCCGTGAAACAGTGAAGAGGGTATGGACGTCTTAATTCCACCGGAAGCCGAATGGGTGTTGTAGATGGTCTTTGCTCTGTTACTCACATTTTTCATTGTTGGTCTATGATGATTATGGGTGATAAGGTGATAAGATATTGTGGTATGATGGATTCTGGAATTTTAATGGTGAAGGTGAAGAAAAGGTGTGTGTTTTGTGGGTGAGTGGGAGGTGTTGTTACTGTTATGGATGGAGGTTCGGGGGCGGGGGGCGGGGGGGTCGCGGTTCCGGTCAGAGGAAAGAAGGAAGCGAAAATGGAACCAAGGTGGAGAGATCTCAGAGGATGGGTGAGCTCCGTTTTTGCTGATGGAGGTTCCCATTTTGTTTCTCTCTTTTTGCTATTATTTATTTGTCTTTTTGTTATGAAAGTAGAGTTTTTTGTGGCCTGTTGAAAGATGATTTAGAAGCTGAAAATTTTTGGTTGATGATGGTAGTATGGTGGAATGGCTGCCATGGTGTGTTGAAGGTGATAGAAGGTTGATGATGGAAATGCTTAAAGAGGAATGATGGTGGAATGGAGAAGGGAATGGCAATACTGTGGGGAGGATCTCCAATTTTTCTGATGCTCTTTTCTATGCCTCCCCCTCTCTTTTGTTCTTGTTCTGTGACATATATTGACTATCAAGGGAAGAAGATGACAAAATTTCTGTTGCCAACTGCGTGGAGGGGGACAACACTGTTGGGATGTTGCTGCAAAACAACTTTATGCTTGGGTGGTACAAAGAATAGGGACCACTGTATTGTTGTTTTATCAAAAAGGTGAAAGAGCCTAAAACAAGATGAAAGAAAGTCTTCTGGTGTTTACTTGAAAGGGAAGATAGGGAGCTATGGTGGGAGTGAAACGTTCCTTTCAGAAGTTGTTGTATTTTTTTATTTTCTTATTATTAACTAGCAGAAAGCTTACTCATTCTGCTTTTAATTTTTTTTACTTGGGCTTGGATGGTTGGGCTCAAACCTTGTAACAAAAGTGGATTAGGTCTGGTCATGTAATTGGGCCTAGAGAATTAACAAATTATTTATTTTTTATTTTTTATTTTTCAATCTTTTATTTTTATTTTTTTTCAAAATATTAATTAAAAAGAAGATACCCGGACAAAATTAGGTGTTCACAATAATAAACAACAAGGGTCTTCCATTCAAGTCCTGCATGATGCATCAAAAGCAACCAAAAATATAAAGACTTTCATACCTCTCTGCTGTGATTTCTCTGGAAATAAGTTACGAGTAATTTTATCACAATGCGCCTGCCAACAATACAATTTAGATTAATGTAATAATTACAGATTACTATCTTAAACAGAAGTAGCATAATGACAGAAATTACCCAACACTAAATTCAACCTAAATTCATATTTTTGAGACTTCCACAAGTGACCTTTTAGGAAATTAAAGAGAAAAAATGTAGACAAATGCCCATACCAGGAATTCATCTGTTTCATCCAATCACATTGTCAAGCTACATTGCAAGTAAAACATACTAAGAACATAAACAGGCTAACCTGTCTACAAGATAATCTGAATCCACTGACATTCTATTCAGGCGTGTCATACTCTGCTCAACAGCTCGCCTCAATTTGGCATTGTCTTCCTCAAGCTTAGTTACTCTACTTCTCCATTCAGTTTGTGCCTTCTCAGATTGTGAAAGCTTGGCTAAAATTTCTTCTTTTTCACTGTTTGATACATCTATTCTGTGATCTGCATCCTGGTAATAGCAATAATCATTTTATCTACATGCTACTAAATCAGAGACCCCAAGTAACCTTATCCTTGAGCCGAGAAAATAAAAATGCTAGATCAATATACTCGAGCAAGATTTTGGGTAACGGGAATAAGAGAGGATGCATAAAGCTTTAAGTAATAATTGACAAGAAAATTGAGATATAAACAGTAATAAAACATGACAATATAAAGATCAACAAATACATATTCCATATAAACTAATAAGTGTGCATGAAATGGTCCAAATATTGTATCTGGAGAGAGAGAGAGAGGGAGAGGGAGGGAGAGAGATACTTTCAACAGTTGAGAAAGCTTGGCTGATTCTTCTCTTGCACGAGCCAACTCTCCTTCTAAATGTTCCTAAAGGAAATAAAAAATGTAGTGAATGTAAGCTTACTTCATGTAACTAAAGACACAAGCACATGGACTTTAAAAAATATTGACATAAAAATGTGAGGGGGAAAGTGCTAACAAGCTGACTATTGTCAGTTAAATAGTGAATAAAAAAAGCAACAGCAACATATTTTTATACCTTAGCTTCAATTTCAGCATAGTACTGTCCAAGAGCTGTCTGTAGATTTAAAAGTTCAATATTCCTAGCATCTATTGTAGTCATACAGTTTGTAAGCTTCTTGTTCAGGTCGTCAATTATTTCTCTAGACTTGAGAATTTCACTGGTGTTTGCCATCTTCAGTTCCTCCTGACTTGCAATTGTCTGCTTCAGAGTCCTCTCAAGATGTGATACTTGAGCCTTTAAATAATCATTGCTATCACGTAGCTCTTCAATGATTTTGCTGTCCTCATCCATTTTTTCAGATTCTTCAGATTCCTGGACAAGAAGAAGCAAGGAAAACATCTTTGATGCTGCAGAAAGAATGATACACTTAATCTATCTTAGCCGTATGCAATTGGAACTCGATCACATTCAGATAATAATGGAGAAAAATTATACTGATCCAGTAGATAAATAGTTCAAATAGGAAGATGAAAATTTAAAAGCCAACCAAAATTATCACACAAAAATAGTAGGCAACGATACCAAAGTACAGATGGACAGCAACTAAGTAGAGAGTAGAGACCAAAGCACATATTAGAAAAAGTGAGTTCAACAGAGTGGTGTTACAAACCAGTTCTATTTAGCATTGCAAAACTAATTAACTGATCATTTTATATCCCACACTATCTAAGCATCAAATTCAAAGCAATAATTCACATTCCTATAACAGGTCCATCTGGATCATAATGTCCTCCATTCCATTTTCATCCATCAAATATCCTTATTTCTATAACTTTACCCCCTTTAGATTCATTAAGACCACTTAAAATATGCTTCAAAATGCATACGATTGCTGAAAACAAAAAGTTAAAAGAGCAGGAGGGCATGCACTAATTAACATGAGTCTGGATTCATCAATGTGGAGAAAAGTTAATGAGTCTCATTCCAATTGTATAAACCATATTCAACCATGTTTGAGTCGGTTAACAGGGGTACAGCCTGGTAAAGTTTAACATGGGAAAAATGTCTCTAATATAGTATAATCAATGAGACACAAACAAATGAAAAAATTAACATGATTGGGACATTTTTGTCTCTTGAATGTCACACTTCATCATCATCAGTTCTGCATTGGAAAATAAAGATAAATGAACTAAAAAGAATGAAACCTTTTCCAACAAATGCTGTTTAAGGCGGCCCAATTCTTGTAATGCTTTGTCCCTTTCCCGCTGCATTTCCATCAAATCTTTACTTAGCTTTTGTAAGGATCTTTCCACTTCTTCCTTTTCTGGAAAACTTCTCGAAGGATCTGGCATCTGTCACCAAAAGCCAATGCCCCATCCCCATAAAAGAAAGGAAGAAAATAAGTGTTAACATGACTCTGAATGCATAACCAGTAAAGCACATATTGCAATAATGTTTTGGCTCACATCACTGATACTGCTTTTGTCCTTGTTCTGAAGCTGAGAAGCATCGGATGACAATTTATCAGTGAAAGACTTCCTGCTTGTTTCAAGAGCAGCCTCGATTTCATTCTTTTCCATCTAATAACAATGGGAATATAGGACTATATTAGAGTGCATTTTGGATCAAAACATCGCATCATTATCAATTTTTGAGTGATAAGATCGTATAAAATGTTACGATGAAATAAAGTAATGCATAAAACTACCAACCTTAAGAATGGTGTTTTCCTTCTCTAAGGTTTTGATAAGTCTTTTCAAGCTATCCACAGCCTCAACTGCTTCTTCATTTTCCTGTCTAGTCAACTCAAATTGCAGACGCTTTATTTCTGATACTTTCTCATTCAATTCATTACGTACTTTGCTCACCTCCTTAGATGTCTTCACAACAATAAAATAATATATGTACGGGTTAGATAAACAAATATATAACCTAGCCCATGACAATGCAAAAGAGTACATCAAAACCAGTATGAAGATTCCTGGAAAAGACTCTTTTTGAAGACAAAGAATTTCAATTTAGATTGCTATCAACAGCAAGACAGTTTTTTCTTTCTTTCGTTGTTGTTTGATTTAGAGAATAGGCAGATTTATATATGCCTTTGGTTCATCTACTAATACTTTGATGCTAAATCTCATTATAATCGCCATGAAATTCTATTTAAATACTAGATATTGTTTGTTGACAAAATATAGTCCAGTAATTAGTGAGTTCCTTATGAGTCTGTTAGCAGCAAAATGAAATGAAAGCCACAATTTTAAAGGGTATTCCTACAAAGGCGGAACCATTTCCTGAGGTATTTTTGATGATTGTTTTATAACATTCTGGCATGTTATGTCAATGTAAGGACCAAATGGATAGCAATAAGACAACGATGAAAGTAACAAATGCTAAAAGACATCACAGAATACACAACACAATGAAATGTCAAATTCATTTTAAAATGTGCACCAATTGATTTATCTCATTAGCTCTCTTAAGTTTGAAATTTTGTTCTCTTAATAATATAAACATGCAGTTTGTTATCTCAAGAAATTTTAGATATAGATGATCAATGGTGGCAGACATAAACCTTAAACATGAGAATGGTGAGGAAAATGTGTTGCAACCATGAGTCCATGAACATGAAAAATCATATCCATGCTAATATAAACTCACTTTGTCTCTTTCCATCTTTAATATTTTAAGCTCCTCCTGAAAAGACTTGTTCAATTTTTGTTCCTCTGACATTGAAGAAAGAACCAGATTGTTAGGTCATTTCTATTTAACCAAAATTATGATACAATTCAGATATCCAAATGCAGAAGAAATACCTTGGAATTTTAGTTGAATATTCGCCAATTGATCACGTTCTTGCTCCAGTTCCAACTTCAACTTTTGTATCTCAGCTGTGTGATGTACAGCTACTGTGGGCTTATTATTTCCATCAACCAAATCCGCAAGCTCCTAGAAGGCATTCATACATCTGTTGTCAAGTTCACTCATCACTAGAAATAAAAATATAAATTAATGTATCAAAACTATAAAATTCAAAATGACCAGACAAATAACAGGGGATTCTGCAGTATAAAAAAATAGAAAAACCAAAGTCCATTGAAAGAAAAAGGTGCACTTCATGCTGGGAACTCCATGAAAGTCACAGACAACGGACAAAATCAAGAAATTACTTTATCAAAAACTAATATAGGCAAGGAATATAAATGAACAACACCTAATAGTCAATCTTGATGTGTTGATGACTTGATGCATTATTTACGAACAACCAGAAATCTAAGGTATCATTACCTTGTCCTTTCCTCGTAATTTTGAATGTTTAAATTCCATCTTACTTTGAATAGCATCAGATTCGAAAGCAGACATGGTTCCATTGTTTATATCATGATGATTTTTCATTTGAGTTGTGAACTTAGGCTGTCGATTAGGCGATTGGTCACTATTTCCCTGCACAAGCCCACAAGGATCCTTAGCTAACTGTAAAAAAATACTTTTAACTATATTACAACAGAATATATAATATTCCCATACTTGGAAAGGAACAAAGTCCATATCACAAGCATAATGGCATGCACTCTGGAACACTACATAGATCCACAAGTCTGCTCACATACCAGATAACCCAATCTGAGAGAGTGATAAGATTTAAGGAAACCAGTTTTCCCCTACCAAAAGAGAACGTTTCCAAAAAAATCTTTATCCCCTTTCCCATACCAAAACCTTGGATACAAGCTGTAAAAAAAGTACCATGGCAGCAAGGCAAGCCTGCTGCACATTGAATATGACAAAATGACTATCTCAAAGTAGCCGGTCAATCTCTAAAAAAATAAGTAAAAATAAAAAATTAGGAACTCTGAAAGCAAATAAAATCCAAATCTTCTATTGGCATGTGACCATTTTTTTGGTACAAGGCATGAGACCATTTTAATATGGTTATATGCACACTCATAGTTCTGGCTACTCCTTATCCATATAGTGAATGAGAAGTACCCATAATAGATTTGCAGCAATCTATTGATCCTTTTCTTTGAGTATAATGAAAATTATGCTATCCTCCTGCTTAGACTCAAGACCCAAGAACAAACTTGAGTCTAAAGACTCAAAACTAAGACATGACAATGCATTTGGCATTGCTTATCAAGCATCCTCAACAATATTTAAATTTCATATATGAACATAAATACAAGAACCAAATGTAATGGACAATTTATAGCACAGGTTGCAAACATTCATCAAACTCTCCATAATAAAGTTTTAATTAGAATTTAGACTACCTTGACTGAATAAGTGCCATTTATAGATGCTACAGAACCTTCGGCTCTGGAGACTCTCAAAGCAGCATTTGTAACCTCCAAATTCTGCTTTAAAGAGCCATTTTCTTTATTCAATCTAACAACCTGATCCTGAAAAGTTAGAACGATTGGATAGTTATTCTTATCAAAGGCCATTAATAATAAAAAAATGAAGTTAATAATTAAGATAAATTGTTGAGTGACTGTTTGTCAAACCTCTCTGAGATAGATCATGTAATGAAGATATAATTCTATTATGCATTCAAGAAAATTGAAAGCCTTCTGTTAAGGGGGAAGGGGAAAAGGATCAGAGCTTTACTTCAGAAAGCACAAAATCAAGAATATGCATAGATATTCATTTTCAAATGATCCATTGTTGCTAAGTTCGCTTTATTTTAAACAGACCCAAGATAAGGTCCATAAAGATTTCAAAACATAAAACATACACCGAACCAATAATAGTTCTTGAAGAAGTAACAAAGATATCCCAGCTAAATGAAATATAACACCATTCAACGTACAAAAGAGACAAAGTTCATGTATTAAAAGATTATTTCATAAAAAAAAATGTATTAAAAGATTGGTTAATGCCACCAAGCAGCTGAATCTGAAACAGTTGAACAGTAAAGTAGCTCCAACATAAGAAACAATAGACAATATAAATATACAGATTGCTGGTACATTACATATATCCTGGAAGGTAATAGCCATACCTCTTTTTCTTTTAATAGAGCTGCATAATTAATAGAAAGTGCTTTAATTTCTGCCTCGGATGATTGAAGTCTCTTGATTTCTGCTTTGTATTGTTCTATCTACAAGAAGCACAGGAAAAACTGAATGACATCTTTTTATTTACTGATAACAAAATGACATCTTATCTAGCCAACATACTGCTACAGATAGGAGAGTCAAGGGGCAAAAACAGGTGATATAATTTAATTTCATTCATTTGATAATAATTTCTTTTGTATCGCATGCTAAATTTTATGGAGAAGAATGGCCACATTATGGAGAAACAAAAAGCAAACTGTTACTTCAAGAAAGTTGGCAAAACCAAAAGCTATTTTTCTGAGTAAATAAATAAAGAGAAAAGTCGAAATTACACCCTTCAACTTCGCCTCATTTGCACTTTGATCCTTCAATTTTAAAAATATGCGACAATGACCCTGACTACTCCCATGATAACTAAGTCTGTGTTTGGTTTTCCTTTGGGAAGGACTTAAAACTTACATAACCAAACGCACCCTAAGTTCACAAAGTAAATTTAACAATTTTGGATTAAAATAAAGGTAAAAAGGTTCACAAAAATAAAATATAAAACTAAAAATAACAACAAAATTATAAAGAAAAACAACACTAAGTTCAAGTTAATTATCCATAGACATGACAAGTTCATCCGAATGAGAGAAGCTCGCAACGTCTTCTGATTGTTGTTTTCTTTCAATATTTCAACTGTTTCCAACGAATTGCAGAAATAACTTGATTCAATAAACTAAAACCCAAAACCTAGTTCATCGTAAAACCAGAAACGTTAGGTTCCTATGCTGATCAACGACTCACACACATTCCTCCTAGCTATAATTCGATAGTTAAACGCGAGAGAGAGAGAGAGAAACCTCGGTATGATCGATCCCATTTGCGAGGGGGGGTTTGGAATGAGCGAAGCCGTGAGTATTCCGACGATCGGAAACGGCGGAGTTGTCACCGTTGGGAGAGGTGCCGCCGTACATGCGGAGGATCATTTCGTCATCGTCGTCGTCACCGTCGTGGACATCGAGAGCGATCTTGTTCAAATTCTCCTTCAAATTGGCAATGGTGCCCCACATGATTCAATTCCCGAAAATCCGAAAACACCGAAATTGTAGCGAAGAAAGATAGATAGGTAGCGATCGTTGTTGAAATTTTTTTCTTATAATTTATATTTTGTTTTCGGGGAATTGAATTTGAGGAGTGAATCTGTGAAAGTAGAGCGCTGCCAAATGCAATGTGAATTTTGGTAGATCTCAGATTCGAGGGAGGGTTCTAAACTTCTTTTCCAATGCTTCTCGTTATTTTCTTTACATTAAATTCCAAAAAAAAATTATGATATTAATTAAAATTTTATTTTCAAGCCACGTTGTGATACGTGCAGGTATATTATAGCGCAAGCCAAGAAAAGAGAGAGAGAGATTTTAAATCGCAACTCATTTGCGGTGGCGATGTCTCTTGTCCGCGCCCAAAAATTGCCACTTGCTACTTTGCTAGACACGATAACGCAACGCGTTCCTTTTTTTCCCCTCTCTTCTTTTTTATTTTTCAATTGATAGATGTTTATATATATATATATATATATATATATATATATATATATATATATATATATATATATACTAGCGGCAAGAGAGGCACTCACGTGCCTGTCTGGTTACATTTCTAATATTTTTATTCGTCTTTATTATATAGATTTATCCAACTTTACAATATGAGGTAATAATGTAAACACACATTATATACATCACTGTGTTAATAATATCATGTTACAAATAAATGTAAAAATAAATAAGGTACATATTTTAATAAAAAACAAATACAAGGTACCAAATATAATTTAGTTACAACTATTATTTGACCTCGAAATCTCGGCATTTAGATTTATAAGGGGATTAAGTATGGATCGATTTTCAGGAGCTTTTTGCATTTCCCTGCATTACAAACAAAATAAATTTATAATGTTAATTTTTGTTAGATAAAAAGTAACAAAGCATATCAAGTTTTTTTAAAATAGACATAATTTACTTCTAATAGTTGTTTACCTTGTCACGATTCTCAAAAAATCTCCATACTTTTTATCATCTTTAATTTTTTTTGTTTAATAAACTACAAATTAAATAAAAAATATAAGACTAAAATTTGGAACATTCATTATCGTAAACATTCATAACAAATATAAGGTATTATTAAAAGAAAATATTACATCCTCAAGTAAGACCATTTTTTGTTCCAAATGTATTGAGCTATCACGACTTCTTTTGCTTGGTAATGTAGCTTCAAGTTTCCTAATACTTTTTAAAAAAAAAAATAGTATTTTAGGAAATTGTGGAAATAATACAACTTGTTATATAGTAAATATGTATATTATCATATCGAATACAATACATAATACATTATCTTTCTAACCTCTGAGCCCACAATTCTCTTTTTATCATATTCAATAGTTGAGTCTTATCTGCTGTTACTGTGGAACCCCACGCAAAAGAGTATATCTTTAGATGATGTACCTGATTATCAAAAGACTAGACTATCGGTTTTTTATACAACGACATAATATGAAGTATATAATATAAATTTATAATTCACCTTGTTGTCAACTGGGCATATAGATGCGAATGATTGCTCAGTCTTCAATATTTTCCATAGTTTTTGGTAGTCGTAATCATATTATTTTTTTAGTCAAATTGTTAATAGATTGATATGAAAAAATGTATTAAAAAAAGCTGTTCATGTGAACCTACCTGCTCGATAAGCACATGCCCAAAATATTTGTCATCATCTCATGCAATAAACGGTAATATATTTGAAACGGTAAGTTAGTCGAATTGTTAATAGATTTAGGCATGTTAAAAAAGTCGATCGACTACAACAATTTCTTTCTACATGCATAATCTATATATTAAGCAATTAGAGAAACCAATAGCTTGATACGGTAATATATTTGAAAACAGCAATTCAACCGCATGCTAATTAATATACATGCATGTCTTGCATTTCTTCTTAGCATGACCAAAAGGTTTCACCATTTAAATGACACAGGGATATGATAAGATGAATAAGACACCGTCGTCTGTTTAACATTTTGATCCAACTTCCATATTAAATAAGCCACCATAAACCCAGATTGCGATTTCTTACAGTCATATATATACATGTATTCAACCTTAATCGGTGCTGCAAAGTGTGTCAAGCATTGATATTTTCAAATGCTCATTCCACACATATCTCTTTACAAATCTTAGACCTTCATTTTTACATTAAAAAACCATATCATCGTAACCCAAAAAGCAAAAAGGGGAATGTCTAGGTAAAAGATTAGAACACACATACAAACACCCAACTGAATGTGATGCTTCCAAGTAACTAACACAAACTCACATTATGCCCTAAGACTTTGGAAAGCATGAATAAAAAACCCAGAATCATATACACCTAAATTTTCAAAAATAAAAATAATGAATCTATCTTCAGACTTAATTGAAGGAAATGAAAAAAAAACAACAAAAGCAAAGCAAATAAAAGAAGATACAAAGATCAAAGAAATCATGTAGATTACATTTAAGTTGTTTAGTAATAGAAGGAAGATCAGCAAAAGTAGAAGCCATGAGTGAGTGGGGTGATTCTTGGAAATGAAAAGAAAAGTGCTGAAAATAGTCACCACCATCAACTGATAATTTCAAATGCTCGTTCCTCCCATCTTTATTTACAAATCTTAGACCCTCAAAATGCCAAAATGATGCCATATTCACTGACAATTATCATGGATAGTTTGACAAAAAAGCATTTAACACTCCAAAACCCACTGAGTCCAAGCCAAAAACAATTCAAACATCATTGTTCCATCCATCCTCAGTCAATGCAATATGTCATGTTTTAATAGGTTTTCTTGTTAATTCAGTCAAACAAAACAAACAAATAGAACAATGAGCATCATCGTCTAGTACAAAAGTTTGGAGTTTTGAAAAAATTTCAAACTCATGTGAAAATAAATAAATGCAGAACATCAGGGTACATACCCAATGCAGCAAAAACTTGCACATATGTCCTTTGTCTTCTCCTTTCAATCCTCTGCAAAAGTTTGATGTTCTTATAGGCAGAACTTCAAAAGAAAGACAATATTATGTATTATTTAAACTTGCACATCCTTTTAATCCTCTACAAACTCTTTGCTTCTTTCATTCATTTGTTGTGCTCCCTCTTTGGTCATATTCATGCACCTTCCCTAACTGTTTCTAATACCATAGGATGTATCTGTAATATATAACTATTTTTCATAGATAAAAACATTTGCTATTCTTTAAGACCTGCAGTAAATCCTGGTGGACTTGTATTTACACCACATATATAACCTAGAATGTGTCACAGACCATCATTTGAAAATGTGTCACCATAGGTGGCAATAGGCAATAAACCCATAATGCAAGTGGTGATCAACACCAGCATCAACACTCGATCCTCCACCATCTATTTTTTTTATAAAACAATCTTGGCGCACAAAAATTCGTCTTGCCCAAAAACCAAGATGGATGTACACCAAATTCTTTAAACCTTCAAAGTGATCCATCCCAACCCCCAACCGTAGTTGTGGATGAAATATTATGTTCTATAGATCAAAATATGGGTCAACTCTAAAATGTGACATATTGGAAAAATCTTCAAATTATATAGTACTTCAAGGAACAAACCTTTTGTTCCAAAAATAAAGGATATTGATAAAAGAAAAGACAATGGGGATTTGCTTATTAGTAAGTTATGCTAAACATATAGGATAGTTAAAGTGAGAGATCACAGATAATGACTTAACATCCAATATTCTAAAGGAAGAAGCATGTTACAGTACCCAAATTTCTTAAATTCAGTCAACAAACTTGGATAAATTGTTACCTTCACAAAGCATATATTTCTATATTTTCTTCAATGGCATCCCCTGGTCAGATTCAGCCCGTTGAATACAATTGTTGAACTCACCGGATTAGAATGCCTTTATGCACTTGGATTTATCCAAATTGTACCAATCCATGTGAAGACATAACTACAACTAAGAAAAATCAATAACTATTAAGAATTAAGAATAGTAACACATTTGTGCATTTCATATGCATTTCAATAATAAATATCTCAATTCTCAATAATGCATCTTCCGATAATGATTTGAGAATATTTACTGTTTTGAAGGAAACCCTTGAAGGTTGTCGCTGGTGGAGTTTGAAGCTTCACTAAAACTTCCAGTTTCATCGCCTCCTTCAAACGTCTTCTCTCCCTTCGACATTGTTGCTCGCTGTGCACAATATGCAAGCGCCGAACACGAACTCTTTCGATCTCCATGAACCGAATCCTAGAAACAGAAGGAAGAGAGTGTGTTTGAGAGTGTTTGTGCGTGAGTTTTCTTTCCTTTTTTTTGTTGGTTTAGTTTTTCTGTGGCAAGTGCCGGCGAGAAGGGGTAGGAAGAAATAAAGAAAAATGGGGAAAAGAGCATTGGAAAATTACCAGATCCACTCCCTATCGCGCCCCGCCTCAGTCGCGACTCGGGACAATTAAATTCGCCGCCTCGCCCTCCTCTGTTCCACCGTCTTCCGTCTTCCTCTATGCGCGTCCACTCTTCATCATTCACTATTGGTTTTACTGAGTATGGTTAATCAAAAAAAAGGATATGGGGTCATGGGGTTGGTTACGTGGGAGGAATTGTGCGGTTGGTGGGAAAATTAAAAAATAAGCTAAAGTATAAAGGTTAAATTCGTAATAGTAAAAAATCGATACCAAATAACTGTCCTTTTTTGAACTCTGCCATTATCTTTTAGTAAGTATAGATTATAATATCAGATTTGCTATCAAATAATAAAATTAAATCCTGGAATGGGAAAAAATAGTAGATAAATAAATAAAGGAAATATTCTCATAAACGCTAATCGGTCTAAACTTTAGTGTTAAAAATCATGGATTTTTCTGCCAGGTGTAGTTAGTGTTTTTGTTTTAAATTTTTTAATAAAAAAATTACGTGCCTAAAATGATGGAGATACACGTTATTTTTTTTAGCATTTAACACACCTGGAGCAACTCAAACTTACACTCTCGATCCTTACTTTATTTTGGTTTTTTGTTATTTCTACTCAATTTAGGACCAATAAAATAGAAAAAAAGGTAGGAAAAGAAAATCAAAGATCAGTAACAATACACACTCATCTTGGTCTCAATCCCAAATAGAATGTTATTTTAAGATTGTTATTTTTTAAATATTTTTGTAACTTCAAGAATGTTAACAAAGTTATCACACTGTATGATAGAATATCTACGTTTTTCTATTCTATTTTAACAACAGTAAATTTGAATGAATTGATTTAATTAGTTTAAGTATATTGGTAAATTATGAATTGAATAAATGAATAAAATCTTAAAGAATGTTTTTAAATAACACCAAATTTGAAATAGAAGATAAAGAAAATGTGGAAATTTAAAACATATTAATAGTAAAAGAAATTTTGGTATTTTGTTGGATTGCTCCCTTCTCGTATAGTCAATATATTTTCATCTACAATACATAGGTTGATACGGCTGTGGCAGCATCTTTGATGGTGATGGATTTCCCTCCTATAAAAGGTCCGTCAATTATTATCTTATAGCTCCAAATCTTCCAAAGATGTAGTTGTTGGAATCTAGAGCTGATAATGAGAAAATAGCCGCAGCAGCATTGCTTCGTGTTTAAATGGTTGCACCACTTTCGGATTTCAAGGAATAAATAAGAATAGAGATGAAACTTTCATTCTCAGCACACACACTCTTTTTATCATCATAAATTGAGAGATTTTGAGCAGTCGTGATCAAATCCTCATGGAGCTCGGGATCATAAGCTCTGCAACATTAAGACATGAATTTAGGAATACAGCACTGAGTGAAACCCCCTAAACTTTATCTTCTAAATCAATTTTGGTCTTTATTATTTTACTAAGACATTTTTTGTTGTTTTGGTGCTGATTGTTGGGCATATAATAATAGTCTAATATGGATCATTAAGGTGTTCATTAATAAAGTAATTTGAATCATGCAATGAACACATTCTGATGGTGCATCCTTAAAGTAATGAATTCTTGCTGATTTTACTAAGAGTTTAAAGGGATATTTTGCAAGAGAATGAATAGATCAACAGCATGCCAAAACAAATAGCTGATGTTAAAATCATGTCATACGAATGACTTTTGCTCAAATCTAGAAAAAGAGCCGACATATTAAAGTATTTATGTGATACTATTCTAAGATATGTCATTTGCATATCCATCAGTAATTTGATAAAACTGAACTATGTCTACATACCAACTCATTTTGTTCATTACATTTGTATCATGTTACAAAATATGGCCTTCAAAATAGTTCAAACCAAAGATCCCAGTACATAACATCATCCACGATGCATTTTGTCAACATTTTGCAAACAAAACTTCTAGATTTTCACAATCGTTTATCACTCACCCACATAAGTCAATTCCAACAAAAAACCTTAGAATGAGACACAATGTAATGATACTATACCTGTTAGATCCATAAATTCAATACAATTCTACTGAGATTCAATAATACTGAAAATAAAAAGATTAGGGATAAACAGATTCAACACAATTCAATTTATATGTGGTTTCTATTTTTCCTTCTATGGGAAAAAAAGCCATTTCAAATAAAGGGAATGCAGAATTGGGGAAGCTAATATACAATTAGAAGAAAAGAAACAAATAAAACACTAACAAAAGAAGATGGTTTCGCCAGTTCAAACCTAAACTATATTTATTTTATTTTTCTAGTTCAAAAGAAACCATACAGCATGAACGTTCATTTAAATTATCAGTCAGTGAAACACAAATTTTCCAAAATAAGATTTAATGATGTCCCAACATGAAGATACGAATTAGCAGAGTGGGTGCTATAGTTTACCAGACCAAATCTTAAAACGCCGTCACTTCACTTGTATATTAGAAAGATCGCCATTTGAAAAGCAAAATAAGCTTCTGAACAAAAGACTGTTTAAAAATACAGTTATGTAACTAACTCCTACGCCGTAGATTCCACATTACTCATACCATGACTAAAGGGTATGAATCAGTTAACTCACAGTAATTTACAGCATTGATAATGTCTAAATCTTGGAGAACCTAATAAAGTTTTAAGAATAGAGACCAAGTATAAAGGAAAAAGTGTAAAATACAGGACTTAAAAAATATATTATAATCTCTGAAAATGTAACCAAAAGCAAGCATGCAATAATCGGAAGGAACAATGGTACTTACTGCAACTACATGAGCAGGGGATGTTCACCTGCCATTTCCAACATTTGCTTCAATCATTTCATGAGAAAGAATTGGAGGAAAAGAACAATTATAATTTTAAAAAATAAAAATTAGAAATAATGTAATGAAAATTTGAAAAGGGTGTGCAAGAGTGTGGACAACATAAGTGACTGAGAAGGAATTTCGGTGCGGCCCATCTTCAATGGCCTTATGTTCTCTTTGAAAGTTTCCCGCTTGTTCTCATTCTTTCTCTTCGATGCCAGAAACTCTGTCTATGGATACACCTTTTAAATCTCTCAGTCCGCCATTGTTGTTGAAGTGAAACTATCTTCTTAAAGAAAGGAGAGATCATAAGAAGAAGAAGATTCTGACAGTCTGTATTTACAAACAACACAAAAAAATGCTAATTAATTCATATGAAAAAATGAATAAAATCTTTTTGATATAGCAGAGTTAAGAGACAGAAAACTAAACAGTATCAATGCACTTGGATAAATCCTTCTTCATCTCCGACGCTGAACAATGGCAGTTCTTCCATCTGGTCGCGCTCCAGCGGTTGCTACGCCTGCACCCAACCTCAAATATTCCTCTCACACACGAACTCTCTCTGTTCTACAAATGGCATAGACGAAACAAAATCTCCCCTCTTTGTTTCCATTAAATTCGGGCAAATTTTGGATTATGCTTTTAACCTCTGTTCTTTTTTTTCAAGTGTTTACAACCTTTTTCGGACCCTCAAATCCACGTTATTTTGCTTATCCATTCTCCATTGCAGTTCTGATATTGGGATTGAGTCAGTTTTATCACTTTGGCAGTTTGGGTAAGATAAGGAACTGCCGCACTGCGTTTAAGAAAAATGGAATTGCCGCATATTCTAAAGTTTCCAGAGGCAAATCAGACAATATCAAAAAGCTGACACCAAAAACTGATTTTTTTTTCAACTCTGCCATTATCTATTAGTATAGATAACAAAGAGCAAGTAAGTCCCTCATGACATGCACCACCAATTTCTAGGTAACTTTAATGTTTTTTTTCTGTTTTTTTAAATATCTCTTATTTTTGAAATTCCATTTTTATCCCTCATGCTTCATCATCTTCCCAGCCCAGACACTCCATCCTTATTGTCACTTTCACCGTTGATAATATGCACCTCAGGCTAATCACTTACTCTAAAGCACCGCCACTAGTGCTGAGTGCAGAGCATCGCCGCGAGTGCCCAGTTTCTTTACATGAGGAAGAAAAAAAAAATAGAATGCGTTTTTAGTGTAGGAGTATTTCTTCGACGATGACTTTGCGTGTGGGATCGTCTTTTCCTCCTTGTCCATGACCTTTCTATTGGCCAAATATCTTGAATCTTGATAGTAACCAAACTGTAAGGAAAACATTTATATTATTAGCTTTAAAATATTGGAGATTCCCTTGCAAATGCGTATGGTCTGCAAGTGTATGGGCTCTCCTTTCGTAGTTCAAATGCTAGTCCCTGCCGCCGCTACTATGGTTGGTAAACAGATTGGAACGATTTTGGCGGGTGTGAGGGAGGGGACAGGGATAAAAGTGTCATTTTGAAGTATTGTTGTTATGTTCAGCCATTTACTAGTTTCAACCTCAATCATCCCATTATTCTATTAATATATCTAAGGGCTAAAAGAGATGATTCACGATAAGGGACTTAGTTGCTTTCTCAGCTTAGAAGCCATCTATAAGAAAAGGCCTAAGCCAAAAAGAAAATTACAGGAACATTAAATGAGGGGTAACTGCTGCTCCACGTGGAGGCTCTTCAAATATAACCTTGGCTTCTGTAATCCCGCAACCCATATTGGCAGACAAATACATTTTCACACTTGTTGGTTTCCCTATAAACATGAGCAATCCCCACTTCCTGGTTGCTTTGGAGTAACTTCCTGATTCTTGTCACTGGGTTCCAACCACTCGCACACCCAGTACCCTTTCCTGAAATGATATTAGCCACAACTTGAGAGTCAAGCTGAAGCTCAATGTGGGTAAATCCTCTATTTTTCATCAAGCAAAGGCCCTCCCATACACCCCATAATTCTGCTATATAAGCATTTGTGTTACCCAGAAATTTTGCAAATCCCGTAACCCACCTTCCATCTTCTAGGCGCACCACACCACCACACCCCGCGATACACATGCCTGGTATTGCTCCCCCATCCGTATTTAAGGACAACCAACCAGCTTGAGGAGGTTTCCATTTCACATTCAAACACATCTTTGTCCTTTCCTTCACGAACCCATCATTATTCATGGCTTCCCTATACAATTCAACATGTTTTTTCACCATCCCATGGTCTCATAGGTCTAACAAATCATCATCATGCTCATGTTTGTTACGCCATCTCCACAATAAAAAAACAAGTGGTGGCCCAGATGCTACCCCATTGCCCTTCTCTAACATTATTAACCACCCAATCTTGAAGGTCATCATAAAAGAAGTTACTTCTATCATCTATGGCCACCAAATGCTACCATACAAAGGATGCAAGGGGACAGTCCCTCAGAACATGCAGCCCTGTCTCAACCACATCTCCACAATGTTTACAATATTGGCTGCCTAAACCCCAATTGTGTTTCCTTGCATTTGTCATTAACCTCCCCCATGCTACTTGCCACACAAAACACCTCGCCCTCTATGCAACTTCTAGCTTTCAAATATTCCTCCATATCACATTTTCCTCCAAAAATTGGTGACCTCTCATCAACCCATAAGTGCTAGAAACTGTGAAAGATCCTAGCCTATCCCCAGGTCATATCCTTATGTCTTTACCACTGTCCGGATGGGGAGTACAAATTGCACGCATTCTATGCAGAACATCCTCTGGCAGCAAGTTGTTCAAGACTTCTCATCTCCACTCCCCATCATCATCTACCAAATTGCAAACATGCCAATCCCTCATGTGGATGGGGATGTTGTCCACAACATTTTCCAGCACAATAGTATTCCCAATCCACTTATCCTTCCAAGCATGTGTGACTGTACCATCACCAATGGACCAAGCTTCAAATTCGGCTAGATTAAGCCATACTTTGGCAATGCTCTTCCACAAGAAAGAGTCCGAGGTACACACAACCAACTGGTCAGTGGGTCTCAAAATGCGGTCCGCAACCGCTAATGAGGCCGCAATATTGCGGTGCTCACCGCAACAGCATCAGGCCGTAATTGCGGTGTGATTCAAAATCACCCGTTACGGCCGCAACGTAACGGCGTAACGGCCGCAACGTAACGCCGTAACGGTCGCATCAACCGCAACGGAGTTCCAAACACCCAAAAGCCAAAACAGTTCCGTTCAACTCAATCATAGGTGCAAAAAAACAAATTCTCATATTAGACAAAATGATTTCAAAATGTATAGATTCTCCTAACCTGCTTTTCAGATCAAATTTTGCTTTTGCTTTGCCTTTATCTCTTTTCTGCTTTATGCTTCTGCTTCACTCAGTGTCTCATTCTGTCATTCATATAACCTTATTCGGTCATTCCTCAATCTCACACTCTCACTTATTTGCTCTGGATCAGTGGATCTGCTCAAGTGGTCAAGCCTCACTGTGCTTCGAATCCCAAATCATCTGGTCTACTAGCCTCACCCCAAGGTAAGATCTTCCTTTCCTCCTTTGTTATGCCGTCATCCTCCGGGTGTGGGGTTGAGTGGGTGAGGGCTTGAGGCCGTGAGTCCGTGACTAAGAAGGGTCGTGAGGTGGAGGTCGTGGGTCGTGAGGCGGAGCCTAAGCCTGAGAGAGAGGGGAGGGGCCGAGGGGGGCCGCGATCTGCGTTTTGGCCGGTGGGTAGCCGTGGCGCTGGACTGAGTGATGGAGGAGGAGGGAGGGTAACCGGTTGAGACTTGACTGGTCATCATGCTTCGGCATCAAGGGGAGCACGGCGGCGGAGGTGGATGTGACCGGGCATATCGTGATCATCATCGGGAGGCGGTACTTGTTGAGATGTTCACGTCTCAAGGTTGCGACGCGACGTCGCCGGGGGGTGGACCCGGTTGTCCCACGACCGGGGAGGGTGAGTGGTGACTTCCGGCCTAGGGCTGCTCACTTGAGTGAGTGTGGATGTGGAGAAAAATGAAGAAAAAAAAAAAGAAACAGAGAGAGGAGGGAAGAAGAAGAGGTGAGACCGTGAGGAGGGCAGAGAGGGGAGGGGGGAAGAAGAAAAGGTGAGGGACGACAGAGAGGGATAGGGAATTAGGTCACTGTGGGACTGGGGAAAGATAAGATGTCTATGCAAGCACATCTTATCAGTCACCGTGTGTGCCGTGTGTGTGTGTGTGTGGGTTGGGGTAGGGTGGGGGGACCGAATTGGGTGGGAAATTAATTGAGATTTGGGAATAATATAGGAAAAATTTGAGAGGGAAATAAAATATATATTGATATATTAATCTAATTACTAGTTTAGTATATGTTTAGCTAGTATTTATTGTTCAAATTATATGCCAATAATTGATTTGTTGTATTAAATAATTTACTGTAATTATTAATTAGATTATCTGTGTTTTGCTAATTACTAGTTTATATTAATTTTTTTTGAAGGTTAGTTTAGATATGATTTTTTTTTAATCAAAAATTTTAGGTGGGAAATTAATTGAGATTTGGGAATAATATAGGAAAAATTTGAGAGGAAAATAAAATATATATTGATATATTAATCTAATTACTGGTTTAGTATATGTTTAGATAGTATTTATTGTTCAAATTATATGCTAATAATTGATTTGTTATATTAAATAATTTACTGTAATTATTAATTAGATTATCTGTGTTTTGCTAATTACTAGTTTATATTAAAGTTTTCTTTTTGAAGGCTAGTTTAGATTAAAGTTGTAAGTTTGGTTGAATTATTGATTGATGTTTATTTATAAATATTGAACAAGTTGTATAAAATATACACAATGCCTCCAAGAGAAGAATTTCCTACGCAAAGATTAGATGGTGCTCCGAGTGATGATATTGGATGGCATTTTGAAAACCCAGTAGTCGGAAGTCGTAACAATATCGAATGCAAACTTTGTCACAAGATAATAAAAGGTGGCATTACAAGAGTGAAGCAACATATAGCACATATGAAAGGACAAGTGTCTGGTTGTGCTAGAGTGAGCAAAATGGCTAGAGAAGGTATGATGAAGCTTCTTCTTGAAGGAAAAGCAAAGAAAAATGACTCCAAAAAAAGAAAAGAAGAATTTGAAGCACGCCTGAGAGGAGAAGATGAAGATGTGGATCACCTTATTGATGAACGAATGAGGTTTGCTACACAGGAAAGCCTTAGATCACATCGCGAATGGGAAGACATGCAACAATTTAGACAACAAACAGGAGGGCATGTAAATATATATGAACAAGGTGGGAGCTCTCATGCGAGTGTTGGTGGGGGTGAAAGGCCTGAAGATGTTACTCTGGAGTTGAGATCTACAAATATTGATCTTATGAGGAGGAAAAGCATGAAGCAACCGAAAATCAGTAAGGGTATCATGAAGACATTAAGGAGGAAGCTAGGAGAGGCAGTAAGCAAGTTTTTTTATTTATGATCGCTTACCTATGAATTTAGCTAACTCTCCTTGGTTGCATAATTTGATTGTTACACCTGCTGAGTTAGGTAAAGGGGTTAAAGTCCGACCCCTTATGAAATCTCAGATGTATATTTAGAGAATGAATATAGGGAAATGAAGAAGTGGTTGAACGTATTGAGAGGTACATGGAAAGAAAAAGGGGTGACAATAATGTGTGATGGTTGGACGGACGGTATCAACCATACTCATATTATGAATTTTTTGGTGCATAGTAGTAAGGGGACAATTTTCTTGAAATCTATTGATGCTTCCGATGTTGTTAGTAGAAACACAGATTACTACTTTCAATTATTAGATAAGTTGTTGAAGAAGTGGGAGAAGAGTTTGTTGTTCAAGTGGTTACAGATAATGAAGCAGCATTGAAAGCAGCTGGTCAGAAACTGATGGAGAAGCGGCCTCATTTGTATTGGTTTGCTTGTGCGGCTCATTGTTTAGATCTTTGCTTGGAGGATATAGGAAAAAATAAAAATGTACAAAAGTTATTAACTGATGCAAAGACTGTGACAAATTTTCTCTATAACCATATATGGACTGTCGATCTCATGAAAAAATATACTCGAGGTAGAGAAATTGTCCGTCCTGGTGTTACCCGATTTGCAACGCAGTTCCTACAACTTCAAGCAATTGTACAGCAAAAGCAATGTCTGAGAAACATGTTCAACTCCGAAGATTTTAGGCGATCTAAATTTGGTAAAGCGAAAAATGGACCGTCATATGAAGCAAGAACAATTGTTAATGACAGTGAATTCTGGAGTAAGTCCCAAGACATATTGAAGGTGTTTGAGCCCTTAGTAAAAGTTTTGAGACTTGTTGATGGTGACGAGAAACCAACCATGGGTTTTATGTATGAAGCCATTGATAGAGCTAAACAAGCAATTAGACAAAATTTCCGTTATCATTCCAGATATAATGATTTAATAGACAAGCGATGGAGTTACATGCATTCCGATCTTCATTCTACCGGTATGTTGATATAATTTATAAATTTATTTTTATCATGTAATTTTATATTTATACTTACATCCATAATAATATGTTATCCTTTTTTAGGTTATTTTCTTAATCCGCAATTTCAATACGGAGTTGAACATGGGGATGATGTCTATAAAGAAACGTTTGAAGGAACAAATAGAGTCATCTTCAGAATAGAAAGAAACATCGATGATCAGATTAAAGCTATGAACCAGGTTAGTAGTGAATATTTATATTTTTAAACTTATAATCAATTATTTATCAAATGAAGATATTTATGTATTGATATATTATGTTATATTTCACAGTTAGTACTTTTTAGATATAAGGTTGAAACATTTGGTACTCCTCAAGCTCAAGCAGCTTGGTCTAAGATGAATCCAGGTAAAATAATATTTTTTTTATAAATCAATGAACTTTAACTTTATTTTTAATATAATAACTAATAATTTGTTTACCTTTTGTTGCTCATTTAAATAGCTGAATGGTGGTCCTTTTTTGGTGTATGTGCTCCTAAACTTAAACATGTGGCTATAAAAGTTATTAGCCAAACAACTTCAGCCGCAAATTGTGAGAGAAATTGGAGCACATTTAGTTATATCCACACGAAGACAAGGAATAAATTGAAGTATAAAAAGCTGCAAAAGCTTGTCTTCACGCACTACAATATGAAATTGAAAATGAGGCATCAAATGAGAAAAAGTCAAGATGAAATTGAAGCAAGTTTTAATCCTATCAATCTTGATTATATATTTCAAGAAGATGCATTATCTCCATGGATTGAAGAGAGAGAATATTCACTATTAGATGGAGTACAAAATGCAGAATGGTTGCCTCTAGTGAATTCAGATGATGAAGATGTGGAAGTTGTTGATGATAATGATGATTCTAATGAAGATGGTGGTGGTTTAAGTCCACCAAGTAATAATAGTGGTGATAGGGGTGGTAATGTAGAAGCTGAAGAAGGTGGCGGTGATGATAATGATGATGGTGATGATGATGGGCAATTTCAAAATGATCCATCTCAAGATTCACCATATAATAGGCGTTATAGGAGCTTGACTGATATGGCTCCTTTTGGTAGTTCATTACCCGAGAGCAGCAGAGGTAGGTCACATTCTAGGAGAGGAAAAAGAAAACAGAATGTTCTACTTGAAGATTCTTCCTCTTCTAGTATTGTACAAAGTTTTAGTGACTTTGGTATTGATGATTCTTCTCAGAGTAGTCAACAATCTCATCCACCCTTATTATCAATATCCTTATTTCAACACATATAACACATACGCAAGTGATCAAGCTCCCTCATACTACCAACCATCAATGAATTATCAAGATCCTTATCATCAACAATCAAGTGGTGGATTTTTTGATTATGTCTTTGGACAAGGAGCTACACAAGATGATAGCCAAAGTGAGAATAGAGGTTATGAACCACCACGTCATTTCACCATGTGGTAGCAAGTATCATGTAAATTCAATTTTTATTATCTTCGATTCATATATTTGTTAATTATTATTATTATTATTATTATTATTATTTTAAATTTATTAATTTATTTACTTTTATCTTCTTCTTTTTTTTTTGTAGTGAAGACGTATCTCTAAGTGGTGACAATGTGACGTTATTTTATAATCACAATTGCAGCTGGGTGTATTCCTATATGTGACACTAATATCTTTTTATTTGTGATTCATATATATTTATGCACTATTAAGTTTCTGACATTCTTACTTCTTTGTAATTTTGTACTTATATGTGCTTAAAAGTTTATTTATAATTTTTTCCACTAAATTAAGTTTAAATTATTCATAAACATAATACAATGTCTTAAAAATGAATAGAAATTTATACAACATCATTAGTAAAAGATATATAAAGAATTACAAAGAAAAATTGATTTTTTTTTCATTTTGTGAATTTTTCAAATTGTTTCACGCAGCAGCGGCCGCATTACGCATCGCAATGACCGCAATGACCGCAAACCATGATGGATCGCAACAACGACCACAACCGCGACCGCAATTTAAAACCCTCACTCTCAATACCCTTGTGCCCATACTTGCCACACAAAACTGGGCTTGCTGAAAACTGGGCCTGGCCCAAGATGAGGAGGGGTATGGGCACGGTTGAAGAGCCCAAGGCATCCATGGCCACTTGCCATCGCCCTCGGCCAGCCACTGTTAGTGCCACGGTTCTTTGCTGGCCGGATTGCATCACTGTTGCCCAATCACCATTGCAGCCTCCACCGCGGCCACCACCGTCGCCGCTCTTGCCGCCGCCGCGATGCCCACCATTGTTTTTGCCACTGTTGTTGCGGTTTTGACCCTTTTTACCACCATGATAAAGCCGATTTTGATGGTAATTCTTGGAGAGGGAGTGAGAGTCATCAGTTTCCACTACTAGAAAACCATCATTTTCGGACGGGATTTCGGACGAAAATTGGACAAATTTCGGACGGATAATTAATTTCGGACGAATTTCGGACGGAATGGCACCCATCTGAAAAAGCCTCGTGGGAAATTATAAATTCCGTCTGAAATTATGTCCGAAAATATTTACGGACGGAATATGGACAACATGGAAATCCGGATTTTGGTTATTGTTCGGATGGATTTCAGACAGATTTATTTTTGTTTTCGGAAGGATTTGGGACGGATGTTGTGATTTTGTTGGTTATTGTTCGGACGGATTTCAGACAGATTTATTTTTGTTTTCCAACGGATTTGGGACGGATTTCCCACTGAAGAATGAAAAGTCAGAATCTGTCACGGCCAGGCCGTGATGCCCATCACGACCGTGACATGTCAATTGAGCCAGACCCCTTCTAGGTAGAATCTGTCACGACCAGGTCATGATACCCATCACGGCCGTGACAGACCATTTAGTGAAGCAACGTTCAAGGCAGAAGCTGTCACGGCTAGGCCGTGATGCCCATCACGGCTGTAACGTGCATTCTATAGATGATTTTTGAAAAACATACTACTATTATGCTTTAGCATCAAACATCAACTTAGCCTTAGAACAAGCTACATACAATGGACGGCTAACAAGTACAAACAATAGTATATAAATCTCATTTAAGTATTGCCCAATGCGGACCTATATATAAAAGAGGATCGAGAACAACATCTCAAAACTGTATTTAAACACTTAATGGAAGTCAAAAATTGGGGTTTAGAAACACAATTGATCAAAGAAGGATGAAATCTCAAACTGTATTTAAACATCTATATGGTCCTTTAACTTTTCAGGTGCAAACAGGAACCACAATAAGTCTTATTGTGCTCAAAGCCTGCCTTCATGTCTTTGCAAGTGCTTTTCAATGCGCAAATGAACATTCAACATAAATCAGATATCAAGAACTAAAAGCTAAAAGCAAAATAAAGAACTAAAATCTAGATGCCAAAAACTAAAAGCAAAATAAAGTGAAACGGCAAAGCCTAAAAATAAGGAGGTTGCAACCAGTCAAAAACTGCTACATGTACAGCATTAGCAGAGAAACAACATCATCCCATTTTCATTTCATTTATATCCATTTCCTTTTGTTTTATTTTATTTTTTTGTAGCACATATCTTCAAACTTCAATAACCCTCCTTTGTTTTTCTTATTCATATCTCTCTCTAACTCATTCTCACTTTCTCTCTCTGCATACAATAGCAATTAGCAAACAAAATGAAAGAAGAAACTTGGAAAAATTAGCAGTACAGAAACATTTTCATGGTTTCGCTCTCATTGTGACTCATAAATTACTTTTACACTAATAAATCATCAAAAATAATAATATTTCTCAAAACTCATTATTTTTCCAAAATAATATTTTCCACCACTATTATCCTCCAACATTTCTCATAAAACATAGAATATAATCTTTTCACAACTTATTAAAGCTTTTATATGATTAATCGGTTGTGCACTGACCAATGTCAGGCTTCTCAAACAACACTCACAGACAACATTCACAACAATTATCAGAATTATATCCTCAGGCAGATCATGCATCATAGCAATATAAAATACAACTGCAGATAATTAAATAAATTAAAAACAGAGCAATCACCGATACACAGATAAACAACACAACCATAGATAAATCATATAAATCACACTAAAGGCAAATAGTTACTGAGAAAAATCCCTCAAGTAAGCTCCCCTTACCTTTGAAGACAAGTAAAGGATCCTCGTCTTAATGCTCACGTTAGCTCATATCTACCCCATCAAGCAAGCAAACGTCTCAGAGAGGGAATCCCACAACATGCAACAACCAAAAATCAAGAAATCAATTACACATGACGAAACACACATTCTAATTTGATCTAAACACTTAATCTTATTACCAAACAAGGTTATTTTCAAAGAAAATCATGTTTGGAGCTTACGCTTCACAATAGCCTTTAAGTAAACTTTGTTTTGATTAAATGATCATGAAAGAGAACTTGGGAATCATCAATTAAGAGTCATAATTGCACTAAATCATAATTAATTTCACAAAAACAGAATCAAATTCAAATAAAATCAAATTGGGGTTTAGGGCTCCTAAATACAATTTGGGGAAAACTCATTTTAACTAAAGAATAATGAAATTGGTTTAGGGAAACACCAATTTACAGTCCCAATTTCATAAAACAAGGTTAAATTTCAAGATTAAAATCTGAAATCAAAGGGTTAGGGTTTCAAAATCAATTTGGGGGTTTTGAATCTGAGACACAAGAGAGGGTTTTGACTCACCCAAGGTGGAAGAGGAAGAAAACATGGTGGCTGCCTTAGAGGTACAGCAGCGGCGGCGTCACGACGGCTCTGGCAAGGACAAGACAGCAGTGCTCCCTGTGACAGAGACAACAACCAAAAAAGCGAAGCGATCCCGGTATGTGCAGGGCGGCGTGCATGGTCGTCTTCCTCCTACTGTGCGGTGGTCTGACAGCGACGGACGGTGGGTTGCAGGCGGCGCTCGCAGTGGCTGGCGCGACGTGAAGCTGAACGCGCGTCATCCCCTCGCTCTAGGTGACGGCCCGACGACGCTCCATGGTGGCTGGAGGCGTGGCTGAGTTAGGGGAAGGAGGAGGAAGATTAAGCGAGGAGGAAGAGAGAGATGGAGTCAAGAGGAAGAAGAAGAAAGAAAGAAAAAGAAAAAGAAAGAAGTGGGTTCTGTTGAAGGAGGAAGGAGAAACGTAAAAAGGAAGGGAGGGACGCGTGAAATAAAGGGGAGGGAAGAGAAATTTTTTGATTTTTGTCCTGGTGGGTATAAAATAAGTGATAAATGTTAAGCCTAAAATAAACATGTTTTGACTTTTTGGAATCTAAAAATAAAGATTGATAAATATATGATTTCGAAATTCAAATTAGAGTAAAGATTAATAGTTGAACTGATCAACTAAGAAAATACTTGGTCCAAAATTTAATCTCCGATTAAGGTCAAACCAGTTTATTTTCAACTGTAAAATTAAATTGAATGAAAATATGAAAATGCTTTTCTCTTAATCATATTATTTAAAATATTTTTCTGTACTGGTAATAATAGTGACAATAACGTAAATTATTGTCTAGTATGCGTGCATTCACTGAAATAAGTCAATGCTAACGCACCCAATAAAATAATTTGAAGAGAGTAATTCAATTACTCAAACCAAACCACATAACAAAATGAACATAAACATCCAAATAAAATAATTAATCATATGTGTAAAAACTAGGGTGTTACACGGGACATATGTTTTCCTAGATCTTGCATCAGTCCATGAGTTATTGCAACACTCATTACATCTAATTGAAAATAAACAAAGAAGAATTAAGATTTTTATTCAAGTATTGGCTCAATATCATAATAATATTCACAACACTCAATTACACACATACACACATGCATATAGTTATTGAATATCCCTAGGCAAGCTCCCCTTACCTTTGAAGACAGACAAGTAAAGGATCCTCGTCTTAATGCTCACGTTAGCTCCAAGAGTGTAATTATCTACTCCATCAAGCAAGCATAGCCGTGTCAAACGTCTCAGAGAGGGAATCAAACAACGCGCAACAATCAGAAATCAAGATATCAATTACGCACGAGATAATATCATAAATGCTTTTCTCTTAATCACATTATTTAAAACATTTTTCTGTACCGGTAATAATAGTGACAATAACATAAATTATTGTCTAGTAAGCGTGCATTCACTGAAATAAGTCAGTGCTAACGCACCCAATAAAATAATTTGAAGATAGTAATTTAATTACTCAAACTAAACCACGTACCAAAATAAACTTAAACATCCATTCTAATTTGATCTAAACATTTAATCTTATTACCAAACAAGGTTATTTTCAAAGAAAATCATGTTTGGAGCTTACGCTTAGGTCCTAACAAGTCGATTTGAGCTCTATTAGGATCAAACAAGTCCATTTAGGCTTCATTAGGACCATAGAAGTTCAATTGGGCCGATCGGGGCAATTGGCCCAATTAGGTTCTAACAAGTCAATTTGGGCTCTATTAGGATCAAACCAGTCCATTTGGGCTCCATTAGGACCAAAGAAGTACAAATTGGCCTAGTTAGGTACTAAATGATCTAAAATGTTCATTTGGGCTCTATTAGGATCAGACAAGTCCATTTAGGCTCCATTAGGACCAAAGAAGTACAATTGGGCCGATCGGGGCAATTGTCCCAATTAGGTCCTAACAAGTCGTTTTGGGCTCTATTAGGATCAAACAAGTCCGTTTGGGATCCATTATGCCCGAAAAAGTAAAAATTGACCTAGTTAGGTCCTATATGACCTAAATAGTCCATTTGGGCTCTATTAGGATCAAACAAGTCCATTTGGGCTCCATTAGGACGAAAGAAGTACAAATTGACCCAGTTAGGTCGTATATGACCTAAAAAGTCCATTTGGGCACTATTAGGATGAAACAAGTCCATTTGGGATCCATTAGGACCAAAGAAGTACAATTGGGCCGTATGGGACAATTGGCCCAATTAGGTCCTACCAAGTCGATTTGGGCTCTATTAGGATCGAACAAGTCCATTGGGGCTCCTTTATGCCCGAAAAAGAACAAATCGGCCTAGTTAGGTCGTATATGACCTAAACAGTCCATTTGGGTTCTATTAGTATCAAACAAGTCCATTTGGGCTGCTTTAGGACCAAATAAGTACAAATTGACCCAGTTAGGTCCTATATGACCTAAAAAGTCCATTTTGGCTCTATTTGGATCAAACAAGTCCATTTGGGCTCCATTAGGACCAAAAAAGTACAATTGGGTCGTACGGGGCAATTGGCCCAATTAGGACTTAACAAGTCGATTTGGGCTCTATTAGGATCAAACAAGTCCATTGGGGCTCCATTATGCCCGAAAAAGTACAAATTGGCCTTGTTAGGTGATATGATCCAAAAAAAAAGGATCATGTAAATTTTCGGATCTATCTGATAGTGTGATTTCACATCACATTTCATGTACATTTTTGCATGCATTTTCATATAGTTTAGGCATATTTAAATTGATTTTTAGTAGTTTTTACCTTGGAACGGGTAAGGCGGTTTTGTGGTGTTGTTTTGCAGAAATTAAGGTAAAATGCTCAAGATTGACCATGATGGAGCTTGGATGAAGATAGGGCTTGAAAATTGAAGAAAATGAGCCAAACAGAGCCCATCACGGCCATGATCAAGCAGAGCAGAAGGCAAAAGTCAGAAGCTGTCACAGCCTAGCCGTGACGCCCGTCACGGCCGTGACATGTTAGCTGATCCAGACAGAACCGATCACGGCCTAGCCGTGATGAGTGTCACAGTCGTGATAGACCGAAATTTGAAAGCGCGCCAAGGAAAATATAAAAAATAACAAATTCCGCGTGAAATCCGTCCGAAATTTTCGGACGGATTTCAAACGGATCAAGGACAATATTAAAAATAACACAATCCGTCTGAAATCCGTCCGAAATTTCGGACCGTCTGAAATCCGTCCGAAATTTTCGGACGGATTATATAAAAAAGTAACACAATCCGTTTCAAACCGTCCAAATTTTTTGGACGGATTTTGATTTGATCAAAAAAAATATAAAAATAACACAATCCGTCAAAATCCGTCCAAAATTTTGGACGGATTTGATTTGATGTAAGAAATATAAAAATTAACACAATCCAATTCAAATCCGTCCGAAATTTTTGGACGGATTTCAGACGGATGTAAGAAATACAAAAAAAAAAACACAATCCGTCCGAAATTTCGGACGGATTTCAGAAGGATCAAGGAAAATATAAAAAATAACACATTCCGTCTAAAATCCGTCCGAAATTTCGGACGAATTTCAGACGGATCAAGGAAAATATAAAAAATAACACAATCCGTCTGAAATCCGTCCGAAATTTTCGAAAAATTTCAGACGGAATCATGTCCGTCCGAAAATTCCGTCCGAAAATTCAAGTTTTCTAGTAGTGTTCGTAAGTCACCATGGCTGCACCCATGCCGGTTGCGACCTTCTTCGCGAGATCGACTTCTTCCAACATGAGCATAGAGCGAGCTTGATAGAATAGTGGAAGAGGATCGCTTTGGTAAATGAGCGTGGCAACCCCATTGTAAGCCTCGGTGAGGCCGACCACCATTTGAAGAACAAGACGGTTGTTTGAGACCAGTGCGCCTACGTTCTTGAGTTGATCCGACAATTCGTTGAGCCGTTGACAATACGCAGAGGCATTTGGGAAATCCTCCATGTTGGTATGGGAGAATTCTTGCTCAAGAGTTACAGTCCGAGAATTCTTATTGTCTTGGAATATATCACGCAACCTATTCCACGCCTCCATTACCGTTGCGTCGGGTTCAAGAATAGTATGCAATAGGTCATGTGAGATTGTTGCATAAATCCATTGAAGGACCGTAGCATCAAGGATCGACCACATATCCTTTTCTTCGTCGGTTTTAAACACCTTCTCCTTGCCTTTCTCTGGTGGGATGATGTGGTGGAGGATCTTGTGAGAACGCGCGTGAATCTTGAACAGTTCCGCCCATGTCGTATATTGGACGTTTTCCATCTCCAGGGTGATGGATATATGGTTCTTGATGTTGGAGATAGCAAGAGTCGGGTGGAATTTGTTGGTGTCAGTCATGGTGGCTGATGTGAGAAGAGAGATGGAGGCTAGAAGGAGAAGAAGAGAAGCTAGGGGCGCGCCCAGGCGGAGAGGAACCAACCCTAATCTCTTGATACCATGAAATAATATAATTCCCTGCTGATTTCATTAGCATAATTGTGGTTATATACAACCATTACAAGAGAGATCATAGGTTATAATTAAGGAAACTAATTATACACAAGATCATTAACATTATGACTAGATATAAAATATATTTACATATATTCTAACATCTGCATCCCAGCACCCCACTTTGGAGTTCTTAAATGGATCCCACCATTACACATCATTCATTCTTACTTTTTACAACTTAAACACCTCATCTCTCCAACTCAACAACCTTTAAAAAATTCTTAAATAGATCCCACTAGTAATCCCACATCCTTATATTTCATCACCCTCATTTTTTTTTTAAGAAAAAAAAGAAATAAGACAAGATCCAGGTGCTTACAGACGCACTCCCCACTTTTAAGCACCCGCTGCATCGGTTACTATTTTGCAAGCACCGATCCTTAACCCATATGCACCCCAAAAAACAAACCGATAAAGATGGCCTTATGCTTCAAATAGATTAGATTGGGGACCATATGGTTACTATTTTCTAATAATCAAATTTTTTTATAATCAATTTTTTCTGACCTTTTTTTGGCTGAATTTTTTCCCACCTTTTAATTCTTTCTTTAAAATGAATACAGACAAGGTTCAGACGTCTCGTGTTTTTTCTTTTTTGGTTTATTTGGTTATTAATTAATTAGTGTGGTTTATCTTGCTCATTTTATATTCATTTTAGTTACAATGGTAAAATAAATATTTTTAAATTTATCAATTTTTTAATTATCTTGGGTTCTTAATTTTGTATTAATGAAAATATATTTTATATTTTTAATCCATTTATTACATCTTATCTTTATTCAAGGATAATCATGTCATTTCACAAATACATGGTTTATTTTCTCTCGGCTTCTTTTCAACCAAACAAGAGAAAGGAAAAGTTTTGCTTATTGTTGGATTAAAAAGTGGACTTACTTAAACGTGATGTGGCAAAAGAGACCCACTTAAAGAAGATATAAGAACCCAAAGTGGGTTGCTTAAATAATATACATTGCTTAAATAGATTTTTCTTACCAATATATATATAGATTAAAATTAAATATAATTTACAAAAAAAAAAACTCCACCGAATATGCTCCATCCGAACTCAATTATAAAAAAAATACTTATATTTTATAACAGATAATTCTTATTACAAATGATAGGAATTTCTCTAACAATTATGGACAAAGAAATATATCTCTACCAAAATAGAAGAAGAAATATTTTCTCTAATTTGGCTATACCTAGGGGTGGTAAAATGATCCATTTGTTCACCATCCATCCAGTCCATCCATGAGAAAATCCATCCAATCCATCCATTTATAAAAAAAATAACATAACTGGATTGGATTATTTTTTTAGTGGATGATTTAGATTCGTCCAATATATTTTAAAATCCATTGGACCAACAATAAAAAATGTAATGGATCAACTTTTATCCATTCCAAAACCAATTTATTTTTTTCATATTATTTTTCACAAAATAAAAAAAACCTCCATTTGTAACAGAAAAAAAACTCCATCTAATTTTCTCTTCCGTTCCCTGTTATTTTTTCTTCACTATTTTTTATTTTATTTATCTGCTTTTTTCTTTTCTTTTTTTTTGTTATATTAAGTATTAACTAAATAATTGTTCTCGATCACCAGTAGTAGTCCACGTTATCATGTATGTTTTTTTTTTCGTTGCCTTTTTTTTGCCGAGAAACTTTTTTAAAAAAGTATTAACTAATTGAAAGCATAGAAAGTTGTAACAAGTTTCGTAAAACAATGTCATGGAATGTTGTGGCAAAACAACCTCTGTAGATACACATAATCAATAACTCCCATATAATAATAGAAAAATGGCCGTGATACAAAATGGTTATGCGATAGAGTGGAGAGAGTAAAGATAGAGAGAGTAGGAAAAAAAAAAAGGAGAGAGAGAAAAGGTAGAGAGAGAAAGAAAGTTGGAAGAGAGGGTGAGATAGAGATAATTTTTAAAATTTTTTTACAAATTATTTTTTTTTAAAAATATTTTATGAAGGGATAAAAGAGATATAAAATTATTTAATTTCTTAAAATAAATTTTAATGGATGGATTGAATATAAATTCAAGAAAAGTTGTTAATGGATGGATCGGATGAATTTTATTTAATGGATCATGAATGTATTGAATTTTTTTTAATAATTTTTTAATAAATTATAATAAATTAATGAATTCTTTTTAATCCATCTGTTAAAATCCGAATAAAAATTTATCCATCCATCCATTTGGCCCCCTTAGCCATACCGTTCGAAGCAAAACGCGCTATATAAAGGATCTTGCAGTGCATATGACAGCATCCCCTAATCCCTTTCCCGCAGCCGTTAGGGTTTTAGCAAAGCGTTTCATTTCGTTTATCAAAAATCAATAAGATGCAATGAAGAAAAACAACCATAGATTGCGGATCAGTCTGCAACATGATCCCATCCATTATTATGGTTCGTATTCACCGAGCATCATCACATTCACAACGCTTTTTTTTTCATCTTCTATTAGTTTGTTTAATCGAAGGTTCCTATGGAGGAAGCGCCATAAATCAGTGCGTTTTTCTTCAAGTTTACCTTCGGACATCGATTCGAGATCTCATCGCCGACCAAGTGTTTTTCTAACTATTCATTTGGTTTGGTTCAACTTTGGATTTTGATTTTCGCACATTATTAATTATTTTTATTATTATTAATTAATTTGAATGCGAAGGTCCCAGCAGAGGGGCGAGTTACTCTTGATGTTGAGGCCTCTCTAACGATTCATTTAAATACCCTTCGCATAGTTATTTGCCGAATCGTAGGATGCCCAAACGTGCTTTATTTTTGGTGCATCTGGAACCCTCGGCTATATATTATATACATCATTTAAATTTTCATGTCTATTAACTAATTTTTTTTTTCTTTTATATTTTTGTATCATATCGCTCATTCAGACGATGTGTTTGAAGCACTTCCAAAAACACGTCACCCCGTCAAATTTCAAAAGATTTGGTTTATTTCTTTAAAATTGAGGAGATATGCTGCTACCAAAATCCTCCTTAACAAACAGGGATTAAGCAGCGAATATGTTTAATTAAACATTTATTTAATAAGCTGTTTTGAAATAAGTTATAATTCTTGAAACAAGTTTAAGAAAAAGTTTACAAGAAGAGAAACTCCTGTAAACTGGCCCTGGGCTATCCAAACTAAACTTTGTAACTTGCTAAGACGAGTTTATGCCCCCCCTTTGCTAAACTCTTTTGTCCAATTCATACATTATTTTGTCTTACAATGAGCAAAGAGATTAAGAAGAGAAAGTAATCTCCAAAACAAGAACAATGATGACTTGCAGTCATTGGACTCCTCAAGGTGAAGCGAAAGCAAATTAATCTTGCCAGATATCAGTATATGAAGGACTTACCATGCAGTTTATCATATTGAGGAAGCATAAAAGACCAAAATATTTTCTTGAAAATTTATACCCATGGTAGGCCAAAACGAATTGAACAATAACTTTGTTTTCAACTAGCATAACCATCTATGAGCTCTTGCAAATAGACCCCAGAAACCGCCCATTACAGTGGTATTGTTTTGGTTTCCTGTGTAACATAAAGTTCTGAAACTATTCATCTGTCTTTATTTTGCCAACTGAAACATCTGGAAAAACAGGCACTAACGATGTCGCATTGTCTTCCAAATTTTCACAATGTAAGGTATAGCAACGGAAGCTATTTCTTTTTTGAAGGAGCAAACCAATGAAAAAAAAAGGAGAGAAGTATACGGTTCATGATGCATATCATAAACAGGATTTTATTTGAACCCTTCTACCTCAATCCACTACAATAAAGTAATGTACACTTTCACAACTAAAAGATGCATCAAAGATGACAGCAGTATCTCATACACACCTCCCTCCCCTGCACAAGTTTTCAAACAGACAGAGACCTAGTGGTCAAATTTTTATCCAATTATTAACAATATCAATGTACTGTTGAATTCTAGAGAGGGTGTTTTCCAGTTTCTTAAACTTCAGGAGAGTCAATGTAATTTACTCATGATAGTATGCCATAATCTGTTCAATGCAAAGATCATGGCTTCCCCAAAGCACTTGCCATTAGATTGATCGCGTTACCTGTAGCTTCATCTGGGCTAAAAGTGGAAGTTCCCGCTGTTTGAATCTGGTTATTTGGAAGACTTGACTTGTCCTGAGAGAGTGGGTGAGCTAGGGACCAGGGAAGTTGGAGCCACAAACATTGCCCTCTCGGGAAAGTTGGTTTGGAAAATGCTAGATGAGCATAATAGTCTCTGGGTCCAGACCATGTCACACATCTCAATGACAACCCAACCTTGATTTGAAAACATCCTGAGTCTGATTCTCTGGATGCCATTCATCTCCTTTGTTGGATAGAAAGCTCGAGTTTCATATTCATGCAGGAATCCTTGGAGACATCAAGCAGCTGCTGAAGGACTGGAGACGTCATGCTGGCGCATGTGCCTTGGAAAGCCAAGACATGTGCTGATATTGTTCGTGATACACTTCATACATTATAGTCAAACTGGGTGTGGAAGGAAGGGAAGGCTGTAAGGTTTGGACTGAGCCACCACCTTTGGATCTACACCCGCTGCTCTTGACAGATAGTATAGCAGCTTTGGTTCTTAGTTTCTGTTGTTTTCTTTCCAAAGCACAAAAAAAGAACATTAAATTTACAATTAAATCCTTACTCTCCCAAGGAATTTTCTTTTCCCTCTTTGTAGATTTCAATGAATACCAGAAATCATTCCAGCAATTCTGTAACAAGTGTGTAATATCTAGTAAATATGGCACTATATTGTTCGTGATACACTTCATACATTATAGTCAAACTGTCCAAGTTACAGATACCATACTAATAGGATTTTATTGTTCTCACTAGCACAAGATAATAGCAAAACCAATCAGCCAGAGTGTACCATCTCATTCTAAAATCTAAATGTATAATGTTCCAGGCATTTAAAAAAGAATCGCCTGAGGTTAAATTATCAACATGTAGTGCATTTGTTCAATGCATGATATGAACAATGAAAAAATAAGAGAACATCAGATTATGAGTATTAAAATTGTGCATCTAACATATGGGAAAATAAGATTTATATTAAAAGAAACTAACAGCGTCTAACTTTATCATATTTTTTGTCCTTTTTTTTTTTGTGTAACAAAGGAGCCGAATGCCCAAAAGCAGAATTTGTATACTTTCATTCCTGTTTCAAATTGTAAGTTTACAAATGATATTTGTCACGGAGGAAATCATATGTTGGGACGAGCTAGCATCTCTTTTTTACCAATATGAACAACTATGACAGCTCTGTCCTCTATTCTATATGCTATAATCAGCCTTGACTCAGAAAACTAAATGACCAAAACAGTAAGGCATTCATTCAAATTGTGTCTAGAAGCCACACCATCATCCTTTAGATTTTAAACAACAAAACTGGTGGAGTACAGGAATGAAAGCCTGAGGCCTCAGCTGCTGAAAGTACTGTATGAATTTTATAATTTACATAAACCCCTAAAACACTGAAAAATGAATCAGCAAATAAATTATTCACCGGTGTAATGACATAGTTGACACCAAAAACAAATATTCTAATTTCTAAAAAAATATAATTCAATAACTAAAATAATACATCCTTAAACTTGACCTCTCTTGTTGCATAATCAATTTTCATCCTTCACTGACTTCAGATGGTGTCTTAGCCACAATTGACAAGGCATGTAATCCTGACTGCAACTCCTCTTGCAAAAGATTATATATGAGCCTATGCCTCTTAACCAAACTCTTCCCTTCAAACACTTCAGACACCACTTTAAGGTTGAAATGTGTCTCCCCATCACTCCCTTTAGCACCAGCATGCCCAGCATGCTGATAAGACACATCTTCAATTTTCAATTCAACAGGATCAAGGTCCTTTTCAAGCTTCTCCTTGATCCTCTTCCCTCTTCCCCCCAATTCTAAATCCACACCATGATGAACTTCAGAACTTGAACTAACATCTGAACTGGGCAATGATGCTTCTCTCCCTCCATCATCATCAATACTTGAATTCTCAACAAAGCTATCACCTTTCAACTCAGAACTCGAACCCCATCTCAAATCAGCACCCTTTTCAGCTTCCACATACAACATAAGCGCCTTTTTCTGCATCAATTTCAACATATTCAAAAACCCATTATTCCTTGAAGGTGTTAAACTCTGCTGCAAACCGAGAAGCACGACGAAATCGGGAGAGACCCGAACAACCTCGTCGACGGGTCGACCCGAGAACCCGTTGACGAGCAAGGCGGCGAGCCCTTTGGTGAGGACGGAATCGGAATCAGCTTCGTATACGACGTTTTTGTTTTGGTCGAGGTAGGCTCGGACCCAAACCTGAGAAACGCAACCTTGGACCTTGTTGTCGTTGGTTTTGAACTGTGGGTCGAGGGGTTTGAGGTTCTTGCCGTAGAAGAGGAGTTGTTCGTATTTGGCTTTGGGTTCCTGAACGGATTGGAAGAGCTTCACGATTTCTTGGAGCTTTGGAGGAAGGTCTTCGATGGGTTGGAGACAAGTTGGGGTTGAAGACGATGATGAAGATGGTTTTGTTGGAAGTCTCTCGAAGGAGATGGGTTTGAAGGAGAAGAGGTTATTGTTGTTGGTGAGTGTTTTGATGAGTGGAGATTTGGGGAAGAGGGAGATTGGGATTCTGAATGTTAGCATTCGAAAGGAACATGAAGAAATTGAAGTGGTATACATCATCGCAGGTTGAAGCTGAGAATGTGAATTGCAGCTATTAGCTACACTAGTTATCAGAGAAAGGGAGAGATAATATTAATTATTCGTTTCAAGCTCTAAGTTTTTTTTTTTTTGGACTAATGAGTTGAATATGGCCTCCAAAAAGGTTAACTTGTGAATTTGGGCCTATATTTGTAACTACAAACCAATCATAACTACTTTTTTTTTTTTTTTTTAAGCATGAGAGTTGTTAATCAGCATTCTAAAAATATTGGTTAAAGAATCATAATAAAGAAATATTTGTATTAAAAATTATGTATTTAATTTGAGTTTAATTGATATGTATAATTGGTATAATTTTTTTTACATTGTCAATCACTCACAAATCATAATATGAATGACTTTTAAACTCATTTAGTATATGAAAAGTGCTATAATTAACTTCACGATACAAACTTTTCTTTTGTTGATGATCAACACTAGTTGAGTGAACAAGTAAAAATTGATATTTCGAAATATGATCAAATGGCTAAGAAAAAAAAAAAAAAAACTACCTTAAATGTCATTTTCATACATATACATAGAATTACATGTTTAAAGACCCGAGTGCCTCACATTCTCCATTTTGTTTTTGAAACCATTTGCTAGTTTGCAATTAAACATAGGTCTTACTGTGCCTTGATGATGTAAGAGAATTTAAAAATCACATTGGTTTACCATTACTGATCAAGGAAATAATTTTTTAAGGATTGAAGAGTATGAATTAGTCTTATGGCACCAGTATACAAAATATTTATAGCAATCGCATTATACATTATACATGATACATGATATATATACATAGCTTTTCAAACTCGACTAATTACAACGGCCAACAAAGAGTCAAAGACCCTATATAACGGCGCCATTAGTTTCGGGCACCATGTAAACCAAGTCTATGGCAAAATACAATTTTTTCTCACCTTTATCTGTTGAGCAAGATGCCAAATATCTAGCTCAATGTTTACGATGATATGCACAATTTACACCAAAATTTTTTGAAGAACTTCAGCAACATTACGTTCTCCTAGTAGATGAAGATGTTTCAAAATAAGTTGGTCTTGGGGTCGAGGGGCAGCCAATAGATTGAATTAGTTCTTCCACACTCAGCACTTTGAACTTCTTAAGAGGTGAACTCGGTGCTATGTTGTCAACTCGGTGCTCAAAAATCTTCCCTTGCTTGTCAAGTTTATACTCGGAGGTTCCATCAAACCTACCACGACTCTCCCATGGAACTCGTGGGATCCCATGAACAGTCCAGCGAACCATAATGACATTCTCAACAGGTTGCCACACACTAATTAAGTCAACCCACAAAGCCTTGAAAAAAATCCTGCCATGAAATCGTAGTGCCCAGAAGATCGATTTGTAATTCCCGATACCAATTATCGTATTCAAAGGATCTTTAAATACGATATCTTCCCTGTAAAAAGGAGATATTATACTCGGTGAATTTAACATGACGGTGCAAGGAAGAGACGTGTACGAAGTTTATCATTTTAAGAAAAGCCCATAACCAACCTTTGATATTCACTACCAAGTACTGGAAAAGCACATTTGATTTCATATGCTAAGGGAGTGGAAACTTCCCTTAATCATATTAACTTAAGTGAAAAGAACAATGTCCTCTTATTATTCAGATAAGAGCAATAATCTTCACCAATAAATCTATGAACAAGTATCTCGATGCAATGCTTGAGACACGAACTGGAAGCTGTTTAAATAGGTGCAAGAGACGTGCTAGCAACACACTCTCTAACACACACTTTTCAACACACTCCCTCATATTGGTTGAAATTCATGTGGGTCCCATTAATTCATGTGGATCCCACTTGAATTTTGTAAGACCCACATGAATTTCAACCAATAAGAGGGAGTGTGTTGGAAAGTGTGTTAGAGAGTGTGTTGCTAGCATTTTTCATAGTTGCAACTACCTATGGCATAAAATAAAGTAACACAAGTCATGATGCAGTATGATACCAATCACAACTTTAGTACACTCAACCAGGCACCAATAATAAATATAGGCAAAATTTCTCTCTTTCAAACCTTCCATTGCTGATAACAAGGAAAGGGATACAGAAAAACGAAGTACAGCTCAAAGCAAAGGGCATGTATCATTTTTGTTGATAAGCTATCATTCCACATTCAATTGCTAGGGAAGTTATAATTATCAAAAAGTTCAAAACTATCAACAGCAGAAAAAGCATCATTTGCAAATCTTCATGATTTTCACACCCACTTCAGTCCCTATGCCGGCTATGTGGTTTAGCCATAAATAAGTTACCAAGTAAACTACATGCAATCAGTACCCTAAGCCTCTATACCACTTAAACATAAACATTAAGATAGAGAAGTCTAAGAGCGTATCAAGTGAGAACACTACCTTATTACACAATCAAACCTTGCATGGAATGGATTAACAATGTTATAAATTACCTAAAGGTCATGTGACTTTGCTATAATTTTTCACAAGACATGCATGATGTCGAGAAGTGTTCATCCCACTACCATAATAAAACAATGCCTCTCACTTGATACACACTCAATCAAGCCATGTAGTAAATTAAATACAATAACAATATTTTAATCAGGGCAAATATCAACCAGTGCCTCAGCAGCATTGGTTAAGGAATCATAGATACAATGTTTTTAATGAAAGGTGGTATATTTGATACATAATTTGAAAGCATTATTTTCCAATATTTTTTTTTTCCTTGACTAATCCTGCCTATGTTGTGCTTTGTGACAAAGCTAAACATAGCCGGTCCCAAGCCCGGATAAAAGGAGAGGGTTGTGTTAGGCCATCGACAGCCAACGTAAAACTCAGTCGAATCTCTATGACATGGATCAACGACGTAATAATGCTAATGCTAGGTCGTTGCCCAGAAGCAACGCGCTGTATAGCTCGAGTACAATGTCAAAAGAGCAAGGGCCGCTGCATCGCCGCCTAGATGTAGTGAAAAATAAGCAAGGGTTCCCACATTTTTGTGAACGAGTGTGGGTAAAGAAGCTAGCTCACGAGAGTAGGATTCGCTTTGGAACTTGGAATATAGGCACACTTACAGGTAAATCAATGGAAATAGTTGACACTATGATCAGGAGGAGGATCAATTTCATGTGCCTACAAGAAACTAGGTGGGTGAGAGAAAAGCCAAAGGAATTAGGCTCTTCGGGTTTTAAGCTTTGGTACACTGGCAAAGTAAAATCGAGAAATGAGGTGGGCATTATTGTGGATAAATATTGGAAGAATGATATTATGGATGTAAAAAGGGTTGGAGATAGGATCATTGCCCTAAAATTTGTAGTGGAACAAGACACCTTTAATGTGATTAGTGCTCACGCACCTCAGGTAGGGTTAGAAGAACACTTCAAGGTAAAATTTTGGGAGGATTTAGAAGGCCTAATTCAGGAAATACCGCTAGGTGAAAATATTTTCTTATGAGGTGATCTAAATGGGTATGTAGAGAGGGCACTTAGAGGTTACGACGGTTTTCATGGGGGATATGGCCTAGGGGAGGTAAATGATGAGGGCAAGTCTATTTTGGACTTTTCATCTGCCTTCGATCTTACTATAGCCAATACGTGTTTTATGAAACGTGAGGAACATCTTATCACGTACAAAAGTGGAGTGACAAGCTCTCAAATAGATTTCTTTCTTATTAGGAGATCGGATAGAAAGATTTGCTTGGACTGTAAAGTCATACCTGGAGAGAGCTTGACTACCCAACATAGAGTCTTGGTCATGGATGTAAGAGTTAAGAGGAGTGTGAAGAGAAGAGGCCACGAAAAGGTTTCAAGGATCAAGTGGTGGCAACTGAAGGGTGAAAAACAAAGGATCTTCCAACACAAGGTTTTGGGAGGCAAACGGAAGTGCAAATGATATGTGGGACAAGATGGCCAAGGGGATTAGGAAGGTAGCTATAGAGACGCTTGATGAATCAAGAGGATTCGGACCTAAGGGTAAAGAATCCTGGTGGTGGGATGAAAGTGTGCAAGCTAAGGTTCGGGTTAAAAGGGAATGCTTTAAAGCTTGGTCTTTATGTAGAAATGCTGAAAATTGGGAAAATTATAAGGTGGCCAAAAAAGACACCAAGAAGGCAGTGAACGAAGCTAGAACTAAAGCTTTTGACGGGTTGTACCAATCCTTAGGCACCAAAGATGGTGAGAAATCTATTTATAGGCTTGCTAAAAATAAGGAAAGAAAGACAAGAGACTTGGACCAAGTGAAGTGCATTAAGGATGAAGAAGGTAAAGTTTTGGTTAAGGAACAAGATATTAAAGATAGATGGAAGAATTATTTCCACAAGTTATTTAATGAAGGATTTGAAGTTTTATCATGCTCACAGGTGCTTGCCATCAGAGAGGAGGACCAAAATTACACTTTTTATCGTAGAATCCAAGAGCATGAGGTAAAAGAAGCTTTGAGAAGGATGGATAATGGCAAGGCAGATGGACCGGACAATATACTTGTGGAGGTATGGAAGAGTCTAGGAAATAGAGGCATTAGTTGGCTCACGAAGTTTTTTAACGAGATTATGAGGTCAAAGAAAATGTCGGACGAATGGAGGAGAAACACTTTAGTTCCGATTTACAAGAACAAGGGAGATATACAAAATTGCGCAAATTATAGGGGGATTAAGCTTATAAGTCATACTATGAAGCTATGGGAAATGGTGCTTGAACGGAGACTAAGAAAAGAAACCAAAATCACCGACAACCAATTTGGTTTTATGCCCGGGAGGTCGACCATGGAAGCAATTTACTTGCTACGACGAGTGATGGAACAATATCGAAGGGATAAAAAAGATTTACATATGGCCTTCATTGATTTGGAGAAAGCGTATGATAGGGTGCCAAGAGAGGTTTTGTGGAAAGCCCTAAAAAAGAAAGGTGTTCGGATTGCGTATATTCGAGCTATCAAGGATATGTATGAGGGGGCCACGACTAGTATGAGAACGCAGGATGGAGCCACAAAAGATTTCCCAATAACCATAGGTCGCACTGTGGGTCGACTTTAAGCCCCTATCTTTTTACCTTGGTCTTGGATGTACTTACGGAGCACATTCAAGAGCCAGCACCGTGATGCATGCTTTTCGCAGACGATATAGTCCTAGTTGGAGAGTCGAGAGATGATATAAATGGAAGGTTGGAGACTTGGAGACAAGCTTTAGAAGCACATGGCTTCCACTTGAGTAGAAGCAAGACGGAGTATATGGAATGTAAGTTTAGCAAAAGGCGAAACACCTCTAGCTTAGAGGTGAAAGTTGGAGACCACAACATACCACAAGTCACACGGTTTAAATATCTTGGGTCTATTATACAAAATGACGGAGAAATTGAGGGCGATGTAAACCATCGGATTCAATCAAGGTGATCGAAATGGAGGAAGGCTTCGGGTTTTTTGTGTGATAAAAAGGTACCTCTTAAGCTAAAGGAAAAATTTTACCATACAGCTATTAGACCGGCGATGTTGTATGGGACGGAGTGTTGGGCGGTAAAAAATTAACACGAGAGTAAAATCAATGTAGCAGAGATGAGAATGTTGCGCTGGATGAGCGGAAAAACTAGACGTGATAGAATTAGAAATGATAGCATTAGAGAGAGAGTTGGGGTAACACCTATTGTAGAAAAGATGGTTGAATCTCGACTTAGGTGGTTTGGGCATGTATGGAGGAGACCTTTAGATTCTGTAGTAAGGAGAGTGGATCAAGTGAAAGGCAATCAAATAGCTAGAGGCAGAGGTAGGCCAAGAAAAACTATAGGAGAAACTATTAAGAAAGATTTGGAGGCCAATGATTTAACTGTTAACATGATTCATGATAGAACGTTACGGCGCCGTATGATCCATGTAGCCGACCCCACCTAGTGGGATAAGGCTTAGTTGTTGTTGTTGTTGTTTCATTCCTTGACTAGTGTTCTAAGGCCCTGGTTAGTGAACCTTTTAACTATGAATACCAGCAAGGCAAGTACACAACTATGTAAGACCTGGAGGGTTTAAAAAGCACCAAAAGTATTTGTCTAACCTCACAGTTTAGAGTTTACAAAACCTGTATAAAGCAAATTTTTATTGAAAACTACAAATTTTGAGTTTTCGATATATATTAGATACACTAGTTTTCAGGCATCCTACATATGATTCCTTAATGAGTGCCCTCACTGGTTAGCAAGACCAGAACTATGATTGTGAATTGGTAGACTGTCGTAAAGGATTAGCTCCAGGGGAAACAATTGAAGTTAATTGAAAGCAACCAGATACCTAAATATAACACTAACTTTATACCACTGATGATCACAACTTAAGTGATTGACAATATTATGATTTTCCACGAAAACCCATTAAAAAAACATCATTGAATTTACACTCTTCTCTCATACTCAACCAACACAAATCAAAATCATGAAATATAGACAGTAAAATCCGAACCTGTAGATGTCAAAGCTAAGTTCCTTGTAGAAGAGATCAGGGAACTCCTCCCTCAAAGTTCGAATGGCATACCCCAAATTCAAATAGTAATTCTGCTTTTCTTCATCCTCCTCTTTGCTCGACCTCGACAATCGCTTCACCGGAGCCGAGAACTGAACGTACGGCCTCACATTCTGATCAAAACCTAAATCCAAAACCGCATAATCTCTCACTTTACAAGAAATTTTCACCCTACGATTTGTTCCAATTGCGTTCCCCTTTGTGTAGGGTTTGAAACTTCGGAAATTGCACGGCTTAGGGTTAGGGTTATGTGCAATTTGATGGGAAACAAAAATTTCCGGGGAGTGGATTAGAAGGGCCATGATAAAGGTTGGATTCTTTTTCCAACGGGAACAGTGAATTGGATTCAGAAGAAAATCCAATGAGAAAATTTCATTTTTCCGGGATAATGTAACTCGGGGATTTTTCTTGTTCTTGGGGTGAAGAGAAGATTAAGTTGTGGATAATTGGAATTATCGAGTTATTAAGCGGGAAAATATGTGATTGGTTGGATCTTCTTTCTACTTTTTGGGCCCTCGCTTTCTTTCTTTCTTTCTTTCTTTAAACTTTGGGAAAAGAAGTAAAGAGAAAGGATAAAGATGAAGGGAAAAAAAAGGAAGAAAAAAAGGAAATGAAAATGAAAGAACGTAACAGTGAAAAGATTTAGGTCTAGGATCATGAGTTCCTTAACTTTTAGTTGAGGGCATATTCCTAATGTTTTATTTAGCTTTATTTCCCATATCTTTATTTTAAAAAGAATTATACATTTTTTTATACATTTATGGAATTTGCATTTGTATTATGCATTTAATTTATATGATATCTTAATATAAATATAAGTTTTTTTTTGTTAAATTAATCATTTTCCTATGCGTGACATCGATTTTGAATTTGATCAATATACATTATTTTTTCTAAAATCGACCCATATAAGTACGATTATTTTAAATTTAATCATTGTTGTTTATTGATTTTTTTTTTGTTTCTTGGTCGATTATTGATTTATAACTTTGTTTGTTTGAGTTAAAATTTTGTTTGTTTTATAGGTAAATGTTAGTTGTTAGCTTGTTATGTTAGTATGGGTGAGATTTGAACATTGCACCTTATACTTTCCAACACTTTTATCTCACACCTTGACCACCTTATGACTCCCCAGAGTTAAAGTATAGAAATCAAAATGGAAATGATTATCATGTACAAGGACCAAAGTAAAAATGACGATTAAATATAGGGGCAGAAAATTTTGATTTTGGACCCAGTATGTGACAACCATTTTCAATTTAGTCCTTATAATTAATTCCAACAAACGATATTATAACACCAATGAATGATGAAGACCAAATTAAACAAAACAGCAGGTATATGGACCAATTTTTTTACAAAAAAAATCACGTATATGAATCAATTTCAAAATGAACGTCACATACACGAACCAAAGGATTGGTTTAACCACACACACAAAAAATTACATTGTCGATGAATCATAAAAATTACACATTAGATAATTTGTGATTGGTTGATTATATATATATATATATATATATATATATATATATATATATATATATAAACTTTATATTATGCATCAAAATCAAACTCTTGTATTATTATTGTTAGAGTTAGAAAGTAACAATAATTGAGTGTATAATATATTGGAACCAAAGTGGTTATAGTCTATAATCCCTAAAATTTTGAAGTTAACAAAAAGATTAAACTTGTATGGAAAAGTTAGTTTTATTAACTAATTCGTCTGTTTAAGTGTGCAGGAAAAAATTAACCTCGCTAAACGAACGCACTAGTCCAGAGAACGCGTCTACAAACAAGTCCAAAGACTTATCGCTGGTCTACACTAAGCTTTCTGGACGAGTCCACTTGTCCAGTAAACTAGTCTAATGAAGGAAGTCCTAAGACTTATCATCAACTGCTAGTCGACTAGTTACTAGACGACCGATAAGAAACAAATCAGTTTTACCAAGTAGATGTCCAAAGACGTATCTGTCTTCTGAAAACAAAACTCGTCTAACTCTTGTTTATCTCTTTAACTATTATATCTATATGTTTTTACGTGAATTTAATATTATTATTCTTGGTAAAAGAAATATAGTACCCTCAATTACACAACTGTTCTTCTGCTCTGACACAAGCTGTTGTAAAGTTGACCCTACTCAAACAAGGAAAGACAAAAGGCAACTTTCGGGTACAACAGAGAAGCGACAGTTCTACTTTGAGATTTCTGATATCCAAGAGCCCATTTCTGAAGATCAAATATCAAGTTATCAGACTCAACGAATCTTAGTATTAAATATTATTTATAAACGGATATACCTCTAAGACCATTGAAGAACAAGAGTTGAAGAAGCACTCGTTCTATAAATACTAGATGACCCTAGTAAATAAAATAACGAAGCTCTGAAAAATTAAAGTGTGAAAACTCTACTTAAACTTTTTTGTGTAACTTTTCTTTGTAATTGTTTTCGAGCTTAAAACCTTCATATCCTCACACATAGTGAGTCATAGTTAGCTCAATCTTTTAAACTCTTAAGTTAGAGTGAGCCTGAAGAGGCTTGACTAGAAAAGAATACTTGAGTGCCTGGAGAGGTGTAGAATACTTGAGAGACTGTAAGCCTGAGGAGGCTGTTGGAACCAAAGTGATTTGGATTTAATTAATCTCTAAGTTTTGATGTTAACAGAAGGATTAAATTTGCTTAGCAAAGTGTTAGTTGAGATCTAACAAGGTTATCTAGTTTTGCAGGATCACTTGAATCTTATAAGTTATGGAAACTTAGAAAAAGTTTTCATATATCTGCTTGGACTTTAAATAAGAAATCCACGTCCATCCGTGTAGACAGGCTGCTCAAAAGCTTGGTAAAGTTATTTATTTATTTATTTACTTATTTATTTGAGTAGACTGAAACTTAAGTAGACGAGGCATGAGAATTTCTAAGTAGACAAAATATTAAAATATTTCTACTAGACGGAATCTAAGTTTCAAATCGAACAGACGAGCTTAACTTGCCACGTCATCAGACGAGATCTTTTTAAGTGAGTAGACGAACTTTAATGCCACGTCACTAAACGAAGATCAAAATAACTCACTGAGATATAACAAGTCCAAAGACTTAAGTAGACGAGAGGATATGCCACGTCAGTGGACGAGCAAAATGAAAGAGTGAATAGACTTAGTTTCACATATAACTAAGTAGACGCGGTTTTTAAGTAGACGAGCTCATCTTTATGATAAGCCTTCATAAATAATTTCAATCCGGTCCACAATGAATCATATTTATTTCAAATGATTGATATTTATTTCAAGAGAATTTTTGTTCTTCTCATTTGTTTTATATGCTTAATGCTATGTTTCCTTATGAGAAAATTATAGTACCATCGAGGAAATACAAAAAGCAACACAGTACAACGAGAAATGTAAAACGATTTATACAATAGAACCTTTATGACTGGAAAAGGCTGGAAATTACATAAAGGAGGAAAAATAATTTTCAAGCTGCAAATGCTTAGAGCAATGAGCCTACATTTTGTACTACCCTGATAACCAAGAATACATTTCAGCATGGCCAAGATCAAGCTATCAGTCACAACGGCTATTGTGCATTCAATTCTATCTCTAAACGGGAAATTTAAAATGACCGTTGAAGCTTTTCAAGAGTAGAAGAAGGTCACTATAAATAGAGGACCTCAAGCGATAAAGAACAACTTTTGCCAATCCAATATTTGCAAGAACAAGCTCTCATTTCTTTAATTATTTCAAAAGTAAAAGTCTGTATTCTTTAGTTTGAATATTGTGAAAATATTCAATAGATCTTAAACTTTCATATCCTCACATATAGTGAGTTAAGAATATCTTAAGTTAAAATCTCTTTGTTAGAGTTAGAGTTTGAAAGGCTTGGCAAGAAATGAATACTTGTAGCCTGAAGAGGTGTTGAATACTTGGTTGTAATCTATTTAGAGAAATAGTGGATAAAACCTTCAAGTCGAAGGGACTGGACATAGCTCTTAGTTGGAAGAGAGTGAACCAGGATAAAATCATCTGCGCGAATCTTCTATCTTTAAACTCTTACAACTCCATTTGTTTATACTGACTGTGGGGTTTTGATATTGCTCTTGTTAAGTCTCAAAAGTTCTTTTTCAGTGTGTGCATCTGCTTTATATCTCCTCGTGTGAGAAAAACAGTTTTAAAAGGTTGTTTTAGAAAAATTATTTACAAACACAATTCAACCCCCCTTCTTGTGTTTTCCTGTGTCAACTTCAGTTGGTATCAAAGCTCAGCCTCGAAAGGGTTGAGCATTTAACAAGTGCTGAGGGAGTACGATCCAACAACCATGGATACAGAAGGACAAGCTATCAACAGACCTCCTCTCTTCGATGGAACTGACTATGACTACTAGAAGAAGAGGATGATGGCGTTTTTGGATGCACAAAGTCTAGATATCTGGGAGCTCATAGCAACTGGTTATATTGAGCCCAGAAATGAAGATGAAGCTGTTGTTGCTAGAGCAGATTGGACTGCAGATCAAAAGACAAAACATCAACTTAATCTCAAAGCTAAACATTATTTGATCTGTACCATCACCAGATCTGAACATGACAAGGTTCACAGCTGCAACACCGCCAAAGGAATCTGAGATACTCTTGCCCTAGATCATGAAGGTTCCTTACAAGTGAAAGAATCAAAGATAAGTATGCTAGTTCACCAGTATGAACTATTCAAGATGGTTGAACATGAAACAATAGATCAAATGTTTGGTAGATTCCAAATTATCACCAACAGTCTCAGATCTCTCGGTAAAGTCTATGAAAATAGAGACCATGTCAAGAAAATTATGAGAAGCTTATCCAAGCAATGGAGACCCAAAGTTACTTCTATTCAGGAAGCTAAAAACATGAATACTCTTTCTCTAGAAGAGCCTGATAAGCCTCCGGCTCGTCTAGCTTTATAACTAGTAAGACCATGGCTTTTGCACTAATTACTCGAGTTTAATCTCGTTTTCGCCCGAATTTGGATTTAATTGTCCTCAAGCAACATTTTGAGTCTCTTAAGTAGTTTTAGGACATTTTGGTTAATTTTGAGTCAAATAAAACATTTACTGCTATTTCATGTTTTCAGGTTAATAAGAAGAGCAAAAAGGGAAGGACACCCAAAGCAGAAGCCATCACGGCCAGGCCGTGACACTGGTCACGGCCGTGATGAGCTACCCCTGAAGACCAGAAAGCATCATGGCCCAGTCGTGATACCCATCACGGGCGTGATGAGAAGACCCTGAAAGTCAGAAAGGATCACGGCCTAGCCGTGATACCCATCACGGGTGTGATGAGAGAACCCTGAAGAACAGAATTGATCACGACCTGGCCGTGATGGCCATCACGGCCGTGACGTGAATCCTGATCTATAAAAAGCACCGGGGCAGACGCAAATGATATACAATTTTCACCGTTTTCAATTTATTCCAAGGGTTTGTATTATGTTTGTGATGGAGAACTAATCACCAGGGATTAGTCTGCTGTAATCGGTTTCCGCCGACACTTGAGGTTCCATAATTCCCGATCAATTTGCTTGTCTCTTTCAATATTATGCTATATGCCTTGTTTGCTTAATTCAAGTTGTATAGAATAAGTGTTGATTAATTTCGATGATTCTATGTTTCTATACCTTGATCGCGTTTGCTTAATTCGCGTGTGTTTGTCGTGTTTGCTTAATTCACGAGAGCTTCAATCCGTTTGCTAAATTCGGAAATTAGGTATCTCGTAGTGTCAATTGCGCTTGTCTAATTGCTGCTACAATCGAAAAGAGATTAGAATCCGCTTAGGGCATGGAATTTATGTGAATCAATGATAGTTGGGAAACTGAAACAGCAGATTAATCGTTTCAACTTATTGATAATCACTTAATTGCACTGTTTTCTTGATCAATTCTTCTTTCGTTGAATCCAACCCCCCCCCCCCCCCCAATCGATTTGTAGGTTAATAATAATCCAAGAGTCCTTGAGATACGATACTCGAGTTGTCGCGCCCTAACTACAGTTTTTTTTTTCTAATCACTCGTTTTTGACCCGTGTGCGACAGTGAATCAAATTGGCGCCGTTGCCGGGGACTCTTGTTGTTATTAACATATTTGTTGATTAATTTCTGAATTAGTTCTGGCTACTAGGTCTGGTTGTTCTGACTTGTTTGATTTCGATCCTGAAATTGAGAGAACTTTGCACACACGTCGTAGAGCAATTCAGGCTAGCACTAGTTCACCAACCAATAGTGATAACATGGCTGATCAAAGAACACTAAGACAGTTTGCTGCTCCTGATGTTAATTATAATGGTTTGTGTATTGAATATGCTGATGTCGTTGCTCCTTTTGAATTGAAATCTGGTTTAATACACTTGTTGCCAAGGTTTAGTGGTATTGCAGGTGAGGATCCGCATAAGCATCTGAAAGAATTCCAGGTTGTTTGCTCTACACCTTTGAGACCGGAAGGAATAACAGAAGACCATATCAAACCGAGAGCCTTCCCATTCTCACTTCAAGGTGCTGCGAAGGATTGGTTGTATTATCTTGAGCCGAATTCCGTTACAACCTGGAATGATTTGAAGAAGGTCTTCCTAGAGAGATACTTCCCTGCCTCCAGAGCTGCATCAATCAGGAAGGAAATATGTGGTATTAGACAAGGCAATGAATCATTGGCCGAGTACTGGGAGAGATTTAAGAAGTTAGTGTCCAGTTGTCCTCAGCACCAGATTTCCGAGCAACTGCTTATTCAGTACTTTTATGAGGGATTGCTACCAATGGACAGGAACATTTTAGATGCTGCTAGCCGGGGAGCACTTGTTGATAAGACTCCAGCTGCCGCCAAGTCATTGATTGAGAACATGTCACTCAACTCCCAACAGTTCACAACCAGAAACAATTCTGTCGAGACAAGGGGTGTGAATGAGGTCCATGTTTCTTCTTCCCACAAAGCTCTTGAAACCAGACTTGATGAGCTTACTTCTTTAGTGAAACAGTTGGCAGTGGATAAAGCTCAAACAACAAGGTTGTGTGGTATTTGTACTTCCACTGAACACCTGACCGATACATGTCCCATTTTGAAAGATGAGTCGGTCACTGATTTGCCTCAAGCATATGCAGTCAATCTTTACAATCAAGGCAACAATCAGAACAGGTACAACATTCCTGACCTTTCCACCAATAAGTACCACCCCAACTGGAGGAACCATCCAAACCTTCGGTATGGAAACTCATCCACATAACAACAACTGATGTTACCACCACAGAATCCTCCCCAAGTGACCACCTCTGCACCTTTCGGACCTTCACTAGAGGAACTTGTCAAGCAAATGGCTGCAAACAATCTCCAGTTTCAGCAGTAAACGGATTCTAGTATTCATGCTTTGCAGACACAGATTGGACAGCTTGCCACTTTGATGAATGCCGTGCAGCAAGATCAAGGATCGAACCAACTACCTGCACAAACAGTGGTGAATCCTAATGTCCCAAATCCTAATATGAGTGCAATTACTTTAAGATCCGGAAAGGTTGCAGAACCAACCCCTGAAAAAAAATAAAGAAATTGTTGAGGTAACACCTGAACCTTCTGTTGTTGTTGAGACTGAAAAAGATTATGTGCCACCAATTCCCTTCCCGCAAAGAATACTGAAAAATAAAAAGATTGATGAGGAAGACAAAGAGAGAGAGATTCTGGATGTATTCAGAAAAGTGGCAGTAAACATTCCGCTCCTTGATGCGATTAAGCAGGTTCCGAAATACGCAAAGTTTCTGAAGGATTTGTGCACACACAAGAGGAGATTGAAGGGTAATGAGAGAGTCAATTTGGGGCGAAATGTTTCAACCCTCATTCAACCTAAGCCTGAACCTGAAAAGGTTACCGTCTCAACCCTCACTCAGGCAATGCCACAGAAATGCAAGGATCCGGGAACTTTTGCTATTCCATGTACCATTGGGGATAGTAAATTCGACAATTGCATGTTGGATTTAGGAGCTTCTATTAATGTCATACCTACTTCTGTTTTCAACAATCTTGATCTTGGTCCTTTGGAGCATACAAGTCTTACTATTCAGTTGGCAAACAGGATCAATGCTCGCCCCATTGGAGTAGTAGAAGATGTGCTTGTTCAAGTCAATGACTTGATTTTCCCTGCTGACTTTTACATCCTGGACATGGCAGGGGAAACGAATTCAAGCAGATCACCAATCATTCTGGGCAGACCATTCATGAAAACGGCGAAGACAAAGATTGATGTTGACGATGGAACCATGTCCATGGAATTTGGTGACATTGTTGCAAAATTCAACATTTTCGATGCTATGAAGCATCCCTTGGAAGAGCACTCTGTTTTTCAAATAGAGTTGCTCTCTGAAATTGTTGGTGACACTTATTATGATTTGGTTGCAGCTGCTGATTTTCCATCAGTTTCTGGTTTTGATAATGTTTATTCATGTGCCGATTGCACTAACACTGACCCTTGTGCTGTTTGTGCTGAGATTGATGCTGCCTTGCAGGGTGACAGTGTAAATGAAACTGTTTATTCGGCTGAAGTTCTTGACAGCACGACTGCCCCGAACATACCATCTATTGAGCAGCCACCGTCCTTAGAGCTTAAGCCACTTCCTGAAAATCTGAAATATGCTTATTTAGAGAGGAATGAGAAACTTCCGGTTATAATTTCCTCTAACCTTGATTTTGACCAGGAAACTAAGCTCTTGCAGGTTTTGAAGAAGCATAAGAAGGCAATTGGGTGGACTTTGGCCGACATACCAGGTATTAGCCCATCCAGGTGTATGCATAGGATCCTATTGGAGGATGAGGCTAAAACAGTTAGGCAGCCCCAAAGGCGGCTTAACCCCTTGATTCTTGATGTTGTGAAGAAGGAGGTAACAAAACTCTTGCATGCAGGTATCATATATCCTATCTCTGACAGTAATTGGGTGAGTCTAGTGCAAGTTGTACCTAAGAAATCTGGACTCACGGTGGTAAAAAATGAAAACAATGAACTTGTCCCCACTAGAGTTCATAATAGCTGGAGAGTTTGCATTGATTACAGGAGATTGAACCAGGCTACTAGAAAGGATCACTTCCCTTTGCCGTTCATCGATCAGATGCTTGAACGGCTAGCTGGTAAATCACACTATTGTTTTCTTGATGGTTTTTCAGGTTACTTCCAGATCCACATTGCACCAGAGGATCAAGAAAAGACATCTTTCACGTGCCCTTTCGGCACTTTTGCTTACAGGAGAATGCCATTTGGTCTTTGCAATGCTCCTGGCACATTCCAGAGATGCATGAATAGCATTTTCATTGAATATATTGAGAATTGCATGGAAGTGTTTATGGATGATTTCACTGTTTATGGTTCCTCATTTGATGCATGCTTGTATAGTTTGAATCTGGTTTTGGAGAGATGCATTGAAACTGACCTTGTTTTGAATTATGAAAAATGTCATTTTATGGTTGAACAGGGAATTGTTTTGGGGCATATTGTTTCTGAAAAAGGTATTTCAGTAGATCCTGCTAAGATTGAGGTGATTTCTACACTGCCTTACCCATCTTGCGTTCGCGAGATTCGCTCTTTTCTTGGTCATGCAGGTTTTTACAGGCGCTTCATAAAGGATTTCAGCAAGATAGCTCTTCCTCTATCAAACTTGTTGAAGAATGATGTCATTTTCAACTTTGATGACAATTGCAAAAAGGCGTTTGATTTCTTGAAGAAAGCATTGACCTCTGCTCCCATCATCCAACCTCCTGACTGGACCCTCACTTTTGAGATTATGTGTGATGCCTTTAACTATGTCGTGGGGGCGGTCCTTGCACAAAGGGTGGACAGGGCTACCCCTGTGATTTACTATGCTTCTAGGACTTTAGATGCTGCACAAGCTAATTACACTACTACTGAAAATGAACTTCTAGCTATTGTTTTTGCTCTTGATAAATTCAGATCATATTTGCTAGGTTCCAATGTTGTTGTTTTCACTGACCATGCAGCTTTAAAGTACTTGTTGAAGAAACCAGAAGCAAAACCGAGATTGATTCGGTGGATGTTGTTGCTCCAAGAGTTTAATGCGGAGATTAAAGATAAGAGTGGAGCTGAGAATTTAGTAGCTGATTACTTGAGCAGAATAGAGATGGATGAAGATCCTTCTCCCATTCAGGATGACTTTCCTGATGAGCAACTTCTACAGCTACATGGGGTGACTCCTTGGTTTGCCGATATTGTTAATTATCTTGTTGCTGGTGTTTTTCCGACAGGTGCAACTAGGTCACAAATTCACAAACTCAAGAGTGAAGCCAAATATTATGTTTGGGATGATCCATATCTTTGGAAATTTGGCAGTGATCAGGTAATTAGGAGATGTGTCCCCGACTATGAGATTGAGTCTATTTTGCATTTTTCTCATGCTTCTCAAGTAGGGGGACATTTTGGGTCACAAAGGACTGCAAGAAAAATCCTAGATTCAGGTTTTTATTGGCCCACCATTTTCAAAGATGCTTATGAGGTTTACCGCACTTGTAAAGAGTGTCAGACAACAGGTACAGCCATCACTCGTAAGAGTGAAATGCCTCAGCAACCTATGCTTTTCTGTGAGGTGTTTGTTGTGTGTGGAATTGACTTTATGGGTCCTTTCCCTGCATCTTTTGGTTTTCTCTATATTTTACTTGTTGTTGATTATGTTTCAAAGTGGGTGGAAGCTATCCCCACTAGGACTAATGATTCTAGAGTTGTTGCGAATTTTGTCAGGTCCAATATTTTTTGCAAGTTCGGAATACCTCGTGCTATCATAAGTGACCAAGGCACTCATTTCTGCAACCGCACCATGGAAGCTTTACTCCGAAAGTATGGAGCTGTGCACAGGGTCTCCACTGCATATCATCCCCAAACTAATGGGCAAGATGAGATCTCAAACAGAGAAATCAAACAGATCTTAGAAAAGTGGTGCAGCCGAATAGGAAGGACTGGAGCCGCCGTCTAGAAGACGCACTTTGGGCTCAAAGAACAGCTTTCAAGACACCAATAGGGATGTCTCCCTATAGACTTGTGTTCGATAAGGCATGTCATCTTCCTGTAGAGATTGAGCACCGTGCTTATTGGGCGGTCAAAAGCTGTAATTTGGAATTGCAAAAAGCAGGCACTGAAAGAAAACTCCAATTACAGCAGCTTGAAGAGCTTAGGTTGGAAGCCTATGAAAGCTCTCGAATTTATAAAGAGAAAACTAAGCACTTCCATGATAAGATGATTTCTAGGAAGGAATTCTCTGTGGGACAACAGGTTTTATTGTTTAACTCCCGCCTAAAAGTGATGACTGGGAAACTTCGATCCAAGTGGATTGGCCCATTTATTGTTACCGATGTTTTCCCTCATGGTGCGGTGGAAATAAAAAGTGCAGGTAGCAACAAGGTTTTTAAGGTTAATGGGCAGTGCTTGAAGCTTTTCCATGAGAGCTCGGTGTCTAAAGATGCAACCGTTGAAGAGCTTTCCTTGGGAGAGCCCACCTACACTACAACTTGATCAGGGAGCACCTTCTCCTTTCCCTCACTCTTATTTTATATCTATGTTCTTTCATTGAGGACAATGTATGTCTTAAGTGTGGGGGAGGGAACCAATTGCTTTATTTTTGTTTTGTTTTCATTGTTCGTGTTGCTTTGAGTCGTTTGTGTGTGAGTCTTGTGTCGGTGAGCTTGAATGGATTTTGTTAAATTTTGCATAAATGTATTGCATGATATGTGTTGACTATTGATGATTTCCCTCTAGGTTTTGAAAATTGAAAATTGACCCCCATGTGAAAAATTGAAAATTAAACTTTGAGATATTCTATTGTGATTGCATGATTTATGATAAGTTTGGGGTGAAGGGATGCATACACTAGGGATTGAATCTCGGTCAAACAATTTGCGAAAAATGTCCAGGTGAGGATTTGAGCCTCCAACATGTTTTTAATTGTGTGAATCACTTCTAAGCTGCACTTTCCCGAATTTGCTTGAATCTCTTCATGGTTTGCATGCTTATGTGGTTGCATCAAATGATTTAGGCAATTTTCTTTGAAATAACTACCTGGCCTAAAAGAACCATCCCTAATGCATGTTCCCTAGTTAGCCACATTGAGCCTAATAAGCCTATTGTTTCTTGATGACCTTATGCTATAAGCCAAAATCTGGAAAAACCATGTTAACCCAATCTTAGGATTAGGAGAGCATGGAAGCTTAGCAAGAGAAGGGTTGCAAGAAAGTAAGTTTGGGGTGGCTACAAGGATACGATATGTCATTCTGGGTTGAGAAAAAGAAAAAATAAAGGTTGGAGCCAAGGGCAAAAAGAAAAGAAAAGAAAAAAGAAAGAGAAAAGTGCATAAATGTCGAAAAAGGGTATTATAAGGAAAAGGGTTGTAGTCACCCAAAGCATCAAGAAGAAAAATGAAAAAAAAGGGAATTTGAGTGGAAGTTCAATGTGTCAAAATGCTCATGCTCTCTTAGTTCCTAGGGACTTAAGCCTAGTACCTTTGAATATCCTACCTTTAGCCAGGCCCCATTACAACCTTTAAAAGACCTTTTGATGTTGCATGCATGTTTTCGTGGGAACTTTGTTTGAGATGAAAATCAAGTTCATGGGAAGTGCTCTTGAAATGTGAAATTGAGTGAAAAGTTGATAGCCTAGACAAATTGAGCGAATGAGTGAAATATTAAATGCCCTTGTGAGGAAGGCAATTGTTTGAAATTGGCGATCTCCCTTTTGTGTGTAACTTGAATCCTCAACTCAGATTACTGATTGCATGAATGATGGAATTCTCAATTGTTTAAAGTAAATGAATGTGGGGATTACATTGTTGAAAAGGGGGAAAACATTGAAGAAAAATTGTTTAGCTAAAATTGCATGAAATTTGTGCGAAACTGGTTGAATCCTTTAAGCTTGCCAAGTTTGAGTCTTTTTGAGTTTTAGTTTGCTTGGGGACAAGCAAGGTTTAAGTTTGGGGTATTTTGATAAGCCTCTGGCTCGTCTAGTTTTATAACTAGTAAGACCATGGCTTTTGCACTAATTACTCGAGTTTAATCTCGTTTTCGCCCGAATTTTGATTTAATTGTCCTCAAGTAACATTTTGAGTCTCTTAAGTAGTTTTAGGGCATTTTAGTTAATTTTGAGTCAAATAAAGCATTTACTGCTATTTCATGTTTTCAGGTTAATAAGAAGAGCAAAAAGGGAAGGACACCCAAAGCAGAAGCCATCATCACGGCCGTGATGAGCTACCCCTGAAGACCAGAAAGCATCACGGCCCAGACGTGATACCCATCACGGGCGTGATGAGAAGACCCTGAAAGTCAGAAAGGATCACGACCCAGCCGTGATACCCATCACGGGTGTGATGAGAGAACCCTGAAGAACAGAATTGATCACGGCCTGGCCGTGATGGCCATCACGGCCGTGACGCGAATCCTGATCTATAAAAAGCACCAAGGCAGACGCAAATGATATACAATTTTCACTGTTTTCAATTTATTCCAAGGGTTTGTATTATGTTTGTGATGGAGAACTAATCACCAGGGATTAGTCTGCTGTAATCGGTTTCCGCCGACACTTGAGGTTCCATAATTCCCGATCAATTTGCTTGTCTTTTTCAATATTATGCTATATGCCTTGTTTGCTTAATTCAAGTTGTATAGAATAAGTGTTGATTAATTTCGATGATTCTATGTTCCTATACCTTGATCGCGTTTGCTTAATTCGCGTGTGTTTGTCGTTTTTGCTTAATTCACGAGAGCTTCAATCCGTTTGCTTAATTAGGAAATTAGGAACATATATCTCGTAGTGTCAATTGCGCTTGTCTAATTGCTGCTACAATCGAAAAGAGATTAGAATCCGCTTAGGGCATGGAATTTATGTGAATCAAAGATAGTTGGGAAACCGAAACAGCAGATTAATCGTTTCAACTTATTGATAATCACTTAATTGCATTGTTTTCTTGATCAATTCTTCTTTCGTTGAATCCACCCCCCCTGAGACACCCCGTTGTGCCCCATTGTATTATTACATTAAAACCTTAATATTTATTTACTTAATCGCGCGCTTACTGTTGAAAATACGTAAAAATTAAAACTTAAATAATAATCATATAACTTCTACAAATAAAAAAACACACCAAAACTATATTACATAAATACGCACATAATTATTCTTTATTTTACACAACACGGTTTAGGGTATCCTCTCAGTAGGATCCCACACCGGTACTTATTTATACAAACATGCTTATAACTAACTGAAAGCAAGAAACGTCTTATATGACTCACTGGCCCTAAACTTACTACGCTACATTATCAGGATCAGTAGATGGTTCTTGCAGTCGACTTCATACGGAATGTCGTTCAACTCTTCAACAATCTCCGTCTCGTATGGGGTTCCATCCATCTCCTCAGCAACATATTCCTTCATCTGGTCTTCTAACGTAACAAAGTAGACATACACAAAAATACAGAAATAGGGAGATAAGAAACAGTTCTATCATCATAAGTGGAAAAGATTCATAGCATATAATACAATAATAGTCACAAACACGCATCATTCAAAATCAACAATCATCCTCAATTCAATATATCATCCTCTACCCTTCAACTCATGCAACTAGACCTTTATGCTTTGATGTGGCCACTACTACTCTGTCACACATCCCTCGTTAGGGATGCCGGTCGATCGCCCAAGTGACATGTTCCCCACGCGGTGAACATTCTGATCCATGGTAAGAATGCTCATGCAAAGCAATGACACTATAGCTGCAACTGTATCGTCGGTGCACACCCTGATTCTCTCTCTCACTCTGTCAAGGGTGCTCATGCAAAGCAATGACACTATAGCTGCACAACTTAAATTCTAATTTGGAACGGTCTACAAGAACTTCGGACCTCGTGTATCTCAAATACACGGTTGTGAACAACAATGCAACACATGATTCTCACCGACTTTTATCAATAACAACCTAGTACCTCAACCTTCCATCAAAGTCTCAACACCTTTTTCCTCTTAGATAAAACCACTTAATTAGGCTAGGCACCTCTAAATCACCTTTATTCTCTCACCCAAACAATTATCTCCCGAACAACACATATCCTTACTTAAAAATCAGCTAAGCACAATATTAAAAACCAGGCAGATCATCTCTAACCATATATCAGAATATTGTTGAACCAAGCAATTCAATTATCATCAAGCTATAATACATTCTCACATAAACATATTAATCATCATAAAATATCATTCAAAGAATAAAAATCACCAAATTTAAGAACTACGAATAGTATACCTGGGATAACTTCCCGGGGAAAAAGAGGTGGTGATAAACACGCTTAAATACCAAGTTTTTCCTTAGCCAGAAATTACCCAGACATATACCATTCCAACCTCAAAACAACATATTAACATCCATATCATAAAGTATCAATTCGATATAAATAATAAAAGCAAATCATCCATCAACGGTTAATAAATATCAACATAATATCAATAAAATAATCAAACACCATAAAATATCACTTAAAACAAATTATCACAGCCAGCATATCACAATCAGATCAAATAATAAATAAAGCCAAACATCCTCAACATCATAAAATCAACCTTAATGTCGATAAACCTACAATCCCTGAATCACCATTGGTTTTATGGAAAAGGTTTCCAATGTGATTTTGGTCTTGTCGATTACTCGACTTCTAGTAGGGTTTAGGTCGCCCTACACCATTATTATAAATTATATGCTACTTATCGGTTCCGACGATAGGATGATTCTTTCCCCCACCTGAGTTAGCACGGAAACACGTACACAACGATCCTCGTTATCCCATACAAGTTAACACAACCACCTTCATTCAAACAACATAACTATAATTAATCAACTAACAACCATCTATGACACTTTAGGGCTAGGTTCGGCCAAGACTTAGAAAATAGGTTTAGGATTATCTTCTTAATGCTATCTTTTGGATCCTAGTTACTAGAGTCTTAACTAACATAGATTACTTATTACAAGACTAAAATTTGAAACAAAATCCTCTAACCTTTAGGGTTAGGGTTTCGAGCCCATATTAGGAAAATAGGCTAGGAAATTTAGTTGGATTCAATCTCTTGGATAATGAAAGTGGAAGACATCACAAGATCATAGAAATTGGTTTCACATTAAAAGGATATTTCTACAATTTTCTAGAATTATTTGAAGTTCTAGATCTAGGAATGGAAAAATATGATTAATGGCATAAACATGATAAATACATGAATATGAAAGCTTATATGATCAAGGAGATGAGCTTTTACCTCTTGAAGATTGAAGAAATGAAGAAAATGATCAACCTTCACTATGTTGAAAACTGGACAGCTTGAGGGTGTGATGGTATTGTGAGTGTATCTCACAATATACTCATCCAAAAATTACGAACTTTGGCTTGATAGAAAGATAAGAAGAAATGGAACAACTTTGGTGTTTAAGGTTTCATTTGGTTCGGATCATAACAGGGGTGAAAAGGGCCTTCTTTATGCTGTTTCGTGGGTTGCTGGGAATTCTGGGCAGTTTCTGTATTTTGATCCTTTCTCCCAATCCACTTATCCGTTTTTTATGATCTTTAGCTTGTTGGAAAGAAGAGAGAAATAGGAACAACTTTTATGTTGAGTGTTTTCCGAGTTTCAGAAAGGAAGAGGGTCATATGTTTGGTGGAAATTCGGTGTTCTTAGGGTTTTGTAACTTAGTTGGTGGGGAAGATGAAGAGAATGAAGAAGATGAGTGAAATGGTGAGGGAGGCCACGGTTTGGGGTATTTATAGGAGTAATCTTATGACTTGTTTGGTTAAAAGGAATTGGTTTAATGGGTTTTGTGATTATTAAATTAATATAAGCTTAACTAAGGTTATAATTAACTTAACTAAGGTTATAATTAACTTAACTAAGGTTATTTTGGCTAACCATGGTTAATAATATGTGGCTCACATTTGATGGAGGTGTGGCTGATTTTGGCCACACAAAATGACTCACCAATGAGTCATCGATCTTATCCATAGCGGTTCCGGAAATTAAATTCTGACGCTGACTCCGTCGTTTACGCGATTTCAGTTTTTGAGAGAAAAATAATGAAACGAAAGCAAAATGAAATAGGTAATATTTATTGGAGGTGGATGCACGAAATTGTAGAGATTTGGGAGGTTTTCAACCACGTAAAATGAGTGGTTAAGAGTGCGTAAATGCGTCTTGTTAATACCATGAAAGCTTGGGGGTATTTTGGTCTTTTTACCTAAATGTCATGATTACTTGCATTTAATGCTCATAAATGCTTAGTGACTCATCCTCCATGAGTCATCATGTATGACTCGTTGTCCCGATCTCTTGACGGGTCTCCGCACTTCCCTTTCGACTCGTCGGTTTTCCGATAGGGTTTTACGCCCGTAAAAAGCGTAATATTTTATTTTCGGTTGAAAATTTTCAAAACAACCAAACTCGTTAGAAATATGATTTAAATATAAACCATTTCGTTCACGAGTCAAAATTAGGTTTTCTGCTCAAGTAAAATTATCTTGTCGGTGAAAAAACGCAGACTGGGTTCCGTCTGAATTTTCAACCCAAATTTTTATCGTAAGCTTCTACCCTAAGATAGAATATGGATATGATTTTTATTTCATAAAAATCAATCTCCATGAACTCGTATAAAAATATAAATAAATACATTTATACCGGTTAATACAGCGAAAATATTTTTACTGAAAAAATAAAAATCGGAAAATAAAAAGTAGGGTGTTACATTACTACCCCTCTTAGAAAAAAATTCCGTCCTCGGAATTTCTTAAATCAACACCAGACATCATCTTGTAATCTTATCTTAATCTAAAGCTCCAACACTATATTTCTCATCGCTGTTTTTCCCCTAGGTGACAACGGTAACTTCATAACAGAATTCATTCTTATATCCTTCTATTTATCCTCTAACTTATCCCTCACTATATTCCATTCATTGTTCTTAGCCTTTCCAACTTGATTTAACATCCTTAAAGGACATGATCAAAACTTAATTCCTTCCTCTACTTACTACTGATCCGTTAGAAAACCTTATTTCAACATCTAACAGCCGTAATTAACACCACAATCAAAACTACCCTAACTTCCTACTTCATGTATCCAATCACAGTCTTAGTTCCTTAGAATGTATTTCACTATTCTAGATTATATCAAAATCACACCTTTCAAGTCTCCAAATAAACATCTCAACACTCCGTAAGATAAATTGCAATCAAAAGATCAACACCTATTAGGATATCTAACTTAACAAATTTGAATTTCTCTAGAAACCTCAATTTACATCGAAAACATCTTTTTCTGCTCATATTCAACTTAGGTGAAAGCTCATTTTCAACTTAGGTGAAATTACTGTATACACTTTCGTTTACTCTTCCCAAACTCATACAATCCATCTTAACTACGATCATTAATCATTGCCCTAGATTCCATAATGATACTATGCCTCGATCAACATTTGATTTATAGTAATTGTCTTACTCACTGATACCGATCTTAATCTTACCAGTCATATCTATATCTCAAAACTCCCATCACTTCCTATTTATCCTACTATAGAGAAACAATACTTAGGTACTATACCTAGATTATATGTTGCTCAATCAAGTCTTAATTGTAATCCATAACCATCAGAGCTTAAGGAGAAATCCTAACTCACCATTTAAACAAGAACAACATATCATTATAGCCATTATCTAAAAAATAAAAGGCTACAAAGCTTCAACCAAATCAATCATATACTAGCTAAGCTCCAAACTAATTCGTTATCTCTTTATTATTTTCAAGGACTACCCATACTATCCAAATATATCAAGCACTTAAGATAAAGTTCCCTTAATAACAATTATCCCACAACAATCTATACTTTCACTGTAATTGATTTTAAACAAGTATGAAAACCACAACCGACTAACTAACAAAACTTGCGGATTTCCGTTACCATCTTCAAACTTTCCCACCAAGAGCACGATTTCCACTTCCGTAAGTTCATCGACAAGTGTTTACAATAAATGTCATATTCTTAACAACTATATGACACTGATGTCAAACACATACCTTATATGAGATCTGCAGAGTGAGAAGATTTAGCTCCCCTCACTGTAACCATTCCCCGGTGACCCACTGTCCGCAATCTCTAGCTATATGACCAGGTTTTCCACAGTGGAAGCAACTAGGTTTCTCCTTGCAATTTCTAACATGATGAAGTCCTCCGCATCTGAAGCAAGCTAAGCTCTTCTGCGGCTGCTGACCTGCTCCTGGATCTCTTCTCCTAGCTTCACCTCCATAATTTCCAGCTCCTTTACCAGCAGCTACAGTCTGATGCCTATTTCTCTGTCTACACTTACGAGCATAATGACCTGGTTTACCACAATGGAAACAACTAGGTTTTTCTGTGCAATCTTTAAAATGATGCGATCCTCTGCATCCGAAGCAAACATAGACTTGTTGTTGTTGATCCGATCTAACCACTAGTGTTGGTGCAGCTGTCTGCACCGGTTTAGTATATGGTCCCCATCTCCCTTGAGAACCACTCTCTACCCTCCTTGGCAAACCTGATTGATTAGGGTCTCCACTTCTTGGTTGTTTCAGCTCAGCATCTTGCCTCTGGTCTATGCTTTTTATAGCACTGCAACTATCAACCAACTCCGGAAAACACTGAATATCTAAATACACTACAGCTCTTCGCAGCTCATGTCGCAATCCTTCTTCAAACCTTCTACACCGCCAATCCTCATCTGGGAATCTTTGATAGAATTCTGAAAACTTAATCAGAGCCTCAAAGCGTGATACATAATCGCCAACAGTCATGTTTCCTTGTCGGAGACTAGTAAACTTCCTCTCCTTCGCATGTCGGACTACATTCGGAAAATACTTCTCGAAGAAGCATTCAGTAAACAACTGCCAGCAGATAATCCTACCCTCTAACTCCAATATTCTTATCTTACCTCTCCACCAAGACTCTGCTTCTCCAGCTAACATGTATGCAGCATAAGTCACTTTCCTCTCCTCCATGCAGCGTATGGTGTCAAATATCTTCCCTATCTCTTGTACCCACCATTCTGCCTTCTTTGGGTCATAGTCCCCTCGGAACTGTGGTGGCTTCCCTTTTAGGAAAGTAATCAATTCTGCCTCTTCAGTTTCAATGGCTGTTATTTGATTCTTCAGTTCCTGCTGCTCTTTGTTTATTTGTAGCATCTTCGTATTCTGCTGTGTTTGAAATAGCAAGGCAGCAGCTATCGTTTCCATGATATTGGGAGTCGCAGATGACTCTCCTCCATTTCCATTAGGATTAACCTCACCATTGTCAGCCCCAATGGTTCCCTCAGGAGATCTATCGTCACTAATAATCGGATTTCTTCTTCTATGAGCCATGATTCGCAAATAAATCATCCTCTCTCATCAGCATGACATATAATACTACATAGACAGGTATATAAATACCATATGCCATACTAATGTTAATTATTGCATCGGGTTCGGACACACTACCCAACTTCTAAGCATAGTTAAAATCCGATGTGGACTCAACTAGACACGGCCAGTAACAACATCCTAGACCTCACAATCGATTAGAATCGAATCGCTCGATACCACCAAATGAGACACCCCGTTGTGCCCCATTGTATTATTACATTAAAACCTTAATATTTATTTACTTAATCGCGCGCTGACTGTTGAAAATACGTAAAAATTAAAACTTAAATAATAATCATATAACTTCTACAAATAAAAAAACACACCAAAACTATATTACATAAATACGCACATAATTATTCTTTATTTTACACAACACGGTTTAGGGTATCCTCTCAGTAGGATCCCACACCGGTACTTATTTATACAAACATGCTTATAACTAATGAAAGCAAGAAACGTCTTATATGACTCACTGGCCCTAAACTTACTACGCTACATTATCGGGATCGGTAGATGGTTCTTTTGGCGTCGACTTCATACGGAATGTCGTTCAACTCTTCAACAATCTCCGTCTCGTATGGGGTTCCATCCATCTCCTCAAGCAACATATTCCTTCATCTCGGTCTTCTAACGTAACAAAGTAGACATACACAAAAATACAGAAATAGGGAGATAAGAAACAGTTCTATCATCATAAGTGGAAAAGATTCATAGCATATAATACAATAATAGTCACAAACACGCATCATTCAAAATCAACAATCATCCTCAATTCAATATATCATCCTCTACCCTTCAACTCATGCAACTAGACCTTTATGCTTTGATGTGGCCACTACTACTCTGTCACACATCCCTCGTTAGGGATGCCGGTCGATCGCCCAAGTGACACGTTCCCCACGCGGTGCACATTCTTATCCATGGTAAGAATGCTCATGCAAAGCAATGACACTATAGCTGCAACTGTATCGTCGGTGCACACCCTGATTCTCTCTCTCACTCTGTCAAGGGTGCTCATGCAAAGCAATGACACTATAGCTGCAGAACTTAAATTCTAATTTGGAACGGTCTACAAGAACTTCGGACCTCGTGTATCTCAAATACACGGTTGTGAACAACAATGCAACACATGATTCTCACTGACTTTTATCAATAACAACCTAGTACCTCAACCTTCCATCAAAGTCTCAACACCTTTTTCCTCTTAGATAAAACCACTTAATTAGGCTAGGCACCTCTAAATCACCTTTATTCTCTCACCCAAACAATTATCTCCCGAACAACACATATCCTTACTTAAAAATCAGCTAAGCACAATATTAAAAACCAGGCAGATCATCTCTAACCATATATCAGAATATTGTTGAACCAAGCAATTCAATTATCATCAAGCTATAATACATTCTCACATAAACATATTAATCATCATAAAATATCATTCAACAGAATAAAAATCACCAAATTTAAGAACTACGAATAGTATACCGGATAACTTCCCAGGAAAAAGAGGTGGTGATAAACACGCTTAAATACCAAGTTTTTCCTTAGCCAGAAATTACCCAGACATATACCATTCCAACCTCAAAACAACATATTAACATCCATATCATAAAGTATCAATTCGATATAAATAATAAAAGCAAATCATCCATCAACGGTTAATAAATATCAACATAATATCAATAAAATAATCAAACACCATAAAATATCACTTAAAACAAATTATCACAGCCAGCATATCACAATCAGATCAAATAATAAATAAAGCCAAACATCCTCAACATCATAAAATCAACCTTAATGTCGATAAACCTACAATCCCTGAATCACCATTGGTTTTATGGAAAAGGTTTCCAATGTGATTTTGGTCTTGTCGATTACTCGACTTCTAGTAGGGTTTAGGTCGCCCTACACCATTATTATAAATTATATGCTACTTATCGGTTCCGACGATAGGATGATTCTTTCCCCACCCGAGTTAGCACGGAAACACGTACACAACGATCCTCGTTATCCCGCCACAAGTTAACACAACCACCTTCATTCAAACAACATAACTATAATTAATCAACTAACAACCATCTATGACACTTTAGGGCTAGGTTCGGCCAAGACTTAGAAAATAGGTTTAGGATTATCTTCTTAATGCTATCTTTTGGATCCTAGTTACTAGAGTCTTAACTAACATAGATTACTTATTACAAGACTAAAATTTGAAACAAAATCCTCTAACATTTAGGGTTAGGGTTTTGCCCATATTAGGAAAATAGGCTAGGAAATTTAGTTGGATTCAATCTCTTGGATAATGAAAGTGGAAGACATCACAAGATCATAGAAATTGGTTTCACATTAAAAGGATATTTCTACAATTTTCTAGAATTATTTGAAGTTCTAGATCTAGGAATGGAAAAATATGATTAATGGCATAAACATGATAAATACATGAATATGAAAGCTTATATGATCAAGGAGATGAGCTTTTACCTCTTGAAGATTGAAGAAATGAAGAAAATGATCAACCTTCACTATGTTGAAAACTGGACAGCTTGAGGGTGTGATGGTATTGTGAGTGTATCTCACAATATACTCATCCAAAAATTACGAACTTTGGCTTGATAGAAAGATAAGAAGAAATGGAACAACTTTGGTGTTTAAGGTTTCATTTGGTTCGGATCATAACAGGGGTGAAAAGGGCCTTCTTTATGCTGTTTCGTGGGTTGCTGGGAATTCTGGGCAGTTTCTGTATTTTGATCCTTTCTCCCAATCCACTTATCCGTTTTTTATGATCTTTAGCTTGTTGGAAAGAAGAGAGAAATAGGAACAACTTTTATGTTGAGTGTTTTCCGAGTTTCAGAAAGGAAGAGGGTCATATGTTTGGTGGAAATTCGGTGTTCTTAGGGTTTTGTAACTTAGTTGGTGGGGAAGATGAAGAGAATGAAGAAGATGAGTGAAATGGTGAGGGAGGCCACGGTTTGGGGTATTTATAGGAGTAATCTTATGACTTGTTTGGTTAAAAGGAATTGGTTTAATGGGTTTTGTGATTATTAAATTAATATAAGCTTAACTAAGGTTATAATTAACTTAACTAAGGTTATAATTAACTTAACTAAGGTTATTTTGGCTAACCATGGTTAATAATATGTGGCTCACATTTGATGGAGGTGTGGCTGATTTTGGCCACACAAAATGACTCACCAATGAGTCATCGATCTTATCCATAGCGGTTCCCGGAAATTCGACGTGACTTCCTGGTCGTTTACGCGATTTCGATTTTTGAGAAAAATAATGAAACGAAAGCAAAATGAAATAGGTAATATTTATTGGAGGTGGATGCACGAAATTGTAGAGATTTGGGAGGTTTTCAACCACGTAAAATGAGTGGTTAAGAGTGCGTAAATGCGTCTTGTTAATACCCGCGAAAGCTTGGGGGTATTTTGGTCTTTTTACCTAAATGTCATGATTACTTGCATTTAATGCTCATAAATGCTTAGTGACTCATCCTCCATGAGTCATCATGTATGACTCCTTGTCCCGATCTCTTGACTGGTCTCGCACTTCCCTTCTCGACTCGTCGGTTTTCCCGATTAGGGTTTTACGCCCGTAAAAAGCGTAATATTTTATTTTCGGTTGAAAATTTTCAAAACAACCAAACTCGTTAGAAATATGATTTAAATATAAACCATTTCGTTCACGAGTCAAAATTAGGTTTTTCGCTCAAGAAAATTATCTTGTCGGTGAAAACGCAGACCGGGTTCCGTCTGAATTTTCAACCCAAATTTTTATCGTAAGCTTCTACCCTAAGATAGAATATGGATATGATTTTTATTTCATAAAAATCAATCTCCATGAACTCGTATAAAAATATAAATAAATACATTTATACCGGTTAATACAGCGAAAATATTTTTACTGAAAAAATAAAAATCGGAAAATAAAAAGTAGGGTGTTACACCCCCCCCCCCCCAATCGATTTGTAGGTTAATAATAATCCAAGAGTCCTTGAGATACGATACTCGAGTTATCGTGCCCTAACTACAGTTTTTTTTTTCTAATCACTCGTTTTTGACCCATGTGCGACAGCGGATCAGAGCCCCTTGGATCACTCAACGTTCATGAACTTGAACTAAATGAAGAAGAAAGTTCTGAAAAAGGGGAAATCTATTACCCTAAAGGAAAAGAAATCAAGTTCATCAAAAGTCCTCAAAGCTGCTGAATCATCAGATGATATTGGACCTTCAGACGGTGATGAAGTGTCAGATGAGGATGAACTATCTTTCATCTCCAGAAAGATTCAACATATGTGGAGAAAGAAAGGTGGTTTCAGAAGGAAGTAGTTTAACAGAAAGTTTTCCAAAGAGAAGTCAGACTCCAAGGAAAAAGGTCCACCCTTGTGTTTTGAATGCAAGAAGCCTGACCATTTCAAAGCTGATTGTCCTGAGCTGAAGGATAAAAAGAAATTCTTCAAAAAGAAGAAAGGTTTAATGGCTATGTGGGAAGATCTGGAACTATCTTCATCCGATGAAGAAGATAATGCTGAGGAAGAGGCAAATATCTGTCTCATGGCAGACACTGCATCAGAAAGTGAATACACTGATGCTGAGGTAATGGACTCTGACCCGTCCACTCTTCAAAATGCTTTTGATGAATTGTTGCATGAGTCGTCCATACTGTCTCAAGAGTATAGGAGTCTCAAAAAAAAATTCTAAATTGTCTAGAGAATATGATAGGGTTTGCATTGAGAAACAAAACGTTAAAGATGAATATGACCTACTAAAATCAATGAATGTCAGTCTAACTGACAAAATGGAGTGTGAGCTTGATGTTTCTTGTGAAGTTGCAAAACTGAAACAAGATGTAACATATCTAACAGACTCTCTGTCAAAGCTTGTAGGTGGCTCAGATAAACTTAGTCTCGTTTTAAGGTACTCTAGGTCACCACATGATAAATCTGGCATTAGTAATGACAAAGAGAAGCAAGAAGCATCTCACCGAAAGTCAACACCACATACACAACATAGAGCTTCAAATGCTCAAGCTAAACATGCTAAAACCAAGTCTGTCCCATCCAACACCTTTTTCAAAGTGTGTGGAAAGAATGAGCATACTACATCTAGATGCATACATAATAAGCATATAAAGCATTCTCGTCCAGTGACTACTAATAAGAAAGGACCCAAGTTAGTTTGGGTACTTAAAGATAAGATAATACCTGTTGCATATTTGCTTAACAACATGAAAGAAACAAACATCTCGATACTTGGACAGTGGATGCTCACGACACATGACAGGAGAAAGGTGTATGTTCCAAGACCTTAGAGCCAAAGATGGTGGCTGGGTCACATTTGGAGGAAACCAGAAAGGGGTGATCACTAGTATAGGTAAAATTGGTAAACATCATTTTCCCTCCATTGACAATGTTCTCTTGGTTAATGGTCTTAAACATAATCTACTAAGTATAAGTCAACTATGTGATAGTGGATATGCTATTTCTTTTGATAAGAACATGTGTAATGTCAAGAAAAATGATGGATCACTTATATTCACCGCTAAGAGGCAAAACAATCTGTATAAGATTGACTTGGAGGACCTCTCAGATTAGAGTGTCTCATGTCTAGTGTCCATTGAATATGAGCGATGGATTTGGCACAAAAGGCTAGGACATGCAAGCTTGAAATTAATTTCAAAGCTAAATAAGCATAACCTCGTGAGAGGGCTGCCAAACCTCAAGTACAAATTTGATGCTTTCTGTATTCATGTCAAAAGGGAAAACAAGTCAAGGGTTCTTTTGAATCTAAAACTCTTGTTAGTACCAATAGACCACTAGAGTTGCTGCACCTTGATCTTTTTGGTCCAACAAGGACTGCTTCTGTCAGTGGTAAGAAATATGGTCTTGTTATTGTAGACGACTACACAAGATGGACATGGGTTATGTTCTTAACTCATAAGGGTGAGTCCTTCAAGGTCTTTTCTATATTCTTTGAACGTGTACATAATGAAAAAGGTATGTGTATCACTTCTATCAGAAGTCACCATGGGTGAGAGTTTGAGAATGAGCTATGTCATAAGTTCCGTGAACAAAGTGATATTCTTCACAACTTCTCGATACCAAGAACACCACAGCAAAATGGTGTGGTAGAGAGAAAGAACACATCTCTTCAAGAGATGGCTAGGAGTATGCTCAATGATGACTGTCCCTAGACACTTCTGGGCTGAAGCTGTTAACACCACCTGCTGCATTCAGAACTAGGGGTGGCAAAGTGGGCCAACCCGCCCCGCCGTCTACCCGCCTAAAACGGGGCGGGGTGGGTTTAATTTTGGAAGTGGGTTCAAAATATACCCCCACCCCGCCCCGTGATGGGTTGGCGGGTTGGCCCGCCAAATTTTTTTTTTTGAAAACAAAAAATAAAAAAACAAATTAAATAGTTAATTACTTAAATTATCTTTAAGATAACCATGTTTCCGCTTGAAAATGATTTAAGTTAATGAAAAATTATCAATACAAAGACTTACTTGTTTAATTATGAGAGTCTAAATTATACAATCTTAATGCATGCACCAAGCAAAAGTCAATCTTTGTATTTGTTTTCCCATTGTTTAACACATGCATAAGATATTACTATATCTCACTTAGTAATTGTCGTGATCCTGTAGCCATTTTCTTCAATTGAAATTTCTCTAGCTTAGTTATCTTGTGTTCAAAATCAACTTTGACGAAAGAATAGGAGGTATACACACTAGAATGCAAATACTAAGATATCCAATATATGCATGGTTGTGAATCTCTGTATGCACAAAACTTGACTTTCACATGATAAAAATATAAATATTTTAGTATATGCATGGTAGTATAGCATTTTGAACCTTTTTTAATGAATAAAAATATACATGGCACCATTTTTCTAACAACCACCATGTACTCATGTAGTGACTATTAAAACCATGACTAACATTAAAACTTAAAAGGCTAAAAAAATGAGAACTAAAAAAAAATAGTAAAAAAAGAAAGAAAAAAAAGACAACCCGACAGGCCAACCCACCTCGCCCCGTTTTCATGGTGGGTTGTGGCGAGTCGGTGGGTCGAAATCCCTACCCCGCCCCGCCAAAAAGTGGCGGGTTGTCCCGTCGGGCTCAACCCGTTTTGTCACCCATATTCAGAACAGAATATACATTAGACCTATCCTGAACAAGACTCCTTATGAATTGTGGAAAGGACAAAAACCCAACATTTCATGTTTTCATCCCTTTGGCTGTAAATGTTATATACTGAATACAAAAGATCAACTTAGTAAATTTGATGCAAAAGTAGATAATGGAATTCTGTTAGGATATTCTGAAACTTCAAAAGGTTTTAGAGTTTATAATTCTAGAACTTTAGTTGTAGAAGAATGTATTCATGTCAAGTTTGATGACAAGCAGCCTGATAAGAAATTATCAGAGCTAGATGAAGCTTTTGCAGATCTTGATCTAAATATCTCAGGAGATACAACACAGATTAAAGCTGATGATCAAGTAGACTACCCTCCTCAACAACCAGAACCAGAAAATCCACTTCTCAACAAGAAAATGTTCAAAGATCTTGGTACTTCAAGAATTATCATCCACAAGATCAGATCATTGGAAATCCCAATGATAGGCTAAGAACCAGATCAACCTTCAGAGAGCAAGATGATTCTGCACTTGTCTGAGTTGGAACCAAAGACAGTAGACGAGGCTCTGCTGGACGATGGTTGGATTCTGGCAATGCAAGAATAATTGAATCAGTTTGAAAGAAGTAATGTTTGGACTCTGGTACCCTTGCCTAAAGATAAATTAGTTATTGGTACATGATGAGTGTGATTCCACATCATCTTTGTTTATCATTTTGCATGCATTTTCATGTAGTTTAGGCATATTTTTATTAGATTTTAGGTTAATTTTCCTTTGGAACGGGTAAGGCGGTTTTCGTGTGTTGTTTTGCAGATATAAAGGGTAAATTGCTCAAGATCAACCATGATGAAGTTTGGATGAAGATGGAGCTTTAAAACTGAAGAAAATGAGCCAAACAGAGCCCATCACGGCCATGATCGAGCAAAACTGAAAAAGAAGAAAGGCTGAAGTCAGAGTCTGTCACGGCCTGGCCGTGATAGCCATCACGGCCGTGACCCAAAACCACCACAAGTCAGAGCACATCACGGCCCAGCCGTGAAATTCATCACGGGCCATGAAGCTGAGGACTCGCGTCGCGAGAATTTGAATTTTGCAAAGCAGCCAGAGGCAGAGACCGTCACGGCCTGGCCGTGATGGCCATCACGACCGTGACGCGCTTTACTTGGACCTGAAGAAACCGAAATAGATCAGATTTTGAGTTGGTTTGGGACTCTAACTTCCCCATTTCTATAAATATGGACCAAGGCATCAGAAACAAAGATGATCAACACATTAGGGGCTACTACTCTAGGCATAGATTTAGGATCTCTTCTCCTCTTCTCCTCTCTTCTCTTTTCTGATTTTCATTATGTTGTCAACCCAGCTTGTCATCTCCATGGCAAGACTGGAGTAGTAGCTTAGTTTCTAGGGATTAGGGCTCTGCCCGAGGTTTGTAAATGATGTTGATTTGATGTAAAAATCTTTGTTAATTACTATTTGCTTTAGATCTGATTTCTAGTGTGTTAATCACTCATAAATTTCGGCAACCGTTTATTTACGTGACATAGACGTTCTAAGGAGGAACCTAGCGGTGAACTTAGGATTTCTAGGGTGATTCACTCGTAAAGCCCCGGCAGCCACTAGTTTGTGAGATGTGAATGATCCAAGGAGGAACCTAGCGGTGAACTTAGGTTATTTGCATAATCGAGACATTATATGGAGGAACCTAGCGGTGAACCTAGGTGTCGGACCTATAGAAGTCAGACTTGGGACTGAAATCACGAGAGTTAGAAGCCGTCCCTCGAGGAGCAACGAGTTGTCACTGAACGCAAAGGGTCCAATCTGGGATCGACTACCACGAGAGTAGGGGTCGGGTCAATTGGGCACGGCTTTTGTAACCCGAGAGGGAGCTTAAGCTATCAGAGGATAAACTCGCCTTCAAGGCAATTTCGGTAATCAACAAAGGTAAATCTGTTAGCAACATAAACAGCCTCAAAGGTAACCCAAATCCCTAGGAATCCGTTTTAGATAAAAACCCCAAAAACAATTGTTTTCTGTTTTAATTGTTCTCTGCTCATCTATCTTTCAATTCAAAAACCAATTTCAAAACCCTCTCTAAAAAGTCCAGAACTAATCGATTCGAAAACCGATTGCGATTCGGGAACACAGTCTCTGTGGGTTCGATATCTTTTATTACTTGACGGCAGTCCGGTACACTTGCCGGATTCGCACGAGCGTCGTCGCACGTCGACTGACGCGACATCAAGTTTTTGGCGCCGTTGCCGGGGACTGTGCCTTTTCGAATTTCGATTAGTTTTTAAATTGATTTTTCTGGACCTTTTCTTTTTGTTTGATTTTTATTTCTGAAATATATAAAAAAATAAATAAATAAATAAATAAATAAATAAATAAATTTCAAAAATCAAAAAAATTTCTTTTCCTTCTATTGTATCCATCTCTCTTGTGTTATATGCAAAGATCTCTAAGTCTTGGGAGCCTTAGTGAGATTGATCCGGAGATCGAGAGGACCTTCCACAGACGTAGAAGACTACAAAGAGAGGGAGAAAGGTTGAGTCCCGTTCCACTCATGGCGAATCAACCGGATACAAAACCTTTGAAGGATTACGCAGCCCCAAATGCGAGAGGCTTGCGAACTGGGATTGCAAGGCCAGAGATTGAGGCGGAAAACTATACCATACCACCTATGCTAATCAACATGATTAGGCAACATCAATTCGGAGGATTGCCTTCGGAGGACCCGACCGATCATATAGAAACATTCTTAGAGTTCACCGACGCAATCCGGATTCATGGAGCCTCAGTCGATGTTGTACGTTTGAGACTGTTCCCCTCATCTCTCACTGGAAAGGCGAAGGCCTGGCTTAAGCAAATCCCCGCTAACACTTTGACCACTTGGGACCAACTGGAGCAGGCGTTCTTGGAGAAATTCTTCCCTCCATCCAAGACGGCCTACATAAGAACCCAGATCACCGGCTTCTTCCAGAAAGACGGAGAATCATTATCGGAAGCTTGGGATCGATACAAGGGACTGCTGGAGTCGTGCCCACATCACGGACTCGAGAGGTGGTTAATAGTGCACACCTTCTATAACGGATTGGACTACTCTTCGAAGGTGTCACTAGATTCTGCAGCCGGTGGAGCGTTTATGAATAGGCCTCTCACTGAGGCATTCAACATCATCGAGAATGTCGCCACCAACTACCACCAATGGGGATCCGAAAGAGGTAATAACCCGAACAAGATTTCGGGGGGTAAGTTTGAAGTAAGTAGCATTGATCTGATAATGTCTAAATTTGACTCACTAAATAAACGATTAGATAAGATTGAAAGAGCTAATGTGAGTGCAATAGGTGCTACTAACACTATTTGTGAGATTTGTGGAATGCAGGGACATGACATGATGGGATGCTCACATGGATCCGGCGCTTCGGGTGAGCGAGTGAACTCTTGTAACAACTACTGTGATACGAACCCGAAGCTGCCCAACTATGCTCCCCCAAATCCCTACAATCAAAGAAGAAACAACCCTTACCTCTCCTACGGCAACTACAGCAACACGCTCAACCATGAGTTCCAAGAGGGTCAAGGAAATAAGAGAGCAAAGACGGGGTATCCTCAGGTTCAAAAATCTAAGCTCGAGTCTCTCATGGAAAACTTTGTTGCCACTCAAGCTCAGCAGAATGAGGCAATAAAGGAGCTAGCATCTAAGGTTGACCACTTAGCCACTCATAGCAAGATGCTAGAAACCCAGATTGCCCAACAAGCCGGCACGAACTCGAGACCTAAGGATACATTCCCGGGGCAACCCGAAGCAAATCCCAATGAGCATTGCAATGTCATACACTTGAGGGATGATAAGCTTGGGGTGGGGGTAGCTGAAATGGAGGTGGAACCGGAGGAGGACACGAGCGAAAAGGAAGAGCTAGAACCGAAATACGTCCCTCCACCACCGTACCAACCCCCGATACCTTTCCCACAAAGGTTGGTTAGGAAAAAGCAAGTAGATGTAGAGACTAAAATGCCTACTAAACTGAAAGACCCAGGTAGTTTCTCCATCGCTTGCTCAATTGAACAAGTGCAAATAGACCAAGCCTTGTGTGACTTAGGGGCTAGCACGAGCTTGATGTCCCTCACTATCATGGAAAGGTTGGGAAGCAAAGAGTTGAGACCATTCAAATTCCCCTTACAAATTGCGGATGGCTCAACTAGGACTCCTCTAGGCATACTAGAGAATGTTCCTGTAAAGGTAGGGAAAATTCTCATCCCTACCGACTTCCTGGTATTGGACATGAAAGGGAATTCCAAATTCCCCATCATTTTAGGAAGGCCATTCTTGGCAACCGCTGGAGCATTAATAGACGTAAGGAATGGCAAACTCTCTCTAAATGTAGAGGAAAGTAGGGTAAATTTTCAGTTGATTAACTCTTGTAACAACCCTCCTTTTGAGAGCCATGTGTGCAGAATTGATGTAAAGACTCCAGCGGTAGAGAAAGAACTTAGCATGGAAGCAACCCCAAAGATTTGCAGGGCTAATGATGCACCCAGAAGTGGTGAAGTTGGAGTTGCTGTCCATGCGGAAACAAAACTTCCTAGGAAGAAAGGAAGGCTAGGAAGCTCCGAGAGAAAAGAGCAAAGCGGAGCGTTGCATCGGCCGTATGAGCAGAAACGGCTATTTGAATGAGCTCAATGGAAAAGAAGTGTTACTGCAGTTCTACGCCCAGCCGACCCGGTTGACTTGAGGAAGTATGGTCAAGCTTAAGACCATAAAAAAGCGCTTCTTGGGAGGCAACCCAAGTTTTCTTTCCCTTTTTCCTTTTGTTTTTGATTTAACCTCTTGAATAATTTGAGAAGATCAAGAGGCAAAAATATCATTAATAAGTTTGTCTAGTGTTTTCAGGTTAAGAAAGAGAAGAAGAGCATAAAAAAATAAAGTCAGAGGCCATCACGCCCTGGCCGTGACAGTGGTCACGGCCGTGATAAACTAAACAAGAGCACAGAGAGCATCACGGCCTAGCCGTGACAACCATCACGGGCGTGATGAGTAGGATGCCAAGATCATAGAGCATCACGGCCTAGCCGTGATGTAGATCACGGCCGTGACAGGGCAACTCCTGAGGATCAGAAACGATCACGGCCTGCCCGTGATAAGCCTCACGGCCGTGATACAATTTCTACCCAAGTTTTGACTGGAATGTGAAGCCAACACCCGCTACCGACTCGGTAAGTTGTTCCATTTTTCTCCTCTCTCCGACTTGATTATTTACATTGGAGACAATGTAAGTAATCAAGCTTGGGGTGGGGGTATTTATTTTTGCATTTGCATTGTTGCATTCATGTTGCATTCACATAGGCTTAGATTGGTATGATCACATTCTCTAGATTGCTCCTCACTTAGAACATGCATCTGATTGTAAGAACTTGGAGCCAAATGAATTGAGATAGTGAATTTTGAACCCAATTTTTCATTATTCTTGTGATATGGCTAAAAATAAAAATTCTTGAGATAGTCATTTGATAGTTGATAATTAGCATGTGGTTCCTTAGACTTGTGTACCTCACTGATTTTTGAACTACTAAATGTAAGATTTTGAGCCAAAAGGGGGTATCCACTAAATCTACCCCATTTCTTGTGATAGAGTGATTTAATTCCTCATGGACTGTATTTTCTAGAACTTGACTTGAAACCATTTCAAAACTTAAAAATTTCTGAAAACATTTTTTGGAAATGATTGAGGCACTAGGTATTTTTCTGGCCTCCCGAGCTTTGAATGATAAATGCTACCCCTTAGTTGCCCAATTTTGAGCCTAAAGAAAAAAAATACTTTTCTTGGTACCATGAATTAATTTGATGAATAATGCTTGGTATGGCACCTTTTAAAGTATTACAAAAAGGGCAAAGTGGTAGTTGGAAAAAGAATGGGATGAAAATATTTCTCTTGAGCTAAAAGGCTCCCCTTCTCCAAACAAATAAAAATGAAATAAACAGAAAAAAAAAATGGAGAAGGGGATGACAAAGAAAGTGAGAAATGAAAAGAAAAAAAAAAAAAAGGAAGAAAGGTGGAAAAAGTAAACCAAAGCCCAAAAAGGGGGTATTTTAGAAGGTGTCATGTTGTGTAATGTTTGATAATCTGTCTAGCCTTCTTGAAATTCCCTTTCCTTGATTTTCCCACCTAACAATAAATCCCATGGCCACATTACAACCAAAGGAAAAGACCTCTTAATTCTTAAGTGTTTTCATTAATAAAGTGGAGATTTGATTAATAGTCAAGCCTATGGTAAAATACTTTCCTTGAGGAAATGGAGTGAATTGTCATAAACCCTAAAACACTTGAGTGAGGTGAGATGAGTGCCCAAATCAGTGAGGACATGAACTTGAAGAACCTAAGCTTCTAATTGGACTTGAACTTGATTATCTCTTGAGTGCTTATTAAAAATGCCTATTACTTGGATTAGCTTCTAGGGTTCTTGGTTCACTATCCATGCTTTAATTGATTTATCTTATGGCCTGAGTAATTGCTTGAGGACAAGCAAAGTTTTAAGCTTGGGGTGATTTGATGAGTGTGATTCCACATCATCTTTGTCTATCATTTTGCATGCATTTTCATGTAGTTTAGGCATATTTTTATTAGATTTTAGGTTAATTTTCCTTTGGAACGGGTAAGGCGGTTTTCGTGTGTTGTTTTGCAGATATAAAGGGTAAATTGCTCAAGATCAACCATGATGAAGTTTGGATGAAGATGGAGCTTTAAAACTGAAGAAAATGAGCCAAACAGAGCCCATCACAGCCTAGCCGTGATGCCCATCACGGCCATGATCGAGCAAAACTGAAAAAGAAGAAAGGTGAAGTCGAGTCATCGTCACGGCCTGGCCGTGATAGCCATCACGGCCGTGACCCAAAACCACCACAAGTCAGAGCACATCACGGCCCAGCCGTGAAATTCATCACGGGCCATGAAGCTGAGGACTCGCGTCGCGAGTCATATCTCGCGTCGCGAGAATTTGAATTTTGCAAAGCAGCCAGAGGCAGAGACCGTCACGGCCTGGCCGTGATGGCCATCACGACCGTGACGCGCTTTACTTGGACCTGAAGAAACCGAAATAGATCAGATTTTGAGTTGGTTTGGGACTCTAACTTCCCCATTTCTATAAATATGGACCAAGGCATCAGAAACAAAGATGATCAACACATTAGGGGCTACTACTCTAGGCATAGATTTAGGATCTCTTCTCCTCTTCTCCTCTCTTCTCTTTTCTGATTTTCATTATGTTGTCAACCCAGCTTGTCATCTCCATGGCAAGACTGGAGTAGTAGCTTAGTTTCTAGGGATTAGGGCTCTGCCCGAGGTTTGTAAATGATGTTGATTTGATGTAAAAATCTTTGTTAATTACTATTTGCTTTAGATCTGATTTCTAGTGTGTTAATCACTCATAAATTTCGGCAACCGTTTATTTACGTGACATAGACGTTCTAAGGAGGAACCTAGCGGTGAACTTAGGATTTCTAGGGTGATTCACTCGTAAAGCCCGGCAGCCACTAGTTTGTGAGATGTGAATGATCCAAGGAGGAACCTAGCGGTGAACTTAGGTTATTTGCATAACTGAGACATTATAGGGAGGAACCTAGCGGTGAACCTAGGTGTCGGACCTATAGAAGTCAGACTTGGGACTGAAATCACGAGAGTTAGAAGCCGTCCCTCGAGGAGCAACGAGTTGTCACTGAACGCAAAGGGTCCAATCTGGGATCGACTACCACGAGAGTAGGGGTCGGGTCAATTGGGCACGGCTTTTGTAACCCGAGAGGGAGCTTAAGCTATCAGAGGATAAACTCGCCTTCAAGGCAATTTCGGTAATCAACAAAGGTAAATCTGTTAGCAACATAAACAGCCTCAAAGGTAACCCAAATCCCTAGGAATCCGTTTTAGATAAAAACCCCAAAAACAATTGTTTTCTGTTTTAATTGTTCTCTGCTCATCTATCTTTCAATTCAAAAACCAATTTCAAAACCCTCTCTAAAAAGTCCAGAACTAATCGATTCGAAAACCGATTGCGATTCGGGAACACAGTCTCTGTGGGTTCGATATCTTTTATTACTTGACGGCAGTCCGGTACACTTGCCGGATTCGCACGAGCGTCGTCGCACGTCGACTGACGCGACATCAGTACAAAATGGGTTTACAGAAACAAACTTAATGAAAATGGTAAAGTGGTAAGAAATAAAGCAAGACTTGTTGCACAAGGATACTTTCAAGAAGAATGTATAGATTACACTGAAACTTTTGCACTTGTTTCTAGATTAGAAGCAATTAGGATTTTACTTTCTTTTACTGCACATCATAGCATTATGCTTTTTCAAATGGATGTTAAAAATGCTTTTCTAAATGGCTTTATTAATGAAGAGGTATATGTTATGCAACCTCTGGGTTTTAAAAGTGAAACCCAACCTGAACAGGTATATAAACTTAAGAAATTTTTATACGGCCTCAAGCAATTGGAAATCCCAATGATAGGCTAAGAACCAGATCAACCTCCAGAGAGCAAGATGATTCCGCACTTGTCTCTAAGTTGGAACCAAAGACAGTAGACGAGGCTCTGCTGGACGATGGCTGGATTCTGGCAATGCAAGAATAACTGAATCAGTTTGAAAGAAGTAATGTTTGGACTCTGATACCCTTGCCTAAATATAAATTAGTTATTGGTACAAAATGGGTTTACAGAAACAAGCTTAGTGAAAATGGTAAAGTGGTAAGAAATAAAGCAAGACTTGTTGCACAATGATACTTTCAAGAAGAAGGTATAGATTACACTGAAACTGTTGCACCTGTTGCTAGATTAGAAGCAATTAGGATTTTACTTTCTTTTACTGAACATCATAGCATTATGCCTTTTCAAATGGATGTTAAAAGTTCTTTTCTAAATGGCTTTATTAATGAAGAGGTATATGTTATGCAACCTCCGGGTTTTGAAAGTGAAACCCAACCTGAACATGTATATAAGCTTAAGAAAGCTTTATACGGCCTCAAGCAAGCTCCTAGAGCTTGGTATGATAGACTAAGTTCATTTCTAATGGAAAACGACTTTAATAGAGGAAAGGTTGATACAACCCTGTCTAGAAAATCCATAAAATCTAATTTTTTTAGTTGTGCAAATATATATTGATGATATTATATTTGGTGCTACTAATGAATCTCTATGCAAAGTTTTCTAAGCTCATGCAGAAAAGGTTTGAAATGAGCATGATGGGAGAACTCAAATTCTTCCTTGGATTTCAAGTTAAACAAACTGTGGACGAGGTGTACATCCATCAAACTAAATATACAAAGGAACTACTTAAGAAGTTTAAGATGGATGATTGCAAGCCAATGAATACCCCTATGCACCCCACGTCCATACTGAACAAAGATGATAAAGAGAAAGGTAGACCAAAAGGTATATAGAGGTATGATAGGATCTCTCTTATATCTTACTGTGTCTAGGCCTGATATTATGTTTAGTGTATGCTTTTGTGCTCAATTTCAACAGTTAAAAGAATATTTAGATATTTAAAAGGTACTACTAATCCGGGTTTGTGCTTTAAGAAAAATGAAGATTAGATATTAGTTGGTTTTTGTGATGCTGACTATGCTGGAGATAGAATTGAAAGAAAGAGTACCAGTGGAGGATGTCACTTCGTTGGAGCTAATCTCGTTTCATGGTCAAGTAAAAGACAAAGTACAATTGCCTTATCAACTGCTGAAGTTGAGTATATTTCAGCTACAAGTTGCTGCTCACAACTTCTATGGATCAAACATCAATTGGAGGATTACAATATGTTTGTAAGTAGTATTCCACTTATGTGTGATAATACTGCTGCAATAAATCTTTCTAAGAATCCAATACTGCATTCAAGAGATAAGCATATAGAGATTAAACATCATTTTATAAGGGATTATGTGCAAAAAGGTGTGATAATTATACAATTTGTAGATACTGACCATCAATGGGCAGATATCTTTACTAAACCTCTTGTTGAGGACATATCCATTTATATTGGGAAGCATCTTAATATGTTATGTGTGGATTAATTGTGAAGTCTAGTTTTGAATATATTGTTTCTGATTTATGTGCGTCCAATGCATTTCATGTCTATTGCATATTTATATGCGTGTCTATTGCATGTCGCGTCTATTGCACTTGTTTGCCGCGTCCACTGCATGCCGCTTCCATACGTGTATGTGTGTTGCTTGGACTCGTCCATACACATATTTGTTAATTACTTTTTACTTGGACTCGTCTATGCATATATTTATTAAAAGCATTTATGTTGTCTCAACGACATATTTATTTAATATATTCTCTTGCTAAGTCAGTAATTCCCATCAATCCCATCAAAACTTTTTTATAGTTTCAAAATACCAACGCCGTTTTATCTTTAATGACTTGTCTTGTCAAATTTTTTAATTCTAAAAGAAAAGCCTTTGAAATTCAAAACCTTTTTAAAAGCAACCCTCTTCCCTCTGAGAAGCCTTTCACTACCCTGTCATCTCTGAGATTACTCGAGCTCTCCATCTCTTTGCTTTCAAACCCTAACTCTCGGATCACCAAAAATGGCTTCTTCTTCAACCTTCAATGTGGACAAGCTTAATATGGCTATTGAGCATCACTTCAACTTTGGAGTTTTACAGGACTACAATTTGGATACCATCAAGTATATCAATGCTGCTGGGTGGGGATGACTCTTCGCCGAGAAAGTCTTTGTTTGTCCCAATTTGATAAGGGATTTCTGGAGGAGACTTCAAGTCACTGATACCGACATCTCCTCTACTGTATTGGGAAAGGGGATAGTGTTGTTTTAGCTTCAATGACTCAAGAGGGGGGGTGAATTGAGTCTTCTTAAAATATTTCCCTCTTAAAAACTTTTCACAAAACTTTTCAAATCAGAGTTGCGGATTTGTGGCCTTAGGATATTTTACAAAATCAATGAAGGGTTTATATAAAATTTTGAATTGGAAGATGATGAAGATAAGAAAGATTAATTTAGAATTAATAGAGAATAGATTCAGGTTCAATAACTCAGTAATAACAAAATACAGAAAATGATTAATCCTTTAAAGATTAAGAACAAGTTATGCAAGTTTCAGTTTCAGTATAGTTCAGTTTCAGCAATCAAGAATGGTTTTGATCAACTCAGTTTTGAACGCAGATAACACAGACTTGATTACAATCGAACTCCGGTTTCAATATAGTTTATACAGATCAAGAACATAAATTATATTGAACTTTAAACATCAAAATCACAGGTTCTTGATCATAAACAAAAATTAAAGAGTCCGAGTTTAGAGATACCACACAACCAGATTTATCCTGGTTGAGTCACCTCCACTGTGACCTACATCCAGTCCTCACTCCACTTGTAGGATTTCACACACTAACTGATGAGTGTGATTCCACATCATCTTTGTCTATCATTTCACATGCATTTTCATGTAGTTTAGGCATATTTTTATTATATTTTAGGTTAATTTTCCTTTGGAACGGGTAAGGCGGTTTTCGTGTGTTGTTTTGCAGATATCAAGGGTAAATTGCTCAAGATCAACCATGATGAAGTTTGGATGAAGATGGAGCTTTAAAACTGAAGAAAATGAGCCAAACAGAGCCCATCACGGCCTAGCCGTGATGCCCATCACGGCCATGATCGAGCATAACTGAAAAAGAAGAAAGGTTGAAGTCAGAGACCGTCACGGCCTAGCCGTGATCGCCATCACGGCCGTGACCCAAAACCACCACAAGTCAGAGCACATCACGGCCCAGCCGTGAAATTCTTCACGGCCATGAAGCAGAGGGCTCGCGTCGCGAGACATATCTCGTGTCGCGAGAAATTGAATTTTCCAGAATTGGCAGAGGCAGAGACCGTCACGGCCTGGCCGTGATGGCCATCACGGCCGTGACGCGCATTACTTGGACCTGAAGAAACCGAAATGGATCAGATTTTGAGTTGGTTTGGGACTCTAACTTCCCCATTTCTATAAATATGGACCAAGGCATCAGATACAGAGAACACATCACACATTGGATGATCCATAACAACTAGGACTTAGGCATAGATCTTCTCTTCTCCTCTCTTCTCTTTTCTGATTTTCATTATGTTGTCAACCCAGCTTGTCATCTCCATGGCAAGACTGGAGTAGTAGTTTGTTTCTAGGGACTAGGGCTCTGCCCGAGGGTTGTAAATGATGTTGATTTGATGTAAAATTGTTGTTGATTTCGTAATTGTTTTAGATCTGATTTCTAGTGTGTTAATCACTCATAAATTTCGGCAACCGTTTATTTACGTGACATAGACGTTCTAAGGAGGAACCTAGCGGTGAACTTAGGATTTCTAGGGTGATTCACTCGTAAAGCCCGGCAGCCACTGGTTTGTGAGATGTGAATGATCCAAGGAGGAACCTAGCGGTGAACTTAGGTCATTTGCATAACTGAGACATTCCAAGGAGGAACCTAGCGGTGAACTTGGGTGTCGGACCTATAGAAGTCAGACTTGGGACTGAAATCACGAGAGTTAGAAGCCGTCCCTCGAGGAGCAACGAGTTGTCACGAAGCGCAAAGGGTCCAATCTGGGATCGACTACCACGAGAGTAGGGGTCGGGTCAATTGGGCACGGCTTTTGTAACCCGAGAAGGAGCTTAAGCTATCAGAGGATAAACTCGCCTTCAAGGCAATTTCGGTAATCAACAAAGGTAAATCAGTTAGCAACATAAACGGCCTCAAAGGTAACCCAAATCCCTAGGAATCCGTTTAAATCGAAAACCCCAAAAAGATTTGTTTTTCTGTTTTAATTGTTCTCTGCTCAACTACATCTTAATTCAAATTCAAAACCTTTTTCAAAACTCTTTAAAACTGTCCAGATATAATCGATTCGAAAACCGATTGCGATTCGAGAACACAGTCTATGTGGGTTCGATATCTTTTATTACTTGACGGCAGTCCGGTACACTTGCCGGATTCGCATGCACGCGCGTCGTCGTTACGCGCGACGACATCAAGTTTTTGGCGCCGTTGCCGGGGACTGTGCCATTTCGAATCTCAATTCAAATTTTGAATTGATTTTTCTGGACCTTTTCTTTTTGTTTGATTTTTATTTCTGAAATTTTAAAAAAAAATCAGAAATCAAAAAAATTCTTTTCCTTCTATTGTATCCATCTCTCTTGTGTTATATGCAAAGATCTCTAAGTCTTGGGAGCCTTAGTGAGATTGATCCGGAGATCGAGAGGACCTTCCACAGACGTAGAAGACTACTAAGAGAGGAAGAAAGGTCGATTCCCATTTCACTCATGGCAAATCAACCGGATACAAGGCCTTTGAAGGACTACGCAGCCCCAAATGCGAGAGGCTTGCGAACTGGGATTGCAAGGCCAGAGATTGAGGCGGAAAACTATACCATACCGCCCATGTTAATCAACATGATTAGGCAACATCAATTCGGAGGATTGCCTTCGGAGGACCCGACCGATCACATAGAGACATTTTTAGAGTTCACCGATGCAATCCGGATTCATGGAGCCTCAGTCGATGTTGTGCGTTTGAGATTGTTCCCCTCATCTCTCACTGGAAAGGCGAAGGCCTGGCTTAAGCAAATCCCTGCTAACACTTTGACTACTTGGGACCAACTGGAGCAGGCGTTCTTGGAGAAATTCTTCCCTCCATCCAAGACGGCCTACATAAGAACCCAGATCACCGGCTTCTTCCAGACAGACGGAGAATCATTATCGGAAGCCTGGGATCGTTACAAGGGACTGCTGGAGTCGTGCCCACATCACGGACTCGAGAGGTGGTTAATAGTGCACACCTTCTATAACGGATTGGATTACTCTTCGAAGGTGTCACTAGATTCTGCAGCCGGTGGGGCATTTATGAATAGGCCTCTCACAGAGGCATTCAACATCATCGAGAATGTCGCCACCAACTACCACCAATGGGGATCCGAAAGAGGTAATAACCCGAACAAGATTTCGGGGGGTAAGTTTGAAGTAAGTAGCATTGATCTGATAATGTCTAAATTTGACTCACTAAATAAACGATTAGATAAGATTGAAAGAGCTAATGTGAGTGCAATAGGTGCTACTAACACTATTTGTGAGATTTGTGGAATGCAGGGACATGACATGATGGGATGCCCACATGGATCCCAAGGCTTCGGGTGAGCAAGTGAACTCTTGTAACAACTACTATGATACGAACCCGAAGCTGCCCAACTATGCTCCCCCAAATCCCTACAACCAAAGAAGGAACAACCCTTACCTCTCCTATGGCAACTACAGCAACACGCTTAATCATGAGTTCCAAGAGGGTCAAGGTAATAAGAGGGCAGCACCGGGGTATCCTCAGGTTCAAAAATCTCAGCTCGAGTCTCTCATGGAAAACTTTGTTGCCACTCAAGCTCAGCAGAATGAGGCAATAAAGGAGCTAGCATCTAAGGTAGACCACTTAGCCACTCATAGCAAGATGCTAGAAACCCAGATTGCCCAACAAGCCGGCACGTACTCGAGACCTAAGGGTACATTCCCGGGGCAACCCGAAGCAAATCCCAACGAGCATTGCAATGTCATACACTTAAGGGATGATAAGCTTGGGGTGGGGGTAGCTGAAATGGAGGTGGAACCGGAGGAGGACACGAGCGAAAAAGAAGAGCCAGAACCGAAGTATGTCCCTCCACCACCGTACCAACCCCCGATACCTTTCCCACAGAGGTTGGTCAGGAAAAAGCAAGTAGATGTAGAGACTAAAATGCCTACTAAACTGAAAGACCCAGGTAGTTTCTCCATCGCTTGCTCGATTGAAAAAGTGCAAATAGACCGAGCCTTGTGTGACTTAGGGGCTAGTGCAAGCTTGATGCCCCTCACTATCATGGAAAGGTTGGAAAGTAAAGAGTTGAGACCGTTCAAATTCTCCTTACAATTTGCGGACGGCTCAACTAGGACTCCTCTAGGCATACTAGAGAATGTCCCTGTGAAGGTAGGGAAATTCTTCATCCCTACCGACTTCTTGGTATTGGATATGAAAGGGAATTCTGAATTCCCCATCATTTTAGGAAGGCCATTCTTGGCAACCGCTGGAGCAGTAATAGATGTAAGGAATGGTAAACTCTCTCTAACTGTAGAGGAAGGTAGGGTAGATTTTCAATTGATTAACTCTTGTAACAACCCTCCTTTTGAGAGCCATGTGTGCAGAATTGATGTAAAGACTCCAGCGGTAGAGAAAGAACTTAACATGGAAGCAACTCCGAAGATATGCAAGGCTAATGATGCACCCAGCAGTGATGGAGTTGGAGTTGCTGTCCATGCGGAAACAAAACTTCCGCCGGGAGGAAGGAAGGCTAGGAAGCTCCGAGAGAAAAGAGCGAAGCGGAAGCATTATTAGCCGTATGAGCAGAAACGGCTATTTGAAGGAGTTCCTTGGAAGAGAAGTGTGCCTGCACTTCTACGCCCAGCCGACCCCGGTTGACTTAAGGAAGTATGGTCAAGCTTAAGACCATAAATAAGCGCTTCTTGGGAGGCAACCCAAGTTTTCTTTCCCTTTTTCCTTTTGTTTTTGATTTAACCTCTTGAGTAATTTGAGAAGATCAAGAGAAAAAAAAATATTATTAATAGGTTTGTCTAGTGTTTTCAGGTTGAGAAAGAGAAGAAGAGCAGAGAAAAATAAAGTCAGAGGCCATCACGCCCTGGCCGTGACAGTGGTCACGGCCGTGATGAAATAAACAAGAGCACAGAAAGGATCACGGCCTAGCCGTGACAACCATCACGGGCGTGATGAGTAGGATGCCAAGGTCAGAGAGCATCACGGCCTAGCCGTGATGTATATCACGACCGTGACAGGGCAACTCCTGAGGACCAGAAACGATCACGGCCTAGCCGTGATGAGCCTCACGGCCGTGATACTAATTCTACCCAATTTTGACTGGAATGTGAAGCCAACACCCGCTACCGATTCGGTAAGTTGTTCCATTTTTCTCCTCTCTCCGACTTGATTATTTACATTGGAGACAATGTAAGTAATCAAGCTTGGGGTAGGGGTATTTATTTTTGCATTTGCATTGTTGCATTCATATTGCATTCACATAGGCATGGATTGGTATGATCACATTCTCTAGATTGCCCCTCACTTAGAACATGCATCCGATTGTGAGAACTTGGAGCCAAATGAATTGAGATAGTGAATTTTGAACCCAATTTTTCATTATTCTTGTGATATGGCTAAAAATGAAATTTCTTGAGATAGTCATTTGATAGTTGATAATTAGCATGTGGTTCCTTAGACTTGTGTACCTCACTGATTTATGAACTACTAAATGTAAGATTTTGAGCCAAAAGGGGTATTCACTAAATCTACCCCATTTCTTGTGATAGAGTGATTTAATTCCTCATGGACTGTATTTTCTAGAACTTGACTTGAAACCATTTCAAAACTTAAAAATTTCTGAAAACATTTTTGGAAATGATTGAGGCACTAGGTATTTTTCCGGCCTCCCGAGCTTTGAATGATAAATGCTACCCCTTAGTTGCCCAATTTCGAGCCTAAAGAAAAAAAATACTTTTCTTGGTACCATGAATTAATTTGATAAATAATGCTTGGTATGGCACATTTTAAAGTATTACAAAAAGGGCAAAATGGTAGTTGGAAAAAGAATGGGATGAAAATATTTCTCTTGAGCTAAAAAGCTCCCCTTCTCCAAACAAATAAAAATGAAATAAACAGAAAAAAAAAATGGAGAAGGGGATGACAAAGAAAGTGAGAAATGAAAAGAAAAAAAAAATAATAATAGAAGGAAGAAAGGTGGAAAAGTAAATCAAAGTCCCCTAAAAGGTATTTTAGAAGGTGTCATACTTTGTAATGTTTGATAATCTGTCTAGCCTTCTTGAAATTCCCTTTCTTTGATTTTCCCACCTTACAATAAATCCCATGGCCACATTACAACCAAAGGAAAAGACCTCTTAATTCTTAAGTGTTTTCATTAATAAAGTGGAGATTTGATTAATAGTCAAGCCTATGGTAAAATACTTTCCTTGAGGAAATGGAGTGAATTGTCATAAACCCTAAAACACTTGAGTGAGGTGAGATGAGTGCCCAAATCAGTGAAGACATGAACTTGAAGAACCTAAGCTTCTAATTGGACTTGAACTTGATTATCTCTTGAATGCTTATTAAAAATGCCTATTACTTGGATTAGCTTCTAGGGTTTTTGATTCACTATCCATGTTTTGATTGATATATCTTATGGCCTGAGTAATTGCTTGAGGACAAGCAAAGTTTTAAGCTTGGGGTGATTTGATGAGTGTGATTCCACATCATCTTTGTCTATCATTTCACATGCATTTTCATGTAGTTTAGGCATATTTTTATTAGATTTTAGGTTAATTTTCCTTTGGAACGGGTAAGGCGGTTTTCGTGTGTTGTTTTGCAGATATCAAGGGTAAATTGCTCAAGATCAACCATGATGAAGTTTGGATGAAGATGGAGCTTTAAAACTGAAGAAAATGAGCCAAACAGAGCCCATTACGGCCTAGCCGTGATGCCCATCACGGCCATGATCGAGCATAACTGAAAAAGAAGAAAGGCTGAAGTCAGAGACCGTCACGGCCTAGCCGTGATAGCCATCACGACCGTGACCCAAAACCACCACAAGTTAGAGCACATCACGGCCCAGCCGTGAAATTCTTCACGGCCATGAAGCAGAGGGCTCGCGTCGCGAGACATATCTCGCGTCGCGAGAAATTGAATTTTCCAGAATTGGCAGAGGCAGAGACCGTCACGGCCTGGCCGTGATGGCCATCACGGCCGTGACGCGCATTACTTGGACCTGAAGAAACCGAAATGGATCAGATTTTGAGTTGGTTTGGGACTCTAACTTCCCCATTTCTATAAATATGGACCAAGGCATCAGATACAGAGAACACATCACACATTGGATGATCCATAACAACTAGGACTTAGGCATAGATCTTCTCTTCTCCTCTCTTCTCTTTTCTGATTTTCATTATGTTGTCAACCCAGCTTGTCATCTCCATGGCAAGACTGGAGTAGTAGTTTGTTTCTAGGGACTAGGGCTCTGCCCGAGGGTTGTAAATGATGTTGATTTGATGTAAAATCGTTGTTGATTTCGTAATTGTTTTAGATCTGATTTCTAGTGTGTTAATCACTCATAAATTTCGGCAACCGTTTATTTACGTGACATAGACGTTCTAAGGAGGAACCTAGCGGTGAACTTAGGATTTCTAGGGTGATTCACTCGTAAAGCCCGGCAGCCACTGGTTTGTGAGATGTGAATGATCCAAGGAGGAACCTAGCGGTGAACTTAGGTCATTTGCATAACTGAGACATTCCAAGGAGGAACCTAGCGGTGAACTTGGGTGTCGGACCTATAGAAGTCAGACTTGGGACTGAAATCACGAGAGTTAGAAGCCGTCCCTCGAGGAGCAACGAGTTGTCACGAAGCGCAAAGGGTCCAATCTGGGATCGACTACCACGAGAGTAGGGGTCGGGTCAATTGGGCACGGCTTTTGTAACCCGAGAGGGAGCTTAAGCTATCAGAGGATAAACTCGCCTTCAAGGCAATTTCGGTAATCAACAAAGGTAAATCAGTTAGCAACATAAACGGCCTCAAAGGTAACCCAAATCCCTAGGAATCCGTTTAAATCGAAAACCCCAAAAAGATTTGTTTTTCTGTTTTAATTGTTCTCTGCTCAACTACATCTTAATTCAAATTCAAAACCTTTTTCAAAACTCTTTAAAACTGTCCAGATATAATCGATTCGAAAACCGATTGCGATTCGAGAACACAGTCTCTGTGGGTTCGATATCTTTTATTACTTGACGGCAGTCCGGTACACTTGCCGGATTCGCACGCGCGCGCGTCGTCGTTACGCGCGACGACATCACTAACACACAAGCTTTGTCATGTACCTTGAAAAACCTTTACACCACATAGCACTCCTTCACCTTGAGATATCACACTCTTGTGAAGATCCTTAATGTTCAACCTTAGGGATACCTCACCCTAATCACTCAGAGAGACTCCCTCTCTCTTTACAATTAAAAGTAAAACAAAAATTGACTCCTATTTCTCAATAGTCAGATAAACAAATTGAAGCACTTATGAGTATTGAAACACTCTTTTCACAATAAGCTCAAGGAAGATGATGAATGATATGTGTATCGTATTTGATATGTTATTCGTTCTGTGTAATACGTAAAAAGTGTTCCTTTGATCCCTCTTTATATAGAAAACAAGTTATAGTCGTTGGGATCAATCAAAATAGATTTGGATCTGATTAACAGAATCTGTTTTCTTGATTCTCGTTCTTGAAATAAAATTCTTATAGTTCTTATAGAATTCACGTCCATCTTGAAAATAACCGCGTCCATCTAGCCATTAAGAATTTTACATTCGGACGGGCTAGTACGTCAGCAGACGGGAACGAGCTCCAATTAGTAGACGAGCTTCATATGCTATGTCATTGGACGGGAGTACTAAAACACAAAGTAATTGGACAAGCTCCAATTAGTAGACGAGCTCCATATGCCATGTCATTGGACGAAGCTTCTCATTAAGATCTTAGCAAGTCCAAAGACTTGTGTGGACGAGCGCTTCTGTCACCTTAGTGGACGAGCGCTTGTGTCACTTTAGTGGACGAGCGCTTGTGTCACTTTTGTCACTTTAGTGGCGGGCGCTTGCATCACTTTAGTAGACGAGCGCTTCTGTCACTTTAGTGGATGAGCGCTTGTATCACTTTAGTGGACGAGCACTTCTATCACTTTAGTGGACGAGCGCTTCTGTCACTTTGTATTGGATGAGCGCTTCTATTACTTCAGTGTTGGACGAGCGCTTGGATTCAAAAAATCATATTTTCAAAAATCATTTTCATTAACGAAAACTTATTCCTTTTAATGCATGTTATGAAATCATCTAAGACTTAAATCTAATTTCTCCTTTAAGATCTTGTCTTGATGATTCCTTGATCTTTGTCTTTGCTATTTGATTCCTCCATCTAGCTCTTTTGATTTCTTCAAGTTCTTCCTTGAATATTCTCCTTTGATTGCTCACTGAACTTGTTGATTACTGCTTGATACCTATCTTTGTAAGTTGACACTAAAACACTTGCATACACATTAAGTTGTATTTGTCATATATCAAAATCTCTAAGTCATTTAGTCTAACAGATAGTAGTCTCTGAGAAGACTATTACATGAGGGTGAGGATTGAAATAAACAACTATAAACATGAGAAGGGGGGTTGAATTGTGTTTATCAGAATTTAAACGAAGTTGAAATCTTTTCGCATACAGAAGCTAGGTTTGGACGAGTGGAAGGATACAGGATGGACGGGTGACTTTTGGTAAACACACCACTTGATAGATGTAAGAAAACTAAAGCAACTAAAGAGTTTAAGGAAAGAGAGATTGACACAGTTATTTATCTTGGTTCACTCTTCAGAGCAAAGAGCTACGTCCAGTCCTTGGCAGCACCAAGATTTATCCATTATAACTGATCAGGTTACAGACTCAAGTATTGTTTGTACACCTAGCCTCTTCAGGCTCAAAGACAAGTATTCTTTGCATACTTAGCCTCTTCAGGCTCACTCAGGTTTGTTCGAGAGATTTGGTTTGTAATAAATATAACTTCTCATAGACAGATCTTTTACTAACACTCAGAGTTGTTTAAATGTAAAGATTAGGAAAGTCTGCGTAATAACTTCAAATGATTGAAGAATACAGAATGAAAGAGTGAAGATATTAATGCGCAGAGTAATGGCTCTTTAATGCTATGTGTATTCTCTCTTATATGTGCTTCATCTTCAATGACTTCTGCATTTATGGTCTTCAAGCATTTAGGATCCGTTAGAGACATCCCCTCAGATGTTGGCTTATAGTAGAACTTCATTAAATGCAATGAGTCGTTCTGGGCAGCCATTAATGCAATAGGAACGTTGGTTGTACTCTAACATGAAGGATCATGGCTTTATGCATCGTGATACAGCCATATCAGAGTTGTGCAGAGAGATTTTTGTACTTTGCTGAGTACAATTCCCTTTTCATGTAAGGACTAGAGGTACTAGGGAATAAAGCATGTTGGAAGCATTCTTTAACTGGTCTTTGGTACTGATATCCGAGGTTGCTTGAGAGAGTAACTTCTGACTTTTCTTGATTCTGGTTCTTGAAATAAGATTATGATAATTCTAAGAGAATCCGTGTTCATAAGAATAGCGCGCCCATCTTGAAAATAGCTGCATCCATCTAGCCATTTAAGATTTTACATTTGGGCTAGTAGACGAGCTCCAAATGCTATATCATTGGACGGATACTCCTTTAACTGGTTGAACGTAACCTAGTAGACGAGCTCCATATTAAGGACTCGGCAAGTCCAAAGACTTGTGTGGACGAGCACTTCTGTTACCTTAGTGGACGAGCACTTTTATCACTTCAGTAGACGAGATCTTCTATCGCTTTAGTAGATGAGTGCTTCTGTCACTTTAGTGGACGTTGGCTTTTATCACTTTAGTGGACGCTGGCTTTTATCACTTAAGTGGACGCTGACTATTATCACTTTAGTATTGGACATAAGATTCTATCACATGCGTTGGACATGGGCTTCAATCACTTCAGTGTTGGACGTGAGTTTCTATCACTTGTGTTGGACGTGAGCTTTTATCACTACAGTGTTGGACGTACGTTTCAATCACTTGCGTTGGACGGATGATTCTATCACTTGCGTTGGACGGATGATTCTATTATTTGCGTTGGACAAATGATTCTTATAGTTTTAATCTGCACACTAGATTGACAGGTTAGCAACCAATATGAAGGTTAATTAAATCATTAATCAATGTTTAGTTCTCATCAAAACTTAGGAAAATGCACATCAGACATTTTAGAGACTTAAAAATCTCCCCCTTTTTGATGATGACAAACATTTAGATGATTTAATGAACCTCAGAAAATATCAACAAAGAAAATAGCATATATCAGATAGGTTGAAATTTTCTTAAGCGGACAGGTCATGCATATGCTAGATCAGACATTAAGTTTGACTTGTTTTACTTTGAAATTATTATCAGAGCAATCTTACTTAAGATTTATCTGAGCAATTATGGCCATTATCAGAGCATACTCATGTCTATGTATTATTTAAGATTCACATCATATTCATTCATATTCATTCATATTCATTCTTCTATAACACATTTCTATCACATTTCTAATTTCTCCAATTATCATTTCCCTCATTCTCCCCCTTTTTTCAACATCAAAAAGGGTTATCAAGTTTTATTTATGAGATATGTTTAAGGGCAAGATAACATGTTAAGAAAATCATAGTAATGTAGCAAGCATATGAGACATACTCCACTTAAACTATTGTATCATCACTCCCCCTGAACTAATGCTTAGTTAAAAGAACATGTATATAGGAGTAATGACAGATTTAGCATAGACAGTTTAACATTCAGACATGTCATTCAACAATGTAATGCATTTTTAGATCATCCCTAATAAATAAAAACCTTTATTCTGCGAGGGGTTTAGTGAGAATATCAGCCCATTGATTTTCAGTTTTAACAAACTTAATATCAAAGATGCCTTTTCTAAACATAATCCCTAATGAAATGATGTTTGATTTCAATATGCTTAGCCTTAGAATGCTGAATTGGATTTTTAGTTAAGCATATAGCACTGGAGTTATCACACCATACAGATATGTTATGTTCATAAATAGAGTAATCCTCAAGTTGATGTTTTACCTATAAAAGTTGAGAGCAGCAACTAGCAGCAGAGATGTATTCTGCTTCAGCAGTAGACAGGGCAATGGTTGTCTGTCTCTTGCTTGACCATGAGACTAAACTTGCTCCAATGAAGTGACATCCTCCACGGGTGCTTTTTCTTTCTATTCTGTCTCCAGCAAAATTAGCATCATAATATCCCACTAATCTGTATTCTTTTGATCTTAAATACATCAAACCAAGATTAGTAGTTCCAAGCAAATATCTAAATATTCTTTTAACAGCCTTAAGATGAGATTCTCTAGGATCATATTGGAATCTAGCACACATACGGACACTAAATTGAATGTCATGTCTGCTTGAAGTTAAGTACATTAGAGAGCCAATCATACCTCTGTAGACAGTTTGATCTACCTTTTTACCTTCATCATCTTTGCTTAGTTTTGCATTGGGTTGCATAGGGGTTTTCATGAGCTTTACATTTTCCATTTTATAATTCTTGAGTATCTCCTTGGTATATTTTTGTTGATGAATGTAAATTCCATCACTTATCTGCTTGATTTGTAATCCAAGGAAGAACTTCAATTCTCCCATCATGCTCATCTCAAATTCAGCTTGCATTAGATTTGAAAATTCCTTGCACAATTTTTCATTATTTGCTCCAAAAATAATATTATCAACATATATTTGAACTATAATAAAGTTCTCTTTAGAGCATTTTTTGAACAGAGTAGTGTCTACTTGTCCTTTAGTAAAACCATTATGCATGAGAAAAGAACTGACTCTATCATACCATGTTCTAGGTGCTTGTTTCAAACCATATAATGCCTTTTTAAGTTTGAAAATGTGATCTGGTTTATCAGTATCCTCAAAACCAGGGGGTTGTTTAACATACACTTCTTCTTCAATTATACCATTTAGAAAAGTACTTTTTACATCCATTTGAAACAGGGTAATTTGGTGTTGTGCAGCATATGACATTAAAATGCGTATGGCTTCTATTCTAGCTACAGGTGCAAAGGTTTCAGTATAATCAGTACCTTCTTGTTGGTTATAGGCTTGAGCTACAAACCTTGCCTTATTTCTGACGACTTTACCATCTTCATCCAATTTGTTTCTGAAGACCCATCTTGTTCCAATAACCGACTTGTTTTTAGGCTTAGAGACAAGAATCCAGACATCATTTCTGGTGAACTGGTTAAGTTTTCTTGCATAGCAATAATCCAGCTTTCATCCTCAAGAGCTTCTTCAATGCGTTTAGGCTCCAAATCTGAAATAAAGGCCACATTGCTTGATTCTCTTAATGTGGATCTGGTTCTTACTCCTTCAGAAGGATTTCCAATAATAAGATCCTTAGGATGATGAGTGTTGAACTTCCAATCCCTTTTGAGATCATCATGAAGATCTTGATCCACTTGTCTTTCAGTCTCAGGCACAGGTTCTGTTTTGGTTAAATCGGGTTGTTGACTTTCTGGCTTCTTTATATCAAGACCTGCAAGATCATCTTCTAGATCTGATAGTTCTTTATCAGTCTTTAATCCATCATTGAATTTAACATGAACAGATTCTTCAATGATACAAGTTCTTGAATTGTATACTCTAAAAGCCTTAGACTTTTCAGAATATCCTACGAAAATATCTTTATCTACCTTAGAATCAAACTTTCCAAGATTATCACTGGTATTCAGAATAAAACATTCACATCCAAAAGCATGAAAATAAGATATGTTGGGGCTTTTTATTTTACACAATTCATAAGGAGTCCTTTTTAGAAAAGGCCTAATAAGTATTCTGTTTTGTACATGACAAGCAGTGTTTACAACTTCTGCCCAGAAGTACTTAGGGACATTATTTTCATTGAGCATAGATCTAGCCATCTCTTGCATAGATCTGTTCTTTCTCTCAACCACTCCATTTTGCTGTGGAGTTCTGGGTGCAGAGAAATTGTGAGAGACTCCATTCTCCTCACATAACTGTCTAAACTGCTCATTTTCAAATTCTCCCCCATGATCACTTCTAAAGGTAGAAATACAGAAACCCTGCTCATTTTGTACTCTTTTACAGAATACTGAGAAAGCCTTAAAAGACTCATCCGTGTGTGTTAGGAAGAGTACCCATGTGTATCTGGAATAGTCATCAACTATGACAAATCCATATTTTCTTCCAGCCAGGCTGGCAACACTAACTGGTCCAAACAGATCCATGTGTAACAACTGAAGAGGTCTAGAGGTTGATACTTGGTTTTTAGATTTGAAACTTGATTTTATATGTTTACCTCTCTGACATGCATCACACAAGACATCTTTCTTAAAACTAATATCAGGCAATCCTCTCACGAGATTATTCCTTTTTAATTCAGAAATTAATGTCATACTAGCATGTCCTAGTTTCTTATGCCATAACCATCTCCCATCCTCTTTAGACATCATACAGGTTACACTTTGATCTGAGAGATCAGACAGTTCAATCTTATAAAAATTTTGTTGCCTTTTAGCTGAAAAGAGGGTTTTGCCACATCAGTCTTTAACTATGCATACATCATTGGTAAATGAAACATCAAAACCACTATCACATAATTGACTTATGCTAAGCAAATTGTGTCTTAATCTTTTAACCATAAGAACATTAGATATAGAGGGAAGAAGGGGTTTACCACCAATAGTACGAATTCCTATAAATTTCACTTTCTGATTCCCTCCGAAGGCAACGTGTCCTCCTTTCTTAAGTTAGAGGTTTAGGAACATAGGCCTTTCTCCTGTCATATGACGCGAGCAGCCATTGTCTAGGTACCAACAGTGGTGTTTTCTTTGTCCTGTTGAGGACATCTGCAACAAAAATTATTTGATCTTTAGGTATCCATATTTTTCAGGGTCCTTTTCTATTCGTTCTAGAAGTCTGTGAAGACTTCCTTCTCTTCTTATGGATACACTTAGACATAACATGTCCAGTTTTTCCACAGAAGTTACAAACAGGTGTAGATTTGGTTACAGTTGACTTAATAGATACTGTAGAAGGTTTAGTTGATACTTTATGATGTGTCTGATGGACATATCCAATACCTTCTTTGTTAAGAGAGTGCCTCTGACTGCCAAGTAGCTTAGTCAGATTGTCTCTACCATTAACAAATTTGGCAAGATCATAAGTGAGTTCTTCCACTTTCTGTTGAAGTTTTTCAACTTCTTCAGATGGTGATGTTTCACTTGAGATCTTAGCTTCATTAATTAGACTTTTCAGTCTTCAGCTCACTGTTCTCTTAAGCCAGCTTCTCGCACTCTTGAGATTTCTGTTTATACTCACTGGTGAGCTTTACATACTCTCTCTTGAGGGATTTGAAGGCTTTAGACAAGCAGTTGGATTCCTCCATCAACTCCTCATAGGCATCAAGTAATTCCTCATAGTCAGGATGTACCTCATCGTCAGAGTCTGAGTTAGTGTTGGCCATCAAACAGAGATTAGCTTCTTCCTCTGTTTCTTCATCAGAAGATGTTGACTCCAGATCCTCCCAAGTAGCCATCAGAGTCTTGGATGACTCATCTGCCTTCAGAGTCTTGGAAACTTTTGCTGACTTTTGATCAGCTTTCAGAGCAATTGACTTGCCCTTCTTTGGTGCAACTTCATCTCCAAGTTCTTGCTCATGAACAGTGAGTGTTCCAAGAAGTTCATCCATAGTCAAGGTAGTGAGATCCTTGGCTTGGGAGATAGCAGTGACCAAAGGTCTCCACTGTTTAGGTAGACTTCTCAGAATCTTTCCAACCTTCTCAGCATTGGTATAGACTTTGCCAAGAGATTTCAAACTGTTAACTATAGTTTGAAATCTTCATATCATTTGAGCAACAGATTCTCCTTCCTCCATGACAAACAGTTCATACTTTATGACAAGTATGGCAATTTTTGACTCTTTGACTTTGGTTGTTCCTTCATGTGTGACAGCTAAAGTGTCCCATATTTCTTTGGCAGAGTTGTAACATCCTAAAAATTCAAATATAATTATTTTAATAAAAAAGGGTAGTATAAGAGTTTATTATAATTGTTTTCTTTATAATAAAAATCCAGTGGGTTCCACAATAATGTACAATTGATTTAAAAAAAATAAAAGAAGGATAAGAACCTACCCTGGACTAAATTATTGCGGCAATAATGATAGGAAACATAAGCATATCAAGGCCCATGCTGTGTTACCCATTATAAATAGATAGTTTGAGTGTTTTAAGCTCAATTTCGCATAATGTGACTAGATACCTAACTTCAGATGGATATTTCGGAAATAAAGAGAACTTGTTTGAATTCGAGATCTAAATAAGAAATATAGCCCTGTCTCTAAGCTTTCCATAGACACCATATTCGTCCAAATTGGATTCTTGTAGCTCAAGTTATGATCAAATTCGTACACACTATTCATGTTCCAGTGCCAGAACCGTTTTTTAAAATTCTATCCACGTTTTGACTATCTAAACGTCGGTTTCATATTTTGTGGTCTTCATAACAGTTGTATACAATTCTTTTACCTTTCCAACGATATAAAATTTATAATTTTTGAATGTCTATAACTCAAGATATGTGCGAAATACAGCACCATATGCAAAGTAAGCGGGCTTAGTGCGTTTTTACACGTTTTGGGCTATCGGGGGCTCTATAAATAGAATCTTAATACTCTTAGGGAGCGTTTTCGAACCCTAATTACACCTAGAAACTCATAAACGGCTAAGAAGAGAAGAAATTCAACAGTTAAGAAGAGATAGTTGTGGAAGAGGGAGTCTAGGAAGAGGAAGATGATGATAACTCTTGACAAACGTTAGGATTCGCAGTAGGAAACTCTTAGAGCTATTTGGAGGTCTTCAAGAGGTGATTAACAATACTTTTTACGAACCTTTTCCATGGTATATATGATTGTTTGTGTTGATAATGAATTACCATATGAAATTTAGAGTTTTTAATTGATTTGATGCATATTGTCAGTAACCTAATTTCTAAAATTGGGGGTTTTTGGTAAAAGGGGAATAAGTTGATTAATTGATGTTGTAAGATGCTTATTCGTGTACGATATATTGTGATATTTGTGATGACTTGTTGTTGGGAGAAATTTATTTGTTTAATTCGTGGAAAATAGTTTGTTACATGCATGAGACATGACATATTTGAGTTATAATATGTTGTATGATGTTTGCCGCAATACCACCTATGATAGGGTTATCGAAAAGTAATATCACCGTAATGAGGTATCGAAAGTAACATCCCCATACAATTGGGATGTCGAAAAAGAGCAATACCTCCTAAAAAGGGCTATCGAAAGTAACACCGTCACACGTTGGGGTGTCGAAAAGGGAGAAATATCGCCATGTGCACATGGGAGGTATCGAAATAGAAATGCCCCCGACAGGAGGGTGACATCGAAACATTCCTCATGAGTAGGGGTGGGCAATGAGACGTCATTGTCATGTGATGTGTGAGATTTATGGCATGCCGGCAAGAGACCAGATTAGTTATGAGTCCTTCGAGCCACTTGGATTAATTTAGAATTTACTTGGTATGTGGAATGTGATGTATTGAGATGAGTTGATCTTATTCTATATGCATTTGACTTGATGAAATTTTTGTCGTTATTAAAAGTATTTTTTATATATTATTTTGGGAAATTAGCGGATGCCATGGACAGTTTTCCGGTTACCGCACCGGCTGAGAACAACATTATTTTTGAAACATTTTATAAATGTATTGTTGTGCACTGTGATTTTATATCTCATTATAAGTGTTGTTTACAGAGCCCGAGGACATCGCTGTTGAGGATCCATAGATCTGAAGAGTTATCTTTGATTAGCTAGTTGGTTAGTAATGTAGTATGGTTTGGAGTATTATGCGGACGACGTTCTTTGGTTTACATACTATTTTTCTCAGATTGTAATTAGACGCCCGGTTTTGAGGCTTTTAGTTTTTATTCAAATGATTAGATTTAATAATATTTTTCAATACTTTGTAAATACTATTATTTTATTTAATACGAGGTATTTTCATACTTAGTTATTTGAGAAAAAATTCATGACTTGTGTTTTTTAATTAAATGTTTTGAAGGATTTTTATTGAAATTAATTTGGGTTACTAATGTAACGAAGGGCGTTATATTTTTTGTATCAGAGCAGTTCGATTCTAAATCGGATTGTGATAGTGAGACTTTTTCTAAAACAAAACTTGGACGCATAGGACGCTTGTTAGAGTTATAAATACTGTTTGTTATTCTATGGGATATTGGACATGATCAACCCAATATTTCATAGGTAGTGAGCAGATTTATTCGACTAATAGGCGAGGGACGAACATTGCACTTGCAGCAGCTTTGGTTTGTATGATCAGAGCTACGTAAGGGCAGACGGAGACTCTCCGTCAACTGTAGGGGAATGGAGGCCAATCACTGATGGAGTGGTGGCTACCTAGGACCCTTAGCACGTGGAACTTTTCGAATTCAAGAAGAATGATCTGCTATTATTCCGAGGCAGCTAAGAATCCGGAGGAGACTTTATTTCTTTAACTCGTATAGGGGAAGAAGTTACTATATTGTTTGATTTAGGAGCAGCACTTTCTTTGATATATCCTTCAAGTGTGAAATTTGAGTTTCCTATCTTTCGTTTGTTCTTTGAGTCATGTGTTTCTATAAAAAAAAAAGTTGTAATTTATGGTACTTGATTCTTTATATGAGATTTTTGAATGTTGATGATGAATTGATTTTAATAAATTTATTTTCCTTGAATCTATAAGGAATTATTACTAATGGTAGTTTTGTATGTGCGTTCGTGCTGGTCTTTTCTTGTTTATACTATTCTCATCATCTATACTTCTGCCGACACTGTCAAAACTCATTCTCATATCTAATTGAAATGTCCTATTCATTTTTTTTAATTCCTTTTGTGCGTGAAGTTCACCTCCATCGCATCGAGGCCAATTTCTTGAATTGTAATTGTATTTCTAACTTCCTCTGACTCATGGATTTAATTGTGGCATGAATTCTATTTTTTTGTTAGTTCGAATCAAATTATATATTTGATATTTAAATTAAATTATGGTTCACTTTATAAATTTTAAAAATATGTTTGATTTTGTATTAAGTTTTGAGTGCTTTTAGTGGGAAAAGATGATGGGATTATGAGGTTATATGTGGGCAATATGCAATTGAACAAAGTAACTATAATGGATAGGTATCTTTTTCCTAGGATAGATGAGCTTAGATCAATGGAGTAAAGTAGTGGTTGATTCTAGTAAAGTAGATGCATGGATAGGGTGAGAGAAGCCTAAGAAAATGACAAGTGTGAGAAGTTTCCTAGAATTGGAGAAGTATTATAGGAAGTTATAAACGAGTTCTCTAGACTAGCCTTACTTCTCACCAAGCTGATTAGGAAAGGAAAATCTCTTGTATAGGATACAACTTGAAGTTTTTAATGATCAGTAGAGCCTTAAACAGTTGTTAAGAGATAGAGACAGAGACATAGACGAAGAGTTAAATATAAGGCAAAGAAAGTGGATGAATTTTCTTAGGAACTATAATTTTGAGTTGAAGTATAGTCCGGGAAAGGCTAATGCAGTGGTCGATACTCGGAGTAGGAAATTTTCGCACAAGTCTAACTTGAAGTTGCAAGAGATGAACCTAATAGAAGAGTCTAGAGACATGAATTTGGATATCTTTTTAAGGCTTAAAACTTGGAATTGAATAGGTTGAAAATTTGTAATGACCTTAGAAAATAGATTAAGCGAGTGTAGTTTTTAAACTAGGATTTGAAATCTCTTTTGGATCAAGAGAATTATGTGTTATATAATAATGGTGTAGTGTTGTTTAAGAATAGGATCATTGTCCCTGAGGAGGGGAGCCTTAGAAAAAAAATGTTATAAGAGACACATAAAAGAACGTTAACCATGTGTCTAGGAATAACCAAGAAGCATCAAGATTTAAAGAAGTATTAGTGGACGGGAATAAAAATGAAAGTGAGATTAAAGAATTTTATATATATGTTCAAATTTTATTATAATGTTGTAATTTTGTTATATAATTTTTAGATGATCACTTTCCTTGAAATTTCAAATTGCTTCTCAAGTGACAAAGTATTAACCGTGATTGATATTCCCCTACGATTTGTTTTCCATATAGATTAATGGCATGTCTAATCCTAACAAACTTATATTTCTTAACAAAAAGTGAAAAAGTGTTATTTCTTATTTGTATGTGCCTACTCAAAGATCGAGATTGAATTGGTTTCTTATACTATCGTGGTGTTAATTTTTACAGTTGTTTTTGCATAATGTCTGCACAGTTTAGTTGTAATTTTGTCAAACATTATTCTCCATTTTGTTATCACATATTTTTTTTAGTAAGATTTTCTTATCAACATAAACTGAAACTAGTTCTTCCTCTTTTGAAATTATCATTTTGGGATAACTAAAAATTAGTATGTGAACGTGCTACTGCTCACATTTCTTTATGTATAAAATTTATAAAATTCCTCAGTTCTGTGTAGAATATAAGAAATTTGGTATAGAGTTCGTAAGAGATATTATATCTACGTGTGGATGATATAAAATATTACATCAATTTCTTTTATGGATTGTTTGATAAATTTAATTTGTGAGAATGCTTATAAAGATGAAAGTGTAGAATATGAAGGTGTTCTAATTATAGGCGGATGGATAGAAACAAATGCTTAAGTGCATAATTTTATTATATAAATGTTATTATTGACTTCATTTTAAAATTAAATTTTTTCTTTAAGAAAAATATTTTTTTTTTTAAGTTAAGGGGCCATGAATTGTACATTTATTATCTGGTGGAATATTTAATGACTATACATACATACATACATACATACATACATACATACATACATACATACATATATATATATATATATATATATATATATATATATATATAAAGTATGTGATTAGGAATGTAGATCCCCTTTTATGATAGTGCGAAGTAGGTGAGAATATATTGTTAAGATCACATTTAATCAAAGAGATCGCAATTAGGATTAATAATTGAGGGAAAGAAGCGCATTGGGCAGAATAGATAAAAAGTGTTATGTCGACAAGCAAAGAAAGCATTTAGAATTTTAGGAAGAGGAACATGTAATCTTGAGAGGCACTCTTAAGTTTTGGATGGGGTGGTCAATGTCATTCAGAAAACTGACTCTTTGTTTCACGAGACCTTTCCTAATTCTCAAAAGAGTCGTGCCCGTTGTTTACCAATTGGCTCTTCTACCACAATTGGTAAATCTTCATGATGTTTTCCATGTGTCGCAACTTAGGAAATATGTACCTGATGAGTCTCATGTGATAGCTCCTGAGTCTTTATAATTGAAGGATAATTTGATCTATAAGCCTAGGCCTAGTCAAATCTTGGACTAGGGCACAAAGACAAGACAATTCCATTGGTGAAAGTGTTATGGGAGAGGATTGACTATGAAGGAAACTACTTGAAAGATGGAAGAGGATATCATATGTCAATACCCAGATCTTGTTGTTTAAGGTAAGATAACCTTTATGTTTGGTTTTCAGCATATGTTACAATATGTGTGTGAGTATGTGATGAATTTCGGGGACGAAATTCTCTAAGGAGGGGAGAAATGTAACATCCTAAAAATTCAAATATAATTATTTTAATAAAAAAGGGTAGTATAAGAGTTTATTATAATTGTTTTCTTTATAATAAAAATCCAGTGGGTTCCACAATAATGTAAAATTGATTTTAAAAAAAATAAAAGAAGGATAAGAACCTATCCTGGACTAAATTATTGCGGCAATAATGATAGGAAACATAAGCATATCAAGGTCCATGCTGTGTTACCCATTATAAATAGATAGTTTGAGTGTTTTAAGCTCAATTTCGCATAATATGACTAGATACCTAACTTCAGATGGATATTTCGTAACCAAAGAGAACTTGTTTGAATTCGAGATCTGAATAAGAAATATAGCCCTGTCTCTTAGATTTCCATAGACACCATATTCGTCCAAATTGGATTCTTGTAGCTCAAGTTATGATCAAATTCGTACACACTATTCATGTTCCAGTGCCAGAACCGTTTTTTTAAATTCTATCCACGTTTTGACTATCTAAACGTCGATTTCAAATTTTGTGGTCTTCATAACAGTTGTAGAAAATTATTTTACCTTTCCAACGATATAAAATTTATAATTTTTGAATGTCTATAACTCAAGATATGTGCGAAATACAGCACCATATGCAGAGTAAGCGGGCTTAGCACGTTTTTACACGTTTTGGGCTATTGGGGGCTCTATAAATAGAATCTTAACACTCTTAGGGTGCATTTTTGAACCCTAATTACACCTAGAAACTCAAACGGCTAATAAGAGAATAAATTCAAGGATTAAGAAGAGATAGTTGTGGAAGAGGGAGTCTAGGAAGAGGAAGATGATGATAACTCTTGGCAAACGTTAGGATTTGCAGTAGGAAACGATTAGAGCTATCTGGAGGTCTTCAAGAGGTGAGTAACAATACTTTTTACGAACCCTTTTCATGGTATGTATGATTGTTTGTGTTGACAATGAATTACCATATGAAATTGGGAGTTTTTAATTGATTTGATGCATATTGTCAGTAACCTAATTTCTAAAATTGGGGGTTTTTGTTAAAAGGGGAATAAGTTGATTAATTGATGTTGTAAGATGCTTATTCATGTATGATATATTGTGATATTCGTGATTGCTTGTTGTTGGGATAAATTTATTTGTTTAATTCGTGAAAAATAGTTTGTTACATGCATGAGACATGATATATTTGAGTTATAATATGTTGTATGATGTTTTCCGCAATACCACCTATGATAGGGGTATCGAAAAGTAATACCACCGTAATGGGGTATCAAAAGTAACATCCCCATATAATTGGGATGTCGAAAAAGAGCAATTCCGCCTAAAAATGGGTATCGAAAGTAACACTGTCACACGTTGGGGTGTCGAAAAGGGAGAAATACCGTCATGTGCACATGGGAGGCATCGAAATAGAATTGTCCCCGATAGGAGGGTGACATCGAAACATTCCTCATGAGTAGGGGTGGGCAATGGGACGCCATTGTCATGTGATGTGTGAGATTTATGGCATGCCGACAAGAGACCAGATTAGTTATGAGGCCTTCGAGCCACTTGGATTAATTTAGAATTTACTTGGTATGTGGAATGTGATGCATTGAGACGAGTTGATCTTATGCTATATGCATTTGACTTGATGAAATTTTTGTCATTATTAAAAGTATTTTTTTATATATTATTTTGGGAAATTAGCGGATACCATGGATAGTTTTTCCGGTTACCGCACCGGCTGAGAACAACTTTATTTTCGAAACATTTTATAAATGTATTGTTGTGCACTGGGATTTTATATCTCATTATAAGTGTTGTTTTCAGAGCCCGAGGACATCGCTGTTGAGGATCCAGAGATCTGAAGAGTTATCTTTGATTAGCTAGTTGGTTAGTAATGTAGTATGGTTTGGAGTATTATGCGGACGATGTTATTTGGTTTACATACTATTTTTCTCAGATTGTAATTAGACGCCCGGTTTTGAGGCTTTTAGTTTTTATTCAAATGATTGGATTTAATAATATTTTTCAATACTTTGTAAATACTATTATTTTATTTAATACGAGGTATTTTCATACTTAGTTATTTGAGAAAAATTTTATGACTTGTGTTTTTTAATTAAATGTTTTGAAGGATTTTTATTGAAATTAATTTAGGTTACTAATGTAACGAAGGGCGTTACAAGAGTCACAAGCACATACCTTCTCAAACTCCTCCGGACTGAGAGCACAAATGATGTTATATCTAGCTTTGTGGTTCAGCTCCCATTTTGTCTTTTCTGCAGTAGTCCACTGAGCTTTTGGTTTGTCAGTGTTATCATCATTCTTGGGAATGAATGGACCATCTGTAATGACATCCCAAAGATTAGAGTTTGTAGATAGAATGAACCATTGAAATCTATCTTTCCAATAGTTGTAGTTTTCTCCATTGAAGTAAGGAGGTCTGGTTAGGGAAGTTCCTTCAGTCTGGTGACTTCCACTTGAACTAGTTCCAACAGTCATGTATATTCTTCAGGACCTTTTACCTCTACACTGTTAGATGCTCAACCCAGAGGCTGAGCTCTGATACCAATTGAAATAGACAACTATAAACACGAGAAGGTGGGTTGAATTGTGTTTATCAGAATTTAAACAAAGTTGAAATCTTTTCGTATACAGAAGCTAGGTTTGGACGAGTGGAAGGATACAGGATGGACGGATGACTTTTGGCAAACACACCACTTGATAGACATAAGAAAACTAAAGCAACTAAATAGTTTAAGGAAAGAGAGATTGACACGGTTATTTATCCTAGTTCACTCTTCAAAGCAAAGAGCTACGTCCAGTCCTTGGCAGCACCAAGATTTATCCACTATAACTGACCAGGTTACAAACTCAAGTATTGTTTGCACACCTAGCCTCTTCAGGCTCAAAGACAAGTATTCTTTGCACACCTAGCCTCTTCAGGCTCAAGACAAGTATTCTTTGCACACTTAGCCTCTTCAGGCTCACTTAGGTTTGTTTGAGAGTTTTGGTTTGTAATAAATACAACTTCTCACAGACGGATCTTTCACTAACACTCAGAGAGTGGTTTAAATGTAAAGCTTAGGAAAGTCTGCGTAATAACTTCAAATAATTGAAGAATACAGAATGAAAGAGTGAAGATATTAATGCGCAAAGTAATGGTTCTTTAATGCTATGTGTATTCTCTCTTATCTATGCTTCATCTTCAATGACTTTTGTATTTATGGTCTTCAAGCATTTATGATCCGTTAGAGACATTCCCTCAGATGTTGGCTTCTAGCAGAACTTCATTAAATGCAATAGAGTCGTTCTGGGCAGCCATTAATGCAATAGGAACGTTGGTTGTACTATAACATGAAGGATCATGACTTTATGCATCGTGATACAGCCATATCAGAGTTGTGCAGAGAGCTTTTTGTACTTTGTTGAGTACAATTCCCTTTTCATGTAAGGACTAGAGGTACTAGGGAATAAAGCATGTTGGAAGCATTCTTTAACTGGTCTTTGGTACTGATATCCGAGGTTGCTTGAGAGAGTAACTTCTGACTTTTCTTGATTCTGGTTCTTGAAATAAGATTCTGATAATTCTAAGAGAATTCACGTTCATAGGATAAGCGCGTCCATCTTGAAAATAGTTGCGTCCATCTAGTCATTTAAGATTTTACATTCGGGCTAGTAGACGAGCTCCAAATGCTATGTCATTGGACGGATACTCCTTTAACTGGTTGAACGTAACCTAGTAGACGAGCTCCATATTGAGGACTCGGTAAGTCCAAAGACTTGTGTGGACGAGCGCTTCTGTTACCTTAGTGGACGAGCACTTCTATCACTTCAGTAGACGAGCACTTCTGTCACTTTAGTGGACACTGGCTTTTATCACTTTAGTGGACGCTGGCTTTTATCACTTAAGTGGACGCTGGCTTTTATCACTTAAGTGGACACTGGCTTTTATCACATTATCATTACAGTGTTGGACGTGCGTTTCAATCACTTGCTTTTCAATCATTTGCGTTGGACGAATGATTCTATCACTTGCGTTGGACGAATTATTCTATTATTTGCATTGGACGGATTATTCTTACAGTTTTAATCTGCACACTAGATTGACAGGTTAGCAACCAATATGAAGGTTAATTAAATCATTAACCAATGTTTAGTTCTCATCAAAACTAAGGGAAATGCACATCAGGAATTTTAGAGACTTAACAAGGATGATGAGGACAGGGTTCCCATCAGCTATGTAATGAAGAAATAGAGAATTGCTGCTTTTGCTGATGCTGTTGCTGCCTCTATTCCAACTAGGAGGAGACAACCTCAGAGAAGAGCTAAAGCTGCCATGGGAACTAAGGTAACCCTTACTGCTAATGACCCTGTCAAGATAGCAGTAGATGACCTAGTTTCCAGCTTTGAGCATAGGGTAGATGACTGTGTATATGCATCCTCTGTGAATCAAAGTCAAAACGTGGATGATGTGTATATTCCCACACCCCTTTCACCACAAATAGCCTCACCACCAAGACCAAAATTCTCACCCATCATACTTGAATCTGATCCTTGGTTTCATCAACCAGATAATGAAATTAGCCCTAGTGCACCTTTTCCCAAAAATAGAAAAACTAGATTCCCCTACACTCATCCCTCTGTTCTTTATGATGGCAAAACTGAAAGCTTAGCCAAGGTAAAGAGAGACTAGAGAATTTTATTTCACACTCACCAATCTGAACCTGAACCTATTCTAACCAGATGGTATCCTCTACCAGAATATGAGTATGAACCTGAAAACATCTACTCATATTGGATTAACCCTGAACCTCATACACCTACTGGACCATTTCCATCTGATTTATTGAATTCCCTTGGACCTCTTCTCACCCATCTACCACAGAAGAGATTCCCTCCTAAGAAGATCTACCTAAACCTCATCAAATCCCCACCCGTTAAACCTTTCACTGATGGTGTAGAAAGGCACATCATATATGACCGGACTCGGGATCCAAGAAAGAAAAATCTTAAAAATGTTCTTGAAAAGAGATCAAGATCATTCAGACATGTTCCATTCATTCATGGATGCCAACACCAAATGGAAGTCCTTTGTTCATCCCAATGAATATTGCAGAGCTGCTGACTTCATTGATCAACTCCTGTATGCTTTTTGGAAAATGGAGTTGGAAATGCCAAGATATGCCAGGGCTGCAAATTTTATGCCTCCAACATGGCTGCAACATTCTCTGGAGAAAACAAGAATAGGATTCAGACCCTACATGATATGTCCTAGGCTACCAATGATCGACATGAATAAAGACAAAGATCTAAAGAAGCAAAGAAACACTAGCAATATTCATTTTCCTGACAGCTGCATAATCAATCCAGCATCAATCAATCTCACTGATCAAAATGTGATTGACTACCGATTGGCTCAACCAACTGAAGATGTTCAAGAGGATGTTGTTGTGGACATCAGGAGGACTCACATGGTGGAATGTGCACAGGAAGCTTCCTCCGCTGGACTGACTATTGAAGAGAAGAAATATATTCCTAAAGTCAGAGGGAAGTGTGGCTTTGCTTACTGTAGATTCCTCATCCATAAGGACATCATTGGCATTCCTGTCATAAGTCCTGTCTTTGAAGAGGACTCTATTCATTGGGTCAAAGAGCTACCTGAACTAGTGCTGCAATATGCTACCTCACCTCCTCCATCACCACCACTAGAGCACATAGATGAAGAGTTCATCATTGAGGACAAGGAAGTTAAAGAAGTGCAGTATGCTTCTCAAGTGGAAGTGGTTCAACCTGTTGCTGAGGTTGAAGAAATTGTTGAGTCTGTTCCTAGGCAAAGCACGTCTGAGAAACACTCTTCTCGACCACTGGCTCTTACTGTCATCCACCCTTAAGAGCAACCTCAACAGTCTAGAGTAGTAAGCACGTTTCAAGCTCAAGAGATTGTTCATGACTCTGATGAAAGCTCAAGAGCCCCAGCTTTGCCCCAGAACATTGAAGAAATTATTGAAAAACTTGTTGATGACAGAGTGAAAAAGATGAATGTGAATTTTAAAGAAGAAGTTCAACAACAAACTCAAGAATCAATGGCACCCACCTTAGCTGTGGTGAACAAGATGTTGGAGTTCTTAACAAACTTTAAGAAAAGCCAAACTCAAAACCTTCCACCTCCACCACCTCCTGCTGCCTAACCTTTTTTTTTTCTTATTATTAACAATGATGGTCCACTCCCTTTTACCTTTTTGTTTGATGACAAAAAAGGGGGATAAAGGAAGAGAAATTAAATTTTAAATGAAAAGTCAATTTTTGAAAAATATATACTTGTCTGCACATGCATGTCTATTTCTGTTTACACTTTGACATGATTTGCTATGCTAATATAAATATTGCTCTGATATATCTATTTTGATTGCTCTGATACTGTTTGATATGATATAATTTATTTGCTCTGGAACTTGTTTAAGTTTGATAAAGACTTTAAAGCTCTGATACTATACTTAACTGATAAATAGTTGCGCTGATTTGATAAGTTATATATACATGTGCTGCTGAATTTCTGTCTTATGCTTTTCCTGCTAAAGCTTGTATGCTTTGTCTTAGGGGTTGTCTTAGGGGGAGCTTTGTAAGCTCTATTAGACTTTTCTACTCAAATTTAATTAGTTTTTGTCATCATCAAAAAGGGGGAGATTGTTGGAACCAAAGTGATTTGGATTTAATTAATCTCTAAGTTTTGATGTTAACAAAAGGATTAAATTTGCTTGGCAAAGTGTTAATTGAGTTCTAACAAGGTTATCTAGTTTTTCAGGATCACTTGAATCTTATAAGTTATGGAAACTTAGAAAAAGTTTTCATATATCTGCTTGGACTTTAAATAAGAAATCTACGTCCACCCATGTAGACAGGCTGCTCAAAAGCTTGGTAAAGTTAGTTATTTATTTGAGTAGATTGAAACTTAAGTAGACGAGGCATGAGAATTTCTAAGTAGACGAAATATTGAAATATTTCTACTAGACGGAATCTAAGTTTCAAATTGAATAGACAAGCTTAACTTGTCACATCATCAGACGAGATCTTTTTAAGTGAGTAGACGGACTTTAATGCCACGTCACTAGACAGAGATCAAAATAACTCACTGAGATATAGCAAGTCCAAAGACTTGAGTAGACGGGAGGATATGCCACGTCAGTGGACGAGCAAAATGAAATAGTGAATAGACATAGTTTCACATATAACTAAGTAGACTCGGTTTTAAGTAGATGAGCTAATCTTTATGATAACCCTTCATAAATAATTTCAATCTGGTCCACAATGAATCATATTTATTTCAAATGATTGATATTTAATTTATTTCAAGAGAATTTTTGTTCTTCTCATTTGTTTTATATGCTTAATTCTTTGTTTCCTTGTGAGAAAATCATAGTACCATTGAGGAAATACAAAAAGCAACACAGTACAGTGGGAAATGTAAGACGATCTGTACGATAGAACCTTTATGACTAGGAAAAGCTGGAAGTTACATAAAGGACGAAAAACAGTTTTCAAGCTGCAAATAATCAGAGCAGTGAGCCTCCATTTTGTACTATCCTGATAACCAAGAATACATTTCAGCATGGCCACGATCAAGCTATCAGTCACAACGGATATTGTGCATTCAATGCTATCTCTAAATGGGAAATTAAAAATGATCGTTGGAGCTTTTCAAGTGTAGAAGAAGGTCGCTATAAATAGAGGACTTCAAGAGATGAAGAAAAACTTTTGTCAATCCAATATTTGCGAGAACAAGCTCTCATTTCTTTCATTCTTTCCAAATTAAAAGTTTGTATTCTTTAGTTTGAATATTGTGAAAATATTCAACAGATCTTAAACTTTCATATCCTCACATATAGTGAGTTAAGAAGATCTTAAGTTAAAATCTCTTTGTTAGAGCTAGAGCCTGAAAGGCTTGGTAAGAAATGAATACTTGTAGCCTGGAGAGGTGTTGAATACTTGGTTGTAATCTATTTGGAGAAATAGTGGATAAAACCTTCAAGTCGAAGGGACTGGACGTAACTCTTGGTTGGAAAAGAGTGAACCAGGATAAAATCATCTGCGTGAATCTTCTATCCTTAAACTCTTACAGCTTCATTTGTTTATATTGGCTGTGGGGTTTTGATATTGCTTTTGTTAAGTCTCAAAAGTTCTTTTTCAGTGTGTGCATCTGCTTTAGATATCCTCGTGTGAGAAAAATAGTTTTAAAAGGTTGTTTTAGAAAAATTATTAACAAACACAATTCAACCATCCATTATTGTGTTTGCCTGTGCCAACTTCAGAGGCAAGTGTAAAGAATAATTGTAAGGTGTTTGGTTAATAGTGGATAAAACTTTCAAGTAGAAGGGACTGGACGTAGCTCTCGATTGGAAGAGAGTGAACCAGCGTAAAACTTATGTGTGGTTATTCTCTTATCCCTTAACTCCTTTTAGTTTTGTTTCGAACTAACTTGTGGGATTTGACATTGAGTTTATCAACATCTCCCTGAAAAAGTTTTTTAGTGTGTGTGCTTACTTTCTGTATGCTTGCAAAACATTTTGAAAAGGATTTTCAAAAATTAGTTAGAAACACAATTCAACCCCCTTCTTGTGTTCCCGAACTTCATATTATAGTTGCAAAATAATTTGATTTTGTTGTGTTGTTAATATAAAACTTATTGTATGTTACCTTTTAATTATTTGATGATAAATCATATTTTCAAATTTTATTCTAAATTGCTCGTTATAACATTTAATATATATTTGTTTTAAGTTATAAAAAGTTATTTATGAGAATAAAGAGTTAGAAACGATATATTTCTATATATGTTACAAATTTTAAAAAATATTTTGGGTATCATAGTTTCTTTGGAAGGTTAGTTCTCATCGAAATGCAAGTTACATTGTAACTTAATGTTGAGTGAATAATCAATAATTATAAATAGAGGTACATAAAAAATGAGAAATATCGCTCCTCCATTAAATTATATCAATTTACTTTTTATTTAATAAATCTTGTATAAGTTCTATCCAATTAAAAAATATCTCTGTATTTAGTGATGACAATTTCTATTTGACCATGGGGATCGTTGCGGGGATTGACCCGAATAGGGTCTTACAGGCGGGGACCTTTTTTCCCGCAGAGATGGGGACAAGGGCGAAAATATCCCCAAAAGCATTTCGGGGATGGGGACCAGGGAGCATACCCCTGCCTCGTGGCTTCGATCTTATAAGATTACAAAAGTATACTTTTATATATATATATATATATATATATATTATAAATATATTTTAGTAATTCTAAATATATATATATAATAATAATTTAATAAAATTTTAAAAAATCCAACCTCAAATTTCTTTATCCTATTCGGTTTCTTGATTCCTTCTCTATAGTCTTGACCTTTCAGTATCAGATGACTAGACCTTTCACTTTCGTCTCTTGAGGTGTTTGATTCTTGCATCGTCTGAGTAATAACTTTATTCTTCCACATCTCACTGCAGTGCTACTTGTCCATCGTGCTGTTAGTAAAATGTTGTGAAAGACCTTAAATGTCAGACATGATAAGAAGAATTGAACTTCATGCAGTCTTAGATCTTGTTGTAATCTCTTGGATAATGCTTTACTGCTTTAACCGACCTTGGACTCTTGTTATGACATGGCCGAGTTGGAACTCAGTCCATAACCGTTCTTAAACCATGTGTCCAATAAGTCGATAATTTCTTATAAAGCTATGGCTACTGAAATTCATAACCGATCTTGGACTTGTAACTACCTTCATCAATAACGTCTATAATTACTCATAATGATTCACTAATGACATGTGACTCCCATTCTCGCACTATATGCTTAAAAAGTCACTTATATATGGTTGGACAGTGAGGGACAACATTAGGTGTATCAATTAATGTAAATTATTGAATGAATGTTGAAGTTAGGTCAGGTATTATTAGGTGGCGAGTGCAGGTTGCAAGCTGCAACCTTGCATCACTGACGTCCCCAACACAGATATCATATAGACCGACGTATACAATACAATACAGGTCATACAGACAGTACTCAGTAGAGAGTAATGAATAATTTTCAGACGGTCAACCCGTGAGACCAGCGTCCGTGCATCACTACTGAGTCATGGATGTGAGGGCAGTCTCGTCTTTCCACAACAAAGAAACCACCGTTGGAGCGTGAAGTGGAAGTTGGCGTCCAACTAACCAAGCTGCCATGTGGCATAGCATTAAATATTCCCTTCCCTTCCATTTAACTCCAAAACTCCAACTACATCACAGCTCATCAAGTTTTTTTTTTCTCTCATCATTCATTGGTTATTCATCATGTATTAATCATAGCAAAAACACTAACAATATCAATGGCGGTTCTGCTCCATTTATATAATTAATAATAATAATTACCTTGTTGTTTTGTAATTTGGTTGAGCTTGGTTGCGTTTGTTACGTTACCTTATATAGTTACAACAGTCAATACCAACACCAACTCCAATTCCAATTCCGCCATGACATTCGACGAGGCCTCCATGGAGCGCAGCAAGAGCTTCGTCAACGCCTTGCAGGTATTTCTCTCTCACCAGATCTGCATTTTTTTTTTATCTTTTCTTCCATTTCTTGTAGTTATGTCTTCACTTTTCACTTTTTCTATCATATATACCTTCCACACTCAAAATAACTAAAATTAACTAATTTCATACTTGTTAAAGAAGTTAGTTATTTTAGTTTAATTGTCTTGATTTATGTAAAAAAAAAAAGTTCCAATTACTAAACTATCCTTTAATTATCTCGGGAGCGTGTAATGCTTTTGAAAAAATTAAAAGGAAAATTGGTTAGATTGCTCAATTGTCTTGATTTTTGCAATACTGGCATTAAATAAAGTTGAATTGATTGAATTTTACTTATATTTGAGTTCACAAAATATAGGTACCTTTTTTGCTTATAATCGACTCCGGATATATGTTTTTTTTTCCCTTATAATTGAGTCCGGAGTAGTATGGTTTAGTAGCCCCGGAGATTCATTCTCTATTTGTAGGAATTCAATTTGGGAGGGGAAACAAACAAAACGGATTTCTATTTTCATAATGAAGAATCTCACTGAAAATGAGAGAAAACCAGAGAAAAATTCGAATACTTGATTCAGAATTGTGTAAATTGAGTAGCTCACACCAGCTAGTCGCAAGTTTCACTATATACAACATAGTAGCTGCCATTAACCAACTCTGCCACCTACCACTTAATCAACGTCATTATTGACAATAGTTAAGCAACTAAGTAAGATTAACTATCAGCAATTTTCAATTGGGGGTTATATGGGGTGAAAATTAGTCACAATGTTGAACAAGGTAGCTTACCGTGTGCAACTGTGCAATATTACTTAATAATTATCAATATTATAAGTTTTTAGCAACTAATTTATCATGTCTGTTTGGTTAATATTATCAAGTCAACCATTCTTCAGAGCTTGAACAGGTCACCCGGATATACTTGTGTTAAAACATAGGGATGGATGGAACTATTACTATAATTGAGATTAGATGTTTTTCCATAGAAGTAATTGTGTTGACTTGAAATTTCTTTTAGGGGGGATGGGTGATCATATTTATTTTCTTCCTGTCAATGGAAAGCTATGATATCTCTGACTCTGACATGTTTAACTTGAAATCTTGAATAAATGATATAATTGGAACTGAGGTCAGTTTGGTCTAGGCGTGGCTAATAGTAGATCCAAATGATACTAATCTGTTCAATTAAATAAGGTGAACCTCCAGAATCCAGATAATATTTATTACTTTTTGAGGGATCAACTTAGCTAGCACCTTCTTGTATTTCCTCTTTGATTGTTGTGGTTATGATTTAAGCAGTCATTTGATCCTCATATTATGGTCATTTCAGGAACTTAAGAATCTGAGGCCTCAACTTTATTCTGCCGCAGAATATTGTGAAAAATCATTTCTCCATAGTGAACATAAACAAATGTAAGGATATTTCTTTTGTTGATGAGATTTTTTATTTTTTTTAAAAAGAAACTTCTTCTTGAAGGCAACCTTATCCCCTTATTTTTAGCTGCTTTTCTATGTATGTAAATGACTGAAGGTTTTGCAACAGGACAAACAATTAGTGGTGGAGTTTTCTTCTAGTCAGTTCTTACCAGGGATGTGAATGTTAATTAATTTTTTCTTTTACATTCTGCTTGGGCATTTCAATAAATGCTAGTTATGGATAGCATGTATGAAATGCCATCAACTAGCTTTGAGAATCATAACACCATCAAATATTATAAGTATTTTTTTTATATGAATAAAATGAAAGAAAACAAGGATTAAAAAGGATGCATAAATTTGGACTATCCTTTTACTTAATACATTATTTCTGACAATAAACTTGGATCGTCTGGAAAGTGGAAAGTAAAACATAAAGAACATTCACCAAAGTTTTTTTTTTTTTTTTGTTACCTGTGTTGGGTACTGACTTCTGAATCCCGATCTTCATAACAGTATCCTCGTAATTGATACATATATATATGAAGAAGTATTCATATACTGATTCTTAAAATGTATGATTGTGTTTCAAATGTATAGGTGTCAGGGTATGTAGTCATCCTAAAAAGGATACTACTAGAATTTGTTTCCCTAGAATTTATTGTGACTAGGTAATTTGGCTGCATAAGGAGTGACAGTGGGGAGGGTTCTAAGATGTTACAGGCCCATGTCTATTCTTCTGGCTGATATAAACGAGCCAACATTTTCTGTGCACATATTCTTTTGTGTTAGAACTGCATGAATTTTTCTTATCTGATATTTATGCATTAGGGTACTTGACAACCTGAAAGATTATGCCATACGAGCCCTTGTAAATGCTGTTGATCATCTTGGAACTGTCGCATACAAATTAACTGACCTTCTTGAGCAGCAAACTTTGGACGTCTCAACTATGGAATTGAGGGTCTCTGCTGTAAATCAGGTAATAACAAACTTTTTTGCAATATTATGATTTAATAGACAAATATCAATCGGAGTTGAAGTAACATATTTGCTTACAAGCAGAAACTTCTTACGTGCCAAATTTACATGGAGAAAGAAGGTTTTCAGCAGCAGCAATTGTTGGCTTTCATTCCCAGACACCATAAGCATTATATTTTGCCAAGTGGGCTTAACTGCTTTTATGTTTATCTGGATGTAATTATTGCCACTAAAGATCTATATCCGTAGTTTTTACTTATGGATCTCTATGTTTATTTAACCATGCAAGCTAGATTCTGTCAATAAAAAGGTACATTTCAGCCCACACATACAGATTGATGCAAGACAGAATCCATTTCAAACCAGAACTCGTTTTCAATCTTCAGGTGAGTGGTGGGGAAAGGGAAATTTTTGCCCCTTCTAGAGATTTTGGCAATGGTTTTGATTTATGTTCTTTTTTTTTTTTCCTGGAAGTGGATACTATATTAATTCATATGAATATAATATATTTATATCTAGGTACTCCGGCATCAAAAACTCTTTCATGGCATTTAGCATCAGAGACCAAGTCTACTATAAAAGGGACTCCACATTCTTCACCAAAGTAAGTTTAGGAAAAATTAATAGTAAATAAGTCCCCAAGTTCATCTACAAGAATATAGGCATAAGATGCGCATTAGTCCCTGAGAATAGTGAAGCTCAACTGTGGTCCTTAAGGAATCGCAAAATACACATAGGCACCAACACATTACTCCTTTGGCAACTAATGTGCCGGTGCCTATATTAACAAGGACGAATTTGGATCTTTATTCTCTATTAGTTTGTGGCTGTGCAAAACCGCTGCTTTTTTCAGTTTTTCACTGTCAGCAGTAGCATTATCATTTGGCTTCTACTTTTGCAGCATTGAGAATCCAAAGTTTTCTGCCAAGACCTCTGGAGTTTTCCACCTTTTAGGTTTGTGGAATAGCTGTATCCCTTTTATTATGTAATATAATTCAGTTCAGTTGGCCTGATGTAGAAATCATAGCTCCTTACAGTCCATGTTTATGTGTCTGTAGATAATGAAGAGGCTACCTGGATGAAATCCTCACCAGCACAAACTCATTTACCAAATGGAACTCCTACTTATAGTATAGCCATGCAAGCTTTGGGTGGCACACGCAGGGTAATGTCATAGTTATCAAGAAATGCAAAGGCCTGGTGGTGTCATGCTTGATTGTCAACTTGTGATTATTATTTACCTATTCTTTGCCACTTGTTTGCGTGTGTTCTAAAACTTGTTTGTCAATCTTTAAGTGAAGTTGTTTGTCTAGCTCTTGGGTAAAAAGGAGAAATGTGTTAAAAAAAATCATGTGATATAGCAGTCAATATTTTGTTTATGATTGTGGTGGCTGACTGTCTGTGTATTCCCTTAAATTGTTTGTTCATTGGGAGCAGTAGTTTTTTTGGAGTTCACTACGTCAGCAACTCAATAACTTTTTCTATTTCACACTGACAAATTCTGGTTTGAAGATGACTGGTCATGTTCCAATTGCTTATGAATCATGTGAAAGATCTTTCAATTTAAAATTTTTTAAAAATGATTTCAACTAGTGGAATGGTGATTTAAATGAGATAGGAATGCGCATGTTGTGCTGAGGTAGCGCCACTGATGCTGGATGGTGGTGGTACTATGATTTAAAAGGCTAGGGTTAGGATCAAGAAGTTAAGAGGATTGAAGGTCCACTAGAGGCACAGTAGGTTAAGAATGATTTGCAAGTAGTGAAATGGTGATTAAGGATCTATTCAGTGGCTTCGGGGTGCTGTAAACTGTACATACAATTGTAGTCAAAGTGTCAAATTAAGAGAATGTAGAGCCAACAAAAAATGCCTTGTTTGTGTCAAATTGAAAGAGTGTATTAATTTAAAGAGAAATTTGTTTTGATAATTTTAGTTTCTATGTGGAATGCAATGTTCTTTGGTGACAGTAATCAGTTGAGGCCAAAGAAGAAGATCAAGTAGATTCTAGCTGTTATGGTTCCTCTCTTTTTGATGTTGCAATTCAGATCATTATTGCTATCTCTGGTTTTGATTAATGTTTAAATTGTATTGGAATTTACATTTCGATAGTAATTTTGGAATTTGTTATGATGACCTTATGATGAAAGAAAAAAAATGTTCTTTGGTGACTAAAAAGACTAGTTAGAGGTATAGGGAGACCAAGACAAAACATTAAAATGGACTTAGAATTAAGTGAACTTTTGATGATTATGACAGAATACAATTGTCACATTTAATCCATTTAGTTGACCAAATCCAGTGGGAAAAGGCTTTGAAGGGTTGTTTCCAATTGACTGGGCTCATTATTTTTTTATCCAATTTGAATTGCACTGAACTCAAGAACGTTAAGATTATCTATCAATTGGTGCACCTAATATTTGAAACTGTGGACAATATTTTCCAGCTAGCCATTTTGCTTTAACACAAGTGTCTTAGATGAAATGAAGGGTGCATCTGTTCACGTTCCTTGTGTTTTTCTGGAGTAAATTTTCTGTAAAAAAGTTACTAATGAGTCTCCTTCTGCAGGATGCATTAGAGGGTTCCAAACCATTGACAGCATTCAGATCATTTGACAACCAAAATCGACGTGAGACTGTCCAAGTTCCTGCTCGCAGCAAAAGTTTGTTATCAGCTTTCTTTGTCAAGCAAAAAACACCAAAATTGAAGGACGGTTCTTTCTCGTGAAAACCTCCCAAGGCAACCCCCCTCCCCCATGCAAGCATCTCCATGAATGTGGAGATGTCACATTTTTTTATAACAAAAGACAAGTTGGGATGTTACTATGATATACCTAAATGCTTAATTCTATTTCCTTTAATATGCCTCAGCTAAATGCTCAGAATTAATTAGTTTCCTGTTCAAGCTTTTGAAATAATGACCGTGTATAGTAACCGGTGATTCGGCAATGACAATGTCGAGATCTGATCTTCAACTTGTTGAATGTTACCCCTATGAATTGTGATCAGTGTTCAAGCACCTGTAAAATGTAAAAGTCTGGTTTGCTACGTAGAAAAAGGTTTCATCGGGGGTGTTTGCGAATTGGATTGGATCGGTTTAAAACTAAAAAGTCATCCGATCCAATGATAAAAACAACATACGGTTTGGGTTGGATTGACTTGCTTCCTTAAAAAAATCCGATCCAATCCAATCCAGTCAAATGCGGTTTGGATTGGATTGGATAATGGTTTTTGTCATATTTTATTTTTTTGTTATTTCAAGTATCCTTTCTACTTATTTAACAGTGGACAAAAGATAATCTTCATTTAAGTGAGTTAATTTAGGGACTAGGGTGCTCAATACTTATTTTAACATCTCTTTATATTAGAACATTAGAACCTTTATGAAAGGTAGCAACTATTTGTTCCTTATATTAACTATTATTTGATTTGATGATGAGTGAGGAAAATTCTAATTCTTGACAAACTTTTAATTCGAGAGTTTGTGAAAAACTAATTATTGATATTTTATAACATGTTATTTTATGTTAAATATTCTTTTGTGTTGATTCTCTATATCTACTCTCACTTATCATATTTTTTTTCTTTGAATCGGTTGTAAATAAATTGCAACTAATTTATTTTTTAAATTTACTTAATTGATTTATTATTTTTCATGTTTCCTCAATCAAGTATATATATGTTATGTATCAAAACTTTTAGCAAGATATAACTTTAAGATATTAATATTTATTCTAAATAGTCTCATATATGCCATTCCAACAAAAATATTGAAGAGAATAGGGACATAAAAGTATGACAAACAATGCTTAAGTATAAATAATACTATTATTTCAAAAATAATAGTATATGTATATAGTAGATCGGTTTGGATTGGATTGGATTTCATTATGGATCCAAAATCCGATCCAATCCAATAAACGAATGCGATTTGTTCGATTTTCGATTTTTCGATTCGATTTTTACGGTTTGAATCGATTGATGAACACCCATAGGTTTCACTAAACATTCTTGTCCTTGAAGAGCATTCTTGTCCTTGAAGAGCTTTGATGTATTAGGAAAATTTTCCAATAAGTACGGGGTCTTATTCTGATGTAGCTACTCCTTTTGACTAATAATAATAAGATGATTTGCTATCACTGTCCAAAGTAAAATGTGTTTTGAGTTCTGAAAAAACATAAAACAACAACTTTATGCTGCAATATAGGGTACCGGGATACGAACGAAGGTAAGAGGTGGATGTCCAAAAACGAAGTAGTTTCATATAGATATCAGGGATGTTCGCGATTCGGTTTGGTCGATTTTGAGGTAAAAAATCATCTAATCCAAAGATAAAAAGAATATGCGGTTCGGTTCGGTTTGGATGACTTCTTTAGAAAAATACGATTCGATCCGATTAAATGCGGTTTGGATCGATTCGGTTGATTCGATTTGTACCGACATATCATTATATATTTATATTACATCAAATAATTAAGATTACAAACTAAATTGAATAAAATCTTAAACATGTATATAGTTGTTAATATATTCATGTAATAATTTCATAAAATATGTACAAATAAATAAAATATTCATCATCAACTAGTTCCATAACATCTTTTTTTATGTTTAGAACTTAGAAATAGTAAAAAAATAATATCAAATCAAACTAGTAAGTATTATTAGGAAAAAAACCAACAAATAAAAAAATCAATAATTCAAAAAATAGAATAAATATATATTAGATTTTATATATGCGATTTGGTTTGGATTGATTCGGTTTAACAAAAGGAATCCAAAATCCGATCCGATCCGATCGGTTTTCACAAAATAAGATCCACAAAAATCCAATAGACATCGGTTTTGTTCGGTTTTCGAATTTTTTGGATCGATTTGGATATCAACATCCCTAATCGATATCATATTGGTTGCAAAAGGATGCGCCATGTATTATGTACCAGTGTACGCACGGGCACTTATTAGATGATTTTTTTTCTAATATTTATAACTGATTTCAATATAACAACAATCATTATAATATTGTAATATATTTTAAAATATGAACTAATACCATGATATACAACAAATTGATGTATTATTATCAGCATCAGAGATAATATGTGGTTTTTAATAGTTGGTAAGACTATTCTTCCAAGAGAATCCTCGTACAATGAAGTGACTTCCATATTTTGTATAGAAGAGATTTTTCCTCAAGCATGTGAACATGTTGTATTTATGTCCTACATCATAGGTATGGAGATCAATGTCAAAAATTAACATTGAAGTCCCTACTCACTTCTAAAAGAACTCACTTCTAAAAGAAGGGGTAAAAAAAAATCATAATCGCGAAACATAAAATTTATGTTCTTAGACCTTGAAATCTGCACCATGCTAATCAAGACATTAAATTGTATTTATATATCCTACTTCATAGTTATGAAGATCAATGTCAAAAATAACAATTAGGTCTCTCCCACCTTCTCAAAAATAAGATAATAGGAAAAAAAGAGGCACAAAATTTATGAAGTTCTAAAGACTAAATAATCTGATGGGGTGTCTCATTCATTGAATACATGTAGAAAGGTTCAGTAGCAAACGCTTAAGATAATTTGCCTTTGCCATCTCTTTAACATTTTGTCCAAGGAAAGAGATTTTCCAGCAGCTCATGTGCACCTTCGAATGCTTCCGCATCATCTCTGTTTAACATTGCCACCAAGAGAAGTATGCTTCATTAAATGTTGCCGAGGAGTAAAACCCGGCCATCGAACTTGGATACCCGATCCAATAAAGGCGGGAAAGATAAGATATTGATATTATCTTTAATGATCCTGATATTATCTCAAATAACCTTATCCGGTTAGAAGAGATAAATCCCTCAAATTAAGGAAATCACATCTCAAAGAAGATTTAAGAGATAAAATGAGATAAATCCAGATCTCTTAAAGATACGAGGATCCTATTATAAAAGAAGGAGAACCCAAGAGAGAGACTCACTTTTCACTAACCTAGGTGAATCTCCCTTAAGCGTATTAGAAAAACAAGCTCGACCAAGAGACTATTGAAGAGTCCTTGCTCTCCGGTATTCATCGAATACAAGATTAGGGGATTGAGATCACTGTATGACCAAGGGTTGAACCTATAACTACGTCTGGCTTTGATTCTCATTGGGATACGTAGGACCGGAATACAATATTCTGTCAAGCCATAATCTAAAACAACCCCGATGTTCACTCTTGGTTAGACGTTCTACGACGAGATTCAAGCAAGTCGGATCTCGGCAGGAACATTTGGTGCCCACCGTGGGGCTGAGGAAAAACTTTCCCCGGTTCCATAAGAAAGCTTGATGGTGACTACACGGAATGGACCGAGGGGATGGGCGAACAGCACGAACCATATAGATCACGAGGCTCCGAACACGAGCCATAACCGTGACAATCACCCGCCCCCTCCCATCAAGGAAGATAACCCTCAGCTGGGAGAGGTTATGGCACAGCTAAGGCAATTGCGTGAGGAGAACGAGGAGATACGTGCTCAGAATCAAAGGCTGTTAAGAGCTCGGAAGAGAGAAAGATCAGTGATGCCTTCCGAGGAAGAGCAATCCTCACCCGAGGGTAGCCAAAAGGATCCATCGTACGTACCTTCTCATCATGATACGAGCCGACCGTCCAAGACCAAACCTCGCCCAGAGGGTTCAGGAGTTAAATCTCGTGCAGAAAGGACTGTCCAAAAAGAAAGGGTAACAGACCGACGACCGAGGTTGTCGTTCATGGATGACATCGATCGGGTAATCATGCCTAGACATTTTAAGCCTCTTAACATTGATAAATTCAATGGCACCAATGACCCAACCAAGCACGTAGAATCCTTTATTTCTTCTGTTTACCTGGTGACCGATTCGGAAGCCGTTATATGCAAAAATTTTCCAACTACTTTACAAGGTCCTGCCTTAACTTGGCTTACGAATCTTCCACCTCTGTCTATTGATTCCTTTGATGTGCTTGTAACTAAGTTCACTGCACAATTTGCAGCGAACCGAAAGCATAAAAGGCACTCGGTCTCGCTAGTGAATTTTAAACAAGAAAAGAATGAGTCACTTAGAGATTATATGGCTCGTTTTAGTGCCAAACAAATTTTAATACCCAATATGAGCTCGGAACTCTGTCTACATACCGTCATGGGCGTTTTGAAGCCGGTGCCATTGTTTGAGTATTTATCTCGAAAACCACCGAGAGATTTTGAAGAGTTGCAGAAAAAGCCACAGGTTTCATGAATTCCGAAGGGATGGTAGAATCCAAAAGGAGAGAAAGAGGTTTTGAAGACAAAAGCTTGGTTTCGAGCAAAGAAAGAGATAGGGGGGCTAATCCACAAAGGGCCCAAAAGACCAATGAAAGGGGATTCTCGAAGAGGCAACCCAGGTACCAGTCCTATACACCCCTAAACCGATCTCGGGCAACCATTCTCCAGGAGGTGTGCAACGCCGAGTTACTAACCTAACCTCGACCGTCTAAAACTTGGGCCAATGTAGACAGAAGTAAAGAGTGCAAATGGCATCAAAACTATGGTCACTCCACTGAAGACTGTAAAACAGCCCAGGAAAAAATTGAGGACATGATACAGGCAGGTCGTCTTGACCAGTTCGTTCTCCGAGATGATCATGGAGGCGGACGAGCTGGTCGACGACGAGGGAGACGCGGTTATGACAATCGTAACTGAGATGCAAACCTGCAAGGAAATAATCAGAACGGAGATTGGGTGAACAATCAAAGGACTCCTAATGAAGAATAGAGGGAGGAGTCAGAGAGGTCATCAATACAATCTCAGGAGGATTTGCAGGTGGAGGAACAACGAGTTCAGCTCGGCGACATTATGTAAAAGTCATCCGATCTGTAAACACGGTGTCTGGAAAACCTACAAGGACGATACCTCTAATAACTTTCTCATATGATGACTTCCAAGGGCTGGATCCAAATCAAGACGACCCAATGGTGATAACGGTCGAATTAGCCAGCTTCTCGGTCAAACGAACACTTGTTGGTCACGGAAGCTCGACTGATATTTTATACCTGTCGACCTTCAAGAAACTTGGAATTCCAGAAAAGCTGATAAAAGGGCAGGAAGACAAGCTAGTAGGGTTCGCCGGAGAGCAAGTAAAAACCCGAGGTTATATAGACCTCTTAACAACGTTCAGAGAGGGAAAACTCTCCCGGACCGTATCAGTCCGATATGTTATTGTGGATGCCAGCACGTCGTACAACATCCTTATTGGAAAACCGACATTGAATGAACTCGGAGCGATTGTCTCTAACCCGCACCTCACAATGAAATTCCCAGTCGAGTCCGGAGATTTAGTCGCTGTCCGAGCTGACCAAAGGATGGTCAGGCAATGCTATGTGGATAGTCTGAAGGTTACCCGAAACCAGAACATCACAAATAATGCCGAAGATGATAAAGCGGAAGTGGTAAGCTCGGTCAGTTCGGTTACCTCAGCGAGCTCGGTCAGCATGTTTGAACTAGACCCAAGGATGGAGATGTACGAGTCCAGAGTCGAACCAACAGAGTCTTTAGAGAAGTTCAAATTGGGAGCCCAAGCTGAACAGTGCACCAAGGTCGGCAGTCAGCTCCACCCCTCGCTCAAACAACAGATTCAAGCGGTTTTAAAAAAGAATGCTGCTTTGTTTGCTTGGAAGACATCGGATATGCCTGGCATAGACCCCAATTTTATGTGTCATAAGCTATCTATATGTCCAGAAACCAAGCCTGTAGCTCAGAAAAAAGAAAACTTGGCGAAGTAAGGCGCTAAGCAGTAGCCGAGGAGACTGCCAAACTGGTCAAAGCAAATTTCATCAGAGAGGTGAAATACACTACTTGGCTAGCCAATGCGGTGTTAGTTAGAAAGACCAATGGTAAGTGGAGAATGTACACCGACTACACCGATCTCAACAAAGCGTGTCCAAATGATTCTTATCCTCTTCCCAACATTGACGGATTGGTAGACGGAGCTTCAGGGTACAAAGTTTTGTCCTTCTTGTACGCATATTCAGGTTATAACCAGATAATGATGTATCCACCCGATGAAGAAAAAATGGCATTTATGACCGATGGGGCAAACTACTGCTACCGAGTAATACCTTTCGATTTAAAAAATGTTGGTGCAACATATCAAAGGCTTATGGACAAAGTCTTTGTCAACCAGATCAGAAAGAACCTAGAAGTATATGTTGACGATATGGTGGTAAAGTCCGATGACCTAAAGCAACACTCAACCGACCTCGAAGAAATTTTTAGTCAACTCAGAAAGTACAACATGAGGTTAAATCCAGAAAAATGCTCTTTTGGTATACAAGGAGGAAAGTTCTTAGGATATATGCTAACATATAGAGGAATTGAAGCTAATCCTGATAAGTGCAAAGCTGTCATTGAAATGCGGAGCCCTCAGAATGTGAAAGAAATTCAGAGGTTAGCTGGCCGATTAGCTTCTCTATCCCGCTTTCTCCCAAAGTTCGCATAAAAAGCAAGACACTTCTTCCAGCTTTTGAAAACACCAAAAGAGTTCACATGGACCGAGGAGTGTGAGAAACCCTTTGAGGATCTGAAACTTTTTCTAGCCTCTCCCCCGATCCTCACTCGGTCTTAGCTCGGCAAAAATCTGTACTTGTATCTATCTGTCAATGATTATGCAATCAATGCAGTAATCATCCAGGAAGAAGAACAACAACAGATGCCGGTGTATTACGTTAGTAGAATTCTGAAAGATGTAGAAACACAATATCAAGTAATTGAAAAACTAGTCCTCGCCTTAATCATGGCAGCTCGGAGGTTACGACCTTACTTCCAGTCACATCAAGTTATAGTCAAAACAGATAATCCAATAAAGCAGGTGCTCAGGAAACACGATCTAGCCGGACGAATGATAGCTTGGTAATTAGAATTGTTAGAGTTCGCTTTGCAATATGAGCCGAGGGGACCGATGAAAGCCCAATGCCTCTCCGACTTCATTGCCGAGCTCTCTTCTAAGCCGAGGTCAGGATCCTTCATCTGACTTCTATATGTTGATGGTTCATCTAACTTAAAGGGAAGCGGAGCTGGAATAGTTCTCGAAGGTCTTGATGATCTAATCCTGGAACAATCTTTAAAGTTTGGCTTTACAGCTTCAAACAACCAAGCAGAATATGAAGCCCTTATTGCCGGACTGATGCTAGCTAAAGAGGTTGGAGTAAAAGAATTAAAATGCCGAAGTGACTCACAACTTGTAACATGACAAGTCTCGGGTGATTATCAAACAAAGGATCCCCAACTAACCAGGTATCTCTGCAAAGTTAATAGTCTAATTTCTGAATTTGATAATTTTGCTATTGAGCATATACTTCGAGAGGAAAATTTCAGGGCAGATGTGTTGTCTAAGTTGGCTAGTACCAAGAAAGCTGGCCAGCTAAGAACTTTCATTCAGGAGAATCTCCTCGAACCGAGCATAAAAAGTATCGAGGTGATAATGACCGAGCATTATGATCGTGGCTGGATGACACCAATTTGGGAATATTTAGCCTCTGACAAATTGCCCAATGATCCTAAGGAGGCAAAGAGAATTCGTCTAAAATCTTGCCATTACACCATTTGAGATGGAGAGTTGTACATAAGAGGATTCTCCATGCCGTTACTAAAGTGCATAGCAAAGGAGCAGTCCGAATCCGTAATGGACGAGATGCACCGAGGAATATGTGGAATGCATTCAGGTGGCTGATCTCTAGTAGCTCGGGTCCTACGAGCGGGGTTTTACCGGCCGACTATGAGATTGGATTGTGCTACCTGGACTAATAGGTGTGAGCCTTGTCAGAAGTTCGCCAATGTAGCACGAGTTCCAGGTGAAGAGCTTCATTCCATGTTCTCGCCGTGGCCCTTTACTATGTGGGGGATGGATATAGTTGGTCATTTCCCAGTTGCTAAAGGTCAAGTCAAGTTCTTGCTGGTAGGAGTAGACTACTTCACTAAGTGGATTGAAGTAGAGCCATTAGCTACCATAAAGCTAAAAAGGTTCAAAGTTTGGTATGGAAGAACATCATATGCAGGCATGGCCTCCCTTATGCAATTGTCACAGATAATGGAAAGCAATTCACCGATAAAGGGCTTAGAGAGTTATACTCCAACCTAGGAATAAAAAATAAAGTGACCTCGGTTGAGCATCCACAAACAAACGGCCAAGCAAAAGCAGCCAACAAAGTCATTTTGAACGAGCTCAAGAGAAGGTTAGGCCAATCAAAAGGGGCATGGGTTGAAGAATTATCAAGCATCCTCTGGGCTTACCATTGCTCACCGCAGTCTTCAACTGGTGAAACACCATTTAAGCTAACCTATGGAACCGATGCAATGATTCCATTTGAGCTCGACGAACTTTCTTTCCGAAGGCAGCATCATGACCAGAGTAAGAACGAAGAAGAAATCCGAGTTGAGCTTGTCGTGGTTGAGGAAGTTCGAGATGAGGCAAAAATCAGAGAAGAACTATGCAAGTAGAAAGCAACTCGGAAGTACAACTCGAGGTTGCAGCCAAGGGAATTTGTGCAAGGTGACTTAGTGCATAGATTGCAAAACGATGCGAGAAAAGACTCCAAAGAGGGTAATCTCACAACAAATTGGTCTGGCCCATTCAGAATAGTTAAAAATCTAGGAAATGGTGCTTATAGGCTAAAAGAGTTGTCAGAAAAGGCTGTTCCAAGAACTTGGACCACTTCCCACCTTAAGTTTTATTTTAGTTAAAGTTATGTAAGTATGTGATGTACTATTTTTCCTACCCCGATCTTTTTCCCACGAGGTTTTGACCAGGAAGGTTTTAATGAGGCACACCCGAAAAAATAAATAAATAGAATCATTTTCAGTTGTCATATTGGGCAAGAATATTGTTATATGGTCAAAAATTTATTTATCAAAAACTAAAGAGCCTAAAAAGGTTAACCGAGCTAAAATCGACCGAGTTGAGGTTGAAATACCGAACCTAAATAGGCAAAAACTAAAGACCCTAAAAGGTTGATTGAGCTAAAATGGACCGAGTTTAGGTCGAAATGCCGAACCTAAAAAGGCAAAAACTAAAGAGCCTAAAATGGTTGACCGAGCTAAAATCGACCGAGTTGAGGTCGAAATGCCGAACCTAAAAAGGCAAAAACTAAAGAGCCTAAAAAGGTTGACCGAGCTAAAATCGACCGAGTTGAGGTCGAAATGCCAAACCTAAAAAGGCAAAAACTTAAGAACCTAAAAAGGTTGACCGAGCTAAAATCGACCGAGTTAAGGTTGAAATGCCGAAGCTAAAGAGGTAAACAATGCCAAAAGGTAATTAAAAACCTAAAGAGGTAAACAATGCTTTAAGGTAATTAACAACCTAAAGAGGTAATCCGAGCTAAAATCGACCGAGTTGGGGTCGCATGGTCGAACCTAAGGAGGTAAACAATGCCTAAAGTTTTTTAAAAACCAAGAGGTATCCCGAGCTCCAGAAAACTCGAATAAACCGAGTAACGAGAAAAAATGTAAAAACCAAGCACTAACTTAGAAAAAAGTTACAAGCTTGAGCTCCAAATGCTGACAGGAAAAAACGAGGTATGAACATAAAAAACTTAGAAATTTTTCTAAGTAAAAAGTAACTCGTAAGCAAGCATGTGATTTCATTAATAAAAAGGGGCAAATCCCAGAGTACATAAGAGTTCAAAATAAAAGGGCATTGCCCTAGGAACATTTTTCCTAGGTTACTCATGGGCATCCCCATGAGCAACAGATTCAACTGGAATAGAGTTGGGGTCATCCTCGGCACTCGGAGGCATAGTAGAAGATTGGTCAGGTAAGCCCATTTCGCCTTCACCATCGGCTCCCTCCTCGGCCGCTTGCCCTTCAACCTCCTCTTCTTGAGCTACCTCTTCCTCATCCTCCAGCTCGGACAACAGAACTAGAATTCCATCTCTGTTAAAATCCTTGTCCACGTCAGCAAGGGAGAAGTCAGCATTCGGGTTGAAGCGCTAAAGCTGCTTCACAGCTCGGGAGAAGCCATTGACGTGCTCTTTCATAATGGAAGCCTCGGCTTCAGCCAGATCAGATCGGAGCTTGAGATTGACCTCCTTCTTGGACTCTAACGACTTCCACAGCTCGATATTGGCCCCCTTCTCGGCCTGAAGTTCCTCTGCGACCTTTTGAAGATTGAACCTCTAGGCTTTTTCTATGTCCAGCTCGGCCTGAAGAGCAGTCTTACCCTTTTCCATCTCCGCCTTTTGGGCCTTCAGCTGGCCAACGGCCCGAGCTTGCTCTTCACACTTGGCCACAGCTTGAGCCAACTCGTCCCTCACTTTCAGGGCACGAGCAGCATCAGCCTTCATCATCTCCATCTTCCTGACGTTTTCTGAGAACTGGTGATTCCAGAAGCAGGTAATCGAAGCTATCCGAAAAGCATAGGCAGCAGCAGCCTCCATGCTTTCACCAGGCCCTTGCTCCAGCAAAAGACGGGCATCAGCAAGTTTATGCACCTGGCCGTCGATGAGCGAACAGGGGTTAAACTCACTACCCCAAAGTGAGCCGAAGCCCGGGTTGCAACTCCCGTTGTACCATTTGGTGTCCGAAGTAAGATCGGCCACCACAGGAGCCTTGCCTGACCTCCTCTCGGCTGCTGGAGTTTCTTCAACAACCAATAGGGGAGAGGGACTTCTCCTTGGAACCTCGGACTGCAAATCTTCCCGAGTCCTTTTAGGGAGGCGTGTGTTCGGGTCAGCAGCATCAGTAACCTTCTTTTTTTTTTCCCCTTAGCTTCGGCAACCGAAAATGACCCACTAGCAGCTTGGTTAGCTGACTTCTTCATCAAAGCTTTATAATTGAACTTCCCCATTATCACTGAAAAAGGGAAATCTGTCAGATACAAGTATGCTGCAAGGTAAGTAAAATACCCACTAAAAAGCTACTTACAATCAAAATCGGCTTGCCGAGTTGACGATTTAGGAAGCAATAAAAGTTTCCCACAAGGCAATGACCGAGGATAGAGCTTGAGGAGCTCAACGTCGGTTCGTTCTTGAGTTGTCATGCAGCCGACATCATAGCTAGAAAACTTAGTGGGGTGGGGTTGCCAGTAAAGAGGGAATTTGGAGATTCCATCCGAGTCATAAAATAGGGACTCATTTCCTACAGTAGGCCGGACTTTGAAAAAGTCCGACTTGAAAAATTTGTATGAACTCTTGTAGAGCCCAATGATTCCCCTCCGCTCAACCCCACTCAAGGAGATCCAACCGACCCGATCTCCAAACTCGACTTTATAAAAGTAGAGGAATTTAGGAGCAGTAGCCACCATTCCTTTCTGCCCGCAAAGAACTTGGAAAGCCTTTAAAAAGGCCCAACTGTTTAGGTGAATGACAAGGTAACTCCAATTTGCTCAAACATGATTTTATATACGTATGTGAAAGAAGGTTGATTTGGAGCGGCATGAAGGAAGACGTGCTCATTCTCAGAACATGGCAAACACTCTACAGTGCCACTAGAAGAAGGAACTTTATTTTTAATGGACGAAAGGGATTCAGAATCCCTAAAGTTTGAATGAAAGGCTCCCGCATTCGGCCTTACCCAGAAATATGCAAGTATAGTAATATCTGGATATGGGACTCTAGGCATCATATTGGTGCGCTTACGGTGCTTAGAGACGGGTGTGGCATCAGGAGTAGCGGAGCTACTCTCATCGGAAGAGGAGGAGGCACCATTAGCACCGCCACCACCATGAGAGGAAGACAGAGAAGGACGAGGAGAGCCCCCAATCGGATTGATTTCGGGCTCTATGATCTGAACCCCAAAAGAGGCATTATGGGACACCTCGAATGAAGTCTCCATGACTAAAAAAGCAGAAATGAAACTGGAAAAAAGAGATGAGAAGGACGTACCTCGAATAGGAAAGGGAGTGTAAAAGCTTGGACAAGAAGAGGCTCGAGAGAGAAGAAAATCGAAGGATCAGGGAAAGTAAAGCCCTGTATCCGGAGCTCGCTCAATTTATAGAAAAAGAGTAACGTTCCAAAAAGAAATGAAACGTTACTTTTCGACGTAATGATGGTGGTTGTTAACGTGCGAGAGAAGAGAAACGTCCCTTCAAGTCTGCTCAAATTCAGTGCACTAATGGAAAAGAAACACGTGGCAGAGACATCGGAATATACGCTGTCATCAAGTAAAAACATGAGCACGCGGCTACAACGCATGCCTCAGAAATAATGCCATAAAAGCCACGCATTACAAGTCAGCTTTGCCTTAATGACAAAAGGCAACGTCTCTTTTCATCTAGGGAACCGAGAAACCTTGGTCACAGTGCAAAACTAAGATGACTACCTCCGTCTCGGCTAGGCTCGACTCCTTCAAAGAAGCTTCCACGCATTCAAAAAAGCTCAAAGCTTGGGGGGCTTATATACTGGCCGAGATGTTAAACTCGGTCACCGAGCCTACCAAACTAAAGTATTGGCCGAGAAATAAAGCTCGATCACCAAACCCAAATAATCAAAGGGAAATGATTACTAGACTCGCCCACCGAGCCCGCCGAACTTAAGAATTGGCCAAAAAGTAAAGCTCGGTAACAATAAAGCCAAACTCGGTTTCTATCATGAAAGCTTTTACGCTCTTCCTAGCTCAAAGCTTGGGGGGAACCACCGGGCGTACCGAGAAATCAATTGAGGCCGAGGTATCAAGCTCTACCGCCAGGAAATCAAAAGAAATGATTGTTAGGCCCACCTTCCAAAGCCGCTAAACTCAAATGTTAGCCGATGTATGAAGATTGGCCATCGAACTGTGGCAAAATGGGGAGAAGTCTTACTCGATAAATCCCGAACTCAGATAATCTTAAAGCCAAGCTCGGCTTTTGTCATGAAAACTTCTACGCTCCGTTGAGCTCGAAGCTTGGGGGGACTTGTGTACTGGCCGAGGAGTAAAACCCGACCACCGTGCTTGGATACCCGATCTAATAAAGGCGGAAAAGATAAGATATTGATATTATCTTTAATGATCCTGAAATTATCTCAAATAACCTTATCCGGTTAGAAGAGATAAATCCCTCAAATTAAGGAAATCATATCTCAAAGAAGATTTAAGAGATAAAAGGAGATAAATCCAAATCTCTTAAAAATATGGGATCCTATTATAAAAGGAGGAGAACCCAAGAGAGAGACTCACTTTTCACTAACCTAGGTGAATCTCCCTTAAGCGTATTAGAGAAACTAGCTCGACCAAGAGACTATTGAAGAGTCCTTTGTCGCTGGTATTCATCGGATACAAGATTAGGGGATTGAGATCACTGTATGACCAAGGGTTGAACTTAGAACTACGTCTGGCTTTGATTCTCATTGGGATACGTAGGACTTGAATACAATATTCTGTCAAGTCATAATCTAAAACAACCTCGGTGTTCACTCTTGGTTAGACATTCTGTGACGAGATTCCGGCAAGTCGGGTCTCGACAGGATTTTCGAATGAGTGTAAATACAATTTTTGATGATAGACACTAAATAATCTATTCAGAAAAGGGCGGTTGAGGGTATAGAATAACTGGAAGGCATGTACAAAATCAACTCAAGAAATTAGTTTACCTGAATCAGCGGTAACCACTAAGAAGGGTTTTTGGCACAGTAGCATGCTTCCCAGCACCAGGTTACTTTTAGATAACTCCAACAAATCACCATCCATTAAATAAAGATAAGGCTTAATTGTATTTTTGATCCCTCAACTTTTTCAATTATGTGATTTTGGTTCCTCAAATATTTTAATTGTATTTTTGGTCCCTCAACTTTTAATTACACATTGACTTATCCTACCCGTTGGGCTACAAACACTGCTGTTAAATCATACTTATTAAAATTTAATAGATTTTATATGCAAGAGAAAATGAGCCTGAAATGATTTTACAAAACAAAAATGTATTTTATGGTTATTAAAAAATTATTTTAATCCAGTTAAATAAAATAATAATAATAATTTTAAATAAATCAATATTTTAAATAATAATATTATTTATTAAAATAATTAAAAAATATTTTAATTAATTTACATGGACCATTTTCATGTTTTTAAATGTATAATGGTTATCTACTAACAATAGGAATCATTTTCCAAGTTTAAAATATATAAGAATCAGATCATCAAAAAAAATTACAGGGCTAATATCAAAATTCGATCTATTTGTAAGGGTTAAAAAATTTACTGAACTAAAAAAATACTAGTAAGGTAACACATCGCTATCTTTAGCGATCCACACACATATATATATTGAGAAAAAAATGACGTGCATCTAGAAAAATACGGAACAAGCATTACTATTTTTTTTTTACAAGGAACAAGCATTACTATTAACTATAAAAAAATAGTTTAATAACTATATATTATCAGTATCAGTATAAAGTTTTTTATACTTTCAACAAATCATAAATCAATGTATAGATGACTTTAAAGATAATTGTTATAAGAGTCAATAATTTTTAATGTGATATCAATTTCTGATTGATTGACGGTGTAAAAAATCTTTACACTATCAATACATATTAATTAAATCCATAAAAAAGAAATGACGTGCATCTAGAAAAATACGGAACAAGCATTACTATTAAAAAATAGTTTAAACAACTTGATAAAAAAGGTATAAACAAAATAAGATATTCTAGTCTTTTTTTTTTTTTTGACAATAAGATATTCTAGTCTAGAGATCCTTAATTTGGAGAATAGAAATGGAATCAACTTATGATCGTCTCCACTTAAGAAATACTAAATATTCTTAAACAGGCAGCATAAACTTCATATAATTATTTACATTAAAAATAATACATTTAATATTATTATTTTTTGACTTAAAAACATATTCATTCATTCAAATGATAAAAATACATCGAAAACAACACAAATTCAACATCACTAAAAATAAAAAATGATGAATCTGTGAACAAACTCACAACACCTAGATTAATAGCATAACACGACAAAATGATGCCTACAAATGTGACAAAATCAAAGTGACCGGAATAGCCATGCCTCCGGATCTATAACGTTGACGCCCAAGTCTTAATTGAATCTGTAATGGATCGAAGTTGATCTGCCAATCTGAATTAAACGAACACCGCAACAAGACGAGAAACTAAACAACGCCGTAACAAGACGACGAACAAAACACCGTCACATGCAGACGACGAAAACATAAAAACACGAAAGAAAAACCAGATCTATGTGGAAAAACTACTTATTTAGATAAAATGAGAGAAAAAACGATATAGAAGGATGATTCCAGATAAAAAATGGCTCAAAATCATCACCTCTTGATGGATGAGGAAGAAAAAAAAAAAACTAGAGGGAAGGTTGAGAGAGAGTTCAAGTTTTTTCACATTGATCTTTAATATTTAGTTGATATGAAATAAACTAAGAAAATTATTTAGTTGATTTCTTAAGGGATGTATCCGTCCTCAAATTTTTAATTCATTTTCAGTAGTATTTTACAGGTGTCTTTTTATTTTTCTCTAATAATGAGTTAATGACATTCATTTTCACAATATCTTCCACGTACATTTTCACAATATCTTCCACTTCCACGTAAAGTAATCACCTCACGTGCATCACAGCGCCTCTACTTGCACGCGTGACTCAACTCATCTCAATTTAATGCGCGTGGAGATTAACATCAGCATTAGCAACTTGGCATAAGATATATGATACACTATTTCCCTTTCAGACAACGCAAAAGATAAAAAATAAAAATAAAAATAGACCATTTTTTTATAATTTTATTTTTTCTTTTTAGCTTAGATTCGTTTCGTTTCCGAGTCTTGTGCTCACAAAACCATTGTTCATCTTTCCATTGTTCAACGCCAAATCCTCTTTCTTTCTTTCTTCTTCTTCACTGAAAATCACTCTACAGCTTCTCTCAACTGTGACACTCTTTCACAATCACAATCAACCAAATCCACATCAAACAGTTGAATCCTCATTCACACCATAACCTTTCTTGACCCTTTTTTTTTGAATTCCAATCTAAAAAAATTTGGTTTTTTTCAGCTTCCTTCACTCTCTGGAGCTAAGTGCTTGAACCTCATTAAAGGGTTCTCATCTGGGTATTCTTGTTTGCATGTGACTTTGTTCAAAGTTTGAAGCTTTTTCCTAATCTAAACTGCCCCAATTGATGGGACTCTAATGGGTTCTTTGGAATCTGGGATCCCATTGAAGAAAGGGAGCTTGTTTGGTTCTTCTCAGTCAAGTAGAAAAGAAAAGCACCCATTTTCACGGAGGTTCAGATCGAGCTTCTCCCGTTTGCTCTTCAAGAAGCTAGATTACATTCAATGGATTTGCACTGTGGTCGTGTTCTTGTGCTTGGTTGTTGTGTTCCAAATGTTCCTTCCTGGTTCGGTTGTGGAAAAGTCAGAGGATTCGTTTATAGCTGTGAAGATGCATCCTGGGAATGTGTTGCATTATAAGAGCATAGACATTGGGGAGGATGCTGTTTTTCTTCCTACGATTTCGGAGAGATTCAGGAGTGGTGATGGTAGGGACTTGAATTTGTTCAACCATACGGTGCAGCATTTCGGGTACAGAAAGCCTGAGCTGGCACTGGTTAGTTCACCTAATTTTCTTTGGTGAACATGGTACACTTCTATTGGTGTTTATTTGCAAGTTTTTGAGGTTAAGCATGTGGTTCAGCATAGACTTTTTGTTTGGTGTAAATTGGGTCAGATTTAGCATAAATTTAGGACTGTTTTAGTTGAAATGAAGTTTGTTGTTAATTAATTAAGCTTGAAAGTTCTCTGAATTTTTCCCTGTTATCAATGTATACGATTTTTTCTCTCTCTCTTGATATTGGATAGTTTTGTGATTTTGATTTCTTTTGAAGGTATTGGGGCAACTGTTGACTGATTCACAGCAATTGCTGATGGTAACGATTACAGCTGCTTTGCTAGAGATTGGCTATGGAATTCAGGTACTCATTTTGTTCTCAATCTTATGCTGGAAAATTACTTTCAAATTTAGGGACATATAAAAGAAAAGGGAACTAGCTAGCTGATCAATTTATGTCTATGATATGCACTAGCGTGAGAATGAAACTTTTTTTATTATACTGTTTTCTGTAGGAGACTGAAAGCAAAGAAAAAGAGAAATGTTGAATTTTATTTCCACTGTTCCTCTCTTGTGTGGCTGCTTACTTTACTATTAGTTTCAAAGGCCTCACTGGATAAGTGAGGATACTTCTACGAGATGTTCACCTTCCACAGAGAACCATGCTAGACAAGTGTTTTTATAATTGAAGCAGGGTACTGTTGTGCATTTAAGAATGTAGGTTTAAAGTCCTTAAGAATATGTTGACTTATCATAGTGACATAGTGTCTCTGAAAAAATACTTAAGATTTTGTTCACCTCTCACCATTTACAATATCAATTATTTTAGGTCAAGTATTTTCTCTGTTTTGCAGGTCTTTTCACTTGAAGATGGACCAGGGCGTAATGTGTGGATAAATTTAAGAGTTCCCGTCACTGTCATTCAAACTTGTGACAAGGCAGACACTGCTGTAGACTGGCTAAAGTATGATTGTTGTTCTAATGTTTTTGTCTAGATTAAGCATCTTGCATAGTTTTAAGAATTGAAACGTCTTGGAATCAGAACCAACTAACTTCAGCTGCTAAGCAACTGTTTAAATTTTCCAAGGTTTATATATCTGACATGATCTCTGAGTTGTGGTTGATGCTCCTTGTATCTGTTCTGGTTCAACAATCCACTGAAGTTAATTACTCATTGGAAAATAACAGCCAAATAATGTCTTGTTTTTATATGGCCAGATTATAATACTGATTCCTTGATTAAATCTTTATAATTTGTTCAACTACATTATATGTGTTTTTAATCTGTGAAGAAGAATGCTATTTGGTTCTCTTAATCATCACTCAGTTTTTTACCCATAAATAATGATTTGTATTAATCCTTTGGTTTTTTAAATATTGAAACTAGTATGGCACAGTTGTTTTTTCTTTAGTATAATCCTAGTTCCCGTTATTCATTTAGGCTTGTGTCTTAATTTGTTTCTGACAGAGAAAAGCCTGCTGTTTTAGTTGGATTAACTAAATCCTGTTTGCATCTTATAAGAATATCTGTCTTTTGCAGCTACGAGGGTATAATTGTCAGCTCTCTTGAAGCCAAGGGTGCCTTTTCTTGGTAAGATACCTATGTTATTTCTTAAAGGACAAGATTCTGTATTGTGGTTGTTACCTGAATTGTTTACTGACTTCGCACTCTTTAATATTTTTACAAAGAAATGACCTCTGAAAGTTGTCTGATATTTTTCTTTCCACTTTATTGGCATTACATATTATTCGTGGTTGTTCACACAAAAAAAATTTGATGCTGGAGTTTTTACTGCTCCTATCAGTCACGTGTAAACCTCTATTCTAATGTTTGCTTCCTTCTCTGCCTGGAATTTTCTTTCAAACACTGAAACTGATTTTGGTCTTTTATATTCAGAGTACCTCGTATAGGCATCTATCGTTATCATTGCAAGAAATATTAAGCTTGCAATATAAACCTATATGCTACGACTTTTCGTTCTTGTGCTGGTTTGTATATTCTTACCTGCTTTAACTTATTTGAAAACATTGTCTCAAAATTGATGCTCATAACTTAGAATGAGACAACTGTACAGTATGTGGTATGACGTTTTTCACTCATTGTGACTTTATCATACAACGTCTTGAAGCTTGGCCAAGATTTGTTTGCTGATAGTGTTTGAGGTTTTTGCGACAAATATCCCTAATCAAGTACAGTGTTGTCGAATTGCGGCCATGGCGGCGCCATGGCGGAAAGCGGTGGCGGGTTTTGAAGGAACCGTCTTACAAAGGCGGTGGCGTGGCGGTTCATGGCGGCTGGCGGGTATGGCGGAAACGGGAGCCATGGCAGAAAAGGCGGGTTTTTTTGAGAAAAAAACCCCTGACCCAGCCTTCTGGGTTAATCGGGCTGTGCGACCCTAAGAACAACACACAAATCAGATTCATGGGTCGGGTTCGTGACCCAACTGCCTGCGAGCGTGGTTGTCGAACTCGCGCGGTACCTCGTAGGATCGTACGATCCTACGTGTTTTTCACCCTTCAGCGAGGCAGAATGTTGGCAGAGCTCGGACGACGGCCGACACGGTGGGATCGACGAGGAAACGCGGAAGATCGGTGGGAGTGGCGATTTCTGGACGTGTTGCAGGATCTGGGTTTTTCGACCCATTTTTGTGTTCGTGACCCATTTTTCTAAGTGTGACCCGTTTTCTGTTTGGGACCCGGTTTTATTCAGAATAACACTTTTTGGATTCTTTTTACCCGATATCTCAAGTCCTGTACTCGTTCAGCCCATAACTTTTTTAGTGACCTAATCCCTTATTTCACTTTTGACTACACCTTTTTTTTTATGAATCACTTTTGACTACACTTAACAATTGCATCTAATTGATACTCCCTTTTTAACAACGACTATTTACTATTGTACCCCTGTTTCTTCTTCGTTGTTCGACAATATGAAAACCAATAAGCATTTCTCCTTCTTTATTAATCTGTTTCACTTTTCTTTGGTCAAGATGTCTTCAAGCATTCATGTTTGTTAATTTTTAGAGTTTTGACTCATTTATTTTGGTGTTTTTAGTTTTATGTATTGGAGTTTATGACTTTTGATTTGGATATGACATTGTTATGTTAAGGTTATTTTGACATTGTTATGTTAGTAGTCTATGATAGGTGATATGAGACTTATATGATATTTTCCATCAATAGTTTATGGTTCTTGACATATGTTGTTAGTATTTTGGATTTTATATTTATTTATGCAATTTTTTTTACGTATATGTATATATATATATTAATTTTTTTTTGTCCGCCATGGCATCCGTCATATGGCCGCATCGCCATCCACTATAATGTATGGCGGATTTTTGGCCGGCCGCCATAGACCGCCATCCGCCATCGATAACACTGATCAAGTAACACGAATGATTTTAGTTGTTACAGTTTTTTGCAGGAACCTTTTAAGTCTGTGCCTCTTATATGGATCATTCATGAAAATGCTCTTGCTTATCGTTCAAGGCAATATACTACTAGTGGGCAGATTGAACTTTTGAATGATTGGAGAAGAGCCTTCAACCGTTCAACAGTTGTTGTCTTTCCAAACTATGCCTTGCCGGTAATATGTATGGGATAAGTAATTTATTTATTATTTGATGCATGGGAATCATACCTAGGGCCTCTACCCAAACCTCACCCACCCAACCATTTGATAAGCTATGCTTTAGCTCAGACTCGAGGACAAGTTAAGTTTTGTAGTTACTGGGCAATGACATTTTCATGTAATCATGCATTTCATTATTAATTCATAATATGCTTTTTGATATTCAAACAGCCGTTTCCTTGTTAACCACTTCTCTATCATAAGATGTAAATAAGTTTCGTAGGAGATACTACTATGATTACCCTTTGAATTTTATTTCTATGATATAAACATTATAGTTATAAATATAACTATAACTATCATCTGATAGCTTGTCCACTGACTCTTAAATCTTGCTGTGTTGGGACTAATTAGTAATTGACGACTATTATTTCTTATGTAATTCCACAGATGATTTACTCCACTTTTGATGCTGGAAATTTTTATGTCATTCCTGGTTCACCTGCTGAATCATTAGAAGCAGATGCATTTATGGCCTTACAGAAAGATAATTTGCGCATCAATATGGGTTATGGCCCTGAAGATGTGATTATTGCAATTGTGGGAAGTCAGTTTTTGTACAAGGGCATGTGGTTGGGGCATGCCATTGTTTTGCAGGCTTTATCACCACTTTTGGTAGACTTCTCATCAGGCAAAGATAACTCCAGTGCACAACTACGAATCATTGTTCATAGTGGGGAATTAACGAATAACTACAGTATGGCTCTTGAGGTATATATCCTATTTTATTTATTTTTGTGGATAAATAATTTGAAGTTTCTTATCTTTGTATTCTATTTTGTTAGACCATGGCTCGTCGCTTGAATTATCCAAGAGGTATTATAGAGCACATAGCTGGAGATTTGAATGCAGATTCTGTTCTTGGCATAGCAGATGTTGTGATATATGGATCCCTCCTTGAAGAGCAGTCTTTTCCAGAGATTTTGATGAAAGCCATGTGCTTTGAGAAACCAATTATTGCGCCGGATATTCCTATGATCAGAAAATATGTATGTCCCTGCTCTATTTCTTTTGCTATAACCATACCATGTAGATTTATCTTAGAATTGAAGTTTCCTGGAATAATCCAGAAGTTGGTTTTTATGACATTTATAATAACTTCCAAGCATCTAATATGCTATTAAGTATTAACTTTATTTTTTTAATTTACAAATTTTGAGTTAAAGATTTTCTCGTACCATGTATTTCTAAACTGTTTTGTCAACATCAACTAGGTTGATGACAGGGTGAATGGCTATCTTTTCCCTAAGGATAATAGTAGAGTTCTGAGACAAATTGTATTTGAAGTGATCTCAAAAGGGAAAATATCACCACTGGCTCGTAACATTGCCTCAATAGGGAGAAGCACTGCAAAGAACCTCATGGTTTCAGAAGCAATTGAGGGATATGCATCTTTACTTCAGAATATTCTCCGGCTTCCATCAGAGGTTGCTCCTCCTAAGGCTGTTTCAGAAATACCCCCCAATGTTAAAGAACAATGGCAGTGGCATTTGTTTGAAGCAGTTCCAAATTTAACATATCAAAATAGGACATTAAGAAGTAACACTTTTTTAGATAAACATGAGGACCAATGGAATCATTCTCAAAAAAATAGATCCAGCATTACAGTTTCATCTAACGATTCATTTGTATATAGCATATGGGAAGAAGAAAAGTATATTCAGATGGCTATTACAAAAAAAAGGATGGAGGATGAAGAGGTAAGATTAGGGATTGTTTAATTTACAAAATTAGGGTTTGGATTTTTCCTCACTTCCATTTGCAAGGCTGGTGACTTGTGCTTAAGTCATTTTGAATTTTAATGCAGTTGAAGGATAGAACAGATCAGTCACACGCAACATGGGAGGAAGTATATCGAAATGCTAAGAAGGCTGATAGGTTAAAGAATGATTTGCATGAAAGGGATGATGGAGAGCTTGAGCGGACGGGACAACCACTATGCATTTATGAACCTTACTTTGGTGAAGGATCTTGGCCTTTTCTACATCAAAGATCTCTTTATCGTGGAGTTGGCCTGGTAAGCTCTGCGGGTGTGTGTCAGTGCAAATAATAGGAAATGTTCTTCTGTAATGGCATAATATTTCTTACAAATTGTTAGTGCTGGGTGAAAGACGATTTTAATATATCTGTCCCCATGTGATACAGTGTTCATGTAATGCAATGCATTCCCATTTTGTGCTATGACTCTTTTTTAGTTATTTGGTATTGTTTACTTCTTGTTTTGGTTCTTTATTCGGCTTCTCATCCTCTGGTTCTCTCTCTAGTTTGGTGTGCTATATACAGTCCTCAAATCTTCTGTAATAGTAGATTTCGATCTGACAAAATGGATGTACTGGATGTTTGCAGTCCAACAAAGGTCGAAGACCAAGGAGAGATGATGTTGATGCACCTTCTCGTCTCCCGCTGCTTACTAGCACTTACTATCGAGATGTACTTGGTGAACATGGAGCCTTCTTTGCAATTGCGAACAGAATTGACCGTTTACACAAAAATGCTTGGGTTGGATTTCAGTCTTGGAGAGCAACAGCAAGGAAGGTATATGATTGTTTTTTCAAACCTCATTTCTTTGAAGATCTACCTCTTAATACACTTTTCCTTTTCTGAAAATGGATATTGGTTTTAATAAATAGTGTTATTTTTATCCTTGTCAATCATATTAAGTTAGAAAATTGTGATGCTGCCATGCTGATTTCTATTGCTTTTCCCCCTGCAACTTATTTATATAGAAACTGATCCTATTGTTGATATTTTAAAGCTGGAATCCTCTGTCCAATTAGAGGCTTTGATTTGAAATTGTGAATATAAATAAGGATAAAGAAAGGAAAACGATCTTGTTTGTACTGAATCCTCAATTATGCAGCTTCTTTTCTCCCTCCCTTTTAATTAGTGGTGTCAGTGGGTGTCTAAAGGCTGAAATGCAGGAAAATAACTCAAATGGAAACAAATTAAATTTCTTATGTGCCTCTTGTTCTGTGTTATTTGACATCTAGCCTGGGTTTTTAACAGGCATCTTTGTCCAGAATTGCTGAAAATGCATTATTAGGTGCTATCCAATCCAAAAAGTTCGGGGATGCACTATATTTTTGGGTGCGCATGGATATGGATCCTGGGAACCCTTTGCAGAAGGACTTTTGGTCATTTTGTGATGCCACAAATGCAGGAAATTGCAAGTAAGATCTATTATACCCATTCTGTGCCTTTTCTTGAGTATATATATATATATATGTGGTGTGTGTGTATGTGGAAGTTTTAGTGTTGACCCTTATTTTACTTCATCAACATTTACATTTTTAAAGATATATCTTGATTTTCTTTACATTTGTGTTTGTGTGAAGGTTTGCTTTCTCAGAAGCCATGAGGAAAATGTATGGGTTAAAAGATGATATGGATTCTTTGCCACCCATGCCTATAGATGGTGACACCTGGTCTGTCATGCAGAGTTGGGCTCTGCCCACAAGATCCTTTTTAGAGTTTGTAATGTTCTCCAGGTATGCTAGGTTTCATTAATGGAAGTTGCTGATTGAAATAATTAGCTCGTTTTATGACTTATAAAATTGTAATCTTGTAACTTGTTAAATAACTGATGCAAACTATCATTTGTACAGAATGTTTGTCGATGCTTTGGACATGCAGATGTATGATGAGCACCATTCAACAGGACGCTGTTCTTTGAGTTTGTCAAAAGTAACTTCCTTCCTCAAAAAATTACCTTTCTCTACTCCTTAGTGAACTTGAAATATGTTGTTAAAACAGTTGGGTTTTGAAAAACGGTTTTGTGAGTTTTTACTTCCCAATGAAAACTTGCTTTTATCGGATTCCTTGACCACGGCCCTAAGTTAGCATTCTCCTACATCACAATTTATTAAATATACCACTTCAACACAATCCCAATAAAAATTTACCTTTTTTATTTCTTAAAATTAGCAAAACCTTTTAAAAAGTAATTCTAGACAGCATTTCAAATGGGGCGTTGGGTTGGGTGGAAATGCTATTAATTTTCTTTCAACAACATTTATTCATTTAATCTTGCTGCTTATTTTCGCGCCACTTGTATGAAAGCATGAATAAATATGCAAATTGCAGGATAAGCATTGCTATTCAAGGCTTCTTGAGCTACTTGTAAATGTGTGGGCATACCACAGTGCAAGGAGGATGGTGTATGTGAACCCAGAGACAGGTGTAATGCAGGAACAACACAAATTCAAGAGCCGTAGAGGTCAAATGTGGATCAAATGGTTCTCATACAGCACACTTAAGAGCATGGATGAGGACTTAGCAGAGTTATCAGATTCTGAGGATCCTGGCAAGCATTGGTTGTGGCCACTAACAGGTGAAGTATTCTGGCAAGGTTTATATGAGAGGGAGAGAAATTTAAGGATCAAGGAGAAGGAAAAGAGGAAGCAAAAGAGTTTAGAAAAACAAAATCGAATGAGGAAGCGACATCGCCAACAAGTAATAGGGAAATATGTTAAGCCCCCACCAGAAATGGAGGAAAGCTCTAATTCATCATATTTGCTTGCAGCAAAAGCATCATGATCTACTAAACTATATGATGATGAATTCTAGGCAGCATTTTAAGTAGATCCTGATATAGAATTCTTTTCTTCTTTTGTAATCTTTATTTCATTTTTGTGATCTTCATTCAGAAAGGATGCAACACGTTTTAGTTGAGGGTCTTGTATGTAAAATCTGCATCCTTCTAGTCATTGATGCTGATAAATAGCTAATATGTAAAGTAGCCTAATTTTTTTTAATTCTATCTTTTTTTCCATGTGTAATTCCATTCTTTGAGGATGATAGATTCGTTTAGAGAAAGGTGTTGGAAATGTAATCTTGATAGTACTTGTCAAATTGAGTGAAATTAACATGTAGCACTAGCAATGCATTCCATGTTTAACCATTCACAACTCCAGTTTTGGGTATGTGAAGTTTTATTACATTAAATCGACTATCCATTGTGTTCAATGAGTTAGACTCTTCCGTAAATTACTTATGTTTCATTTTTTTATAATATTAATTCAATAATATAATAAAGTTGAATGTACATCCACTTACTATTTTAGAGACATTTATAACATGTACAGAACAAAACGAATGGATCAATAAATTAAAAGAATAAAGCCTCATAAATAGAAAGTTATTCAATAATGTTTTTCCTACATCTAGTTCTAGAAAAGAAAGAGAGAAAAGGAAGAAGGAAGCGAGATTAATTTTATTTTTGTTTTTTTATGAAAATCAATAGTTAGAATATCATTATGGTAAGTTATTTTAGGATAACATATATTCATAAGATAGTTTATTGAACATATTCTACATGACCATGCACGAAACTTCCGCGTTAGTAATATCGTCATCATGCTTGGCCCAGATATAATTTCCAGTAAATTCTTAAAATAAAGAAGTACTGAAGATATAGATAACACATGGTATCTATACATAATCCATACTTGTAATATAAATCAAGGTGACTTTCAAAGAAACTTTTTGCAGTAACATATTCTCATACAATGGCTTCTAAAGGAAGCTCCTTCTAACCATTCTATTTTTAGAAAATTGCACATAAATATTCAAATCTATATATATACATAACATAAATCAAGGCTACTTCCAAGAAAACCTTTTACAAGTAGCATCTTCTCGTAACTTTCAAAAAAAGCTCATTCTAACCATTCTATTTTTAAAAAGTTGCACATAAATATTCAAACAAAAAAAATTCAAGAACAATTGATAGTGGTATCAGCTCATCCTTTTAAATTCAATTTTTTTTTTTACTGTCCCAACACATTGTAAACTGTTCCAACGCATTTTAATCTCTTTCCATTCTGATATTGGGCTTTCATTGACCCTTTTATTTTCGTGGTCCGTTTCTTCATTCTCTATTTTGCTTTACACGGCTCGTGACCTTGGAATGGTAATTGTTGTCTCCTTCAAATGCAGACCTCTCTCTCTCTCTCTTTTACTCTTTCTCATTTCAATTTTTTTTTATCAGAGTTTCTCGTTTCAAAATTGCTCTTTCACCAGATAACTCTTTCTCATTTCTGATCACAATTTTATTTCTCAGATTCTCTCTTTATTATTTTCTCTCACAATTTTATTTCTCAGATTCTCCCTCCATCTTCGCGTCTAGCACCTCCTCCAGCGTCGAGTTCAGCCGCCGCCGCCACTGACCGGAGCTGTTGCCGACACATTCTCTTCCCCACACAAATACTTGAGCTTTTTATCATGTAATCCTGCAAGCCTTAGTGATGAAGAAGTGGGTGGGATTTTTGTTTTTATTGTGTTCAGGTTGAGGTTGTGTTCATTGTTTGATGACAGGAGATGCTGCTGAAAACATTATGATTTGCCGATTTGAAGGAAGAAATTGTATCAGTTGCTTCGTAACTCTGGGGACAGAAGCTTATCAGCCTGAGCCTACTCCGATGTGATTGTCACTAAATATTGGTGACACATTTATTTCTAGGATTTTCCTTTTATTGAGATTCTTAATTGCCTCTCACTATTGTCAATATTAACAAGCTGCTTTCTTTTTCTTTCAGACATGTCATCCAGGATTGACTTCACAACCTTCAAGGGAGCTTAGGTATGGTTTTTATCTTTTACGTTGCAAGATGGACTTGCTGATTTTAAGATATGAGCTCTAAGCAAATAATTGTCTCTTTTCCTACTAACAGTTTCCCTCTAGATGAGAAAACGAACATGAAATCAGTGGTTGATTATTTTCAAGAAATGTATTGATTGCAGTTTTTGCTTTATTTAGCAAAAGAGTTACAAGGAGGAAGGATCAATTAAGCTGGACTGAAAAGTTATATTTTTGGAAAATTGCTTTATTTTCCATGTTCATTCGGTGCTTTCATGCCAGGTATCGAATTCGAAATCACTGGGACTGAACAACATATTAAAAATGAAGTAAAGAAACTATTTGGTAAGCTTTGACCAAAGGAATTTGGTATTTACTCAATATTTTATAGCCTATAATTAACTAAAGGACAATAACTGACCCCCACGTATTATTAGCAGTAGTACCACGGCTACTCCTGTACCTATAATATGAAAAATATTAATAAGTGTCCTAATGATTAAGGATTAAAAAGAAAAATTTATCATTAAAATTTGATGTATTTTAAATTTTAAATAACGATAAACTTGCTTTCCCTATAAGTTTTTGCTTTTCCTGGGTTCCTTAGGACACTGACCCTACTAATATTAGTAACCACATCACATCTTCTTCTCCCCTACTATCGGTCAGTGCAGACTCATTTTAGAGTCCTCCTGCTTCAACAAAAAAACTCTACCCGTGCCATCTCTGTCAACGTCTCTGTCACTAATATTTTTTTCTTAAAAAATTGGGAAAAAAATTCTGGGGGGAGCCGTTGTTTCCCTCCGCCCTCAAGAAGGTCCGCCTCTGGAGATTATGAATTTTGGTAAAATGGATGATACAAAAGGGAGTGAGGTGCCTTCGAGATTTCTACATTTATGAATTGCTCTGCTAATGATTTCTGTTCATTATTCGATTTCTCTTCATCTGAATTGCTTCATTTTCATTTTGCTTTACTGTTGTCTGCTTCTACTTCTATGTCAAGCATGTTTTTGTTTTTGCTTTAACAATCAGGTTTTTGGGATTATAACTTGATAAAAATCAGTTTATTGTCCCTCAAGACATGTTTAGAAATGTTTTATTTTTATTATGTTTTTATTTCATTGAAAAGGCATCAACAAATAATGAGTCCCTCTAAAAGTTGTGGTTCCATAAGAGCAAAAAGGAATATCCAAAGCCACTGTCTCCATTGTCTTCGGTAACTCTGATAGGAATTGAAGCCGTTTTGGCTATGAAGACCATTCAGACATGACTATAATAAGACATGTTCCTCTCCCTTTCTCCATTTTCTGTTTTTCTTTTCCATTCGAAAACGTAGTTATGGTACATTTTTTACATTTTCGAGTTATTAATCAGTTACTTGGAATACATTCTTAATAGCCTTGCTTGATGTATTGATTGCATCAATGGTTGAGAGTTATATATGACTTATTACTAAAGTCTTTGTTCTTATTTGGATTCCTGCTAATATTAAGGTAGTAGGGCTTGCAAAACAGGATTGTGTTATATGACTTTAATATTTGCGAAGTGCTGTTATTGCTATTTTCTGTTTGCGTATTTAGGTTGCTGCCTGTTGTTAGCATTAGCATTGCTGTATTACAAATCTTACAAAATATTACCTATTTATGAATTTATGAATGTGTTTATCATTTTCTTCATTCAATTTTTTAATTCTGTCCTCTAATACGACCTAGATGCTTTAAGATATTGGATCATTAGCAAGTCAATCCCCTATAGATGCTTTGGAAATTTGTGGTAATTTTGACATTTATAATGCTACTATATTTCCCTTAATACCTTTTCAATTGATTAGTTTGTCCAATCTACGTTCCAAGCCGTGCTGGGACCTATAAGGTTTAAAACTTTGGATATTTGGCAAGGCTTTGATTGGAGGGGAAGGATTTTCTGTTGTTACTAATAATTGCATAGGGTCATGTATGACTCAATTTGATGAAGCATGTGCAAGTATTCAGAAAACTTTCTATGCTATTTCTAACACCATTGCCAAGACTCTGAATGTACAGATTCTCATCATCTGACATGTTTAATGCTACTTTTTTTATGCAAAAATTGAATCAAATCCGAAACTTGTTTTCTTCTTTCAATTTCTATTTGTTTTTACAACTTGAAGAGAAAAATCATTAACAAACATGTAATTGTTGTCAGTTTTTTTGTGATGATATCATAAGTATTAAAAATATTTTAGGAATGTCTTTAAGTTGCTTTAGTTTTGGTGTTTTGATACTAATAAAGTGCTTTTTTCTTTCGTTGCTTTAGCTTTATTTTTGGTGTATCTGTTTGAATTATTTGGTAGTTGTATTTTTTTATCCAAAACATGCTGGTAGTATATCAAACGGATTGGCCGAAGCAAATCATAAGATTATTTTTACTAAGGTACATGGATGTATTCATTATTCCTCTTTCTTAGTGTTTATTGTTGTTGAAGTTGCAAGAATTATAGCTTGATTCAAAGGGCTTTAATTGCTTGGAGCACTACATCTGAGTCAAGTTGTCAAGCATTTAGGTTTAACTTTAATTGCTTGGAGCACAAGTTGTGAAGCATTTAGGCTTAACTTTAATTGCTTAGAGCACTACATCTGAGTCAAGTCATGGATAAGTTGTTTGAGGAAATAATTCTTCTTTTAATTTATTGTATTATTTAGTTGGGAAGTGTAACATCCCGGTTTTTACTGTTTTTCAATATTAGTAAAAACTATTTATTTATATATATATATTTTGGAATGATTAATTTTCTATATGTTTAATTTTGTTGATTTTTATGTGGTTTGGTTTGAGTAATTTTATTTACTCATTTAAAATTATTTTATCGAGTGCGTTAGCACTGACTTATTTTAGTGTATACACGTGTACTAAACAATAATATTATGTTATTGTCACTATTAGTATTTGTTTAGAAAAATATTTTAATTAATGACTTAAAGAAAATTACTTTCAAATTTTACTCTATTTAATTTTAGATTTCAAAATATGTTGGTTTAAAATTAATCGGAGATTAATTTTGGATAATTGATTTTCTTGGTTGGTAAATCCAACCATCATGCTCTATCCTATTTTAAAAATTTGAAATTATATATTTGTCACTATTTATTTTTGGATCCAAGGACAAATATTATAATTTTATTTCTAGACTCAATCTCAACCACTCATTTTTATTTTGTATCTACATGAAAAAAAAGAAAAAGAAAAATAAATCTCTCTTCCTCTCTTTTGGTCAGCCACGATACCTCCTCCCCTTTTTCTTTATTTTCTGTCTCCTCTCTTATCAGTTTTTCTTCTTCTTCATGGCTGAAACAAACTTCTATTTCTCATCCCTTCATCTTTCTCCTCCTCTCAAAGCTCAACCATCGTCCAACCGCACCTCAGCCACTTTCGACCGCCACTTGGAACAAGAAGACGACCGCTCATTCCAGTTCATAGCGTGCGTTTTGTCTTCAATGGGCTCTCTGCCCTGTCGTTGTCAGTCGCGCGTCATCGCCATAGGAGAGTCGTCTGGTCGTCGCTCGACGTGAAGAAGGCCACGCCACCGAGCTCTTGCGCGTTCTGGTTCGATTGGTTGGTGTTTACTGCCGTTGTTTCGCCATAGTCTCTACGCCATCCCCGCCATCGTGGAACCGTCGCCAGTCGCCACACCCCCTTCTGGCCATCTCGTTTGGTCCCTTTTCATCTTGGGTGAGTGCTTCACCATAATTTCTTCTAGTTTCAGAAAATCCCCAAATTGATTTTGAAACCCTAACCCTAGAATTTGACTTTTGGTTTTAGATTTTGAAATTGAACCTTATTTTGTGCAATTGAGACTATGAATTAGTGTTTCCCTCAACTAATTTCATTGTTCTTTGGCTAGATTTAATTTTCCCCAATTTCACTCAAAAACCCTAACTTTTAATTTTACTTCAATCATGAAATTGGTTTAGTTTTAGTGTAATTAGGACTTGTAATTGATATTTTCTAAGTTCAATTTCATGATCCTCTAAGCAAAACAAAGTTTCCCCAATTTTTGTGAAAAACCCTTTTTACCCAAATTGATTTTAGTGAGAAATCAATTATGTTTTGTTAAATTAAATATTTAGTTTTCTTTGATTTTCTGTTTGATGATGAATGATTGACTGTTAGATTTGTCTGGTTGTTGAAAATGTTTTGACTCCCTCTTCGGGATGTTGTCGTGGTTGTGGTTACTTGGGGGAAGCAGGTTTTGTATTTTTCGGGAGTTGACAGGAGCTATTTAGAGGAAACTAGAATATTAAGTTGGGGTTTAATATTGAGCCGCTTCGTGGTGATGGAAGCTAATTGTTGAATGCGTCAAGGAGAGGATCTTTATCTGGTCTACAAAGGTAAAGGGAGTTTACCTGAAAGGTTTTGGTAACTATGTGCTATTTGGTTGTTGTGTGTACGGTTGTTGTGGTTATGTATGATGTGTGTTTTAAATTCGATGAGATAACTGTTTCTGTGGTGTAAGTATATCTGTATGTCTGTATTGAACTGTTGATTGTTGGTTTGACTGAAAGCCTGACAGTGGTCAGAGCTCAATTATAATAAGAATAATGCTTTAAAAGCTTGAAAGGAAAATTTGAAGTTTTGAGTTGTATAAGTGGAAGAACATTTTTAAATAAGAATAATTAAATATATTTCGGATTACAGAGTTATGATTTTGAGAAAGTCACTTGGTTTGCAAAATGATTTTTTTTACAAAACGAAACATGATTCAGAAAAGTGATTTATTGCACGACTATGAGAAATAGTGCATTATTTGGAATGAAAACGTGTTGGAAATGATTTTTCAAAGATTTGGAGTGTTGTCGGAAAAGGGATTTCAAAAGAGAAGGAATTTGAGAAAAGTTGTGTTTCAGTGTGAATCAATGTTTTATAAACGAATTTCAGCGGAAAATGTTTTCTGCAAAGGAGCTTTAAGTCAGGGAAAACATTTTAGAAAATCGTGGATAAGTTTCGGAATTTGGTTTTGATGAGTTGTTTTTTTTTAGAAAGAAAACTGTGGAAGTTGTGAGGACCTGGATAACCGAAAACGTCGGGCTAGTGTTCCTATGAGTAAGTACGTGGACTATGTGTCCTGTATGTTGAGGGTTAAAGTCTCGGTCGGCATAGTTGAATTCAAATTGTATGTATCGCGGGTTAAAGTCCCAGTTGACATATTTGAGCCTCTGTTGTGCGTGTCATGAGTTAGAGTCCCATTTGACACATTGGAATCTGTTGTTTATGTGTCATGGGTTAGAGTCCCAGTTGGTACAGTTGAATCCATGTTCGATGTGTTATGGGTTAGAGTCTCAGGTAACACATTTGAATCTTTGTTCGGTGTGTTGTGGGTTAGAGTCCCAGTTAACACATTTGAATCCTTGATGTGTGTGTCGTGGGTTAGAGTCCCACATCACACAATTGAATCTCTGTTGTGTGTGTCGTGGGTTAGAGTCCCAGGTCGCATAGTTGGATCTCTGTATTTTGTGTTGTGGGTTAGAGTCCCAGTTAGCACATGTGACCGCGTGTCCTATGTTAAGAATGAACGATTTCGATGTCTAAGTAAGAATAGTCGTGAGCGGTAAGTCTCGACAAAGAAAGAAATGAGTGAAAATAAAAATAAAGAGAACAAATATTAAGTTTTGATGGTGGATGTTGAAGTGTCGTGTAATTTTATAAATTACAATGACCACCGGGTATGAATCCCATTGTTTAGAATATCTTGTTTATTATTAGAATTTATGTGAAGTGCATATGTGTACATGCTGTTGTTGTCTGTGTGTCGCGCATGTAGTTATCACGATAAAACTCATATGTTGGTATCTCACCTTTGCATTATTTCTATTTGGTTTCTATTTGTGGTATCCTAGTTTGCGTGTACAGATGATGCATATGGGTTCTCTGCCCCACTCGGAGGGATTGGTCCCGACTTTTGAAGAAAGTTGATTAACTGGAATCACCATGGGGTCATTTCAAGTAAGAGTCTCATGGTACGACCAGCTTAGTTTATCGAGTCAAATTTTATTTTGGAGAAGGTCATAATTTTTTGTATTATGGCTCTGAGAGCCTTTCTTGGATTACTGTTATGTCTATGACATTTCATTTACGGATGTTTTAAAGTATGACCAGGAATTTACGTATCTTTTGAGTAAATGTGTTGTTATTAAGTTTGGTGGAATGTTGTTTTACTGGGATAATGTTTGTATATATCCAAAAAGAAAAATATTTACATCCACTTTCATGACTTATAGAGAATTTCATGAGTTATTTTTCGAAAGCAACCAGCAAATTGTTTTCTGTTTTATTTTCCTTATGGATGTGTAAGTTTTTATGTAGCGCCAAGGGAGGCGTTACATTAGTGGTATTAAAGCTAGTCGAGTCTTTCGGGAACCATGGGGAATATGTCTGTTTTATTTTTTGTTGTGTGATCTTTTGTTGGACCTTGTTTGAATTGTTTCCTTGTCGAAGCAATGTGTGTTGGTTTATAAGTACGTGTTTTTATCTTGATGGGTTTTCACGAGTTTTGACTTATAGGGACCCATGGCTAGTAAATTGTGTTTTTGTCCATGTGTGACACATTCGGTTATCCTTTTGGATTGTGTCAGACATTTGAATAGTTTGTCTGTTAAGGTGGATTTTCTGGAAATGTTCTAGGATTGCTGCTAGTGAAGGATATTGATTTTCGATCGATCTAGTTTCTAGATTTGGTCCGAATTTCTAATCTCCTTGCATAGGATGTCATCTACAAGGTTAATCGAGTTAGATGACTCGATTCAACTGGAAGATCTGTGATCTAAGCAGTTTGTTAGACCGATTGTTTTCCGTAGGAAGCACTGATGTTATGTGAGGGTTCAAGACTTCGCGTGGATTTCTGACAACTCAACAAAGTAATGATTAAGAACAAGTATTCTCTGTCGTGCGTGTAACACCCTGTTTTTCGTTAAGTATTTTTATATATGCTTGTTTGGTTGTTTAAGCTTTAAGTGTTAAGTTAGAATTGTTGGCCAAGGGCTAAGAGGGATTTTAAGCTTTAAAATCCCATTCTGGAACAGAAGCACGATCGTGCTTATGTTCAGCACGCCCGTGCTTGGCCACGTGTTAAGTTAGAATTGTTGGCCAAGGGCTAAGAGGGATTTTAAGCTTTAAAATCCCATTCTGGAACAGAAGCACGACCGTGCTTATGTTCAACACGCCCGTGCTTGGCCACGTGTCTTGTGACCAGTGGAGTCACAAGAACGGCCGTGCTTGTTAGTATGCACGGCCGTGCATAAGTGCTGACCGCGTCCCGAAGACGCTAGTCATGCACGACCGTGCTTAGTAGGGTGCACGGCCGTGCTTCGTGGTGACAGCCTATTAATAGGCACAGTAACCGAGGGTTCACTTTGGAACCCTATTTCTAACCTAGCAGTCACCCTACTGCGAATTTCTTCCTTATTTTCTCTAAAGTCCTTACTTTGTTGGAGTTTGGAGACTATTTAGGAAGGTTTAGTTAGTGTTGTTCATCCTAGAAAAGGTAAAGATAGTCCCTTTTTAGTTTCCCTTTTCTTGTTCTTGATTTGGGAACTAATTGGTTATCATTTTTGGTTTGGCCAAGGCTTGGAGGTTGTTGAGCCACTTAAAGGAATGTGACCGGGTTGCCGTTGGTGTTTAGCAAGTGGAAACCTTCATCCCAGGTATGGGGAGAAGGATAGTATAGTCTCTAGGCAAGGGGTAGTGTAAGATGAGGGGTTCCCACGACCCCATTGAGTTGTATGACGAATGCCATGTCTCTAATATGCTTATTATATTTATTGATGCTATGATAAGTTATTTGTAGGTTATTGGATATATTAATATGTTGAATATGTCTATGATGAGTTTGTTATGTTTATTTCATGGTTATGATGTTGTACCTATTGTGTTGATTGAGTTGGTTGATAACATGCCATGATATGTTGGTTGAAGTTGTTGTTATTGAGACGGTTTTGGTTGATTTATGTTGGTTGAATTAATATGTTAATAAGGCCCTGATTAATTAATTTAGGACTCCTAATTAACATAGTAATTAGGGAATAATTACCCAAGGATGTTGATTAATTATAGATTGTTGGTAAAGTGTGAGTTCCATGATAACTGGTTTAGTGTAAAACCTTAGACTTGATTTAAGAGTGTTAAGAGGGGTTTTTAATCCCAAGTTTAGGCTCTGTTATGCCTAGAACAGCTTGGCTGGCTCCAGGAGCACGGTCGTGCTTAATAGGAAGCACGTTCGTGCTTCCCTTTTGAATTCTGGGAGGTCGTGCATTAAGCACGGCCATGCATAATAAGAAGCTTGGTCGTGCTTCACTTATGAGGCAGCACGACCGTGCAGGGGGACAAGCAAGCCCGTGCTTCCCCTCCTGGCAAAAACTGAACTAAAGGAAATTAAGGGATTTTGACCTCACTTATCCCCAATAGTGATGTGATAATGTAATAACTAAACAATGGAACTTAGATAACGTGGTTAATTGTCAATTAAGATAATCACAATGATGATCGGTTAAGTCGGTGCCTAATGGGTCACCGCAAGCTGTTGGGCTTTGGTACTGTTTGGCCAAAGTGGCCTCGATGCTTTATGGTCGAGGTGTTGTTATGTTGGACCTTGGTGCTTTTCGACCAAGGGGGCCTTGACCCCTCAGTTTTGTGTTAAGTCTTTAAAATGTCTTATGTGCATTTTTCTAAGTTTTGATGAGAACTAAATATTGGTTAATAATTTAATTAACCTTCATATTGGTTGCCAACCTGTCTATCTAGTGTGCAGATTAAAACTGTAAGAATCATCCATCCAACACTGTAGTGATAGAAGCTCACGTCCAACACTGTAGTGATTGAAGCTCACGTCCAACACTGAAGTGATAGAAGCTCACGCCCACTAAAGTGATAAGAGCCAACGTCCACTGAAGTGATAAGAGCCAGCATCCACTAAATTGATAAAAGCCAGCGTCCAGTAAAGTGATAAAAGTCAGCGTCCAATAAAGTGAAAAAAGCGGGCGTCCACTAAAGTGACAGAAGCGCTCGTCCACTAAAGTGACAAAAATGCTCGTCCACTAAAGTGACATATGGAGCTCGTCTACTAGGTTACGTTTAACTAGTTAAAGGAGTATCCGTCCAATGACGTGGCATATGGAGCTCGTCTACTAGCCCGAATGTAAACTCTTAAATGGCTAGATGAACGCGGTTATTTTCAAGATGGACACGCTTTTCTTATGAACGCGAATTCTCTTAAGATTATCAGAATCTTATTTCAAGAACCAGAATCAAGAAAAGTCAGAAGTTACTCTCTCAAGCAACCTTGGATATCAGAACCAAAGACCAGTTAAAGAATGCTTCCAACATGCTTTATTCCCCAGTACCTCTGGTCCTTACACGAAAAGGGAATTGTACTCAGCAAAGTACAAAAAGCTCTTTGCACAACTCTGATATGGCTGTATCACGATGTATAAAGTCATGATCCTTCATGTTAGAGTACAACCAACGTTCCTAATGCATTAATGGTTGCCCAGAACGACTCTATTGCATTTAATGAAGTTCTGCTTGAAGCCAACATCTGAGGGAATGTCTCTAACGGATCCTAAATGCTTGAAGACTATAAATACAGAAGTCATTGAAGATGAAGAAAAGAGAATACACACAGCATTAAAAATCCATTACTATGCGCATTAATATCTTCATTCTTTCATTCTGTATTCTTCAATCATTTGAAGTTATTACGCAGGCTTTCCTAAGCTTTATATTTAAACCACTCTCTGAATGTTAGTGAAAGTTCTGTTTGTCTTAAGTTGTATTTATTACAAACCAAATCTCTCAAACAAACCTGAGTGAGCCTGAAGAGGTTAAGTGTGCAAAGAATACTTGTCTTGATCCTGAAGATGCTAGGTGTGCAAAGAATACTTGTCTTGGAGCCTGAAGAGGCTAGGTATGTAAACAATACTTGAGTCTGTAACTTGATCAATTATAGTGGATAAATCTTGGTGCTGCCAAGGACTGGACGTAGCTCTTTGCTTTGAAGTGTGAACTAGGATAAATAGCTGTGTCAATCTCTCTTTCCTTAAACTCTTTCCACTCGTCTGAACTAAGCTTCTGTATGCGAAAAGATTTCAACTCTGTTTAAATTTTGATAAACACAATTCAACCTCCCCTTCTCGTGTTTATAGTTGTCTATTTCAATTGGTATCAGAGCTCAGCCTCTGGGTTGAGCATCTAACAGTGTAGAGGTAAAAGGTCCTGAAGAATAGACATGACTGCTGGAGCTAGTTCAAGTGGAAGTCACCAGACTGAAGGAGCTTCCCTAACCAGACCTCCTTACTTCAATGGAGAAAACTACAACTATTGAAAAGATAGATTTCAATGGTTCATTCAATCTACAAACTCTGATCTTTGGGATGTTATTACAGATGGTTCATTCATTCCCAAGAATGATGATAACACTGACAAACCAAAAGCTCAGTGGACTACAATAGAAAAGACAAATTGGGAGCTGAACCACAAAGCTAGATATAACATCATTTGTGCTCTCAGTCCTGAGGAGTTTGAGAAGGTATGTGCTTGTGACTCTGCCAAAGAAATATGGAACACTTTTGATGTCACACATGAAGAAACAAAGGAAGAAGCCAATCTCTGTTTGATGGCCAACACTGACTCAGACTCAGACGATGAGGTACATTCTGACTATGAGGAATTACTTGATGCCTATGAGGAGTTGCTGGAGGAATCCAACTGCTTATCTAAGGCCTTCAAATCCCTCAAGAGAAAGTACGTAAAGCTCACCAGTGAGCATAAACAGAAATCTCAAGAGTGTGAGAAGCTGGCTAAAGAGAACAGTGAGCTGAAGACTGAAAAGTCTAATGAAGCTAAGATCTCAAGTGAAACATCATCATCTGAAGAAGTTGAAAAACTTCAATAGAAAGTGGAAGAGCTCATTTCTGATCTTGCCAAATTTGTTAATGGTAGAGATAATTTGACTAAGCTACTTGACTGTCAGAGGCACTCTCTTAACAAATAAGGTATTGGGTATGTCCATCAGACACATCATAAAGTATCAACTAAAGCTTCTACAGTATCTGTTAAGTCAACCACCAAATCTACACCTGTCTGTAACTTCTGTGGAAAAACTAGACATATTATGTCTAAGTGTATCCATAAGAAGAGAAGGAAGTCTTCACAGACTCCTAGAACTAACAGAAAATGACCCAGAAAAATACGAGTACCTAAAGATCAAATAATTTTTGTTGCAGATGTCCTCAACAGGACAAAGAAAACACCACTTCTAGTACCTGGACAATGGTTGGTCGTGTCATATGACAGGAGAAAGGTCTATGTTCCTAGACCTCCAACTTAAGAAAGGAGGACAGGTTGCCTTCGGAGGGAATCAGAAAGGGAAAGTTATAGGAATTGGTACTATTGGTGGTAAACCCCCTCTTCCCTTTATATCTAATGTTCTTATGGTTAAATGATTATGACACAATTTGCTTAGCATAAGTCAATTATGTGATAGTGGTTTTGATGTTTCCTTTTCCAATGATGTATGCATAGTTAAAGACTGTTGTGGCAAAACCCTCTTTTCAGCTAAAAGGCAACAAAATCTTTATATTGAACTGTCTGATATCTCAGATCAAGTGTAACCTGTCTGATGTCTAAATAGGATGAGAGATGGTTATGGCATAACAAACTAGGACATGCTAGTATGAAACTAATTTCTGAATTAAAAAGGAATAATCTCGTGAGAGGATTTCCTGATATTAGTTTTAAGAAAGATGTCTTGTGTGATGCATGTCAGAGAGGTAAACAGATAAAATCAAGTTTCAAATCTAAAAACCAAGTATCAACCTCTAGACCTCTTCAGTTGTTACACACGGATCTGTTTGGACCAGTTAGTGTTGCCAGCCTGGCTGGAAGAAAATATGGATTTGCCATAGTTGATGACTATTCTAGATACACATGGGTACTCTTCCTAACACATAAGGTGAAGTCTTTTAAGGCTTTCTCAGTATTCTGCAAAAGAGTACAAAATGAGCAGGGTTTCTGTATTTCTACCCTTAGAAGTGATCATGGGGGAGAATTTGAAAATGAGCAGTTTAGACAGTTCTGTGAGGAGAATGAAATCTCACAATTTCTCTGCACCTAGAACTCCACAGCAAAATGGAGTGGTTAAGAGAAAGAACGGATCTCTGCAAGAGATGGCCAGATCTATGCTCAATAAAAATAATCTCCCTAAGTACTTCTGGTCAGAAGCTGTAAACACTTCTTGTTATGTACAAAACAGAATACTTATTAGGCCTTTTCTAAAAAGGTCTCCTTATTAATTGTGGAAACGAAAAATCCCCAACATATCTTATTTTCATGCTTCTGGATGTAAATGTTTTATTCTGAATACCAGAGATAATCTTGGAAGGTTTGATTCTAAGGTATATAAAGGTATTTTTGTAGGATATTCTGAAAATTCTAAGGCTTTTAGAGTTTACAATTCAAGAACGTGTATTATTGAAGAATATGTTCATGTTAAATTCAATGATGGATTAAAGACTGATAAAGAACTATCAGATCTAGAAGATGATATTGCATGTCTTGATATAAACAAGCCAGAAAGTCAACCACCCGATCTAACCAAAACTGAAATCGGAAAGACCAGATCATGTTTTCAAACTTAAAAAGGCATTATATGGTTTGAAACAAGCACCTAGAGCATGGTACGATAGACTCAGTTCTTTTCTCATGCATAATGGTTTTACTAGAGGACAAGTAGACACTACTCTGTTCAAGAAATGCTCTAAAGAGAACTTTATTATAGTTCAAATATATGTTGATGATATTATTTTTGGAGCAACTAATGAAAAGCTGTGTAAGGAATTATCAAATCTAATGCAAGCTGAATTTGAGATGAGCATGATAGGAGAATTGAAGTTCTTCCTTGGATTACAAATCAAGCAAACAAGTGATGGAATTTACATTCATCAACAAAAATATACCAAGGAGATACTCAAGAAATACAAAATGGAAAATGCAAAGCTCATGAAAACCCCTATGTAACCCAATGCAAAACTAAGCAAAGATGATAAAGGTAAAAAGGTAGATCAAACTGTCTACAGAGGTATGATTGGCTCTTTAATGTACTTAACTTCAAGCCGACCTGACATTCAATTTAGTGTTTGTATGTGTGCTAGATTCCAATATGATCCTAGAGAATCTCATCTTAAGGCTGTTAAAAGAATATCTAGATATTTGCTTGGAACTACTAATCTTGGTTTGCTGTATTTAAGATCAAAAGAATACAGATTAGTGGGATATTGTGATGCTGATTTTGCTGGAGACAGAATAGAAAGAAAAAGAACCAGTGGAGGATGTCACTTCATTGGAGCAAGTTTAGTCTCATGGTCAAGCAAGAGGCAGACAACCATTGCCCTGTCTACTACTGAAGCAGAATACATCTCTGCTGCTAGTTGCTGCTCTCAACTCTTATGTGTAAAACATCAACTTGAGGATTACTCTATTTATGAACATAACATATTTGTATGGTGTGATAATTCCAGCGCTATATGCTTAACTAAAAATCCAATTCAGCATTCTAAGGCTAAGCATATTGAAATCAAACATCATTTCATTAGGGATTATGTTCAGAAAGGCATCTTTGATATTAAGTTTGTTAAAACTGAAAATCAGTGGGCTGATATTTTCACTAAACCCCTCGCAGAAGAAAGGTTTTTATTTATTAGAGATAATCTAAACATGCATTGCATTGTTGAATGACATGTCTGAATATTAACCTGCCTATACTAAATCTGTTTTTACTCCTATATACATGTTCTTTTAACTAAGCATTAGTTCAGGGGGAGTGATGATACAATAGTTTAAGTGGAGTATGTCTCATATGCTTGCTGCATTACTATGATTTTCTTAACATGTTATCTTGCCCTTAACATATCTCATAAATAAAACTTGATAACCCTTTTTGATGTTGACAAAAGGGGGAGAAATGAGAAATGTGATAAAAATGTGTTATAGAAGAATGGGAGAATGAAAATGATATGATCTTGTTAAACGGGTTATATGATTAATCTTAATGTCTGATCAAGCATCTGCATGACCTATCCGCTTAAGAAAATTTCAACCTATCTGTTATATGTTATTTGCTTTGTTAATATTTTTTGAGGTTCATTAAATCATCTCAATGTTTGTCATCATCAAAAAGGGGGAGATTGTTAAGTCTATAAAATGTTTGGTGTGCATTTCCCTAAGTTTTGATGAGAACTAAACATTGGTTAATGATTTAATTAGCCTTCATATTGGTTGCTAATCTGTCTATCTAGTGTGCAGATTAAAACTGTAAGAATCATCTGTCCAACACTGTAGTGATAGAAGCTCATGTCCAACACAAGTGATAGAAGCTCACGTCCAACACTAAAATGATAAGAACCAGAGTCCACTAAAGTGATAAGAGCCAGCATCCACTAAAGTGATAAAAGCCAGCATCCAATAAAGTGATAAAAGCCAGCGTCCAGTAAAGTGATAAAAGCCAACGTCCAATAAAGTGATAAAAGCGGGCATCCACTAAAGTGATAGAAACGCTCGTCCACTAAAGTGACAAAAACACTCGTCCACTAAAGTGACATATGGAGCTCGTCTACTAGGTTACGTTCAACCAGTTAAAGGAGTATCCGTCCAATGACATGGCATATGGAGCTCGTCTACTAGCCCGAATGTAAACTCTTAAATGACTAGATGGACGCAGTTATTTTCAAGATGGACGCGCTTTTCTTATGAACGCGAATTCTCTTAAGATTATCAGAATCTTATTTCAAGAACCAGAATCAAGAAAAGTCAGAAGTTACTCTCTCAAGCAACCTCGGATATCAGAACCAAAGACCAGTTAAAGAATGCTTCCAACATGATTTATTCCCCAGTACCTCTGGTCCTTACACGAAAAGGGAATTGTGAAATAGATAGCTATAAACACGAGAAGGGGGGTTGAATTGTGTTTATCAGAATTTAAACAGAGTTGCAATCTTTTCGCAAACAGAAACTTAGCTCAGACGAGTGGAAAGAGTTTATAAGGAAAGAGAGATTGACACATCTATTTATCCTGGTTCACTCTTCAAAGCAAAAAGCTATGTCCAGTCCTTGGCAGCACCAAGATTTGTCCACTATAACTAATCAGGTTACAGACTCTAAGTATTGCTTGCACACCTAGCCTCTTCAGGCTCCAAGACAAGTATTGTTTGCACACCTAGCCTCTTCTGGCTCAAGACAAGTATTCTTTGCACACTTAGCCTCTTCAGGCTCAAGACAAGTCTTTTTTGCACACTTAGCCTCTTCAGGATCACTCAGGTTTGTTTGAAAGATTTGGTTTGTAAAAAATACAACTTCAGACAGACAGAACTTTCACTAACACTCAGAGTGGTTTAAATGTAAAGCTTAGGAAAGTCTGCGTAATAACTTCAAATGATTGAAGAATATAGAATGAAAGAATGAAGAATTTAATGCACAGAGTAATGGCTCTTTGATGCTATGGGTATTCTCTATTCTCTTCATCTTCAAAGACTTCTGTATTTATAGTCTTCAAGCATTTAGGATCCGTTAGAGACGTTCCCTCGGATGTTGGCTTCAAGCAGAACTTCATTAAATACAATAGAGTCATTCTGGACAGCCGTAATGCAATAGAAACGTTGGTTGTACTCTAACATGAAGGATCATGGCTTTATGCATCGTGATACAGCCATATCAGAGTTGGGCAGAGAGCTTTTTGTACTTTGTTGAGTACAAATCCCTTTTCGTGTAAGGACCAAAGGTACTAAGGAATAAAGCATGTTGGAAGCATTCTTTAATTGGTCTTTGGTTTTGATAACCGAGATTGCTTGAGAGAGTAACTTCTGACTTTTCTTGATTCTGGTTCTTGAAATAAGATTCTGATAATTCTAAGAGAATTCACATTCATAGGATAAGCGCGTCCATCTAGCCATTTAAGATTTTACATTCAGGCTAGTAGACGAGCTTCATATGCCATGTCATTGGACGGATATTCCTTTAACGGGTTGACCGTAACCTAGTAGACGATCTATATTAAGGACTCAACAAGTCCAAAGACTTGTGTGGACGAGCGCTTCTGTCACCTTAGTGGACGAGCACTTCTGTTACTTTAGTGGACGAGTGCCTCTGTCGCTTTAGTAGACGAGCGCTTATGTCACTTTAGTGATGAGAGCTTGTGTCACTTTAGTGGACACTGACTTTTATCACTTTATTGGACGCTGGATTTTATCACTTTAGTGGACGTGCACTTCAATCACTTGTGTTGGACGTGAGATTCTATCACTTGCGTTGGACGTGAGCTTTTATCACTTGCGTTGGACGTGAGATTCTATCACCTGCGTTGGACGTGAGCTTCTATCACTTGTGTTGGACGTGAGCTTCTATCACTTCAGTGTTGGACGTGAGATTCAATCACTATAGTGTTGGATGTGAGCTTCTATCACTTGTTTTGGACGTGCGCTTCAATCACTTGTGTGTTGGACGTGCGCTTCGATCACTACAGTGTTGGAGGAATGATTCTTACAGTTTTAATCTGCACACTAGATAGACATGTTAGCAACCAATATGAAGGTTAATTAAATCATTAACCAATGTTTAGTTCTCATCAAAACATAGGGAAATGCACATCAGACATTTTAGAGACTTAACAAATTGTACTCAGCAAAGTACAAAAAGCTCTCTGCACAACTCTGATATGGCTGTATCACGATGCATAAAGTCATGATCATTCATGTTAGAGTACAACCAACGTTCCTAATGCATTAATGGCTGCCCGGAACGACTCTATTGCATTTAATGAAGTTCTGCTTGAAGCCAACATCTGAGGGAATGTCTCTAACGGATCCTAAATGCTTGAAGACTATAAATACAGAAGTCATTGAAGATGAAGAAAAGAGAATACACACAACATTAAAAAGTCATTACTCTACGCATTAATATATTCATTCTTTCATTTGGTATTCTTCAATCATTTGAAGTTATTACGCAGACTTTCCTAAGCTTTACATTTAAACCACTCTCTAAGTGTTAGTGAAAATTCTGTCTGTCCTAAGTTGTATTTATTACAAACAAAATCTCTCAAACAAACTTGAGTGAGCCTGACGAGGCTAAGTGTGCAAAGAATACTTGTCTTGAGCCTGAAGAGGCTAGGTGTGCAAAGAATACTTGTCTTGGAGCTTGAAGAGGCTAGGTGTGTAAACAATACTTGAGTCTGTAACCTGATCAGTTATAGTGGATAAATCTTGGTGCTGCCAAGGACTGGACGTAGCTCTTTGCTTTGAAGAGTGAACCAGGATAAATAGCTGTGCCAATCTCTCTTTCCTTAAACTATTTCCACTCGTCTGAACTAAGCTTCTGTATGCGAAAAGATTTCAACTCTGTTTAAATTCTGATAAACACAATTCAACCCCCCTTCTCGTGTTTATAGATGTCTATTTCATTTGGGTCTAAGGTGTTGATGTTGATGTTGGTGATAAGTGTTGGGTGCTTTTAGGCCCAAGCAAAGGAGGTGGTTACCTTGTGTGTTGTTGTGCCATTTGCATAGAGCATTGGAGTTGATGTTGAGGGGGATGTTCAACATAGGGGAGGTCGTCCTAGTTATGATGATCTGGCCCAAGTCTCGGGTGGTTCACCCATGGTTTGGTGAACCGTACGCCCCCGAGGTGGCATATCTAGTTATGATATGCCGGCTATCCCAGGGGTTCCTCCATGTAGGGCTAGACAGATGAAAGCAACCCGACCGGAACCCCCCAAAACCCGTCTTTCCATTTGTTGCAGCGGGCAGATTGGGTCGGGTTTCGGGTTAAAAAAATGCCAGAAACGAGTTAAGAATGGGTTCACTAGGGCGGGTTCGGTTCCAGAAAATTAAACCCATCGGCATCCGAACCCAACCGAAAATTAATCATCTATTATATATTATTGGGATACAGTTGTGCATCTGCACAACTCTCTGAACATCACACATATTCTCTCCTCTAATATCGTGCCTCATCAATGCTCCCTCTTATCAAGAATGGTCTTCTGACTTCTCCCATCTCCACACTCCACTTTCAATTTTATTTTTCAAATATCCTTCCCTTTTGATGAGGCAGATGCATGACCCTTCCCTTCCATTTCTCATCTAATATCTTATATATTATTTTATAAACATCATCACGCAGATCACGCAGTTACGCAACAGGTCCCCTACCCTTTAATCATCTCATAGTTTCATCATCTACTCACTGTGTGACCCTTCCTTTTCTCACACTCGCCTCCATGACTCACGCAAGCTCTTTTCCCTCACCGCCCCCTCCGGTTATCTTCTCCAGAACAGGTCGTGCGCCGCTCAAATAGTTAGATCTGCCACCAAGACTTCAACGATTTGCCATCTTTCTCGTTCTGCATCATCAGCCTCTGGAATCGCTCCCTCCCACCTCCGTTCTACCCAATCCATGAGCAATCTTGTTCTAGGTTTTATTCTTGATGATTTTTGTTTATGGGTTTGGGTTGAAGATATTGTTTCTGGGTGGGTCGTTGGTTCTTCTTCTTCAACATTTTTTGAGTTTGTACTTTATTCTGGGTGGGTTTCTCTAAAGATTTTTCCTGGTTTGTAGACCCGCCTACCTAACCGCAACCCGCCTAACCTGAACCCGACAAAACCGTTCCCTCAAACGGACTGAAATGACTTAGATATTATCCTCTTCGGGTTCGTTCGGATCAGGCCGTTTGGGCCCGAATCCGACCGAACCCGACCATTGTCCAGCCCTACCTCCATGGTTTAGGGAACTATCGGTGTTGGTGCTTTATGGCCAATACAGATATGTAACTCCGAAGTTGACTTCTTGAGTTAGTTGGATCCACATGCATTGATGGAGTAGCGAAATAGAGTTGCATTGCATCGCATACCATATGTTGAATGATTAACATGCTGATATGATATTATATGATGATGTATATATTGTATGTTGTTATATTGCTATGCCATGATGTATGATCATCTTGCTTCCTATTCCCATGCCGTTGTGATTATATGTTTTCTTACTCCCCTCTTCTGTTTGTCTTGTTTGGCCTGATTGGCATTTTGCAGAGGACGGTGAGCATCCTATTGAGGAGTGACTCCGAGGAGCCACGACTTATTTGGATGTTTAGCTTATCAGTTTTAGTTGTTTAGTTTAGTGGTTTTGTACTCCATGGATTTATCCGGAACCTTTATTACCAGCTCTGAATGTGACATCGGGGTTGGGCGTTATGTTATTGCTTTATGTTTTACATTTTTATTTTCCTCAAAACTTATGTTTTATTTCCGTGTTGTTGAACTTCTTCATGTGGATCTTTCTATCCATGGACCTTTCATTTGTAAATTAAACGAATATGCATGATGATATATCTTTATCTTTATGTATTTCATGCCTTATATCATATGCAGGGTAGAGGGCGTCACAGTGCGTAGTTGATCTGATAGATCAATTGCGAGGAGTTGTTGTCTACTCAAAGATTGACTTGACGATGAGTTATCACCAGATTAGGGTGAAGACCTATTAAAGATTCTGCGCCGTTGACTCAGCTCATGAAGAAAGATCAAATCTTCGTATGTCTGATAGATTGACTAAGTTGTCCGTGATCGTGCCCGTTTCAAGGTGACCATACTAAGCGTGTCTAGAAAGTCGATTTGAATTGTCAACCTTAGGTGAGTGTCTTATGATTAAGAAACTCTTAACTATACTATTCGATCCTTTATGGATTTGTAGATTGACAATTATCCCTCAAGTTCCTATGGTTGTATTAAACAATCACAGTGATCAATTTTGTATGTGTCGAAACTGAATTTTCTGACTTCGATTTAAAATCTATCAGGACTCATACCTCGGTTATGTTAGTCAGTGATTTCAATCTATTCTAATGGATTTCTTTGTATGTGAAAAATTGTGCTCACCCTTCTAAATAACCCTCGGTGTATTAGACATACGGGTGGATTGATTTGGTAATATTCATTGGCCTGGATATTTTCACATTTCGTTGAAAGAATTTGTTATGACTATTTCTTGAGTTGTAACACAGACAAATTCGTGGTAACAGAAGTTTCTTGATGAAACTTAGTCTAGTCACTTTTACTTTTGGTAGATGTGATCCGGTTTGATTTTTGGACAGACTGTTTTCTTTTTAAATCATCGTTTTGTAAATTCCCTGTACTAATAATGAATACTCTTGGGGTTAGGGACTGTTTATCTTTTGATTTCCTAATCCGCTGGAAGTTCTTGTGAAAGAAGGAACTTTAGTAGAGTCATGTTTGTAAGAATGTACTGGGCATTTTTACACTCACGATCCTATTGAAGAATCTTTTTACATACTGCATGTTCTTGTATCTTTCTAAATGATGAAATTTTTGTATCATATCTTTGTGAAGGCAAGGTCAAGAAATTTCCTCTCTTGAAAATTTCTTTTTGTGATTTTCAAAGTCATGTTTTATTGCAGTTCGATAGAACTTACCACTCTTTGATCAATGTTATCCTATATCCTTTCCAAGCATTATTGACGTGTGAATCTATCCCATGAGTCATGAGGATGGGTATCTGATCCATATCAGGATATCAGAGTTAGTCGAGTATAAACTAGAGTTAATAGAAGTTTTGTTGAGGTGTAGATGTGACTGGTAAAATGAGAATATCCCTAAGATCAACCCCAATAGGGAATGGCGATTTCTATAGATCAAGTGATAAAATGTTGATCGAGACTGAAATGAAATCTAAGGTAATGATCAAATACTTGTAGTTAATATTGATTGTATGAGTTGGAAGATTAAAAGGAAAGTATTTATAGTAATTTCACATAAGTAGATTTAAGCGAAAGAGATAAGCTCTTGTGTAAATTAAGGTTACTAGAGAAACGTAAAGTTGAGGAGTTAGACAATCCTACTCGACGTAGTTTCTTTTGGTGTAAATTACATTAAGGGATGTAAAAATGTTTTTGAGGTTGAGACGTGTGATTTCAATATATTATGGAATGGTGGGTTACGTTCAAAATAACTAAGACCTGGATTGGATATCTCGGGTAGGAACTGATGTATGTAATGTGAGAGGAATGTAAATCTTAGTTTGAATCTTGGTGTTAACAGTGAGAGTTGAGGATGTAGAGGAAAATTTTTCTAATGGACTATTATTAAAGGCAGAAGAGATGACGTTTTGATTATATCTTTATGTATGGAAGCTTAAGATAAAATTGTTGAGGACGGGAAGTATGGATTGAGGATAAGGGATTAAATTTTGAGGATCATTATAATGAAGAATAAGTATGAAGTGTGTTATTAAGTTAAAAAAGTCATTTAAGGGAAAGTGATACAGGAAGTACAATATAGGATCCTGGGATTAAGATGTAATTACAAGATCCTGTCTAGCTTCGAGTCACGAAATTTCGACGACGAAATTTTTTTAAGTGTGGTAGTTATGTAACACCCCGATTTTTACTGTTTTTCAATGTCAGTAAAAATTATTTATTTATGTTTTTTTTGGAATGATTAATTTTCTAAATGTTTAATTTTGTTGATTTTTATGTGGTTTGGTTTGAGTAATTTTATTTACTCATTTAAAATTATTTTATTGAATGCGTTAGCACTGACTTATTTCAGTGTATACAAGCGTACTAGACAAGAATATTATGTTATTGTCACTATTAGTATTTGTTTAGAAAAATATTTTAATTAATGATTTAAAGAAATTTGCTTTCAAATTTTAATCTATTTAATTTTAGATTTGAAAATATATTGGTTTAAAATTAATCGGAGATTAATTTTGGATCATTGATTTTCTTGGTTGATAAATCCAACCATCAATCTCTATCCTATTTTGAAAATTTGAAATTATATATTTGTCACTCTTTATTTTTGGATCCAAGGGCAAATATTATAATTTTATTTCCAGACTCTATCTCAACCCCTCATTTTTATTTTGTATCTACATGAAAAAAAATTATTTTCCTCTCTTTTGGTCAGCCGCGATACCCCTTCCCCTTTTTCTTTATATTTTATCTCCTCTCTTATCAGTTCTTCTTCTTCTTCATGGATGAAACAAACTTCTATTTCTCATCCCTTCATCTTTCTCCTCCTCTCAAAGCTCAACCACCGTCCAACCGCACCTCAGCCACTTCCGGCCGCCACTTGGAACAAGAAGACGACCGCTCGTTCTAGTTCATAGCGCGCGTTCTGTCTTCTCTGGGTTCTCTGCCCTGCCGTTGTCAGCCGCACGTCACCACTGCTCGACGTGAAGAAGGCCACATGATGTGATAGATTCCGGCAAGTGTAACAGATTCGTTGCCAAGTTATAAAAAGATCGATCCCACAGGGACCGTGATCTCAAATCACAACTAATTAGCAAATCGATAAAACTAGACTAAGATTCTGAAAAGGTTTTGATTTTTGAAATAGGATCAAGTAACAATCAAATTTTAATTTCGCAATTAAACAAAACTGAAAGCAATTCAAATCGGGGGTTTTCAAATTCAAATGGGTTCCTAGGAATTGGGATACCACAAAACTATTTATGTTACTGAATCGATTCCTCTCCTTGTTAATTACCAAAATTTGTTTTGAAGGCGAATCTGTCTTAAATTAGCTAATGCTCCCTCTCGGGTTACAAAAGTCGTGCCCGATTAAATCAATCCCTACTCTCGTGGTAATTGAATTTAAATCGGACCCCTTGAGTTTTGTGACGATTCGTGAATCCTCGAAGGATCGCTTCTAACTCTTGTGATTTAAGTCCTAAGTTCGATTCCTATGAATCCGATACGTAAGTCCACCGCTAGGTTCCTCCTTAGGGTACCTACGTCACGCAAATAAGCGACCGCCGAATTCGCGAGTAATTAAAGCAATAGGGATCGAATCGAAAACAAATCTAAATTAACAAGAAATCAAAATCAATACATCACCACAAACAAGTTTTGGGCATAGCCCCGATTCCTAGAAACTAGACTACTACTCAAGCATTGCCATGACTGTAGCAAGCTTGATTAAAATAACATGAACAGAAAAATCCCTAAGAGAAGAAGAGAAGGAGAAGAAAATTTCTGAATTTTTCTAAGGTAAACAACCCACCAAAAAGTTTCGTCCCAGACTTGAGCCCCTAGGTCCTATTTATTAGATTGGGCAGTTTGAATCCTAAACCAATACAAAAACCAGGTAAAATCAGTTGCTTCAGATACAAGGAATGCGCATCACGGCCGTGATGGCTTATGACTTGAGCGCTGCTTCAATAAATGGTCTGTCACGGCCGTGACACACTCTGCCTAGAAGGGGTCTGGATCAATTGTCCTGTCTCGACCGTGATGGGCATCACGGCTAGGCCGTGACAGCTTCTGACTTTTTTCATTCTTCTTTTTCAGCTTCACTTGATCACGACCGTGATGGGCATCACGGCCTGGCCGCGATCAGCTCTGTTTGCCCCCTTTTTCTTGTTTTCCAATCTCCCATCTTCGTGCCAGCTCCAATGCGACTGATCCTGAGCAATTTAGTCCTCGATTCCTGCACACAATCACCACAAAACCACCTTACTCGTTCCAAGGCAAAATTAACTAATAATCAAATAAAATAAGCCTAAACTATATGGAAATGCATGCAAAATGTTATGGAAATATGAGGTGAAATCACACTCATCAAACTACCCCAAGCTTAAGATTTTGCTTGTCCTCAAGCAATAACTAAGGCCAGAAAAGTTAACCAGTCGAAGCATGGACAATGAATCTAGAACCCGAGTAATGAATTCAAGCAACATGCATAATCAATAAGAAACCAAGAGACAATCGATTTTAAGTCCAATTAGGAGCTTAGGTTCCCCAGACTCACATCTCTCACCAATTCGGGTACTCTTCTTACCTCACTCATGTGTTTGAGGGTATGTGACAATTTGCTCAGTTTCCTCAAGGAAGGTGCCCTACCATAAGCTTGACTATTAACCAAATCTCTACTTTATTAATGAAAGCACATAAGAATCAAGAGGTCTTTTATTTTGGTTGTAACGTGGCAATGGGATTTATCGTTAGGTGGGGAAATCAAGAAAGGAACATTCTAGAGGGCTAAGCAAAATCAAGCAGTGCAAAGCGTGACACCTCATAAAATTCCTTTTTGGGCTTCAGTTTTCCACCATTCTTTTTCTCATCTTTTTGCTTCTTATTTCTCACTTTATTTTTTCTCATCCCCTTCTCCAATTTTTTATTTATATATATATATATATATATATATATATTTGTTTGGAGAAGGGAGATTTTTTAACTTTAGATTTTTTTTTCAACTATTTATCCCACAATTTATTCTTCAAATTACCCTTTTTGCCCTTTTGTAACACTTTAAGAGGTGCCATACTAAGCATTGTTCATTAAAATAGATCAATGGTACCAAGAAAAGTATTTATTCTTTTAGGCCCAAAATTGGGCGACTAGGGGGGGGGGGGATTTATCAGTCAAAGCTCAGGAGGCCAGAAAAAATACCTAGTGCCTCAATCATTTTCAAATGTGTTTTCAAAAAATTTTTAAGCTTTGAAACGGTTTCAAGTCAAGTTCTAGAGTGCACAATCCAAGAGGAAAAAATCACTCGATCACAAGGAATGGGGTAGATTTAGTGAGTACCCCTTTTTGGCTCAAAATCTCTCATTTAGTGGTTTAGAATCGATGAGAAACCTAAATCTAAGGAACCATTTGCTAATTATTAACTTTCAAAAGATTGTCTCAAGCATTTTTCATTTTTAGCCTATCACACTCATCAAAAATTGGGTTCAAAATCCACTGTCATAATTCAGTTGGCTGACTAATTTGATTGGCACAAAGTTTTCACTATTGGAGGCATATCCTAAGCAGGGGGCAGTTTAATCATGTGATTTATGCAAAACTAATCCTAAATGAATGCAACATGCAAGAATGCAAAATTGATACCCCTACCCCAAGCTTAAAAACTTACATTGTCCCCAATGTAAATAATTAAGCCGTAGGGAGGATAAAAATAAAAATAAAAATAAAAATAAAAATAAAAATAAAAATAAAAATAAAAAGGAAAAGGAACAAAGTAAGTCACTGAGGTGGTGGGTGATGGCTCAGATGTCAGTCGTAGAGCTGTTGGAGCATAGCTCTCTGCTCTCGCTGCTCCTCCATAATGCGCTCCTGGTTTGCTAAGATGGTGTCGAAAGTGGATGTGAACCGTGCATAGGGATCTCGGATGAAGAACTTGCGGAGGAAAAAGATGGGTGCCCAGACGGCCTAGCCTGCGGTGGCGGGCGTAACGGCCTCTCTGCCCTAATAGGCTAAGGCTCCTCTCCCACCGGCACTTTCCAATTTGCCGGGTTTGATACATCTAACAGTGTGGGGTTAGGGAGAGGAATTGGGTGCCTGAGCCTGGGGTGTTTTAGGCAGTATATGTCATCTTCCTGGACGATCATCCCCATAGCCTCACAAGCCTGCAAGGAGATATGGGTCCGTCCAGGGGTGGCCTCAAAACCATCCAGATCAAAATTGAAGTGGTGGCATATGGTGGTGATGAGGCCACCAATGACAATAACGCCACTGGAACTCTTGGCCACCTTTAAGAGGTGCCTAGCCAAGAACGACCCTGTGTCCACGTTGCTCTCAGGGTGGAGTATGGCCCATAATATAAAGACCTCGTCCTGGCGAACGGATCCGTCACTCTCTCCTCGGCCAAACAGGGTATTGGCTATGACCCTATGCATATACCTGATGCTAGGGTTGGCAAAGGCTGTGGACTTGGATGTCCGAGGGTCAAAACCTCTGCCCTCAAAGTCTATTACTGACCAGAAACTATGCGCACTAAACCCTAAGGGGTATCTTCGGTCACCCCCTACTGGTAATCCAAAAATCTCTTTAAATTCGGCCGGGGTTAGTGTGAAGTCTTGGTTGAAGAGACAGAATGTGATCCGCCCTTCTTGGCAATGTGGCCCTTGGAGAATTTCCGCATTCAGGGAGCTTAGGAACTCCAAAGTAGGGCCAGCATATGCAGGGTATCTAGTGCGAGCGAACTCGCTCCACCCTATGTTTTGCAACATCCAATTGACGTCCACAGTCAAGCCTAGGGTATCTAAGCATGCATCATCAAGATATTTGGTCTGTACTATCTTCCTATTTTTTTAAAGCATTAAACCTATCTTGCTGAGCAATATCCTTAAAAACTATCCCATACCCATATGCATCAGTCTCAGAGTTGGATGAGTCAGAGTCAGAGTAATTACCTAGGTTTCTGTTTCCTCTGCCGCGAGTGCGTGAGGCCTCTACTGCCATTTGCCGTTTGGTTGCCATGGTCCCAGAGTTCCAAAGGTCCCCTTCACTATTCTGAAATCTGGTTTGGTTAGGGTTTCAAAATTAGGAAATTTTGAGTTTTCCCAAAATTGAAGGAGTTGCCTTGTGGTTGTTGATGGGAGAGGTCTAGGGAGTGAGGGAGTGGGGTTGGTTGCTTGTGGGTGTCAAGGGGGAGTGATTTTCGAGCTTTGTTGGAGAAGTGGTTATGGAGGTGGGTGTGAGAGGAAGGAAGAAGAAGAAGAGGAGCGTGATGGTGTTGGAGAGAAGGGGGAGGGTGCGAGATGACTTCGATGATGGAAGAGAGGGGTGGTGGGTGCTTGCTGGTTATGGAGGTGAGTGTGAGAGGAGGAAGAAGAAGAAGAAGAATAGGGTTTGTGGCAGAGGAGGCTGCGATCTAGGTTTATAAAACAGGGAAAAATCGCGTCAGGGCAGTGACCCATATCACGGGCAGGCCGTGACGCGTTCTGTGTCTCATAAATCCTGCATCACGGCCTCCCCGGGATGGATTCTGCCCTCCTCTAGTTACCTGTCACGGCCGTGACCTATATCACGGCCTGCCCGTGACCTATATCACGGCCTGCCCGTGATCCTTTATGTCCTTTTCCTGGTCTTCACATCACGACTGTGTTGAACTGGGGTCGGCTGGGCTTAGAAGTACAAGAACACTTCTCTTCCACGGGAGTCCTTCAAAGAGCTGATTTTGCTCATATGGCCAGTTGCGCTTCCGCTTTGCTCTTTTTGCTTTGAGTTTCCTAGCCTTACTCCCTTCCGGCGGAAGTTTTGTTTCCACATGATGAGCAACTCCAACTTCATCAGTAATGGGTGCATCATTCGTCATGCAAATCTTCGAAGTTGCTTCCATGTTGAGCTCTTCCTTCACCTCCGGAGACATTATATCGATCCTGCACACATGACTCTCAAAAGGAGGGTTGTTATATGAGTCAGTCAATTCATAATCTACCCTACCTTCCTCTACATTCAGAGAGAGTTTGTCATTCCTTACGTCTATTATCGCTCCAGCAGTGGCCAATAATGGCCTTCCTAAAATGATGGGGAATTTAGAATTCCCGTTCATATCCAATACCAGGAAATCGGTAGGGATGAAAAATTTCCCTACCTTTACGGGAACATTCTCTAGTATGCCTAGAGGAGTTTTAGTTGAGCCATCCGCAAATTGTAAGGAGAATTTGAATGGGCTCAACTCTTTGGTTCCCAACCTCTCCAAGATAGTACGTGGCATCAAGCTCGCACTAGCCCCTAAGTCACATAAGGCTTGATCTATTTGCACTTCTCCAATTGAGCAAGCGATAGAGAAACTACCTGGGTCTTTCAGTTTAGGAGGCATAATAGAATTTTTTATGACACTGCGCTCCTCAATTAAGCTCTTAGTTTCCACTTCTACTTGCTTTCTCTTGACCAACCTTTGTGGGAAAGGTATTGGGGGTTGGTAAGGTGGTAGAGGGACATACCTTGGTTCTGACTCTTTATCTTCGCTCATGTCCTCCTCACGTTCCACACCCTTTTCAGATACCCCAAGCTTATCATCCTTTAAGTATATGGCATTACAATGTTCATTGGGATTAATTTCAGGCTGTCCCAGAAACATACCCTTGGGTCTAGGATATGTGCTGACTTGTTGGGCAATTTGAGTTTCTAACATCTTATTATGGATTGCTAAGTTGTCTACCTTAGATGCTAGATATTTTATTGCCTCGTTAACTGCCTTACCTTGTTGTCTAAACTCTTCATTTTGTTTTGTTTGAGTTTCAACAAAACTTTCCAATAGAGACTCGAGTTTAGACTTCTGTACCTGAAGATATCCCGGAGCGGGTTTCCTATTACCTTGGCCTTCTTGGAACTCATGGTTCAGAGTGTTGCTGTAGTTCCCGTAGGAGAGGTAAGGGCTGTTCTTCCTTCCTTGGTTGTAAGAATTTGGGGGAGCATAGTTGGACAACTTTGGGTTTGTGTCGTAGAAGTTGTGACAAGCATTCACTTGTTCCCCCGAAGCCCCGGATTCATGAGCAATACCATGCGGGCACTCCATGATGTCATGTCCCTGCATTCCACAAATCTCACAAACAATGTTAGTAGCACCTATTGCACTCACATTACCCCTTTCAAGCTGATCAAATCGTTTATTTAGTGAGTCAATTTTAGACATAATAAGATCCGTGCTATTCATTTCAAACTTACCCCTCAAAATCTTTTTCGGGTTATTACCTCTTTCCGAGCCCCATTGGTGGTAGTTGGTGGCTACGTTTTCAATGATGTTGAAGGCCTCAGTCAGAGGCCTATTCATAAATGCTCCACCAGCTGCGGAGTCAAGCGACACCTTTGAAGAGTAGTCCAATCCGTTGTAGAAGGTATGCACTAATAACCACCGCTCGAGTCCATGATGTGGGCAATACTCCAGCAATCCCTTGTAGCAATCCCAAGCTTCAGATAAGCATTCTCCGTCCTTTTGGAAGAAGCCGGTGATCTGGGTTCGTAGGTAAGCCGTCTTGGATGGAGGGAAGAGTTGATCCCAAGTCGATAAGGTATTAGCGGGCAATTGCTTCAGCCAAGCCTTGGTCTTTCCAGTCAGGTAGGAGGGAAATAACCTCAAACGTATAGCATCGACCGGGGCACCATGAATCCTAATTGCATCGGCGAACTCCAAGAATGTCTCCATTTGATCAGTCAGGTCCTCTGAGGGCGATCCTCCGAATTGATGTTGCCTAATCATGCTAATTAGCATATGCGGTATAGTGTAGTTCTCCGCCTCGATCTCTGGCCTAGCAATCCCAGTTCGCAAACCCCTAGTGATGACAACCAAATGGCGAGGTTGCCTTTGATGATCTTTTTGGTTGAATTTTTAGACACAAATTCGTGTAACACTTTGTAACCAAGATTAAAGCGAAGAAAGAAATAAAATGGATGAGTAAGAAGATGATGATGGCACCACAAAACAAGAGTTTTGATAAGCCAAGTGAGGTTCGCCACAAGAATCGTGGATTCTTGATAAGAACAAGATGGCTCAACCAAGAACCAAGGAGAGACAATTCCCTCACAAATGGATTTAATCCAAATTCAACATCAAAGTTGTTTATTCATGTGTTTAGGCATGTTACATATAGGGGTGTGGCTGCCAACATTTGGCTTCACCCTTTGTCTTCCCAATGTTTCCATAACCCCCACATAACTAGCCTATTCATGACTTACTAAACTCACACTTAACTCAGCCACATAAAGGTGACTTATTACCCTCTCTCTCTATCATTATGTAGCAGCCACACTTATTTCTCAAATTAAAAGTGTAACCACCACACAATTAACTAAAAACATGAAAGACTAATAATTCAAAATGGAGTTACTTTTGGTATGCAAACCAAAAAGATTCCTCCCAACTAACCTATGTAATTTCGTGCTCAACATGAGATTAAATGGGCTTGACCCAATTGCAACACTAACAAACTTGGATCCACTCAAATAACCCATTACACTTATTGAATTAAAACAAAAGAAGTAAAATCTGCTCATAACTACTTAGGCATGTTCATGGGTCTTCTAGTTGAATGAGATAAGTTATCAATTTGGGCTCCATTCCACTTGGTCTCATTCTTGGGCTTGCTTCTGTCAAAATAGCCACCATGTAATTAAAAGCTTGTTGGGCTTTCTTGTATCTAACTCTTGTCATGGGCCCACCAAGTCCTTGATTTGATTCTTGATCCAGGGTCTTCATTGGGCTCATATCATTCTTGTTGGAAAGTTGACTTGCCCCCCATGGCTCATATCATACCCTCCTTCTTTAAGAAAATTCGTCCTCGAATTTATGACTTCAATCCCAAGCATGTTATCAAATCTTGTGTTAAGATATCCATACTTTTGGGTAACCTTGCAAGTTCCCAAGCCTTGGAGTACCTCCCTTGGGATGAACTCTTCCATTACATCGGTTGTATCAAACTTAAGTTCAAAATATATTTCAACAGGAGGTATAGCATGAATAGGTGCTTTATTGAGCCTTTTGGAATCCTTGCAAGTTTCCAAACCATGGGGTACTTCCTTTGGGATGAAATCTCCAAATTTCTGCAAAAGAGTTATAACACCACTAGGCAAAAAGAGATCATTAGAGGTGTTAGCAACCAAATTAAAATTCTTGTAATAAAATATACATTGAGGCTGCCTTGAAATTAAAGCCCTCTTCATTTCACTTCTTGTTGCCAAATAACTCTCTTTTTTGTCACTAATTTCCACACTATTTTTCTCATTATTTTTCACACTATTTTTCTTTTTATCATCACTCTTCTTTTCACTTTCTCTTTCCTTTTCCTTTTGATCATCACTTTTTTTTTCACTCTCTTTTGCTTTTGCCTCATTCTCTTATTTTGCTTTCTCTCTCTCTTTCTTCTCATTCTCTTTCTTGTTGGAGTCTTCCACCAACTTCTTCACATGGTCTTCAAAACTTTCTATTTGTCTTTTCATTCTTTCCTCTTTTCTCAACCTCTTTTTTTCGTTCTCTCTCATCTTCTTATCACGCCTCTCATGCATTTGTCGTATCCACTCTTCAACCTCTTTCCTATGTTCTTGCACATAGTCGAAATTTTCAAATCGCAACATTGCAAAGAATACAAGTTAGAAAATAACAAAATATATATGTAAGAACCAATCCACTCACCAAGTGTGCACAACGTATATTTCACTCAAATGGCTTTTTCCACACAAGATGTAATTTTCACTCTTGCCTTTTTTCACTCAATTGTTCTCTTTTAGACCTTAGAAGAGTCAAACAATAATCCACACAAAAATTCCAAAATTCAAGTAACAAAAATCACAAAACTTATCAAAAAACAAAGGAAACAAAAGAAATGCTAGAAAAGCAAAGCTATGGGAAAATAAGAACAAAGGAAGAAGGGAAATATTTTTTTTTTAAGAACACAAATTACTCAAATAGGCTTTTCTCTTCTCCTTTTTGTTTCTCAAGATTTCATGCACAAATTTTTTTTCCTTATAATGTGCGCAATTTTTTTTTCAAACTTTGAAGAAGAGAATCACACTTGTAAACTTGTTCTTTTTTTTTTTTGAGCAAGAACAACAACCACAAAATTTTCCCTTCACAAAGAGAATCAAAGTGTAATTTTTTTGTGTTTTTGGGTTTAAAATAAGAAAAGAAGAAAGCTATAAGAAGAAGAACAAAACTCAGAAAATTCAACCAAAGCATAAGCTTTGATACCACTTGATGACAACCAAATGGTGAGGTTGCCTTTGATGATCTTTTTGGTTGAATTTTTAGACACAAATTCGTGTAACACTTTGTAACCAAGATTAAAGCGAAGAAAGAAATAAAATGGATGAGTAAGAAGATGATGATGGCGCCACAAAACAAGAGTTTTGATAAGCTAAGTGAGGTTCGCCACAAGAATCGTGGATTCTTGATAAGAACAAGATGGCTCAACCAAGAACCAAGGAGAGACAATTCCCTCACAAATGGATTTAATCCAAATTCAACATCAAAGTTGTTTATTCATGTGTTTAGGCATGTTACATATAGGGGTGTGACTGCCAACATTTGGCTTCGCCCTTTGTATTCCCAATGTTTCCATAACCCCCATATAACTAGCATATTCATGACTTACTAAACTCACACTTAACTCAGCCACATAAAGGTGACTTATCACCCTCTCTCTCTATCATTATGTAGTAGCCACACTTATTTCTCAAATTAAAAGTGTAACCACCACACAATTAACTAAAAACATGAAAGACTAATAATTCAAAATGGAGTTACTTTTGGTATGCAAACCAAAAAGATTCCTCCCAACTAACCCATGTAATTTCGTGCTCAACATGAGATTAAATGGGCTTGACCCAATTGCAACACTAACAAACTTGGATCCACTCAAATAACCCATTACACTTATTGAATTAAAACAAAAGAAGTAAAATCTGCTCATAACTACTTAGGCATGTTCATGGGTCTTCTAGTTGAATGGGATAAGTTATCAATTTGGGCTCCATTCCACTTGGTCTCATTCTTGGGCTTGCTTCTATCAAAATAGCCACCATGTAATTAAAAGCTTGTTGGGCTTTCTTGTATCTAACTCTTGTCGTGGGCCCACCAAGTCCTTGATTTGATTCTTGATCCAGGGTCTTCATTGGGCTCATATCATTCTTGTTGGAAAGTTGACTTGCCACCCCCATGGCTCATATCACCTAGCATTTGGGGCTGTATAATCCTTCAGAGGCTTCGTATCTGGTAGATTCGCCATGAGTGGAGTGGAATCAACTTCTCTCTCTCTTTGTAGTCTCCTACGTCTATGAAAGGTCCTTTCGATCTCGGGGTCGACTTCAATAAGGCTTCCAAGACTTAGGGATCTTTGCATAAAAGAGAATAACACGGAGAGATGGATACTCTAGAAGGAAAAAAGATGGATTATTATTTTATTTTATTTTTATAAAAATTAAATAAAAAGAAAAAGTCCAGAAAAATCAATTCAAAAATTAAATTGAGATTCAAGAAAGTGTACTGGATTCGTTGCCAAGTTATAAAAAGATCGATCCCACAGGGACCGTGATCTCAAATCAAAACTAATTAGCAAATCGATAAAACTAGACTAAGATTCTGAAAAGGTTTTGATTTTTGAAATAGGATCAAGTAACAATCAAATTTTAATTTCGCAATTAAACAAAACAGAAAGCAATTCAAATCGGGGGTTTTCAAATTCAAATGGGTTCCCAGGAATTGGGATACCACAAAACTGTTTTTGTTACAGAATCGATTCCTCTCCTTGTTAATTACCAAAATTTGTTTTGAAGGCGAATCTGTCCTAAATTAGCTAATCCTCCCTCTCGGGTTACAAAAGCCGTGCCTGATTAAATCAATCCCTACTCTCGTGGTAATTGAATTTAAATCGGACCCCTTGAGTTTTGTGACGATTCGTGAATCCTCTAAGGACCTCTTCTAACTCTCGTGATTTAAGTCCTAAGTTCGATTCATATGGATCCGATACCTAAGTTCACCGCTAGGTTCCTCCTTAGGGTACCTACGTCACGCAAATAAGCGGCCGCCGAATTCGCGAGTAATTAAAGCAATAGGGATCGAATCGAAAACAAATCTGAATTAACAAGAAATCAAAATCAATACATCACCACAAACAAGTTTTGGGCATAGACCCAATTCCTAGAAACTAGACTACTACTCAAGCATTGCCATGACTGTAGCAAGCTTGATTAAAATAACTTGAACAGAAAAATCCCTAAGAGAAGAGGAGAAGGAGAAGAAAATTTCTGAATTTTTCTAAGGTAAACATCCCACCAAAAAGTTTCGTCCCAGACTTGAGCCCCTAGGTCCTATTGATAAGATTGGGCAGTTTGAATCCTAAACCAATACAAAAACCAGGTAAAATCAGTTGCTTCAGATCCAAGGAATGCGCATCACGGCCGTGATGGCTTCTGACTTCAACGCTGCTTCAATAAATGGTCTGTCACGGCCGTGATGGTCATCACGGCTTGGCCGTGACAGACTCTGCCTAGAAGGGGTCTAGATCAATTGTCCTGTCACGGTCGTGATAGGCATTACGGCTAGGCCATGACAGCTTCTGACTTTTTTCATTCTTCTTTTTCAGCTTCACTTGATCACGACCGTGATGGGCATCACGGCCTGGCCGTGATCAGCTCTGTTTGCCCCTTTTTTCTTGTTTTCCAAGCTCTCATCTTCGTGCCAGCTCCAATGCGACTGATCCTGAGCAATTTAGCCCTCGATTCCTGCACACAAGCACCACAAAACCACCTTACTCGTTCCAAGGCAAAATTAACTAATAATCAAATAAAACAAGCCTAAACTATATGGAAATGCATGCAAAATGTTATGGAAATATGAGGTGAAATCACACTCATCACCACGCGACTGAGCTCTCACGCGTTCTGGTCCGATTGGTTGGTGTTTGTTGTGTAACACCCTAACTTGGGTCATTACATGGTTAACCCGTTACGGAAAATAAATTAAAATTATATTTGCTGGTTGCTTTAGGAAAATTATTTTATTTAAGTCAGAAAACTTGGGTGTAAATTTTTTCTTTAACGGAAAGCTCTAGAAACATGATACACAGGCTAAAACATTAAAAGCGCATTGTACATCAGCACATAAAGAGATAATCACATTCATAATAAAGCCGCCAAGGCATACAACTTTGAATAATTAAGTTTCAATTTCCAAAACAGAAAATTCAACTTAGGATTAAAGTACAACACCAAAGTTACTGACCTATTCTACACACTACCCAACTAAGATTCCTGAGCTGGTCGTTCTACAAGACATTTATCGGAAGGACTCCATTGTCATTCCCACAATCAAAATACCTCTTCAAGTATCTAAAACTAAGTCCCGAAAGACTTAGGGAAACTATTGGGAAATACCAGCATAATTTCCCTCCTCTGTTAACTCAAAAATAGGCACTAAGCGGAAGCGTAAAAATAAGTGTAATAACACCGGACAATTTTTAGTGTGGAAAAACCTCCTCAACGTGAGCAAGGAAAAAACCAAGGGACCCGTAGGCCGCTTAAACTTCCACTATAACAATAATGGGAATACAAAAATACAAGAATATTGTATCCTCAATTTGTGGATAACACTCTCACAAATTGGCTCACTATTTTTCTCTCTGAGAAAACTCTCTCTAAGGATCTCTCTATTTTTCTCTCACTCTCTTGTGAGGCTCTCTCTCTATTATCTCTCACTCTTCTTAGTGAGGATTGGTGTGATTAGTTAGCACCCCTTAAGCTTCTTTATAAAGGCTTAAGGGGGCTCTCCAAGTTAGCTCCCATACAATGTGGGACTTGCTTTGGCTGAAATTTCCAACAGAAACTTCTCAGCTCCATCTGCACTAGTGTACCAATGTACAACAACAATACCAAAAGAAACCTGATATATTTGTAAGGGTGAGACGCCAATATATGGACTTTGATAAGATCACCCCACTCACAAACACAAAATAGCATATTCATGATATTCACAATGTATAACAATTTGTCCATAAAGCATATTAATTTAGTCGAAGGATATCATACCCGACAATCATCGTGATTAATAAAAATTGCATAATATTCCAACATCGGGCACGCAGCCCAAGAATTCTTGCAACACGCAACATGAAACAAATATGCTAATCGGGACTCTAACCCGCAACATATCAATCATCACCTCCAAGTATGTCAACTGGGACTCTAACCCGCAACATACCAAACCCCTATCATCAATATGCCAACAAGGACTCTAACCAGAGACATATTGAATCACAATCATCAGACATGCCAACAAGGACTCTAACCCGTGACATACTGGAAATCTCCATCATCAAATATGCCAACAAGGACTCTAACCCGTGACACATTTGGAATCACCACAATCGGATATGCCAACAAGGACTCTAACCCGTGACATACCGATATCTCCAAAAATTAGATATGCCATCAAGGACATTAACTCGTGACATATAGGACACAAGGTACATAACTTCTTTTATATAAAGTTCATTTACAGAAAATCCTTTCTGTTGAAAACCATTTATAAAATGTCAAATCATAGTGAAATTTACTTTTTTCAAACTCTCTTTTCCTCTTGAAAATCTTTATCCGAAAACATCAATTTCTTGAAAAAGAACTCATTTACAACTTATTATTGTCCAAGAATAAAAAGATTATTTTCAAAACCTTTCTGTAAATTATTTTTCCGATTTACTCATTATTTAGCATTAAAATACTTTATAAGTCAAAAATAACTATTTCTTTTAGAAATTATTTTACACTTGAAAACATTGCTCATGAAGAAAAGAATATCAACTCTTAAGAAAACTGTTTCAAAACGAATGTAAAATGAAACAATAGGTGTTTCTTAAACGTTTTTCTATAAAATCCCTTTATAAATCAAAGATGACTTTTATGTCGGAAATAATTATTCCAAATTCAATCTTACTCTATTTTGGTAACTTAATTACTCTAAATGACGTTTTATATTATTGATGAATTTATTTTGAGAAAACTAACGCTTGTGAAAAATTTTCACGGTTCCACCCAAAAATCATTAAAAGATTACTTTTCCACTTTTACACAAATTTTCACCATTTAAGTTCTTTGATTGAATATATAAGCTTATCAAGCTTTTATCCCCAGAATTAATTAAACACTGACCAATGTCAGGTTGCACAATCCAGCACTCAATAATAGATAATTTCACCACAGCACAGTATAGCATACATCACAATTATTGTATGCATCATGGTTATGATCACATAAACAATTTATCACATCCAAAGCATATAGCAATTTAAACAGCAAACAACTAAAAGCCATAGAAATTCATAACAGATAATTTACAGATAACACCCGGATAATGTGTGGTTATCTAAACAAAATCCCTCAGGTAAGCTCCCTTTACCTCTTGAAGATCTTTCCTTATGATACCCGTTCGCCGACACTCCGGTTTCTTGACAGCACACGTACACGATTCATATTAAATAAGAATAATTAAATATATTTCGGATTACAGGGTTATGATTTTGAGAAAGTCACTTGGTTTACAAAATGATTTTTTTTACAAAACGAAACATGATTCAGAAAAGTGATTTATTGCAAGACTATGAGAAATAGTGCATTATTTGGAATGAAAACGTGTTGGAAAGGATTTTTCAAAGATTTGGAGTGTTGTCGGAAAAGAGATTTCAAAAGAGAAGGAATTTGAGAAAAGTTGTGTTTCAGGGTGAATCAGTGTTTTATAAACGAATTTCAGCGAAAAATGTTTTCTGCAAAGGAGCTTTAAGTCAGGGAAAACATTTTAGAAAATCGTGGATAAGTTTCGGAACTTGGTTTTGATGACTTGTTTTTTTTTAGAAAGAAAACTGTGTTAAAAGTGGAAGTTGTGAGGACCTAGATAACCGAAAACGTCGGGCTAGTGTTCCTATGAGTAAGTACGTGGGCTATGTGTCCTGTATGTCGAGGGTTAAAGTCTCAGTCGGCATAGTTGAATTCATGTTGTATGTGTCGTGGGTTAAAGTCCCAGTTGACATATTTGAACCTCTGTTGTGCGTGTCATGGGTTAGAGTCTCATTTGGCACATTGGAATCTGTTGTTTATGTGTCATGGGTTAGAGTCCCAGTTGGCACAGTTGAATCCATGCTCAATGTGTTGTGGGTTAGAGTCTCAAGTAACACATTTGAATCTCTGTTCGGTGTGTTGTGGGTTAGAGTCCCAGTTAACACATTTGAATCCTTGATGTGTGTGTCGTGGGTTAGAGTCCCAAGTCACACAATTGAATCTCTGTTGTGTGTATCGTGGGTTAGAGTCCCATGTCGCACATTTGAATCTCTGTATTTTGTGTCATGGGTTAGAGTCCCAGTTGGCACATGTGACCGCATGTCCTATGTTGAGAATGAACGATTTCGATGTCTAAGTAAGAATAGTCGTGAGCGGTAAGCCTCGACAAAGAAAGAAATGAACGAAAAGAAAAATAAAGAGAACAAATATTAAGCTTTGATGGTGGATGTTGAAGTGTCGTGTAATTTTATAAATTGCAATGACTGCCGGGTATGAATCCCATTGCTTAGAATATCTTGTTTATTCCGAGAATTTACGTGAAGTGCATATGTGTACATGTTGTTGTTGTCTGTGTGTCGCACATGTAGTTATTACGATAAAACTCATATGTCGGTATCTCACCTTTGCATTATTTCTGTTTGGTTTCTATTTGTGGTATCCTGGTTTGCGTGTACAGATGATGCAAAGGGGTTCTCTGCCCCACTCGGAGGGATTGGTCCCGACTTTTGAAGAAAGTTGATTAACTGGAATAACCATGGGGTCTTTTCAAGTAAGAGTCTCATAGTACGACCAGCTTAGTTTATCGAGTCAAATTTTATTTTGGAGAAGGTCATAATTTTCTGTATTATGGCTTTGAGAGCCTTTCTTGGATTGCTTTTATGTCTATGTCATTTCATTTACGGATGTTTTAAAGTATGACCCAGAATTTACGTATCTTTTGAGTAAATGTGTTGTTATTAAGTTTGGTGGAATGTTGTTTTATTAGGATAATGTTTGTATATATCCAAAAAGAATAAATTTTACACCCACGTTCATGCTTATAGAGAATTTCACGAGTTATTTTTCGAAAGCAACCAGCAAATTGTTTTCTATTTTTATTTTCCTTATGGATGAGTAAGTTTTTATGTAGCGCCAAGGGAGGCGTTACAAGAAGGATTATCATAATATTGTATTCAGATTAGTGTTTGAAATTTGTACTTAAATTCTGTTATTTGTTTTAATTTTAGGATCTTTTGTTAATGGAAATTTATACTTAAAAGTTTTATTTCATGTAATTTTATCTAATAATGTAGAAGCACTATTGATAGTGTAATGGAATGTTAATTTTGTATTGGGGTAAAATCAATTGATATTAGGTGGGAGGAAGATGGCGAGAAAGATGATATGAAGAAACCCATTGGAATACGTTGGAAGATGAAGATGAGAAACCCACCAGCCATTATATGCGAGAAAGATAGCATGTGATTTTAATTTTTTGGGAGAGATGATATAGGCCATTATGGAATGTTAGATGAAAGGAGAGGTAGAGATTTATGTAACTGCAGCAAATGCACCAAATCTGAATCCCAACCTTATAACCCCTTCTTTAATGCTTTTAAATTATGGAAGCTTTTTTTTTTTCTCCGTACTTAATGAATCAAATTCCTATTGAATAATATATTTTAAATTTTTTTATTGTTTAAGTTATAAATATCACCCATGCGATCACGAGCAAAAACACTAGTATTGATATATTACATGGTAACAACAGATGGTAAATACTGGCATGCCCTTCAACTCGTCAAAGACTCAAGCTGACATTTATTCACTATAGGCAAATACAAGCTTTTGGGGAGGGTAGGCTTCAAACATTGCCCTTGATTTTGGAACTATATTCAGTTTGGACATCATAGTACCTATTCCAAAGCATAACACCTCCATACCTATTGGCTGATTGTTTAACAAAAGGCAACACTTATGACTGTTTCTGGTTCCACAAAACCACTCCCAGCAGCTTCTTTTGCTGGTGAAGCTGGAAGTCCAACATAGAACTTGCCTCCTCTTACAGATGAAATCCACTGGTTCCATGAGTTGTGAAAGCTGTTTGGGTTCCCTGAGTCAAACTGACACTGTTGGTTATTGTAAAACTGAATCCAAACATAGTCAAAAAGCCTTGTTTGTAATGCCCCATTTATGTGTCCTTGAATTTGATTGCCCCCCTAAGAACATGTCCCATATTGTGTCAGCTACTTGTCGTGCATCTTCTGCTGATGATAACTTATAGATAGTTACCAACATAGCCTCCAATTGAAAGCATGACTTTAACATTTTTTGTGTGACAATCTCTTATGCCTGTGCTCACAATTTGGAAAGGTGCAGTGACCTGCAAGGTTGATTTCTAGACTTTGGCCACTGCCAAATTTGTTGAGGAATGCTATGTTGATGATTTCATAAAGTCCAGAATTACATGCTTCTGTTAATGTGCCTTCACGGCCATCTTGGCCCCAGTATGTGACTATTCCTGATTCTGCACTTGAAACCAAGAAAAGCCAAATCATGAGGGAAATAGTTGAAAGGGGTGAAGGTTTATTCCCCATAGTGTAAATGTGTAATTGGAACTTGTAAAGTTCTAATTCAGGGGAAAAGTTACACAAAATAGAAAACAGAAAAAAAAATTGAAGTGACTAGAACAAGTTAAGAAACTCAGTGGCACTGTCTTCAATTTATAGGCGATGGCTTTTGAAAAGTCAAGTAATAAGTAACTGGGATAATGATGATGAATGGCTCAAGAGGATTACTTTATCTTCTATTTTATTAAAGACTTAGTGTATGATTTGGATTCATATAGTAAAACAAATTTGATTTTAATAAAAAAAAAATATAATATAAAGTTATAAAGTTTATAAACCGATCATATATTGTAATATTTGTAACTTTTACAATAATTAATATAAAAGTAAAATATTATTTATGGCATAAGAATTAAAATTAAATTCTGATAAAATTATTTTATAGTTTAATATTTAAATAATTATTAATTATATATTATAAAATAATTAACTCGGAATTAAATAAATTTCACGAAGAAAATGTTAAGTTTTATTTCTTTATATATAAAATTAAAAATTATCCCATGATTAGCATCATAAAAAATGCAGTGATATTTATTTTATATTTAATAAAGTTTTATTATTTAATTATAACTTAATTTATTTCATTTTTTAAACACTTATATTTTTTTGGTACAAAAAACTTATATTTTAGTTATTTTATAAAGACATATCGCATCTTAATTTTATTACAATGAAGATAAAAGAAAAATATGAAAAATAATAATACGTTAATATATAGACCAAAAGGTCGTCTTGTGACTTGTCAATGTCCAGTGATCCTTACGTGTCTCCTCATGATCTCATTCAAGATACAAACTCCACACTTTTCACGGAACTATATGGGATAGGTATAAAAGTTTTAATATATGATTTCATAAATTTTAAGATGGTTTATTATTAAATTTTTGTATTTATTTTCCTCTTTATATTATCTTGTTATATGAAAATTTTATATAAAATAATATATTCCTTTATTTTACATTGGGCGAAACACATATATCTGATGTCATTCTTCCTTTATTTTGTTCTCTATTGTTTCTGGTTTTACGTGTCATAAATATGTGTTTATATTTTGGTCTTGTTTGATTAAGATTCTCTATTGGTTTCGCTTTGGCTGTGTTGTTATGTGTTTTCTTGTTATTGGTTGTAGATCTGCAAACAAGTGATAGGAGAAAAGTCTCTTATAAGATTGCTTCCCAGTCTTTACGTTTAGGGAAGACTTGAAAAAAGGTTCCAGTGGCAGCGTGAACAAGAATCTGATGCTTTTTGATGGTGCCAAATTTAATGAAACCAACCATAATTTTTTTTACTGAAATGGGAATAGCAAGAAATTTGTGTAGATTTTGTTTAAGTTTCTCTATGACTTTGGTGCTTGAAGGTCAAAACTCCCGTGGTCCTGTGTTGGCAATTAAAATTACCTTAATAGATGAATATGGATAAAATAAAAATAGAACACTTAGAGAAACAATAACATAAACATAATTTTATTTCAACTCATAAAACTTCGTCAACCGTTTTTGGACAACCAAATGCTGTCCCGACGGCGTATGTTTATACGGCACACCGAAAACATGATACCGGATCCGGTAACTTTGAGAGATAAAAAAATATAACGTCTCGTATTGTTGTCGATTTTGGATGTCAAAATATCAGTGCTCTAAAACTTGGGACTCGTTGGAGCTCCTTTTTATTACTACCCTCGGTCATTATTATAAAAAACAAAACCCTAAAATACACAGATCAAAGAAATACATTGAAAGAAGCTAATTATAATTAATATTCATATAAATTTACAAAAATATCCCTTCTAATCTTAATTAATGTTCCACTTATATGGAAAGTTGATATTATCTTGTAAATATAAATCCTATAATAAATTAGGGTAAAAGTAAAAATTAGTATTTAATATGTATCAAAATTGATGCATGTTTCTTATATTTTGGACAAAAAAAGTACCAATTTGTTTCTTATAATAAGGATCGGAGGGAGTATTCTCTTAAATTCTCACACATCGATACAAGTTATATATATAACAAACTACAAGATACGGGTGTTCAGATCCAAATAAATAAAAAAAAATCGTAAAACTGATCCAAAATAATTGATAGAAACCGAATTTAATTAGATTTTTTTTACTGATTTTGATGAGAACCAATCGATTCGGTTGGGGTTCAGGAACCGAAACCAACCAATACTTATACATGAGACTTTTTTTACGTACCCTGTTCCTTGCAGTTTTGATGCTGTCATATAATGGGGGTATGACATAAACTAATCAAGTTAGTTAGTACTAATTAGTAATTACCATGACAATGGCGTCTCTGGACTCTGGCTGCCAATGCCACTATGTCAGCACAAGAAACCACGCCTGGGCAAGACGCTTCCAATTGTGCCTTGGCTCTTTCTATCACATCAAATCCTCCCCTTGACGTCCAAATGCTTGGTTCAGGATGTAGATTATAAGCCACTTTTTGGTTCAGGTGTCTAGTAGAAAAATTAAGGCTTTTAAGCCACTGTTTGGTTCAGGTTGTGCTTTGTCAAAAACTTAATATGCAATTGACACACATCATCGAATGAACAGCCTCATATATTTGGTAGATTATATGTTACTTTTTTTCTTTTACAAGTAGAATATATGATTCTTATAATATGTTATTTAATTAATGATGTGTGGCTAAAAATTCAACCAATAAAAACGATCCAAACCGTATTTAATCGGATCAGATTTTTTTTAAGAAGTCATCCAAACCGAATCGAACCGTGTACTCTTTTTTACTTCGGATCGAATGATTTTTTCTCTCAAAATCGATCCAAACCGAACCGCGAACACCCCTACTACAAGATATCTTATTTATACACCCCCAAGGTTAGTTCCCATATGTTTTAATCGACAACCAACTAATCAACAACTAATAATAATGACAACTATTGAAGAGAAGTTTAAATTGATATAAAACACAAACATGAGCTGTCATATATTCCTTAATAGTTAAGTATTGACTTTTTCAAACTTCCGAAAGCTTCCAACACATTCTGGAGACAGGTTTCACTTCTAACATCCCCTTTAAACTTGACTTATTATTTTGAGCATATTTTTCAACTTTAAAAACAAATTGATATTGAGTGTCTTTATAAATATATCCGCAATTTGGTCTTCTGATGAACAATACTCAATCACAATTTCTTTATCTCAAACCAATCTCTAATGTAGTGATGTTTGATGCTGATGTATTTGTTGCGTCCATGAAAAATTGTTGTCAAAAGCAATTGTTGACTTATTATCACAAAATATTCTTGTAGGACCATCCTGTTGATATTGTATCTCACTTAGCATTTTTCATAACCAAACTGCTTAAGTAGCACAATTTGTAGCTGCTATATATTCTACCTCTTTTGTTGAAAAGACAACTACTTGTTGTTTCTTGGATGACCAAGAAAATACACCTAACTCTAGTCAAAAAGGCATAACTTGAAGTACTATGTTGAAAAGGCAACTACTTATTGTTTCTTGGATGACCAAGAAAATACACCTAACTCTAGTCAAAAAGGCATAACTTGAAGTACTTTTTCGTGTTTCAGTCAAGGTTTACAAAATCGGACCGGACCGGTCGGTCCGACCGGTTTAATCGGGACCCGGGACCTAGGCCGGTTCGGTTGGCCCTCAGAATCGGCCTTGCTTAAAACCGGTCTCAGAACTGTCGAACCAGTTCAAAACCGGTAAAACCGGTCATAACCGGTTGTGAACTGGCCTAAACCGGTTTCCTAAAAAAAATAAAAAAAAAATTATTATAAAAGGATTTGGGTCATCCTAGCCAAAACTCAATTCTTTTATTTTCTAACATATGTGGGCTGGTTGTAGATTTTGGGTTGATTTTCCCTATGAAGATGATTTTAACATATATCTTTATATTTATTTAGTTTAATTTCAAAATAAAAAAAAATTGTGCTTAATAATTTTAGTTGTTATGTTGTTTTTTTGTTTAATATTGTTATAAATATTATATTAAAAATTAAAATAATATTATTTAATTATAACCGGTTCAACCATGGTTCAACCTCGGTTGGACCATTAAACCTCGAACAGCTGTCTTCACCGGTTCGATGACCGGTTCAATTTTGTAAACCTTGGTTTCAGTATCACCTCCCAATCAATTGTACCTTCAATATATCTTAAAATTTGTTTTGTTGCTTGCCAATGATATTGTCGTGGTGAATCCATGAATCTGTTTATAAGTCCAACTCCATAAACTATGTAAGGTCTTGTTGATGTTAAGTACCTTAGACTTCCCACTAATCTTCTGAAATTAGTTGGATTGTCAAGGTCACCTCACCTTACTTTTCAAGATTCAAACTTTCTTCAACCGATGTTAAGATTGGTTTGCAAGCTTCCATCTTAAATTTCTTCAGAACATCTGCCGCATATTTCTTTTGTGAAATAAAAAATCCTTCACACGTCTGTTTCACCTCAATGCCTAAGAAGTAAGACACCAGTCCCATATCAGTCATTTCAAATTGTATAATCATATTCTCCTTGAATTCAGCTAACCATTTGGAGTTGCTGCCGGTGAAGATTAAGTCATCCACGTACAAGCAAACAATAATAATGTCTCCATTCTTCTTGTTTTTGACATACAAGGCTTGCTCATATGGACTCCCATGGAAACCATTATGAATAAAATATGAATTTATATAAGTATACCACGCTCTGAGTGCTTGCTTCAAACCATATAGTGATTTCCTCAACATGTACACCTTATCTTCTTCTCCTTGTTTTAGATAACTTGGTGGTTGCTCAATGTAAACTTCTTAATCAAATATATCATTCAAGAAAGCATATTTGACATCCATTTGGAATATTTTTCACTGATTTTGTGCGGTAATAGAAATAATCACACGTACCATATCTATTCTGGCAACTGGAGCAAATACTTCAAAGTAATCAATTCCATGTTTTTGTTTGTACCATTTTGCCACCAATCGTGCCTTGAAACTTTCAATCCCTCCTTCTCGTTGGAACTTTGCCTTGTAGCTAACTCCATGTCTTAATTTTTTTTCAATTGCTTGAATTTCTTCATCCATTACTTTTATCCAACGATCATCACCGGTTGCTTCCTCATATGTCATAGTATTACAATCAGTAAATAAAGCATAATACGTAACATCTTCCTCCTTGTCATCAAGATCATCATCTCTACCAACTTCATAATCTTGTAAGTGAGTAGGTGGGTGTCGTTCTCGTCGTGGACGAAGTGGTGGATCATCAAAACTTGTAGTACTTGTTGATGGCTCAACATTTTCTTCTTTTGCGGCTACTGGTACAAACAACAATTCCTTTTCTTTCTCCGACCAATCCCACACTCCATTTTCATCAAATGTAACATCGCGACTAATGATTACATTTTGATAATTTGGATCTTATAACTTATAGCCTTTAGTTTCTTCACTGTACCTAACAAAGATGCATTTTTATGCCATGTCATCAAGTTTCTTCCTTAGTTCATCGGGAACATGTGCATAAGCTATGCAACCAAAAACTTTCAGGTGATCAAGATTGGGCTTTTGTCCACTCCAAGCTTCTTGTGGAGTTTTATTTTGTACATTTTTCACAGGACATATTTTCAAGATATAGACTGCACAAGCCATTGCTTCTGCCCAAAAACTCTTCAGTAATTTCTTGCCATGTAGCATGCTTCTTACCATGTCCATGATAGTCTTATTCTTCCTTTCCTCCACTCCATTTTATTGAGGAGTGTATCTTGCAGTTAGTTGATGTTTAACACCATTCTTTCTCAAGAAATCATCACAAATTATGTACTTAGTTCCCCTATCGGTTCTCAATGTAATAAAGAGTATGGCCACTTCTCCTTTCAAGTTTCAACATATGCCATAAAATTCTTAAGTGTATCACAAGCATCAGATTTGTTTTTCAAGAAGTAAACCCATGCCTCTAAAGTCATCAATGAAAGTAATAAAATATGTATTACCTCCATTGGATGGAACATCCACATTACACAAATCAGAGTGCACTGGTTCAAGTGGTTTTGTAGCTCTCCATGCACGCCCTTTAGGAAAATGATCACAATCCTTTTTACTCGCGACACATGTTTCGTATAGTTGGTCAGAAACTTTGATAATCGACAAGCCTACAGCCCATTTTGTATTTGCAAGAAACTTGATGCTCTTAAAGTTGAAGCATCCAAGCCACATGTGTCAAAGCCAATTATCATCAACAATTGTAGCATTGCAGCACAAGAAATCATGGTACTTAATATTCATTAGGAACAATTAGTTGTTTGACATGCTTGTCTTTGCTATCAAGCCCATCTCCAAATCATTTATGGTGCAGCCTCTTTTGTTAAACCGCAGGTCATAGCCTTTCTCAGCTAGCTGTCCTGCACACAAAAGATTTTGACATGTGCATAAAATACAACATAAATATAATTCAAAGATCCATCCTTCAATCTGATGGCAATCTTCCTTTTTCCCAAGACTGCAAGTCTTGAATTATCACCAAGCTTGATTGTGGTCTGGAAGTTTTCATCTAAGTCGGAAAATAGTTCTTTTTTCCCACTTAGATGATTGTTGCAGCCTGTATCTAACAACCACTGATTATCATCTTTATCAACAACAACGTTACTGGTCATTAGCACTGTCTTCATATTATCTTCATTTTCTGCAACATTTTGTGCAACTCGAGCATGACCATCTCTAATATTTGAAGTCTTAGCACGACATTCTCGACTATAATGGCCATACTTATTACAGTTATGACACTGAATATGAGACTTGCATTCAGATTGAAAACGTCCATACTTCTTGCATTTGTGATATTGAATATTGGATTTATTTTGGAAATTACCTTTGGTTCCGTGGCTTGAGTCGGTTCTAGGAAACCTACCTCTACCTCTGAAATTTTGTCCTCTTTGGTTGTGGTCCACCCTTCTTTGCATAAATCCTTCACTTCTGAGATTTGCTTAAGCTTTTAATGCTTGTTGAGTTGTGTCATTTGACCTTTCACTCATTCGCATTTCATGTGACTCCTAGGATGCTTGCAAATCATTCAAGGTCATTTTGCTAAGATCTTTTGATTATTCAATTGCTGCTATCACGTAATCAAATCAACTTGTGAGTGTGGGCATAATTTTCTCCATGACTTCTTTTTCTGTGATGCCATCACCATTGTTCTTCATATCATTGACCAGCTTATCCATTCTTGAAAAATAATCACGGATACTTTCATCATTGTGTTGTTTCATTAGCTCAAACTACCATGTTTGTTTAACTGGGTCATCTGGTCAACTCCTTCATATGTTTTGAGCAAAATTTCCCAAGCCTCCTTTGCTATTTTAGCATGGAAGATTTTTGTAAGACTCCACCGATTGACATATCAAGAACAAAGCTTTTTCATTGAATAGGCGATCTTTGTCTACCTGCTTCTTATTAACCTTTGATTTCTCTTCTTCCGTTGGTTCAGCAAAACCTTTCTTCAAAATATCTCCATAGCCACTGGTTTTTAAACATAAATCCATCAAACGTTTCCATATAGCAAAATTAGATCTTCCATCAAACTTGAAAATTGTTGGTTGCACTTATTTTAGTTGGGTTGCTCCAATGCTTGAACTTGCAGCCATCTTGTTTCAACCGGCTCTTGATACCAGATGTTGACAATTAAAATTACCTTGCTAGATGAATATGGATAGAATAAAAATAGAACACTCAAAAAAACAATAGCACACGTGGAATTTTATTTCAACTCATAAAAAATTTGGGACTCGCTAGAACTCCCTTTTATTATTCTCTTAAATTTCCACATACCAATACAACAAATTATATATAAAACAATCTACATGATGTCCTATTTATATACACCCCAAGGTCAATTTCTATGTTTTAACCGATAACCAACCAAGCAACAACTACTAGTAATGACTTCTTCAATAGTTAAGCATTGACTTCTTCAAACTTCTCGGAACTTCCAACACATTCTGGAGACAGGTTTAATTTCTAACATCGTTTACTCGTGTTAACACCAATTGGCCAAGCCGGAAGAAAGCTATTTGAAAGCATAGTCATTGAATATGTGGCAAGAGTATGGATAGTATACATAATTCACTTGGGTACATAATCGTTTATTTCTTACATAAGCACCATATCCCTTGCAATGCATCATGAATCCGTAGTCCTATTAACAAGGAATACAAACTAAAGGTATTCAGCCATAATCAGTGCGTTCTGGATAGTTTCATAACAATAAATAATTAAAAAAAAAAAAAAAAGGGAAACAAAGATAATCTAAACATACCCATGAATCGGGGGAAAAAAATAAGCGTGTATTTTTGGAAGTTTGATTCCAGTAGCAATATTGCATCAAAGAAAGACAAATCAAGACCAAATAATGAAAATATATACGATGAAGTGAAAAGCAACTTAAGCTCACATCTTTAGTCTTTTCACATAATAAAAGCACTACTACACATTATTATTATACAACGGAACTCATACCAGATACCATACCTCAAATAACAACATATACACTCACTGATAGAAAAGATATCACATTGTAACATCAATGGCTCTATGTTGTAATGGATTATTTGAACGAAACTTGGAAGTTGCTGGTCTGTACCGCTTAGTCCTCACTCTCTTGCTCCTGGCTAATTTCTTCTCTAAGTCCTTCACTCTGCCTGTCAAGTCTGATATCACATTTAACTGATCATTCCCAGCTTCAAGCAACTTCTCCAACATCTTCCTTAACTTCTCATTCTCTTCCAGTAATTTAATGTTAGAATCTCCATCATGCTCAGCAACAGGTAGCTCTTCTGAATCATGTGATGCTGCAGATAGCTCGGCTTCCTCGCTGGCCAAAGTTTCAACGTATTTGGTAGCTAAGTCATGACCCTCAACTTGTGTCTCCCGCTGTGTAACCTTTTCTTCAGGTTTTCCTTCCCTCTGCAAGTCATTAATAGGCACATCTTCCATGGCAGTTATCACAGTCTCCACTGGTTCTGGCTGAATGTTCTTGTTTATTTCCAAGCATTCATCTCCATTCTCTGGTTCAAGACCTTTAACTTGTGTTATTGAAGATGGAACCTTAGTATCATTTCCGATTTCTTCTCCTGGCTGACTGACAACCTCTTTATCCAGTGGTGCATCCCCTTCGTGTTCGCCTTCTTTCTGGAACTCAATCTTCACCCAGCCATCTGATTCCTGAGAAGATTGCACCTCTTCCTGCTCTTCAAGCTGCTGCTGTTGCTGCTCTAGTTGAGTTTCTTTTGCAGTTTCATCTGTGGAGGAACTTTCTGCATTTGCATTGCATTCCACTCCCTCAGCTGGTAGAACCTCTTCAGAAGTTATAGCTTCATCATGCTTCTCAAATTCAGATTGCCTTGTATCCTCATCAAGCAATCCCACTGGCAGCTCCACAATACATTCCCCATCTTCAGCTCGAATGGAATTTTTTGTTTCATCATCCTTCTCAAATTCAGACGTCGCTGTACCCTCATCGAGCAATCCAACTGGTAGTTCAATCATTTCATCATTCACTATGGTTGGGAGGCTTCTGTCCATGGCCTCTACCCTCTTGTTTTCATTTTGTTCATCCTTCCCAGCACTAATATCAATAGTATCTTCATCAACTACTCCCACGGGCAGTTCATCCCAAGTAGTCATGCCCAATTTATCAACCTCGTGAAGAATATCATCCACTGTTGATTTAGCTATGTGCTCCACAGACACTTTGTCAGCCTGGGAAAGATCACTTGCAGCCTGATCAGCTATGCCATTTGATAGTACAGTAGGATTTGTTCCCTCATTTGATGTGGAGTTCATTGGTGACTGAGATTCACTTCCACCATCATCAGCAGGAAGACTGTTAACGCCACCTTTCGTGCAAGATTGATCTAGACATTCTTCTGATGTATCACGGCTTCCACGAATATTGCTTTCAGAAGAACCCTCTGCTGGTACTGCAACCTCTTCCTGTTGATCTTGCACATTTTCTCCATTCTGTGCATCCAGAGGAGTGTCTTCAACCGGTTTACTATCAAAGAACTCCTGCATCTGCTGCTGAGGTTTGTTAGCCTTTATAGAATCAAGCCTTTCTTGCAAGGAATTGAGCTCTCTTGCCAGGGATTTTCTGGTCTCTCTGAAACTTGAATACAAACCCTGATATATATTTTGAATAATATGTAAGCATAACTTTGAAGAAGAAAAAAACAGCACTACGAACATCATAAATAAGATGAACAATCAATAACTCAGACAAACCACAACCACTACTTATGTCCGTACAGATCAAAACAATAGTATATGTTCTAATGCATAGTGCCAACATGCTTGTAACAAGTAATTATGGCATGCAGTGTTTATTGTCCATAGACTCGGAATATCAGTCTTAACTAACTAAGGCTAACCAATAAATAACACAAAGTGAAATGTTCATCTATGTACTAGTGCAGAGTACAAAATTACAACTCAAATTACATGTAATAGGTATATCAAAACTGCATTGCTGATTTCATCCTGGCTTAAGTGAAATAGAGTCAACTAACACATACCTGTATAGTATCCAACTTCAGCAGGAGTCTCATTATGGTCTCTCCAATTGAAATTCTTTGCTTCTCATCACTTTGAAGATCAGAAGATTCCTCAAAAGTTTGAATACGACCTCTAACATTAGTCACCTCTTCACTGACTTCAGCTAGCTGCTTCAATTTCTTCAATGGTTCCCATTTCCTCACTTGGTAACCGCGATAAGCAGCTTGTATCAAAACAGCAGCATCCACATCTGACAAAACCTTTTCCTCCTTCCGACCTTCATCAGTTGGTTTGCTCCAATCCCTTACTTCCTGTAGCTCAGTAGCTTCTTCCATCATATTTCCTGCCCCTTTCTGTGCCTTACTTTCTTCTTTGTCACCATCTGTACAGCTTTCCTTTGTCACTATTGGAACTTCACCGGGCAGGTTTAAACTTATCCTGCTCTGACATTCATCCCTGCCGTCAGCAGCACCCTTGTCTTCACTTGTCTTATTTTCAGTCACCTGAATGATTCTCTCCTTTGGCTTAACTTTGTCACTGATGTCTGGAGCATTTTGATGCTTCGACTGAGCCTTGTCATTCATGCCACCAGAACAAGTCTGGGATGTTTCACCAGCTGTTGCTTGTGAATGTTCTTTTGAGGCAAGGGGATTTGGGGACTCTGAACTCCCATTAGTCTTACTTTCAGACACTTGGATGATTCTCTCCTTCGGCTTAACTTTCTCACTTATGTTTGGAGCATTCTGACAATTTGAATTTGGTTGAGCCTTGTCATTCATGCCACCAGAAGTAGTCTTGGATGTTTCACCAACTGTTGATTGGGAATGTTCTTTTGAGGCAGGAGGAATAGAGGACCTTGAACTCCCATTGCCATTTTTATTCCTTGGTAATGGATCAACTCTCAGACAAACAGGAGGTAACTTAGATGTTTTCCGAGGAGATGTGGATTGTTTTTCAACACCGGTGTGAGAATCATTTTTGGCCACATCTTCCCTTTGATTTACAGGTATATTCCTTTCTTTCTTGCCACTTCCCTCTGAACCATTTTTTCCTTGATGCGATTCCACTTGCTGCACAGGGATGATTCTTTCTTTAGGGACTTTCTTTGTGACATCTGAACCAGTTGTATTTGTGGATTCATTTTGATTTGGTCCTGTTCCCTTTGTAACACCTTCATTGGCATAAGAATTTACAGGAGCAGATTTGAATGTATTAGGTACCTCTTCAATACACTTTGGAGTAGAAGTATTCTCCTGATTGTCTGTCATTCCACCTTCCTCCTGCTTATTGTAGCAAGGCATCCAGATGATAGGAAATGGAAATTCTGATCCCTTGTATTCACTCTGTCGTTTCGGGTTTATTCTTCCATCTTCAGATTCTCTTCTATTATTCTCAGTCTCCCAGTTCTGGTTTCTTCTTACATCTCCTTCATGAACAATGTTTGGGGCACTGTTCATATCAAAAGGTAACCATCCATTCCAAACTCTTGGCTCCTGTGCATCAACTCTAAAATAACCAGGACCAGAAGGCTTTCTATCATGGTATAGCTTGTCTTGTTCACCTGCTTCAGCTCTGACAGGATTCTTCAGCTCTTTGTTACTTGCATACTCTGGTGGGACCAAGACAAAAGGATATGGATAATTTTTCAACTGAGCTGGGACCAATGCATCATTTACTTTCTTTCCAGCATCCGGTTCTTGCTCTTCAAACTTCACACTCTTACCTTCCTTCTGGTGGTATGGATGATTAGGACACCCACAACAATGATAGTCTCTTGGCATATATTTATCATATTCATATCTAGGCAGCTCCATAGTATAATGTGGTTGTGGGGAATAAGGAACAAAGGATGGTTCCCCATATGCAGGATAACATCCTGAATGATACATTGGTGATGGGGCCGGAGAGTGAGGATAGGAAGGCCTATAGCAATAATAACCAGGAAAATTGTTGTGGCCACAACATGGGAAAGATTGTCCATAACTGCCAGCATAAGGCCAAATTTGTTCACAAGGAAAGGGTGATTTAGATGGATCCACCTTCATTTGAGGGGGAATAGCCTCAATGCCAGGATGATAACAATGAGGGAACGGCATTTGGTTTCTCTGATATGGATATGAGTCCATGCTTCTGTATGCAGGCATCATGTTACCGGGCAGAAGAGAGATTATTAGGGGATAAGTAGCTGCCCTTGATAACTCGGAAAGTTGGTAAAATGCAAACTCTGCATTGCACAAAAGGACCATTAAGAGCAGGATTAGTAATTTAGTATCAATTTATTAATACTAGTATGCCAATATCATTTTCTTTATAGTCAAAATAACATCAGATCAGTCGCTTCACAATCACATAAAATAGCATAGAAATTCAAGATTCTTCTCATTCCAAGTCCTCAAATAGATATATCACACCAATAAAGGAAAGTTTAATATTTTTACAACGTTTTCATATATTATGTAATGGGATCAGTATAATGCTAAACTGCAATTACACTGATGATAAAAAGTGTGCTGTAATTGCAGCAAATGCTAAATTTGACAAGGAAAAAACAATCAATTTTGACCCCAAAATTATAGCAAAACATTGTTGCAGTTGCAGTGATCAAACTTGGATTCTCAACCATCACTTAAATACTCTTATCAAAATTCAAATGCAACATCAATCTTCCTATTTCCCAGGTAGAGTATCATGAATTCATCAGTATCATGTTTATTAATGCCTTGCTCTCATCATTCTAGTCTAACAATAGACTAATGCAAGTAATTTTCATTCAGCGCCTTGAAAAATAGCTTCACTAACTCCCTCAATTTAATTATAATGTCATTTTAGCTTCTTCGTTAATATAATGTAAAGAGTTACAGAGAAAGAATAATGAATGAAGCAGAGCAAATATAGGAGAAGAGAGAAAAGAATGACTTACATTAATTATCCCAAGGAAACAAAACAAGTAAAAGAAAAAGTCCAGCCAAACGGTTCCACAAATCCAAGTGACTTAGGTTATCGGTACAAAATCGAACCACCAACCCGGAAGCAGAGAATCAAAGTGCTGTGTGTTGCAGCTGCAGGAGATCAAAAGTTGTTTTATGTTATGTCTGAGAATGAAAATGTTTGGAGGAGAGGCATTTTATAAAGGAGAAGAAAGAGTGTTCGAGATCTTTCGCGCCTCTCCTGACTTGTTACTGCTTAATAATCCATTTTCTAGATTTTTCGTGTCAGGTATGGATGGCCCCATATTTCTAGCTATGTGTATTGCAATCCTACGCTGTATTAGGTGATCATCCTTCTATTCTACTCTTGATTTTAAAGGGCTGAATGTGCGAGAACCTTCTACTTTTGGGTCAATCATCATGTTATTTTCTACGAATATTTTTTTATGGAACTAGAACTATCATAAATTATCGATTGTAGGAATAAATCTGGGACATGTCATGATGGCCTTAAAAAGGTTTCCAAACTTTGTTGTAAATTTTATTAGGAGACAAACGAATTATAATCAATAATAATAACAATCAATTATCAGTTATTAAAATTAAAAAAAAAACAATTATCAGTTATCATTGCTATATATAATTATAGAGTTTGATTTGTATGTACTGTCACTTTTGTATTATTAACCAATCAAAAATCAGAATATGAATGACTTTTAAGGTAGTTGGCATTAGATTCAAACATCTTTAATGATGTGTCAATTTCGGATTAGTTGACTGTATAAAAAATCTTTACACTGACACGTGATCTAAAATTTTACAATAGGACGATCTTTGCTCGCACTACATAATTTTGTTGTAATAAATTTAGGGTCCGTTTAGATGAACAGCTTAATTAAGTACTTATAGTATAAGCCATTATCATATAAACGCTTATATATAAGCTATTTCTATAATTAAAGAGAATTTATAGTCAAATTGTTTTCGTATAAGCTATAAGTTGTTTTCATAAGTTATACTGGAGAGTTTAACAAAATAAGCTGGAAACAGCTTATGGACATGTCATAAGCTATTTTCATAAGCTCTCTCAAACAATCGGACAAATGCTTATGTCAGTAGATAAGCTTCAATAAGTTGTTTATAATCCAATCCAAACATGTCTTAACATATTATCTAAATTGTTTGTCATGTCAAATCTAATGTGACAACTCCAGTTGAAAACAAATCTAATGTGATAACTAACAAAAATTTTAGACAAATGCTAGCAATATACTCTCTTTTATTGGTTGAAATCTATGTGGGTCCCACAATTTTGAAAATGGGTCCCAATAATTCATGTGGGCCCCCCTTGAATTTTGTAGGATCCACATAAATTTCAACCAATAGGAGAGAGTATGTTGAAAAGTATGTCAGAAAATATATTGCTAGCACTCCTCAAAATTTTAACTTCAAAAAAAATTGCTGACCGTAAATTTTAATGAGAAAATGAAATACTCAAGTTTAACTGATTTGATTAATTTTTTCTCTCTTCTGCTTCTCCACTCCAACATGATTCACGCCCCTTTTTTGGAACTTTTTTTTGTTCCACCGCAATTTCCTTTATTATAGTAGCTCAACCAACGGTTCTATGCGTTTAGAATATTGATTCATCTCTACTGAGTATACTAGTTAAGGGGCAACTCCTCTACCCGCAGATACAGCTCTATTTTCATAATCAGGAATCAAACCCTGGACATATAATTAAATGGTTCAAACTACTAGCAACTTGGACAATGCCTCATGGGTAGACCAAAGGTGCGTTTGGGTAAACAACTTAATTAAGAGTTTATCACATAAGACCTTATCCTATGAGAGCTTATGCCATAAACGCTTAAAGAAAAAGAAAGAAAAGGCATGAGAGGATTCAGATAGTGAAAAACACGGAGAGGGTGTTTAGTGCATAAGCTCTTATGATGATTCCATAAGTTTCTCCCAGTGACTTATAAAAATAAGTCAAAAACTCCTTATGGGATGGCATAAGTTATTTTTATAAGCTCTGTCAAATACACTGCATAAGAGCTTATGTCATCAGATAAGTCAAAAGGAACTTAAATAAACTCTTACAAATGCCACCCAAATGAATTTTAAGTTATAGATAAACTTCATAGGTGTGTAAGGCATTCGACACATTTATTGCTTTCATAAAGAATTTGCAACAAATTTATTTTTTCATTTCTCTCTAATAATTATTGGATATCATTGATGAGTAAGAAATGAAGATGACGATGCATTGGAATTTTTTGAATCTCATGCATTAGAAATTTTTAGACAAGTTTTTTTTTATTATTTTTTTGACTGGAATTTTGGTCACGCAAAATGTATCAGAAAGTTTTTTTTATAAGTTGACAATGCTACATATAAGGTGATTATAGCCCATGCTCCTTTGAGAAAATAGGGGAGAGAGAAAAAGGATAACTGATATCCACATAAAATAAAATCTCTCCAAAAGTGGAGAGAAAACTAATCAAAATGGCAACAAAAATTAAAATACCAATTTCATCCTTTTATTTTCAACAATGATATTAAATTATTATTATTGTTATAAGGGTAAAAATATCATTGAATTAAAACTTAACTTTTTTTATCTTCTACTTCTTTCATTTTTCTCTCAATCTAAACAACCTATAATTGATTCATCCCACGTAATATAATTCAACCTGTGATTCCGGGGTTCATTTATTTGGCATCTTACCCATGAAGAAAAAAAAGAGGTTGATTTAGTAAAAAAAACATTATGGGCCTAACATCAGAATCGGTCCAGGTTGGAAGAAAAATGCTATGTGCCTAAAAGTTATTGGGCCTTATTTTCAGACAGCCTTCATTTAGGGTGGTCAATCTTGAAGCAACTTTTTGTTTTGTGTTCAGTACTTTGAAGCAAATAATTGTAGCTACATAGGCCCAACTAAAGGCCCGCATAAATCTTTCTCAGCGAAGGCTCCTTTAATCTCAAAACCCGTGTCCTAAAGGATTTTCCAACCTCGAACCAAATACTTGTAATAGCAATATCCCTTTGAATTTGGTAACATGGCAAGTGGCAACAATGCTGCTATCATCATGACATAATGCGGACTTCACGACAGTGCTGATAAGGGATTCTCAATTCTGGCTCGAATTCCACAAGACATGCATGCTTGGGTTCATGGAAAACAAAACATACCCATTTGGGTTTCGAATTAAATTTCAAAGACCAAACCTAAAAACTTTCTTGGCCACAAGGGAAGGTGCAGTTTTATGGGGAGGAGTAGCTGCTGGTAAAGGTCAAAAGGTGACGGTGGACAAAACCAACGCCCAATTTCATGGGCAAACATTAAAGAGCATTTATAGCTATACACAGATTTAATGTTTATATATATATTCATTCATACTTGTTTATTATTATTTCTTTCTCATCACATGTATTTAACACTTCAAAACAGTCTACCCCATATAATATCCTAAAAGTATGTACAATTATCATTTCTGAAGATTAAAAGATTAAAAAAAATATATGGAAATAGGCGAATCAGGAAATGACTCCAAATATGATGAGAGGAAGGATACAGCAGAGCGGAGTGCATTGGAAGAATTTTTCAAAAAATGTTAATATACTTATGAGAATCCTAACGACTATCCTTAAGGTACTGGTTAAGGAATCATATATAGAAATTTTGTTTTGGAAATTATTGCATTCAATACATTAAAAATTTAAAGCTTGTGATTTCCAATAAGTTTTTTCTATATATTGATTCATTAATCAGTATCTTAAGAACATTCATTAACAAAGTCTTACTTGTTACATAAAAAAAAACTACCTTTAACAAATGGTGCGTTTGGATAAACAACTTAATTAAGAGCTTATCACATAAGACCTTATTGTATGAGAGCTTATGCCATAAGCGCTTAAAGAAAGAAAAAGAAAGAAATGGGCATGAGAGGATTCGAATAGCGAAAAACACGGCGAGGGTGTTTAATGCATAAGCTCTTATGATAATTCCATAAGCTTCTCCCAGTAACTTATGAAAATAAGTCAAAAACTCCTTATGGGATTGCATAAGTTATTTTTATAAGCTCTGTCAAACACACCGCATAAGAGCTTATGTCATCAGATAAGTCAAAAAGAACTTAAATAAGCTCTTCCAAACGCCACCAAAATCTTATGGATTTTTGAGAAGTGTGTTGTTCATTTCTCTCTAGTTGGAAATGTTTAGTTTAAAAAATAATAAAAGAAGGTGTCATTCTGATTTTTTTTTAAAAATATTCCCTTCGAATTCAATTATAAGCAAAATAATACCTATATTTTATTGACTCAAATATAAGCAAAATTCAACTAACTCAACTCTATTTAATGTCAGTATTCAAAAAATCAAGAAAATTAATCAATCCAATCAATTCTCTTTTTATTTTTCCAAGAGCACTGCACATTCCCAAGACAATTAAAAGGTAGTTTAGTAATTATAACTCTTTTTTTACATAAATCAAGACAATTAAACTAAATTAACTAACTTTTCTTACTAAGTATGAAATTAGTTAATTTTACTTATAATTGAGTCCGGAAACGTACATATGGATGGCAACTGGGGTGGGCGGGTTTTGTCTTCCCCAACCCCGCCCCGCTTCCCTTCGGGTTTGAAAAATCGATCCCCATCCCAACCCCCAACGAGGGTGGGGTTTTCCCGCGGGTCCCCGCCCGCATCAATAAGTAACCAAATTTATAAATTATTTTGCTTTAATTGAAATTAACAACTCCAAGATATAATGCCAACAAATAAACAAAAAAATATCATCACACAATCAAAACAATCAGCCAAAAATTGAAACTTTGTTTTCTTTTACCTACAAATTAAAAAGAAACTAATGCTTTAAAAACATTTAGTTATGCTTCAAATAACACTGTTAACATCAAAACACCATAATAAAAGTACAAACAAATGTCCATAATTTTTCAAAAAAAAAAGTATCCTTTTATTTAAAATGATATTTTTCAATCAAAACAAATCTAATATAATAGAGGATATTATTATAATTAGGTAAATAACATGAGAGGTTCGGGGTGGGTAATTGTATCGCCATCCCCACCCGCATCCTAGTTAAAGAGGATTTTCTCCGTTAAAATCAGAACGGATTCGGATTCATATTCGCGGATTCGGATCTCATTTTCTTGCGGAAATATACATATGAGAGGGTAAGACCGGTGAGGGAAGCCTGGCAAAGTTAATATATTGGCACAGAGCACGATGTGAATGATTGATTGAAATGAAGTGAAAATCTGTTGAAGCTTTCAGCCAATGAAAAGAAGACACGCAGACACGGCTTACGTACCCTTTCATGAGACCGATGCACTGTGATTTCAGATCTGACGCAACGGCGCTCGGACTCTGCATTGCCTTATATACCACGGTGCAAACAAGAAACCCTACCCTTTTTTTTTTTTTTTATCAAACTCGATTACTTTTAGAAACAATTTATTAGTTTAGGATTGTTCTGAAACTATTTATCAACGGGATCATTTTGAACACATGACATATTTTATTGTTTTTCAACCTGATGGGTCAAAGGTGTCACTGCAGATAGCACCTTTGAAGGCGCCACTACAGTTGGCGCCTACCTATAAGCAAAAAGAAAAAGTCAAAAGGGGAGGCGCCAGTGCGCCACTGCAAATGGCGTCTTCCCTGCGGTGGCACCACCTCCGGTAGTAACGTGGCACCGCAGGGGCCCTGAGTGAGCTCCCAACCAAAAATTAGACGCCTGCAATTTTAAAGGAACAACGCTACAAAAAAAAATTATACTATAAGTATAGGGAGTAACGATGACATTAATGATAAAGTATCTATTTAAAACAACAAGAGACAATAAAAAAAATCTCGTAATAATGAGTAGCAAATAATATCACAGGAGCCATAAAAAAATAATAGCAATAACAATTTACACCAATAAATATTCATCAATTATTAAAGTAGTAAAAAAAATTTACCTTATAAGAATTAAAAAAAAGTCACCTGCAATTTTAAAGGAACAACGCGACAAAAAAATTATATTATAAATATAGGGAGTAACGATGAGATTAATGATAAAATATCTATTTAAAACAACAAAATAGATTTATGATTAGATATTGTGACAATATGTGTGACTGATGTGACAAATCCACTAATTTTATGTTAATAATATTATTTACGTTTCCTTTGCCACATTAACTTTCATATTGCCAAATATTATTTATTTTTCCTGGGTCATGTGTCGTGTTGGGTTTACCACAATATCTAATCATTCCTTACACCTAGCGGGAAAGCGTGTCCGTAACCATGACTTTACTATTTATATGAATCACATAAATAGTAAACCCATTTAACATCAAGATATAAAATATCATTTTTTTAGTTTATTAAATTTTAAATAATAAAGTAACGATTTTAATTTTATAATTCATATATTGATTAGTATTTTAATAATTTCAATTTCAATGAAAAAACTATGATACCAATAATTTATTTTTTTATAATCTATTTTAATAATATATTATATTAAAATTTATAATATTAAATTATTATTTAAATTACTTAATACTTATAACACATACCTATATAAAAATAAATTATTACTGTACGCATTATTTTAATAATTTATAAATAATATATTATTTATAAATAAACCAAAATAAATTTAGTTTATTAAAAATAATATATTAAAATATTTTACATACTTGGATGGTACAAATGTCAGAAAATTAATTCACATATTCTTGTTTTTACAGATTGCTTTTTATTAGTTTAAAACGAGTGAAAAGGGACAGGGATGGACTCATTGTAGCTATAAACCTGCAAACTTCAATTTTATTATGTACATGATTTAACCACATCGTTTATTACTTTAATTTTATTATTACTTTAATATATATTTTCAATATTTTAATAATAATCGTTATATTAAAAATCAAATTAAGATATAAGTAACGATTATATTCGTTTGAAGGATAGTTTTTTCCATTTTCGGGATAGTTTTTTTCAGACAAACCCATCTTCTTGAATTCACTCCGGAGATTTTCTGCAATGCTCTCACCGGAGTTACATTATGTTAAGATGACAGAAGGAGAATTTCCCTTTAAATTTTAAACTAATAACAAGCAAACTGTAAAAACAAGAATATGTGAATTAATTTTCTGGGATTTGTACCATCCAAGTATGTGAATTAATTTTGCAAATAAATTGAATGAAAGTATAATTCGATAATTATAAAATGATAGTAGCAAATTATATTTAAACTTAAATGAATTCGAATTAAAAATTCCAAATAAAAACTAGACTCGTGTATTGATAAAATATTGTATCACACTCTGAATTTTGATCAGTAGATGCCCGAGGAAAGTCTGATCCAAATAATTTTTTTTTACTACTGTAATAATTGATGAATATTTATTGGTGTAAATTGTTATTGCTATTATTTTTTTATGGCTCCTGTGATATTATTTGCTACTCATTATTACAGGATTTTTTTATTATCTCTTGTTGTTTTAAATAGACATTTTATCATTAATGTCATCGTTACTCCCTGTACTTATAGTATAATTTTTTTGTAGCGTTGTTCCTTTAAAATTGCAGGCATCCAATTTTAGGATGGGGCCCCCCCAGGCCACGTGATACACTACAGGTGAGGAAAGATCGCAAGGAAGACACCATTTGTAGTGGCGCCTCCCCTTTTGACTTTTTTTTTTATAGGTAGGCACCAACTGTAGTGGCGCCTTCAGAGGCGCCATCTGCAGTGGCGCCTTTGATCCGTCAGATTGAAAAATAATAAAATATGTCATGTGTCCAAAACGACCCCCATTAATAAATATTTTCAGAATAATCCTAAACTGATAAATAGTTTCTAAAAGAAACCCAGTTTGTTCAAAAACCCACCCCTTCTTTTCCTTACGTTAAGAGTTCTGATCCTCTGCCACTAATTGGTTTCAACTTTCAACTGGTGAAAACTAAAATCGACCTTCACCAACACAAGTTTATTTTTTTATGTAAAAAGGCTTCATGTCTTAATTTGCCGGGTTGGTACAACAATCTATGCATGTCGTTTCGGCTCCGTCTAGAATACCCCTAGCGGGAGTTTGCATTACATGCTCCATAGGTTCTAATCATTGATTTATTATTAAAAAAAAACGACGGTCCAGATTAATAAGGGTAGGATGGGTATTATAAAAATAATATTTTTTTCCACCACCTCTCTCTCCTCCGTCGCTGCTCTCTCTCTCCCTCGTCGCTCTCTCTCTCTCCTCCATTGTCGCTGCCACCGACCCCTCCCCTTCCCCTTCTACTCTCACGAACTGAACCACCCATCACCGACCACCATTGCAACGAGCCTTGCGACACACAACCACTACCACACGTCCTTGCCGCACACAACCACCACCACGAGCTGAAGAGGAACTGAAACGATGGCCGATCAGCGGAGAGGAAGGAGAAGGGTTTCACAGCGGAGATGGGACGGTGACCGATCGGCGCAACTTGTCGCGGCTGCGGGAGAACGTGGTGGTCCGAGGCGGTGGAGCGAAGGATCTCAGAACTGGACAGCGTCTGGTTCTCTCTCACTCCCCTCGTCGTTGTCTGTTCTTTCCTCCGCCACCGCGTGCCAGATCCGCTGTTCACGATGCTTCAGCCGCCACCATGCGCACTCGTCTGAAACAGTTACGCCGGTGCCGACATGAAGCAGATCTGGGAGATTTGGAAGCAGATTTGAAGCAGATCAAAATGTTATGACTTTGCATCACCAGATATAAATGTTCATGTTCATGCTCATTCTCATTCGTTTTGATTTACTCCGATGTCGCCGCCGCAGCCGCTTCGTCTTCGTTGGCAAGCGGCGGTTCTGCTTCTGCCCCCTTGACCCGAAGAGAGAGAACCGGAAAAGACAATCGGAGATGAAGTATGGTGTCACTATCAGCGACTGAGGCAGGAAGCTGGTGGCGGCGACGGCTTGGTAGTGGGGTGGGACTTTGGGATTAAGCCAGATGGCAACAGTGGAAACTCGGATAATATAGGAGAAGCACCACTTTTTTTTTTTTTTTTACTTTTATAGCAAAATATCAAATATAACCCTTGGAGTACCGCTCCTCCGAGTTCTGTCTGGAGTATGTCAGAATTCTCCTGTGGTATATATTATGATTTGATACTTTTCTATTAGCCTCCCCTTTCATTCTCTTCATGATGAGTATCATAAATAAATAATCAAGAGCAGTAAATCTTTTTTTAACTAGTGTAATGGCTGTTTTTATATAAAATAACCCATTATAATGAGTGAATGAAATTAATTTGTTAATAACAATTACATGCAATTGATCGATTTCTTCTGAAGCATTAGAAAATCGCAACCCAGTGCACTATATATTTTTGTTATAATTTCCACCTTTTACTCTCATTTTTTGCTTCTAATAGCTTAGTGCAGGACGATATGCTGGAGCTTATATTATATTTACGTGCTTTTATATATGTATATCTCATTTGAATTAGTGTGTGGCTTTCATGATAGTCTTTCCAACCAAAACGGAATATTTGCTGATATGCATCCAAATATTTTTTTAAAAAAAATATATATACACGATTAATTTCCAATCACATGAAATGGAGCTCACACCTATACCATCCCACAATCAGATCTTCTCCCAACAAAAATTTGCTCAAGAGCTTATTATATATTATAGAGTTATAATTTATGTTTTTGATGCTCTGAAAACATTAATTAAGGAATCCAATACAAAACCGGAAAATTAAACATATCACTTATTCTCAATTTTAAATGCATTATTATATGTCAACCATATTTGTTGTTGAGCAATCACATCTGCTCCCACTATGCTCTGTTGGAACTTGCTAACCTTGCAACGCAACTCATGAAAAAAAAAATGGCACTTTATTGTTTTCTCTCCAAATTGTTATTCTATAATGCAAAGTTAGTTAGCATAATGCAAAGTTAGTTAGCAGAGTTAGTTAATAGTTGAAAACTGTTATGAGGTTAGTTACTAGTTTGAGCAGTGTGGGACTTGAACTAGTGTATATAACCAGTGTATGTGTATCAAAGAATTGAGCAGCATTCAAAAGAATTTTACACACTGACTTCACTCTCCCTCTCTCTAGTTCTATACTCAAGTGTGTGTGTGCCTTCCATTGTTCTGTGTAGAGTTACTCTCAATATCTCCAACAGAAACATGGGGTAATTGGTGACAAATAAGTAGTTATATTCAGTTATTTTTTGTTATGATAGTTGCAAAGTCGGTTAGCTAGATTTGGTTAATTACACTTGTATAAATACTTGATCAATGCAATCATAAACTCAGACTTTCCATTCATTTCATTCAATTCTTCTAACATGGTATCAACTGAAATCAGCACTTTCTCATATCTTCTTTTTTTCTGATTTCTTCTTTCTCTTCCTCTTTCTCTTTTCCAATCCTTCAATTCTATAACAATGGCAGAAGCACTACAAGCTCAACCATTGAATTTCTTTCAAGATCCTTCTAACTCCTACAATATTCACCCAATAAGAACCCTTCTTTGGTTCTTGCAACTCCAATCTTTGATGGACCAAACTATCATAGTTGGTCTTGAGCTATTTCAATGGGTCTCCAAATGAAAAACAAATTTGAGTTTGTTGATGGTAGCATTCGAAAACCCCTTCCCACTAATCACTGGTGGTTTCGAATCCGCAAGTGAACAGTTTCGTCGTCAAGTAATAAAAAAGATCGAATCCACAGGGACCGTGATCTTAAATAACTATCAATTATTAAATCAATTAAAATGGACTAGAAAAAGATTTGGAAAAGATTTGAAATCAGAATCAAGTAGCAAATCAAATTTAAAGTTGCCATTAAAACGAAATCAAGAACAAAATAGGAAAGTAAATCAAATCCAAGATTTTTTCAATATCAAAAGATATTCTCAGGAATTGGGTTACCAACAAGACTGCTCAAGTCACTAAGTTGACTACCTGAGACACCCTGTTGTGCCCCATTGTATTATTACATTAAAACCTTAATATTTATTTACTTAATCGCGCGCTTACTGTTGAAAATACGTAAAAATTAAAACTTAAATAATAATCATATAACTTCTACAAATACAAAACACACCAAAACTATATTACATAAATACACACATAATTATTCTTTATTTTACACAACACGGTTTAGGGTATCCTCTCAGTAGGATCCCACACCGGTACTTATTTATACAAACATGCTTATAACTAACTGAAAGCAAGAAACGTCTTATATGACTCATCGCCCTAAACTTACTACGCTACATTATCGGGATCGGTAGATGGTTCTTCGCAGTCGACTTCATATTTTAACGTCGTTCAACTCTTCAACAATTCTCCGTCTCGTATGGGGTTCCATCCATCTCCTCAAGCAACATATTCCTTCATCTGGTCTTCTAACGTAACAAAGTAGACATACACAAAAATACGAGAAATAGGGAGATAAGAAACAGTTCTATCATCATAAGTGGAAAAGATTCATAGCATATAATACAATAATAGTCACAAACATGCATCATTCAAAATCAACAATCATCCTCAATTCAATATATCATCCTCTACCCTTCAACTCATGCAACTAGACCTTTATCTTTGATGTGGCCACTACTACTCTGTCACACATCCCTCGTTAGGGATGCGATCGATCGCCCAAGTGACACGTTCCCACGTCGGCACATTCTTATCCATGGTAAGAATGCTCATGCAAAGCAATGACACTATAGCTGCGATTTGTATCGCGGTGCACACCCCGATTCTCTCTCTCACTCACTGTCAAGGGTGCTCATGCAAAGCAATGACACTATAGTTGCACAACTTAAATTCTAATTTGGAACGGTCTACAAGAACTTCGGACCCGTGTATCTCAAATACACGGTTATGAACAACAATGCAACACATGATTCTCACTGACTTTTATCAATAACAACCTAGTACCTCAAGCTTTTCCTCATAACCTCCACTTACATTCTATATCACATCACTTTTATAAAATAATAGCGAGGCACGTCTAATTCATATTCAAAACTCTCACCCCAACAAAATACCTCCGAGCAATATATATCTTTCCTTAAAATCAACTAAGCAATTTATCAAACCAGGCAAATCATCTCTAACCATATATCGAATATTGTTGAACCTAGCAATTCAATTATCATCAAGCTATAATACATTCTCACATAAACATATTAATCATCATAAAATATCATTCAACAGAATAAAAATCACCAAATTTAAGAACTACGAATAGTATACCTGGGATAACTTCCCAGAAAAAGAGGTGGTGATAAACACGCTTAAATACCAAGTTTTTCCTTAGCCGAAATTACCCGGACATATACCATTCCAACCTCAAAACAGCATATTAACATCCATATCATAAAGTATCAATTCGATATAAATAATAAAAGCAAATCATCCATCAACGGTTAATAAATATCAACATAATATCAATAAAATAATCAAACACCATAAAATATCACTTAAAACAAATTATCACAGCCAGCATATCACAATCAGATCAAATAATAAATAAAGCCAAACATCCTCAACATCATAAAATCAACCTTAATGTCGATAAACCTACAATCCCTGAATCACCATTGGTTTTATGGAAAAGGTTTCCAATGTGATTTTGGTCTTGTCGATTACTCGACTTCTAGTAGGGTTTAGGTCGCCCTACACCATTATTATAAATTATATGCTACTTATCGGTTCCGACGATAGGATGATTCTTTCCCCCACCCGAGTTAGCACCGGAAACACGTACACAACGATCCTCGTTATCCCGCCACAAGTTAACACAACCACCTTCATTCAAACAACATAACTATAATTAATCAACTAACAACCATCTATGACACTTTAGGGCTAGGTTCGGCCAAGACTTAGAAAATAGGTTTAGGATTATCTTGTTAATGCTATCTTTTGGATCCTAGTTACTAGAGTCTTAACTAACATAGATTACTTATTACAAGACTAAAATTTGAAACAAAATCCTCTAACCTTTAGGGTCAGGGTTTCGGCCCATATTAGGAAAATAGGCTAGGAAATTTAGTTGGATTCAATCTCTTGGATAATGAAAGTGGAAGACATCACAAGATCATAGAAATTGGTTTCACATTAAAAGGATTTTTCTACAATTTTCTAGAATTATTTGAAGTTCTAGATCTAGGAATGGAAAAATATGATTCATGGCATAAACATGATAAATACATGAATATGAAAGCTTATATGATCAAGGAGATGAGCTTTTACCTCTTGAAGATTGAAGAAATGAAGAAAATGATCAACCTTCACTATGTTGAAAACTGGACAGCTTGAGGGTGTGATGGTATTGTGAGTATATCTCACAATATACTCATCCAAAAATTACGAACTTTGGCTTGATAGAAAGATAAGAAGAAATGGAATAACTTTGGTGTTTAAGGTTTCATTTGTTTCGGATCATAACAGGGGTGAAAAGGACCTTCTTTATGCTGTTTCGTGGGTTGCTGGGAATTCTGGGCAGTTTCTGTATTTTGAGCCTTTCTCCCAATTCACTTATCCGTTTTTGATGATCTTTAGCTTGTTGGAAATAAGAGAGAAAGAGGAACAACTTTTATGTTGAGTGTTTTTCGTGTTTCAGAAAGGAAGAGGGTCATATGTTTGGTGGGAATTCAGTGTTCTTAGGGTTTTGTAACTTAGTTGGTGGGGAAGATGAAGAGAATGAAGATGAGTGAAATGGTGAGGGAGGCCACGGTTTTGGGGTATTTATAGGAGTAATCTTATGCCTTGTTTGGTTAAAAGGAATTGGTTTAATGGGTTTTGTGATTATTAAATTAATATAAGCTTAACTAAGGTTATATTTAACTTAACTAAGGTTATAATTAACTTAACTAAGGTTATTTTGGCTAACCATGGTTAATAATATGTGGCTCACATTTGATGGAGGTGTGGCTGATTTTGGGCCACACAAAATGACTCACCAATGAGTCATCGATCTTATCCATTAGCGGTTCAAAGAAAATTCCGTGACGCAGACTCAAGTCGTTTATCCGATTTCGAGTTTTGAGAGGAAAATAATGAAACGAAAGCAAAATGAAATAGGTAAGATTTATTGGAGGTGGATGCACGAAATTGGAGAGATGTGGGAGGTTTTCAACCACATAAAATGAGTGGTTAAGAGTGCGTAGATGCGTCTTGTTAATACCTGCGAAAGCTTGGGGGTATTTTGGTCTTTTTACCTAAATGTCATGATTACTTGCATTTAATGCTCATAAATGCTTAGTGACTCATCCTCCATGAGTCATCATGTATGACTCGTTGTCCCGATCTCTTGACGGGTCTCTGCACTTCCCTTCTCGACTCCGTCGGTTTCCCGATTAGGGTTTTACGCCCGTAAAAAGCGTAATATTTTATTTTCGGTTGAAAATTTTCAAAACAACCAAACTCGTTAGAAATATGATTTAAATATAAACCATTTCATTCACGAGTCAAAATTAGGTTTTCTGCTCAGTAAAATTATACTGTCAGTGAAAACGCAGACCGGGTTCCGTCTGAATTTTCAACCCAAATTTTTATCGTAAGCTTCTACCCTAAGATAGAATATGGATATGATTTTTATTTCATAAAAATCAATCTCCATGAACTCGTATAAAAATATAAATAAATACATTTATCCTAGGTTAATACATATTAAATATTTTTACTGAAAAAATAAAAATCGGAAAATAAAAAGTAGGGTGTTACATTACTACCCCTCTTAGAAAAAAATTCCGTCCTCGGAATTTCTTAAATCAACACCAGACATCATCTTGTAATCTTATCTTAATCTAAAGCTCCAACACTATATTTCTCATCATTGTTTTCCCCTAGGTGGCGGCGGTAACTTCATAATGTAATTCATTCTTATATCCTTCTATTTATCCTCTAACTTATCCCTCAATATATTCCATTCATTGTTCTTAACCTTTCCAACTTGATCTAACATCCTTAAAGGACATGATCAAAACTTAATTCCTTCCTCTACTTACTACTGATCCGTTAGAAAACCTAATTTCAACATCTAACAGCCGTAATTAACACCACAATCAAAACTACCCTAACTTCCTACTCCATGTATCCAATCACAGTCATAATTCCTTAGAATGTATTTCAATATTCTAGATTATATCAAAATCACACCTTTCAAGTCTCCAAATAAAAGAACAACACCTGTTAGGATTATCTAACTTAACAAATTTGAATTTCTCTAGTAACCTCAATTTACATCAGAAATCATCTTTTCTGCTCATATTCATCTTAGGTGAAAGCTCATATTCAACTTAGGTGAAATTACTGTATACACTTTCGTTTACTCTTCCCAAACTCATACAATCCATCTTAACTACGATCACTAATCATTGCCCTATATTCCATAATGATACTATGCCTCGATCAACATTTGATTTATAGTAATTGTCTTACTTATCGACATCTGATCTTAATCTTACCAGTCATATCTATATCTCAAAACTCCCATCACTTCCTATTTATCCTACTATAGGGAAACAATACTTAGGTACTATACCTAGATTATATGTTGCTCAATCAAGTCTTAATTGTAATCCATAACCATCAGAGCTTAAGGAGAAATCCTAACTCACCATTTAAACAAGAACAACATATCATTATAGCCATTATCTCAAAAATAAAAGGCTACAAAGCTTCAACCAAATCAATCATATACTAGCTAAGCTCCAAACTAATTCATTATCTCTTTATTATTTTCAAGGACTACCCATACTATCAAAATATATCAAGCACTTAAGATAAAGTTCCCTTAATAACAATTATCCCACAACAATCTATACTTTCACTGTAATTGATTTTAAACAAGTATGAAAACCACAACCGACTAACTAACAAAACTTGTGGATTTCCGTTACCATCCTCAGACTTTCCCACCAAGAGCACGATTTCCACTTCCGTAAGTTCATCGACAAGTGTTTACAATAAATGTCATATTCTTAACAACTATATGACAACGATGTCAAACACATACCTTATATGAGATCTGCAGAGTGAGAAGATTCAGCTCCCCTCATTGTAACCATTCCCCGGTGACCCACCGTCCGCAATCTCTAGCTATATGACCAGGTTTTCCACAAAGTGGAAGCAACTAGGTTTCTCCTTGAAATTTCTAACATGATGAAGTCCTCCCATCATCCGAAGCAAGCTAAGCTCTTCTGCGGCCGCCGACCGCTCCCGGATCTCTTCTCCTAGCTTCACCTCCATAACTTCCGACTCCTTTACCAGCAGACTACGATCGATGCCTATTTCTCTGTCTACACTTACGAGCATAATGACCTGGTTTACCACAATGGAAACAACTAGGTTTTTCCGTACAATCTTTAACATGATGCGATCCTCTGCATCCGAAGCAAACATAGACTTGTTGTTGTTGATCCGATCTAACCACTAGTGTTGGTGCAGTATGCCCGCACCGGTTTAGTATATGGTCCCCATCTCCCTGAGAACCACTCTCTACCCTCCTTGGCGAACCCGATCGATTAGGGCCTCCACTTCTTGGTTGTTTCAGCAAAGCATCTTGCCTCTGGTCTATGCTTTCTATAGCATCGCAACTATCAACCAACTCCGAAAAACACTGAATATCTAAATACACTACGACTCTTCGCAGCTCATGTCGCAATCCTTCTTCAAACCTTCTACACCGCTAATCCTCATCTGGGAATCTCGATAGAATTCTCAAAACTTAATCGAGCCTCAAAGCGTGATACATAATCGCCTACAAATCATGTTTCCTTGTCGGAGACTAGTAAACTTCCTCTCCTTCGCACGTCGGACTACATTCGGAAAATACTTCTCGAAGAAGCATTCAAGAAACAAGCGCCAGAGATAATCCTACCCTCTAACTCCAATATTCTTATCTTACCTCTCCACCAAGACCTCGCTTCTCCAGCTAACATGTATGCAGCATAAGTCACTTTCCTCTCCTCCATGCAACGCATGGTGTCAAACATCTTCTCTATCTCTTGTACCCACCATTCTGCCTTCTTTGGGTCATAGTCCCCTCGGAACTGTGGTGGCTTCCCTTTTAGGAAAGTAATCAATTCTGCCTCTTCAGTTTCAATGGCTGTTATTTGATTCTTCGGTTTCGCCGCTCTTTGTTTATTTGTAGCATCTTCGTATTCTGCTGTGTTTGAAATAGCAAGGCAGCAGCTATCGTTTCCATGATATTGGGAGTCGCAGATGACTCTCCTCCATTTCCATTAGGATTAACCTCACCATTGTCAGCCCCAATGGTTCCCTCAGGAGATCTATCGCAACTAATAATCGGATTTCTTCTTCCATGAGCCATGATTCTCAGAACATAAATCATCCTCTCTCATCAAAGATGACATATAATACTACATAGACAGGTATATAAATACCATATGCCATACTAATGTTAATTATTGCATCGGGTTCGGACACACTACCCAACTTCTAAGCATAGTTAAAATCCGATGTGGACTCAACTAGACACGGCCAGTAACAACATCCTAGACCTCACGATCCGATTAGAATCGAATCGCTCGATACCACCAAATGAGACACCCCGTTGTGCCCCATTGTATTATTACATTAAAACCTTAATATTTATTTACTTAATCGCGCGCTTACTGTTGAAAATACGTAAAAATTAAAACTTAAATAATAATCATATAACTTCTACAAATACAAAACACACCAAAACTATATTACATAAATACACACATAATTATTCTTTATTTTACACAACACGGTTTAGGGTATCCTCTCGCAGTAGGATCCCACACCGGTACTTATTTATACAAACATGCTTATAACTAATCAAAGCAAGAAACGTCTTATATGACTCACTGGCCCTAAACTTACTACGCTACATTATCGGGATCGGTAGATGGTTCTTCAAGCGTCGACTTCATATCGAACGTCGTTCAACTCTTCAACAATCTCCGTCTCGTATGGGGTTCCATCCATCTCCTCAAAGAACATATTCCTTCATCTGGTCTTCTAACGTAACAAAGTAGACATACACAAAAATACAGAAATAGGGAGATAAGAAACAGTTATATCATCATAAGTGGAAAAGATTCATAGCATATAATACAATAATAGTCACAAACATGCATCATTCAAAATCAACAATCATCCTCAATTCAATATATCATCCTCTACCCTTCAACTCATGCAACTAGACCTTTATCTTTGATGTGGCCACTACTACTCCTGTCACACATCCCTCGTTAGGGATGCCGGTCGATCGCCCAAGTGACACGTTCCCCACGCGGTGCACATTCTTATCCATGGTAAGAATGCTCATGCAAAGCAATGACACTATAGCCTGCATTTGTATCGTCGGTGCACACCCTGATTCTCTCTCTCACTCTGTCAAGGGTGCTCATGCAAAGTAATGACACTATAGTTGCACAACTTAAATTCTAATTTGGAATGGTCTACAAGAACTTCGGACCTCGTGTATCTCAAATACACGGTTATGAACAACAATGCAACACATGATTCTCACTGACTTTTATCAATAACAACCTAGTACCTCAAGCTTTTCCTCATAACCTCCACTTACATTCTATATCACATCACTTTTATAAAATAATAGCGAGGCACGTCTAATTCATATTCAAAACTCTCACCCCAACAAAATACCTCCGAGCAATATATATCTTTCCTTAAAATCAACTAAGCAATTTATCAAACCAGGCAAATCATCTCTAACCATATATCGAATATTGTTGAACCAAGCAATTCAATTATCATCAAGCTATAATACATTCTCACATAAACATATTAATCATCATAAAATATCATTCAACAGAATAAAAATCACCAAATTTAAGAACTACGAATAGTATACCTGGGATAACTTCCCAGGAAAAAGAGGTGGTGATAAACACGCTTAAATACCAAGTTTTTCCTTAGCCAGAAATTACCCAGACATATACCATTCCAACCTCAAAACAGCATATTAACATCCATATCATAAAGTATCAATTCGATATAAATAATAAAAGCAAATCATCCATCAACGGTTAATAAATATCAACATAATATCAATAAAATAATCAAACACCATAAAATATCACTTAAAACAAATTATCACAGCCAAGATATCACAATCGGATCAAATAATAAATAAAGCCAAACATCCTCAACATCATAAAATCAACCTTAATGTCGATAAACCTACAATCCCTGAATCACCATTGGTTTTATGGAAAAGGTTTCCAATGTGATTTTGGTCTTGTCGATTACTCGACTTCTAGTAGGGTTTAGGTCGCCCTACACCATTATTATAAATTATATGCTACTTATCGGTTCCGACGATAGGATGATTCTTTCCCCCACCTGAGTTAGCACCGGAAACACGTACACAACGATCCTCGTTATCCCGCCTCAAGTTAACACAACCACCTTCATTCAAACAACATAACTATAATTAATCAACTAACAACCATCTATGACACTTTAGGGCTAGGTTCGGCCAAGACTTAGAAAATAGGTTTAGGATTATCTTCTTAATGCTATCTTTTGGATCCTAGTTACTAGAGTCTTAACTAACATAGATTACTTATTACAAGACTAAAATTTGAAACAAAATCATCTAACCTTTAGGGTCAGGGTTTCGGCCCATATTAGGAAAATAGGCTAGGAAATTTAGTTGGATTCAATCTCTTGGATAATGAAAGTGGAAGACATCACAAGATCATAGAAATTGGTTTCACATTAAAAGGATTTTTCTACAATTTTCTAGAATTATTTGTAGTTCTAGATCTAGGAATGGAAAAATATGATTCATGGCATAAACATGATAAATACATGAATATGAAAGCTTATATGATCAAAGAGATGAGCTTTTACCTCTTGAAGATTGAAGAAATGAAGAAAATGATCAACCTTCACTATGTTGAAAACTGGACAGCTTGAGGGTGTGATGGTATTGTGAGTGTATCTCACAATATACTCATCCAAAAATTACGAACTTTGGCTTGATAGAAAGATAAGAAGAAATGGAACAACTTTGGTGTTTAAGATTTCATTTGGTTCGGATCATAACAGGGGTGAAAAGGGCCTTCTTTATGCTGTTTCGTGGGTTGCTGGGAATTCTGGGCAGTTTCTGTATTTTGAGCCTTTCTCCCAATCCACTTATCCGTTTTTGATGATCTTTAGCTTGTTGGAAATAAGAGAGAAAGAGGAACAACTTTTATGTTGAGTGTTTTTCGTGTTTCAGAAAGAAAGAGGGTCATATGTTTGGTGGGAATTCGGTGTTCTTAGGGTTTTGTAACTTAGTTGGTGGGGAAGATGAAGAGAATGAAGATGAGTGAAATGGTGAGGGAGGCCACGGTTTTGGGGTATTTATAGGAGTAATCTTATGCCTTGTTTGGTTAAAAGGAATTGGTTTAATGGGTTTTGTGATTATTAAATTAATATAAGCTTAACTAAGGTTATAATTAACTTAACTAAGGTTATAATTAACTTAACTAAGGTTATTTTGGCTAACCATGGTTAATAATATGTGGCTCACATTTGATGGAGGTGTGGCTGATTTTGGGCCACACAAAATGACTCACCAATGAGTCATCGATCTTATCCATTAGCGGTCCCGAAAATTCCGTGACGTGACTCCGTCGTTTTCCGATTTCGATTTTGAGAGGAAAATAATGAAACGAAAGCAAAATGAAATAGGTAATATTTATTGGAGGTGGATGCACGAAATTGGAGAGATGTGGGAGGTTTTCAACCACGTAAAATGAGTGGTTAAGAGTGCGTAGATGCGTCTTGTTAATACCCGCGAAAGCTTGGGGGTATTTTGGTCTTTTTACCTAAATGTCATGATTACTTGCATTTAATGCTCATAAATGCTTAGTGACTCATCCTTCATGAGTCATCATGTATGACTCGTTGTCCCGATCTCTTGACGGGTCTCGCACTTCCTTCTCGACTCGTCGGTTTCCCGACAGGGTTTTACGCCCGTAAAAAGCGTAATATTTTATTTTCGGTTGAAAATTTTCAAAACAACCAAACTCGTTAGAAATATGATTTAAATATAAACCATTTCGTTCACGAGTCAAAATTAGGTTTTCTCGCTTCAGAAAATTATCTTGTCGGTGAAAACGCAGCGGGTTCCCCTCGAATTTTCAACCCAAATTTTTATCGTAAGCTTCTACCCTAAGATAGAATATGGATATGATTTTTATTTCATAAAAATCAATCTCCATGAACTCGTATAAAAATATAAATAAATACATTTATACCGGTTAATACAGCGAAAATATTTTTACTGAAAAAATAAAAATCGGAAAATAAAAAGTAGGGTGTTACACTACCCATCTTGTTAATTATCGAAATTTTCTTTGAATGTGAATTTATCATAAATAAGTTGATATTCCCACTCGGGATACAAGAACCGTGCCCGATTAAACAAACCCCTACTCTCGTGGTAATTGAATTTAAATCGAACCCTTTAAGCTTTGTGACAACTCAGTGAACCCTCGAAGGACCGCTTCTAACTCTCGTGATTTAAGTCCTAAGTTTGATTCCTTTAGATCCGATACCAAAGTTCACCGCTAGGTTCCTCCTTAGAGTATCTACGACATGCAAATAAGTGTGCACCAGATTCACAAGTAATTCATGCAATAGGAATCAAATCGAAAGTGAATTGAAATTAACAAGAAGTAAAATGTCAATTCATAACATAAAACAAATCTTGGCCATAGCCCCAATTCCTAGAAATAAAAACAACTACTCAAGCATTGCCATGTTCATAGCAAGCTTGATTAACAAAAGCATAAAAAAAAACCTAAGAGAGGAGAAGAAATTGAGAAGAAGAGAAATCCTAATTTTTGCCTAAGGTAGCATCCCAAGTGATCCCTATTTTAGAGACTAATTGCCCTATTTATAGAGTAGGTTAACTTGGGATTAAAGTTGTTACAAATCAGATCAAATCAGCAATTAAATTTCCAGATATTGCGCGTCACAGTCGTGATGGCTGTCACAGCCAGGCCATGACAGATTCTGTCTTGGAAAACTTGGCATTGATGGTCTGTCACGGTCATGATGGCCATCACGGCCTGGCCGTGACAGGTTCTGACTTTTGTGCACTTTTCTTTTCAACCTTGCTCGATCATGGCCGTGATGGCTGTCACGGCTAGACCGTGATGGACTCTGTTTGGCTCAATTTTCTTGCTTTTCAAGCTCCGTCTTCATGCAAGCTCCATCATGGTTGATCCTGAACATTTTAATCTTCAATTCCTGCACATAAACACCACAAAACCACCTTACCCGTTCCAAGGTAAAAACTAACAAAAATCAAATTAAAAATGCCTAAACTACATGAAAATGCATGCAATATGATAAACAAATATGAGATGTAATCACACTCATCAAACTACCCCAAAGTTAAGATTTTGCTTATCATCAAGCAATAACCAAGGCCAGACAAGATAAACAATCAGAGCATGGACAGTGAACGAAGAATCCCGAGTAATAAATCCAATTAACAGGCTTATCCGAATAAGTAACCAATAGACAATCAATTTCAAGTCCAATTAGAAGCTTGGGTTCTCTAGATTCATATCTCTCACTAATTCGGGCACTCTTCTCACCTCACTCAAGTGTTTAAGGATATTTGACAATTAACTCAATTTCCTCAAGGAAGGTACCCTACCATAAGCTTGACTATTAACCAAATCTCTACTTTACTAATGAAAACACATAAGAATCAAGAGGTCTTTTATTTTGGTTGTAATGGGGCCATGGGATTAATTGTTAGGTGGGGAAATCAAGAAAAGGGAAAATTCAAGAAGGCTAAACAAAATACCAAAACAAAGCAAAGTATGACAACCTTCTCAAATAGCTCTTTGGACTTTAATTCAATTTTCCACCTATCTTTCTTTCTTCCTTTTTATTTTTTAATTTTTTATTTCTTTATTTCTTTTTCTCATCCCCTTCTCCATTTTTTTTTTGTTTATTTTATTGGAGAAGGGGAGGTTTCCAACTTAAGAGAAATATTTTTCTAACTTTTTAATCCAATTTATTTTTTTCAAACCACCTTTTTGCAATACTTTAAAAGGTGTCATACCAAGCATCATTCATCAAAATAAATCAAGGTACCAAGAAAAGCGTTTCATTCTATTAGGCTCAAAATTGGGTAACTAAGGGGTAGTATTGAATCAGTCAAAGCTCAGAAGGCCAGAAAAATACCTAGTGCCTCAATCATTTTCAAATATGTTTTCAAAAATTTTTAAGTTTCAAAACGGTTTCAAGTCAAGTTCTAGAGAACACAATCCAAGAGGAATAAAACACTCGATCACAAAGAATGAGGTAGATTTAGTGAGTACCCCCTTTAGGCTCAAAAAAAAAAATCTCACATTTAGTAATTTAAAATCAATGAGAAACACAAATCTAAGGAAACATATGCTAATTATCAACTATCAGAAGATCATCTCAAGCATTTTTATTTTTAGCCTATCACAAGAATACAAAAATTGGGCTAAAAAATTTAGTGTCTCAATTCATTTAGCATAAAGTTCTCACAATTGGATGCATACTCTAAGCAAGGGGCAATCTAATCATGTGATTATGCAAAACTACACCTATATGAATGCAACATGAAAAATGCAACAATACCCCTACCCCAAACTTAAAAACTTACATTGTCCCCAATGTAAATAATCAAGTCGGAGGGAGGAGAAAAATGGAACAACTCACCGAGGTGGTGGAGGGTGTTAGCTCAAATGCCAGTCATAGAGTTGTTGGAGGACGCGTCACGGGCGTGACATTCATCACGGCCAGGCCGTGACTAGTTTTGGTGTCAAGCGAGTCCCCATCACGGGCGCGATATACATCACGGCTGGGCCGTGATTGATTCGGGTCTATAGGAGCTGGCCTCTCACGGTCATGACTTCTGTCACGGCTAGGCCGTGATACATTCTGATCTTCTGGGTCCTTCTCATCACGCCCGCGAGGACTATCACAGCTGGGTCGTGTTCCTTTCTGATCTTCAGCTGTTGGCTAATCACGACCGTGACCCCCGTCATGGCCTGGGTGTGATCAATTCTGACTTTATTTTTCCATGCCTTTTTGCTCTTCCTGCCTTCATAACCTGAAAATACTTGGCAAAACCATCAATTAGTGATCTATCTTCTCTTAATCTTCTCAAATTATTCAAAAATAAAATTCAAATACAAATTAAAAATGGAAAGAAAACTTGGGTTGCCTCCTAAGAAGCGCTTATTTACGGTCTGAAGCTTGACGATACTCCCTTGGATCAACCGGGATCAGCTGGGCTTGGGAATGTAAGGACACCTCTCTTCCAAGAAAGTCCATCAAAAAGCCTATTTTGTTCATATGGCCACATGCGCTTTCGCTTTGCTCTTTTCACTCTGAGTTTCGTGGCCTTACTTCCTCCCGGCGGAAGTTTTAACTCCACATATTGAGGAACTCCAATTTCATCATTGTTTGGTGCATCATTTGTCATGCAAAGTTTGGGAGTTGCTTCCATGTTAAGCTCTTCCTTCACCTTTGGAGGCATTATATCAATCCTGCATACATGACTCTCAAAAGGAGGGTTGTTATGAGTTATTCAAATCCAAATCCACCCTACCTTCCTCTACATTCAAAGAGAGCTTACCATTTTTTACATCTATTATTGCTCCAGCTATGGTCAAGAATGGTCTTCCAAGAATGATGGGGAATTTAGAATTCCCGTTCGTATCAAACACCATGAAATCGATAAGAATGAAAAATTTCCATACCTTTATGGGAACATTCTCTAGTATGCCTAGAGGATTTTTAGTTGAGCCATCCGCAAATTGTAAAGAGAACTTGGATGGACTCAATTCTTTGGTTCCTAACCTCTCAAAGATGGTATGTGGCATCAAACTCGCACTAGCCCCTAAGTCACATAAGGCTTGGTCTATTTTTAATTCTCCAATTGAGCAAGCAATAGAGAAACTTCCTGGATCTTTTAGTTTAGGAGGCATATTCGTTTTTATCATGGCATCATGCTCCTTAATTAAGCTCTTAGTTTCTTTTTCTTGACCAACCTTTGTGGGAAAGGTATTGGGGGCTGGTAAGGTGGTGGAGGGACATACTTTGGCTCTATCTCTTCTTGTTCACTCATGTCCTCCTCACATTCCACATCCTTTTCAACTACCCCAAGCTTATCATCCATTAAGTATACAGCATTACCATGCTCATTGGGATTTATTTCGGGTTGTCCTGGAAACGTACCCTTAGTTCTATAATATGTACTAGCTTGTTGGGCAATCTGAGTTTCTAACATCTTATTATGGATGACTAAGTTATCTACCTTAGATGTTAACTCTTTTATTGCCTCATTGATTGCCCTACCTTATTGCCTAAACTCTTCATTTTTCTTTATTTGAGTTTCAACAAAATTTTCCAAAAGAGACTCAAGTTTAGACTTTTGTACCTGAGGATACCCCGATGCGGGTTTCCTATTACCTTGGCCTTCCTGGAATTCATAGTTCAACGTGTTGTTGTAGTTCCCATAGGAGAGATAAGGGCTATTCTTCCTTCCTTGGTTGTAAGAATTTGGGGGAACATAGTTTGGCAACTTCGGGTTCGTGTCATAGAAATTGTGACAAGATTTCACTTGTTCCCCCGAAACACCGGATCTAGGAGCAATACCATGTGGGCACTCCATTATGTCATGTCCCTGCTTCCCACAAATCTCACAAACAACATTAGCAGCACCTATTGAACTCACAATAGTCTTTTCAAGCTTATCAAAGCGTTTGTTCAATGAGTCAAATTTAGACATAATTAGATCAGTGCTATTCATTTTAAACTTACCCCCTGAAAGCTTTTTCGGGTTATTACCTCTTTCCGAACCCCATTGGTGATAGTTGGTCGCTACGTTTTCAATGATATTGAACGCTTCAGTTAGGGGTCTATTCATAAATGCTCCACCAGCTGCGGAGTCAAATGACACCTTCGAAGAGTAATCCAATCCGTTGTAGAAGGTATGCACTAACAACCACCTCTCGAGCCTATGATGTGGGCAAGACTCTAGCAATCCTTTGTAACGATCCCAAGCTTCAGATAAGCATTCCCCATCCTTTTGGAAGAAGCCAGTGATCTGAGTTCATAGGTAAGCAGTCTTGGATTGAAGGAAGAATTTCTCCAAGAATGCCTGCTCCAGTTGGTCCCAAGTTGACAAAGTATTAGCGGGCACTTGCTTCAACCAAGATTTTGCCTACCCCTCTTGTTAATTATCGAAATTTGCTTTGAAGGTGAATTTATCCTAAATAAGTTGATGTTCCTTTTCGGGATACAAGAACCATGCCCGATTAAACCAACCCCTACTCTCATGGTAATTGAATTTAAATCGAACCCTTTAAGCTTTGTGACAACTCAGTGAACCCTCGAAGGACCGCTTCTAACTCTCGTGATTTTAGTCCTAAGTTTGATTCCTATAGATCCAATACCTAAGTTCACCGCTAGGTTCCTCCTTAGAGTATCTACGACATGCAAATAATTGCGCACCAGATTCACAAGTAATTCATGCAATAGGAATCAAATCGAAAGCGAATTAAAATTAACAAGAAGTAAAATGTCAATTCATAACATAAAACAAATCTTGGGCATAGCCCCAATTCCTAGAAATAAAAACAACTACTCAAGCATTGCCATGTTCATAGCAAGCTTGATTAACAAAAGCATAAAAAAACCAAAGAGAGGAGAAGAAATTGAGAAGAAGAGAAATCCTAATTTTTGCCTAAGGTAGCAGCCCAAGTGATCCCTATTTTCGAGCCTAATTGCCCTATTTATAGAGTAGGTTAACTTGGGATTAAAGCTGTTACAAATCAGATCAAATCAGCAATTAAGTTTCTAGATATTGCGCGTCACGGCCGTGATGGCTGTCACGACCAGGCCGTGACAGATTCTATCTTGGAAAACTTGGCATTGATGGCCTGTCACGGTCGTGATGGCCATCATGGCCTGGCCGTGACAGGTTCCGACTTTTGTGCACTTTTCTTTTCAGCCTTGCTCGATCATGGCTGTGATGGCTGTCACGGCTAGGCCATAATGGGCTCTGTTTGGCTCAGTTTTCTTGTTTTTCAAGCTCCGTCTTCATGCCAGCTCCATCATGGTTGATCCTGAACATTTTAATCTTCAGTTCCTGCACATAAACACCACAAAACCACCTTACCAGTTCCAAGGTAAAAACTAACAAAAATAAAATTAAAAATGCCTAAACTACATGAAAATGCATGCAATATGATAAAGAAATATGAGGTGTAATCACACTCATCAATCACACCTTTGCAGCATGAAAGAAATGCAATACTTTGGTTCTTTCTTGGCTCTATCATTCCATGTCATCTGAGATTGTCACAAGCATCCTCTCCTTTGATACAACTTATGATGTGTGGCAAGATATCAAGAATCGATTATGTATATTAGATTTTGGGCCTAACTCAATCCCAAAAGCTAACTCATAGGATGAGGATTTCCCACTACTTATAAGCTCTTATTAGATACTATCTTTAGTCAATGTGGGACTTGGTTTTTCCCAATACACCCCCTCACGCCCAGCACTATTGGGCTTGGTGCGTAGATTACATGGTGGGTGGTCCAACAATGGATCTAGGATAGCTCTGATACCATAATAGATTTTGGGCCTAACTCAATCCCAAAACCTAGCTCATAGGATGAGGATTGCCCACTACGTATAAGGTCTTATTAGATACTATCTCTAATCAAAGTGGGACTTGGGTACATACCATTTTTCCAAACAAAGAAAATTGCCTTTTCCTTTAAGCTCTTCTATTTCTGAATGTATATTTGACTTAGTTCATATAGACATTTGGGGACCATATGAAACCCCTTCCATTCAAGGCCATAGATACTTTCTTACCATTGTTACTGACAAGTCCAGATTCACTTAGATAAAATTAATGAAAACCAAAACAGAAATGAGAACTCACCTAGCCAACTTTTTGTATCTCATTGAAAATCAATTTTCCTTAAAAATCAAGACTATCAGGTCTGACAATGGCCAAGAGTTCTTATTCAAACCTTTTAATGATTCAAAAGGCATCATACATCAACTTACTTGTGTTGAGTCTCCTCAACAAAATGGCATTGCTGAGAGGAAACATCAACATATTCTCAATATAGCTAGAGCATTTATATTCCAAACTAACCTTCCAATCCCTTTTTGGTCCTTTGCTGTTCAACAAGCAGTACACCTAATCAATATTCTTCCTTCTGTCAAATTGAACAACAATTCACCTTTCTACACTCTCTACTACAAATTGCATGACCTACCAACCCTTGGAGTGTTTGGATCAATGTGCTATGCTTCCACACTTGTAGCACATAGAAAGAAATTTCAACCTAGAGCCAAAAATTACATTTTCCTTGGCTACAAAGATAGAGTCAAAGGTTTCTTGCTATATGACCTCAACAGTAGACAACTCTTTCTATCTAGAAATTGTTAAGTCTCTAAAATGTCTGATGTGCATTTTCCTAAGTTTTGATGAGAACTAAACATTGGTTAATGATTTAATTAACCTTCATATTGGTTGCTAACCTATCTATCGAGTGTGCAGATTAAGTAATAGAATCTCACGTCCAACAAAGTGTAACAAGCAGACGTCCAACACTGTAGTAATTGAAGCGCACGTCAAGAACGCAAGAGATAGAAACTTGCATCCACTAAAGTGACACAAGTAGTCGTCCACTAAAGTGATGAAAGCCAGCGTCTACTAAAGGTATCAGAAGCGCTCGTCCAATGACGTGACAGATGGAGCTCGTCCATTATCCATTAAGGAATCAGAATGGCTTGTCCAATGACATGGCAAATGGAGCTCGTCCATTAAGGAATCGGAATGGCTCGTCCAATGACATGGCATCTGGATCTCATCCATTAAGGATCAGAAGCGCTCGTCCAATGACGTGGCATATAGAGCTCGTCTACTAAAGTAACAGTGGCTCTCGTCCACTAAAGTAACAGAGGCTCTCGTCCACTAAAGTAACAGAAGTGCTCGTCCACTAAGGGTGACAGAAGCGCTCGTCCACACTAGTCTTTGGACTTGCTAAGTCCTTAATATGGAGCTCGTCTACTAGCTCGAATGAAAAATCTTAAATGTCTAGATAGATGCGGCTGTTTTCAAGATAGAAGCACTTATCTTATGAACGCGAATTCTATAAGGATTATCATAATCGTATTTCAAGAACCAAAAAGAGACTTGAAGCCTTTTCTCCTACTCAGTTTCACGCTTATCAAGAAAAGTCAGAAGTTACTCTCTCAAGCAACCTTGGATAATCAGAACCAAAGACCAGTTAAAGAGTGCTTCCAACATGTTTTACTCCCTAGTACCTCTGGTACTTACACGAAAAGGGAAGTGTACTCAGCAAAGTACAAAAAGCTCTCTGCATAACTCTGATATGGCTATATCACGATGCATAAAGCCATGATCCTTCACGTTAGAGTACAACCAACGTTCCTATTACATTAATGGCTGCCCAGAACGACTCTATTGCATTAATGGCTGCCCAGAACGACTCTATTGCATTTAATGAAGTTCTGCTTGAAGTCAACATCTGAGGGAATGTCTATAACGGATCCTAAATGCTTGAAGACCATAAATACAGAAGTCATTGAAGATGAAGATGAGAGAGAGTTGCTGGAGCTACTACTTCTGCTACACTTAATGAAAAAAGAGAGGATCGCCATCTTCATCTCAACAGAAATCATCCTCAATGTAAACATTCTATATTCACTCAAGTGAGTGTTATGAGAGATTCCTTTTATCAGTTTTGAAGTACTTAAAAATATATCCACTCTTGTGAGTGTAGGAAGAACTCATCTCTGTACTTCATTGTAAAATCACTCCATGAGTGTTGTGAGATTTTCTCTATATCAAAATCCAGTAAGCCTGGAGAGGCTAGGTGAAAATAATACTTGCAACATCCTGGAGAGGTTGGTTAAGAATAATACTCGTTGAGCCTGGAGAGGCTACGTGTGCAAATAATACTTGCAACAGTCTGGAGAGGCTGGTTAAGAATAATACTTGTTGAGCCTGGAGAGACTAGGTGTGCAAATAATACTTGCAACAGTCTGGAGAGGCTGGTTAAGAACAATACTCAATGAGCCTGAAGAGGCTAGGTGTGCAAATAATACTTGCAATAATCTGGAGAGGCTGGTTAAGAACAATACTCATTGAGCTTGGAGAGGCTAGGTGTGAAAAGACTACTCATTGTAATTAACTGATGTGATAGTAGAGAAAAACTCAGCTACTGCTGAGGACTGGATGTAGCTCATTATATATATGAGTGAACCAGGATAAATCTTGTTGTTTATTTTCTCTCTACCCTTATCTCCTTATCTTTGTTGTTTTATGTATTTTCAACAAAGTTTTCTAACTGATTTTAAGCTTTATGTTCTAAGCTATTTTCAAATTTTTTTTATCCTCTAGATGTTGTCTAACGGGTTAATGTTTACTCTAAGATAATCAGACAAGTCAATATTGTCCATTAGACAAGTGAAATGCTTTATCTTCCTTATTTTCAAACTGGTTAAAAATATGTTATTAGTTTTGTTAGATGGTTTTTAAATTATCTTCTTTTATCCATCTACACTCTCTTTATTTGAAAAACTCTGATTTATGTTTTGTTGTTTAGTAAAAGTTTTAAATTTCTATTATCACCCAATTCACCCCGTCCCCCGCCCCTCTTGTGTGATGATTGCTTTGACCTAACAATTGGTATCAGAGCTACGTGCTCTGTAGAGAAGCTTAACCGCTTAGAGTTAAATATCCTTGTTATCTTAGCAACCAAAATCATTTTTTTAAAATGTTTGATTTAAAATTTTAAAAAAAAACTCGTGTCTTTGAATTTCTTTTCACAAAAATTCAAACTGGAAGTGTTTTTAACAAATTTTGTTTTGTGAAATGTTTTTCTTTATACTCTTTTCTCTTCTAAACCAAATTCATTTGGACTAATCTTGTTAAAATATTTTTTTTAACATTATAAAAATGTATTTAAGAATTTTGTCTTTTAAAAAATGTTGTTTTTGACAAACCCAAAAGGTGCATCAAATCTAAAAATATTTTATTTCTGTTCAATGCTATTTATGTTACCAACAATGCTTCTTTGTGTAAAAGTATATCCTTGAATTAGAAGATGCAGATCATTGATAGAAGTTGGATTGTAAAAATGTCTTCAAGAGGAAGAACACAACATAATTAGTGACTATTCGTCTCAAGAAGCATGTGAGGAAATGTGCTTAACAAGATGGAAGGATCACCCAACAAGAAAGGAAACCTTCTATAAAAGATCTAACTCAAGTAAAACTTTTGGAGTTGAGTTTATTAAACTTGAGAAGTCACATCGGAAGTTACTTGATCCTATTCCCTATTGAAAAGTTCAGAACAACATGACTGCTGAAAAATTAAAGGAATCAAACCCAGTGATACCTACTCCTTATCTGTTGTTGTTGTTTAACTTGTGATTATTTATTTTACACGTGATTTTTTGTGTGTGCTAAAGTGCATTCATGTTAAAATAAGATAATGATTTTAATTTTCATTAATCTAAGCTCACATTTGCTTATCCCTCGCAAGAATTTGAATATTCTCATAAAGTGTTTGTTATACATGTTAAAATGATTCAACATGCATACTTGGAAGAAATATATTGATAAAGATTCTTTCCACTTGAAGTTATCAAATGTGTGCCTTAAATATTTCTTATGCTTCAACTTATGTTGAAATGGTATCCAATCTGAAATGAAATGCTTTTATGAGTTAAAATCATAATAGTCCAATGCATAAGAGTTTCTTTTTGTCATCATTATAATGGCTGGAAGAAAATATGGATTTGTCATAGTTGATGACTATTCTAGATACACATGGGTACTCTTCCTAACACACAAGGATAAGTCTTTTAAGGCTTTCTCACTATTCTTCAAAAGAGTACAAAATGAGCAGGGTTTCTGTATTTCTACCCTTAGAAGTGATCATGGGGGAGAATTTGAAAATGAGCAGTTTAGATAGTTTTGTGAGGAGAATGGAATCTCTCACAATTTCTCTGCACCTAGAACTCTACAGCAAAATGGAGTGGTTGAGAGAAAGAACAGATATCTGCAAGAGATGGCTAGATCTATGCTCAATGAAAATAATCTTCCTAAGTATTTCTGGGCAAAAGCTGTAAACACTGCTTGTTATGTACAAAACAGAATACTTATTAGGCCTTTTCTAAAAAGGACTCCTTATGAATTGTGGAAAGGAAAAAGCCCAAACATATCTTATTTTCATGCTTTTGGATGTGAATATTTTATTCTGAATACCAGAGATAATCTTGGAAAGTTTGATTCTAAGGTAGATAAAGGTATTTTCGTAGGATATTCTAAAAAGTCTAAGGCCTTTAGAGTATACAATTCAAGAACTTGTATTATTGAAGAATCTGTTCATGTTAAATTCAATGATGGACTAAAGACAGATAAAGAACTATCAGATCTAGAAGATGATCTTGCAGGTCTTGATATAAACAAGCCAGAAAGTCAACAACCCGATCTAACCAAAACAGAACATGTGCCTGAGGCTGAAAGACAAGTGGAACAGACCAGTCAACAGACAAGTGAAGATCTTCATAATGATCTCAAAAGGGATTGGAAGTTCAACACTCATCATCCTAAGGATCTTATTATTGGAAATCCTTCTGAAGGAGTAGGAACCAGATCCACATTAAGAGAATCATGCAATGTGGCCTTTATTTCAGATTTAGAGCCTAAACGCATTGAAGAAGCTCTTGAGGATGAAATCTGGATTCTTGCTATGCAAGAAGAACTTAACCAGTTCACCAGAAATGATGTTTGGACTCTTGTCTCTAAGCCTAAAAACAAGTCGGTTATTGGAACAAGATGGGTCTTCAGAAACAAATTGGATGAAGATGGTAAAGTTGTCAGAAATAAGGCAAGGTTAGTAGCTCAAGGCTATAACCAACAAGAAGGTATTGATTATACTGAAACCTTTGCACCTATAGCTAGAATAGAAGCCATACCCATTTTAATGTCATATGCTGTACAACACCAAATTACCCTGTTTCAAATGGATGTAAAAAGTGCTTTTCTAAATGGTATAATTGAAGAAGAAATGTATGTTAAGCAACCCCCTGGTTTTGAGGATACTGATAAACAAGATCACGTTTTCAAACTTAAAAAGGCATTATATGGTTTGAAACAAGCACCTAGAGTATGGTATGATAGACTCAGTTCTTTTCTCATGCATAATGGTTTTACTAGAGGACAAGTAGACACTACTCTGTTCAAAAAATGCTCTAAAAAGAACTTTATTATAGTTCAAATATATGTTGATGATATTATTTTTGGAGCAACTAATGAAAAGCTGTGCAATGAATTTTCAAATCTAATGCAAGCTGAATTTGAGATGAGCATGATGGGAGAATTGAAGTTCTTCCTTGGATTACAAATCAAGCAGACAAGTGATGGAATTTATATTCATCAACAAAAATATACCAAGGAGATACTCAAAAAATACAAAATGGAAAATGCAAAGCTCATGAAAACCCCTATGCAACCCAATGCAAAACTAAGCAAAGATGATGAAGGTAAAAAAGTAGATCAAACTGTCTACAGAGGTATGATTGGCTCTCTACTGTACTTAACTTCAAGCAGACCTGACATTCAATTTAGTGTCTGTATGTGTGCTAGATTCCAATCTGATCCTAGAGAATCTCATCTTAAGGCTTTAAAAAAATATTTAGATATTTGTTTGGAACTACTAATCTTGGTTTGCTGTATTTATGATCAAAAGAATATAGATTAGTGGGATATTGTGATGCTGATTTTGCTGGAGACAGAATAGAAATAAAAAGCACCAGTGGAGGATGTCACTTCATTGGAGCAAGTTTAGTCTCATGGTCAAGCAAGAGGCAGACAACCATTGTCTTGTCTACTGCTGAAGCAGAATACATCTCTACTGCTAGTTGCTGCTCTCAACTCTTATGGGTAAAACATCAACTTGAGGATTACTCTATTTATAAACATAACATATCTGTATAGTGTGATAATTCCAGTGCTATATGCTTAACTAAAAATCCAATTCAACATTCTAAGGTTAATCATATTGAAATCAAACATCATTTCATTGGGGATTATGTTCAGAAAGGCATCTTTGATATTAAGTTTGTTAAAACTGAAAATCAATGGGCTGATATTTTCACTAAACCCCTCGCAGAAGAAAGGTTTTTATTCATTAGAGATAATCTAAGCATGCATTGCTTTGTTGAATGATATATCTGAATGTTAACCTGTCTATGCTAAATCTGTCATTACTCCTATATACATGTTCTTTTAACTAAGCATTAGTTCAGGGGGAGTAATAATACAAAAGTTTAAGTGGAGTATGTCTAATATGCTTGCTGCATTACTATGGTTTTCTTAACATGTTATCTTGATAACCCTTTTTGATGTTGACAAAAGGGGGAGAATAGGAGAAAATGAGATTTGTGATAGAAATATGTTATAGGAGAATGGGAGAATGAATATGAAATGGGATAATGAATGTAATATAACCTGTCAACTTAAGAAAATTTCAACCTATCTGATTTATGCTAGTTTCTTTGTTGATATTTTATGAGGTTCATTAAATCATCTCAATGTTTGTCATCATCAAAAAGGGGGAGATTGTTAAGTCTCTAAAATGTCTGATGTGCATTTTCCTAAGTTTTGATGAGAACTAAACATTGGTTAATGATTTAATTAACCTTCATATTGGTTGCTAACCTATCTATCGAGTGTGCAGATTAAGTAATAGAATCTCACGTCCAACAAAGTGTAACAAGCAGACGTCCAACACTGTAGTAATTGAAGCGCGAGTCCAGAATGCAAGAGATAGAAACTTGTGTCCACTAAAGTGACACAAGTAGTTGTCCACTAAAGTGATGAAAGCCAACGTCTACTAAAGGTATCAGAAGCACTCGTCCAATGATGTGGCAGATGAAGCTCGTCCATTAAGGAATCAGAATGGCTCGTCCAATGAAGTGGCAAATGGAGTTCGTCCATTAAGGAATCAGAATGGCTCGTCCAATGACGTGGCATCTGGATCTCGTCCATTAAGGAATCAGAAGTGCTCGTCCAATGACGTGGCATATAGAGCTCGTCTACTAAAGTAACAGAGGCTCTCGTCCACTAAAGTAACAGGGGCTCTCGTCCACTAAAGTAACAGAAGTGCTCGTCCACACTAGTCTTTGGACTTGCCAAGTCTTTAATATAGAGCTCGTCTACTAGCCCTAATGAAAAATCTTAAATGGCTAGATAGACGCGGTTATTTTCAAGATAGAAGCACTTATCTTATGAACGCGAATTCTATAAGGAATATCAGAATCGTATTTCAAGAACCAGAAAGAGACTCGAAGCCTTCTCTCCTACTAAGTTTCACGCTTATCAAGAAAAGTCAGAAGTTACTCTCTCAATCAACCTTGGATAATCAGAACCAAAGACCAGTTAAAGAGTGCTTCCAACATGATTTATTCCCTAGTACCTCTGGTCCTTACACGAAAAGGGAAGTGTACTCAGCAAAGTACAAAAAGCTCTCTGCATAACTCTGATATGGCTGTATCACGATGCATAAAGCCATGATCCTTCATGTTAGAGTACAACCAACGTCCCTATTGCATTAATGGTTGCCCAGAACGACTCTATTGCATTAATGGCTGCCCAAAAAGACTCTATTGCATTTAATGAAGTTCTGCTTGAAGCCAACATCTGAGGGAATATCTCTAACGGATCCTAAAGCTTGAAGACCATAAATACAGAAGTCATTGAAGATGAAGATGAGAGAGAGTTGCTGGAGCTACTACTTCTACTACACTTAATGAAAAAAGAGAGGATCGCCATCTTCATCTCAACAGAAATCATCCTCAATGTAAACATTCTATATTCACTTAAGTGAGTGTTATGAGAAATTTCTTTTATCAGTTCTGAAGTACTCAAAAATATATCCACTCTTGTGAGTGTAGGAAGAACTCATCTCTGTACTTCATTGTAAAATCACTCCATGAGTGTTTTGAGATTTTCTCTATATCAAAATCCAGTGAGCCTGGAGAGGCTAGGTGAAAATAATACTTGCAACGGCCTGGAGAGGTTGGTTAAGAATAATACTCGTTGAGCCTGGAGAGGCTAGGTGTGCAAATAATACTTGCAATAGTCTGGAGAGGCTGGTTAAGAATAATACTCGTTGAGCCTGGAGAGGCTAGGTGTGCAAATAATACTTGCAACAGTCTGGATAGGCTGGTTAAGAACAATAATCAATGAGCTTGAAGAGGCTATGTGTGCAAATAATACTTGCAACAGTCTGGAGAGGCTGGTTAAGAACAATACTCATTGAGCTTGGAGAGGCTAGGTGTGAAAAGACTACTCATTGTAATTATCTGATGTGATAGTGGAGAAAAACTCATTCATCTGCTGGGGTTTAGATGTAGCTCATTGTTTATATGAGTGAATCAGGATAAATCCTGTTGTTTATTTTCTCTCTACCATTATCTCCTTATCTTTGTTGTTTTATGTATTTTGAACAAAGTTTTCTAACTGATTTTAAGTTTTAAGTTCTAAGCTATTTTCAAATATTTTTTTATCCTCTAAATGTTGTCCAACAGGTTAATGTTTACTCTAAGATAATCAGACAAGTCAATATTGTCCATTAGACAAGTGAAATGTTTTATCTTCCTTATTTCCAAACTGGTTAAAAATATGCTATTAGTTTTGTTAGATGGTTTTTAAATTATCTTCTTTTATCCATCTACACTCTCTTTATTTGAAAAACTCTGATTTATGTTTTGTTGTTTAGTAAAAGTTTTAAATTTCTATTATCACCCAATTCACCCCCCTCTCTCTCGTGTGATGGTTGTTTTGCCCTAACAGAAATGTCACTTTCTATGAAACAATTTTTCCTTTTCCAAACCCTCCTAAACCAGATTCTCTTGCATAAGTTTTTACTCTCCGTCTCCCTGCTGCTACATCTATGGCAGCATCTGCACCAAATCCACCTTGTGCACCAAATCCACCAACACCTGCACCTTTTCAACCAATCAATCCTATCATTGATCCTGAACATATTCTAGTCCCTCCACCACCTACTAGAGCATCAACTAGACAAAGAAATCCTCCAAAGTACCTAAGGGACTTTTACTGTAATATAGTTCACTCTCAGTTGCCAGCAGGTCAATCATCAGGTACTTCACACCCCCTATCTCATTTCCTTTCTTTCAATCATCTTTCCAATGCACATAGATCCTTTTCATTGATACTTACCTCAATTGCAGAACCTAAAACATATGCACAAGCAGCTAAGCATGAGTGTTGGCCACAAGCAATGGATCAAGAAATATCTGCACTTGAGTAGAATAACACATGGATTCTTACTGATTTACCTCTTGGAAAGCACCCAATTGGTTGCAAATGGGTCTATAAAGTCAAGCTTAAGTCAGGTGGTAGCCTTGAAAGGTACAAAGCTCGATTGGTAGCAAAAGTCTACAATCAACAAGAAGGGATAGATTACTTTGAAACCTTTTCTCCAATGGTTAAAATGACCACAGTCAGGTTGGTTCTAGCTATGGCAGCTGCAAGACATTGCATCTCCAACAACTAGATGTCAATAATGCCTTCCTTCATGGAGATTTACATGAGGAGGTATACATGACAATCCCTCAAGGCTTTCAAAACTCCAAACCCAACCAGGTCTGCAAGCTCATTAAATCCCTTTATGGACTTAAACAGGCTAATAGACAATGGAACTCTAAGCTTACTTCTACTCTCGTTTCTCTCAGTTATACTCGATCAAAATCAGATTACTCATTGTTTGTGAAGCATACAGGAACTCACATCACCATCCTCTTAGTCTATGTAGATGACATAGTACTCACCGGTGATGATCTTACAGGAATTCAATCAGTTAAGACCTATCTAGACAACAAGTTCAAAATCAAGGACCTTGGTCCTCTCAAGTTCTTTCTTGGCCTAGAAGTGGCAAGATCTCAAAGAGGCATAGCACTAAGTCAAAGAAAGTATGCTCTAGAACTCCTAGATGATGCAGGTCTTCTAGCTTGAAAACCTAGTTCTACTCCTATGCTACCAAATCTCAAGCTCTCAGCAGAAGGTAGCTCTCCTCACCCTGATCCATCTGCATACCGAAGACTGATTGGGAGATTGATATATCTCACAAACACAAGGCCTCACTTGGCTTATGCAGTGAATAAGCTAAGTCAGTTTGTCTTTCAGCCGACAGAAGCACACCAAGAAGCAGTCATTCACATCTTATAGTACATCAAAAGTGCACCGGGGACAAGACTATTCTTCTCAGCTGATTCGGACCTCAAATTGTCTACTTTCAGTGACTCGGATTGGGCCTCTTGCAGTGATACTAGAAAGTCAGTAACTGGCTTCTCTGTGTTTTTAGGATCCTCAATGATCTCATGGAAATCTAAGAAGCAAGCTTCTATATCTCGGTCAAGTTCAGAGGCTGAGTATAGAGCCTTAGCTTCCACAACTTGTGAACTTCAATGGATCCTCTACTTACTGACCGATCTTCATCATACTAACTCAAGTCTTGTTCCTCTATATTGTGACAACAAATCTACCATAGCCATAGCTCGAAATCCAACCTTCCATGAGAGAACAAAACACATAGAAATTGATTGTCATCTTGTTAGAGACAAAGTCCAAGATGGTGTCACTCAACTCTTTCCAATTTCTTCTGAAAACCAACTAGCTGACTTTAATACAAAGACACTTCAACCTAAAGTGTTTCATTCTTTGCTGTCCAAGCTGAGCATGATTGATGTATACATCTCAATCTCAGCTTGCAGGGGCATGACAAATAGTTAGTTATATTTAGTTATTTTCTGTTATGTTAGTTGCAAAGTCAGTTAGCTAGATTTGGTTAATGCTCAATTGTAACTACACTTGTATAAATACTCAGACTTTCCATTCATTTCATTCCATTCTTCTAACAATCGGTACCAATCAGAAGGCTATAACTTATAATAGAAAGGCAATAGGGTCAGATCAATATGCAGGCAGAAACAGGGGGAGCAAAACCATGTAGCCAAACTATTTTCCTGCAAAAGCACAATCATTTGATAGATTTAGACATGGCTGATGGCCCCATAAATTTCAATAATGTTGATCCCATGCAAAGCGTGCCAACTGTGTGTGTGTGTGTGTGTGTGTGTGTGTGTGTGTGTGTGTGTGTGTGTGTGTGTGTGTGTGTGTGTGTTAAGCCAACTTTGGATGAGTTCGTTTGGATATACTTTTCGAGTAATGATAAATGAACACATTTGGATGAGGCAATAGGGTCAGATCAATATGCAGGCAGAAACCGGGGGAGCAAAACCATGTAGCCAAACTATTTTCCTGCAAAAGCACAATCATTTGATAGATTTAGACATGGCTGATGGCCCCACAAATTTCAATAATGTTGATCCCATGCAAAAGCATGCCAACTGTGTGTGTGTGTGTGTGTGTTAAGCCAACTTTGGATGAGTTCGTTTGGATATACTTTTCGAGTAATGATAAATGAATACATTTTTGGGACATCAAGTATAGACATCATATAGTGGTGTGTGGTTTTTAAGTGTTAAATATATGTGATGAGAAAGAAAAAATAATAAACAAGTGTAAATACGTATATATATATATATATATATATATATATATATATATATATATATATATATATATATAATATATATACACGCGATGTTGGATACCAAAAGTGTATTCATTTATCATTACTCTACTTTTCCAAAGGTATAAAACTGGTTAATTTAGATGACAATATTTATATTTTGTTTTGCCAAACGACTAGGAAAATGGTATACTTGTTTAACAAATCTTTCATTTACAATAACTCAGGAGTGACCCTAAGCACGATCGAGGTGGGCGATCGCCCAATGTAACAGCCTGATTTTTAATTACGCTGTTTAACTGGTTAAAATATAATTAATTATATTTTAATATGAGAGTTTGAAAGTGATTTTTAAATAAAATAAAATCATATTCATAGTCTCTCTTATGGTTGTAGGCTACAGTGAAATTTTCGGTTGAAAATTTAGACGGAGCCCGGTCTGCGTTTTTTAACTAACAGTATAATTTTATACTGACAGAAAACCCTAATTTGACCCGAAAACTGAAATTTGTAGATTTTTTATATTTTGTCCGTGAGGAAGTCTACTTTCCAAATTTCTGATCAGAAATAAAATATTATGTTTATTCGGACGAATTTTGGTAAAAGTTCGAACGGAAAATAGTCGGTGTTTTCACCGTAAAGAAGATTTTAATGATCAGAAAACCTAATTTTGACTTGTGAACGAAATGGTTTATATTTAAATCATATTTCTAATGAGTTTGGTTGTTTTGAAAATTTTCATCCGAAAACGAAATATTACGCTTTTACGCAAACGTAAAACCCTAATCGGGAAACCGACAGAGTCGAAAATGGAACTGCAGAGACCCGTCAAGAGATCGGGACAAGAGTCATACATGATGACTCATGGAGGATGAGTCACCAAGCATTTACGAGCATTAAATGATAGTAATCATGACTTTTAGGTGAAAAGACCAAAATACCCCCAAGCTTTTGCGGGTATTAACCAGACACATCTACGCAATCTTAATCACTCATTTTACGTGGTTGTAAACCTCCACATCTCCTCAATTTCGTGCATCCATATATACTCAACCATACCTATTTCATTTTGCTTTCGTTTCATTATTTTCCTCTCAAAAACGGAAATCGGGTAAATGACGGAGCTGCGTACGGAATTTCCGGGAACCGCTAACGGATAGGATCGGTGACTCATTGGTGAGTGACTATGTGTGGCCCAAAATCAGCCACACCTCCATCAAATGTGAGCCACATATTATTAACCATGGTTAGCCAAAATAACCTTAGTTAAGTTAATTATTAACTATGATTAAGCTTATATTAATTAAATAATCACAAAAGATATTAATCCAACATTTAATAAACCAAACAAGGCCTAAGATATAGCCTATATATACCGCAAAACCGCAGCCCCTTCACTCACGCCTTCATTCTCTTCATCTTCCTCACCAACTAAGTTGTAAAACTCACAAGAACACTGAATCCCCACCGAACATATAACCCTCTTACTTTCTGAAACTCGAAAAACTCTCAACATAAAGTTGTTCCTCTTTCTCTCTTATTTCCAACAAGCTAAAGATCATCAAAAACGGATAAGTGGATTGGGAGAAAGGCTCAAAATATCGAAACTGCCCAGAATTCTCAGCAACCCACGAAACAGCAGAGAAATAAGGCCCTTTTCACCCATGTTATGATCTGAAACAAATGAAACCTTAAACACCAAAGTTGTTCCTTTTCATCTTATACTTCTAACAAGCCAAAGTTCGTGATTTTTGGATGAGTATATTGTGAGATACACTCATAATACCATCACACCCTCAAGCTATCCAGTTTTCAATTCAGTGAAGGTTGATCATTTTCTTCATTTCTTCAATCTTCAAGAGGTAAAAGATCATATCCTTGATCATCCAAGCTTTCATCTTCATGTATTTCTCATGTTTATGCCATGAATCATATTTTCCCATTTCTAGATCTAAAACTTCGAAAATTCATAGAAAATCATAGAAAAATCCTTTTAATGTGAAACCAATTGCTATGATCTTTTTATGTCTTCTAATTTCATTATCCAAGAGCATGTAATCAAAAACATTTTCCTTCCCTATTTTCTTTAACTGTCCGAATCTCACCCAAAGGAGGGTTTGATGATTTTGTTTTCATTTTTGAAATCTAATGCTTGATTTGAGCTCTCTAGTACCTATATGATCTAAATCCAAGAGCTTGAATCCAACTAAATTTCCTAGCCTATTTTCCTAGTATGGACCAAAACCCTAACCTTTGGTGTTAGAGGATTTTGTTTCAATTCTTTTAGTTATGATCATTGGTTTTATCATTATAAATGCTTAAGGGTCATTGATCTAAGAGTTTGTGAAGTTTTAAAATCCCTAGCCTTATTTTGGGTTGTCATAGCCGAACCTAGCCTTTTGTGGTTAGGGATGAATTTTGTTTGATTAATTCATTCTTATGATTGGTTGAGGGTTGATTTAATAACCGTAGTGTCGTGACGAGGAGCTGAAAGTTCGTGTTTCTGGAGATAAGCTCAGGTGGGGGAAAGAACCATTCCATCGTCGGAACTGATAAGTAGTATATAATTTATAATAATGGCGTAGGGCGACCTAAACTCTACTAGTGGCCGAATAATCGACAATACCAAAATCGTATTGGAAACTTTTCCGTAATACCAATGACGATTTGAGAATTGTAGGTTTATCGTCTTAGGTTAATTATTCATATTTGAGGATGTCTGAATTATTTACTTTTGACTGTTTGTGATCCGCTGGTTGAGGTTTTCTACTGAATGTGACGTTTATTTTGGTGTTTGGAATATTTTATTGATTATTGTGTTATGCATGATCTGCCCGGTTTGATAAATTGCTTCGTTGATTTTAAGTAAAGATATATATTGCTCTGAGGTATTTTGTTTGGGTGAGAGTTTTGAATATGAATTAGAGGTACCTCGCTATTATTTTATAGAAGTAATGTGATATAGAATGTAAGCGGAGGTTATGAGGAAAAGCTTGAGGTACTAGGTTGTTATTGATAAAAGTCGGTGAGAATCATATGTTGCATTGTTGTTCATAACCGTGTATTTGAGATACATGAGGTTCGAAGTTCTCGTGGACCGTTCCAAATTAGAAGTTAAGTTGCGCAATTATAATGTCATTGCTATGCATGAGCACCCTTGATAGAGATGAGAGAGAAAATCAGGGTGTGCACCGACGGTACTGTGCAACTATAATGTCATTGCTTTGCACGAGCATTCTCACCATGGATGAGAATGTGCACCGGCGTTGGGAACGTGTCACTTGGACGACTGACTGACATTCCTAACGAGGGATGTGTGACAGGATTAGCAGTGGCCACGTCAGCATAAAGGTTTAGTTGCATGAGTTGGAGGGTAGAGGATGATGTTATAAAGTATGGATGATTGTAAATTGTGAGTGATGCATGTTTGTGACTATTATTGTATTATATGCTATGAATCTTTTCCGCTTATGATGATAGAATTGTTTCTTATCTCCCTATTTCTGTATTTTGGTGTATGTCTACTTTGTTACGTTTGAAGACCAGATGGAGAAATATGTTGCTGGGGAGATGGATGGAACCCTGTACGAGACGAAGGTTGTTGAGGAGTTGAATGACATCCCGTATGAAGCTAATGCTGGAGACCAACCTACTGATCCTAATAATATAATGTAGTACGTTTAGGGCCAGTGAGTCATATAAGACATTTTTATTTTCCGTTAGTTATAAGCAGTCTGCATAAATAAGTACCTGTGTGGGATCCTACTGATATGATACCCTAAACAGTGTTGTGTAAAATAAAGGATAATTATATGTGTATTTATGTAACATAATTTTGGTGTGTTTTATATTTGCAAAAGTTATATGATTATTAATTAAGTTTTAATTTTTATGTATTTTCAACGATAAGCCCAAGGCCCCAACTTTTTGGGGCACCAGATAATGTAAAATTTTATATAATATATATAAATGTTATATAAAAATTTATAAATTTATATAATTTATAAAAAATTTACATATTATCCATGTTACTGTTAAATCAACTTAGAGAAGTATTTCTATATTGAAATTGTTAAAATCTTATTTCCGATCTACTATGCCACAATATAGAGTAAATAGTCTTTCTTCCATTTCTATCGAAAATGGTTTTTTAAAAAATCTTAATTATGATCGGATTACTAAAAATTTTACAGTAAAAATATAAGTAGGACAATATTCAAATAATTACGAGACACTATTTTTTTGAATTTGTCTAAAAAAACCCAAAATGTCATGACTGTTCCTATAACTGGTCTTACATTTAACTAAGTGAAGACCGGGGTTGGAATAAAAAGATGAGATGAAGGGTGTTCCCCAGTTCATAGTTGAAGAGTAATGCTTTGGATGCGGTGTGGAAAGGTTCTTAATTAATTTAACTTAGGAAATAATTAACTATGGCACCTACACAACAATTAAGTCTCGTCGTGTCACTATCCAAAACCAAAACTCACCTAACCAATGTCAAACACGACTTCAATTGAAACACTTTTTGGATTTTGCTTGCTTTGCAGCCTCACTATCACCAAAATCAAAGGAGCCAATTGTTAGGTATTAAGAAGTTGGAGATTAAGATTCAAATTCTGATAAAAAAGAAAATAATTTTAATTTATTAATATTGGCCTTTATAAAAATAAAAAAAGCACCAACAATCGACGAGACCAAAATTCGAAAAGAAAAAATGCATCACGTCACTTTCTGTTAAAACATGTCTAACCGTGCAATTCATTCAATTGTTTAACTTATTTTTTTTTGTTATGGGTCATATTTTATCACCTTTAAGGATGTTCATTGATCAATTTGGATCGTTTTGAGTCAAAAAGATGTTCGATCCAAAAATAAAACAATGTGCGATTCGGCTTGGATTGATTTCTATATCAAATCCGAATCAACCCAATCCAATTAAAGGTGATTTGAATTGATTTTAATGATTCGGTTTTTAATGACATAGTAAAAAAAAAAAGTAAGTTTAAATAACATCAAAATATAACATACAACATTCTAAAAGTTAAAACATTACAAACTAACAAATATCAATTTTATGTTTAGAAAAATAAAAACAATAAAAATTGCATCATATTAAACTAATAAATATTATTATAAAAATAAAAACTAACAAATAAAAGACCGTTATATAAATAAGTATTGAAATTTATATATGCGGATCAATTTCAAAAATGAAACTTGTCAATAAAAATCAATTTTGTTCAATTTTCGATTTTTTTTATTGGTTTGTATTTAAATTAGAGGTGTTCATGGACCGGTTTGGGTTGGATTTGATGGGTTTTAAGACCCAACCCAATCAAAGGTGAGTGGATTGGGTTGGGTTTGCAAAAAAAATAACAAACCAACCCAACCCGACCACTCATGGGTTGGGTTGGGTGTGTCGTTGGGTTTGGCAAGAAACACATATTTTTTCACCTTTGGGTTGTGGTGGTTTGGGTCCACGGATTTGTCAGGACAAAAATTGTGAAAAAGTGCCGAAAATCATAAATAAACATGTTTAAAACTTTAAATTACATTACAAATTATGATAATATGATATAAAAGTCTAAAAGTTCAAACCATCAATTATCCACAACTAAAAAGAAGATTACGTTATGATAAAAGTAATTGAAACTGAAAGCATAAAATCTAACTTTAAATTACATCAACAAATTATGATAATATGATCTAAAAGTCTAAAAGTTCAAACAATGAATTATCCACAACTAAAAAGAAGATTACGTTGTGATAAAAGTAATTGAAACTGAAAGCATAAAAACTAAACCATCAACTAAAAATGTAAAAATCTAAAAGCTTAAAATCATCAACCATCAATTAAAAATCTATGGGTTGGGTTGGGTTGAGTGAGTTTGCAATTCTGAAACCCACCCAACCCATACTCTATGAGTCATATTTGTTTTTACCCAACCCAACCCAATCATCCAAACCAACCCGTAAAATTAGGGTTGGGTTGGGTTGGTCTGGTTCGTGGGTCTATCCGGACTCATGGACACCCATAATTTGAACACACGCACATATATATATATATATATATATATATATATATATATATATATATATATATATATATAATCTTTCATTTTTGAAAACTGTTATGATTTATGTTGAAAAAAAAAATCTGTTATGATTTTCAATATGGCATTTATGTACACAGCACGATTGGTCCATGGGGCTTCTAAAATATAAAATTGAAGGTCCCATATTTGAATGTCCACATCTCATTAATCTTATTAAAAAACTAACCAAGAAAAAAAAACAATTAAATACGACAAGCTAGTTTTTCTCACAAAAACCTTAATCCAAGTTTATGATGTATTTAAGTTCAATAACAAACTCATTTAGAAGTACCAACATGTAGTTAGTCCAATTAGTAAGGGACTTGGATACATTAAGCAAGTGGTCAGGAATTCGAATCCTAACTATTGTATATAGAGAAAATCTGGTTGGGAGGAAAAAACCCACCTTGTGTGCCCAACAGGTTCCTGACGTAGATTAGTCACTACTAACAATAACGGATAATTCGTACCTATATCACAAATATAATTCATACACGATTTCAAATTCTTCACTTTTTTTGTAATTTTCGGTGAATTAAAAATACCTCTAGAATTGGGTCACAAGTCACAACTCATAAACGATAAGTTCACCCGTAAATTTGAGCCACAATTTAGCCACCGGCAATTCAAGGTATAATCCTTGGGAGCGAAGGGCAAATCATTGGCTATATTTGACGCTTCCCTTGTTTCTTTTGGCAATGTCTTCAATCCTCCGTGACAAAGTCGGAAGATCTGTTCACACTAATTAGCAACCATAGATTTAATTTATTAATATAATAAAGGGATGGGTAAGATTAGAGGTGTGCAACCGGTTGAAGCTTTATGGGTTTTGGAGTAGGTAACTGGAGGAACCGGTAATGTTTTTGTTTAATAGCCGGTAATGCTTTTACGATGTACTCCAAGTCCTAAGACGTAACCCTATTGCCTTGAGAGAGGGTGTTCCACCTTGCGGCCGCTCAGGTTATCAAGCTGGCGGTGGAGATTTCTGGCGTCGTCGAGGCGTTGGACGTGTTCCGTCCTTCCACGATGGTTCCAGGTTAGGGATACGGTTGGGTATGTTTTGGTCTTTTGGATGCGGGCGACTTAGGGAATCCGTCTTTCCATTCAGAATTTCCACTGTGTGTTGTTTTAATCTTTTTACCACTGCAATCTAGAGCTTGATGACCATATTAGTATGGGAATATTGAAGGATGGTTGGAGTCCAGCACTAACGATGACCAAGGTGCTACTTGCAGCTGGATTGATTGTGGTCATAGATGTTCCCGTTGTTTCACAATTTAAATAAATGATAGTTCATAGTTCATACAATTGTAAGAAGCTTTTCTCCTTCTGACAAGCTATACGCGATGGATTATTCAGAATGTCAAATGCAATTGTCATTACCTTTAGCCCTGTGGAGAAATTAAGACTTGGGAAGGAGATGGAGAAATTGTGTTGCTATCTATATACTCTGTTTTATCAGCCTTTTTTTTTTTTTAGCTAAGCAACCGTGTTTAATCAGCTACTAGTTATTATAATAATATAATAACATTTTTTGATATAATAATTTAATATGATATGAGATACTCTATATTTATGTTAATGAAATTGGATATATATGTTTGTATATTATATATAATTAAAATAAATGTATAATAAAAAATATAAAAAATTATTTATATATTATAATTAAAATATTCAACTAACAGAACTTTATGGGTGCGTTTGATTTGTAAAAATTCAGGGGACTAGACAACACAAAAATTTTTGTGCCTTGTTTGATTTGAAAAGTGGTCAGGGGACAGGACAAAAAAGATGGTGAGAGACAGGACAAAAACCCAAAATTTTGTCCCCCACCAAACCATGAGACAAAAAGTTGTTCCATGGACAGACTAACAAAAGACAAAATTATCCTTACATCTCTCTCTCCCTCTCCCCCCTCTCTCTCGTCTCTCTCTCCTCTCTCTCCCACCCTCTCTCTCTCCCTCCCTCCCTCTCTCCTCTCTCTCCCCCTCTCTCCTCTCTCCTATCTCTTTCTCCTCTCTATCTCTCTCTCTCCTCTCTCTACATGATTATACAAAATTATATATTGTATATTTATATATTAAATAATATACATTTTATAAAGGGTATTGCGGTAAATTTAATATTATTTTATTTGTGATGTCCATTATCCATCAAACAATGTACAAGACAAAGAATTGTCCTGTAACTCAAGGATTTGTCCTGTGTTGTCCTGTCTGTCATGTACTATCCAGAAACCTTTTACAAATCAAACGCACCCTATAATTATAATATCGATTTTTCTAACCTATACAATATTACATAGGATAAGAGTCATTAATTATCCCAAATTAACCTATTTTTAATTAGTTATGTCAAGCTCATTAATTATAATTTTTTGAAAAAATCATTTATCTCTCATATTTATTTGTTTTGATTCATCTTCTTATATCAATATATCTTTCCACCAAAAATTGATTATTGAATATCTCTTCCTACCAGGGGTGTTCATCAACAGATTCAAACTCACAAAAACCGAACCGAAAAATCGAAAATCGAACAAACCGAAAACCGAAAAAACCACATTTTTTTCATCGGAATGGATCAGATTTTGGATCCCCTAAGTGAAATCCAATCCAATCCAACACAAATCGATCTTTTATATACATATACTGTTATTTTTTAGATTATAGCATTACTCATACTTGAGTATTGTTTTTCATACTTTTAAGCCTCTCATTCTCTTTAATATTTTTATTGGAATTACATATATGAGACTATTTAGAATAAATATTAATGTCTTGAAGTTATTTTTGCTAAAAGTTATGATGCATAACATATATATACTTGATTAAGTAAACATGAAAAATAAGAAATCAATTAAGTAAATTTAAAAATAATTAGCTACAATTTATTTGTAGCCGATTCAAGGAAAAAAATAGGATAAGTGGGAGCAGATATAGATAATTAACATAAAATAATATTTATCATAAAAGAATGTTTTAAAAAATATCAATAATTATTTTTCTCAAACTCCCAAATTAAATTTTTGACAAGAATTATCTAGAATTTTCCTCACTCGTCATCAAATCAAATAATGGTTAATAAGAAACAAATAATTTATGTCATTCATAAAGGTTCTATTGTTCTAATATAAAAAGATGTTAAAATAAGTATTGGACACCCTAAACTAGCTCACTTAAATGAAGATTATCTTTTGCCAATTATTAAGTAAGTAAAAAGGACACTTGACATAAGAAAAAAAATAAAGTATAACAAAAACCGAATTATCCAATCCAATCCAAACCGCATTTGATTGGATTGGATTGGGTCATATTTTTTTAAGGAAGCAAACGGATCCAATCCAAACTTCACATTTTTTCCATCATTGGATCCGATGACTTTTTAGTTCAAAACCGATCCAATCCAATCCGCGAACACTTCTACTTCCCACCAAAAATTAACAACCATTTGATTTTCATTTTTCTATTGTTTTTCAAATTTGATATATTTTGAATTTTGATTGATTTTTTTATAACTTTCTAAACACTCGGGAAAAACCAACACAGCAGGATTTAAAATTGTAATTATATCAAGTTAATTAGTATAGTTACAGTAGGTTTATAAAAGAAATTGTAGCTATAAAATCAATAAAATTATTTTCAATCAAAATTAAAAAATGGTTATTAATTTTTTTGTAGGAAGAGATATTGGGTAATCATTTTTTGGTGGGAAGAAATATTGATATAGGAAAGTGAATCAAAACAAATAAATATATAAGAGAGAGATAAATGGTTTTTTCAAAAAAAATCATAATTAAGGAGGGGAACATAATTAATTAACAATGGGTTAATTGGATATAATTAATTACTCGTAACCTATATAATATTACATAGGTTAGAAAAACTGTTATAATATACTACCTCTGGACTCAATTATAAGAAAAAATAACTAATTTCACACTTATTAAGGAAGTTAAATAATTTAGTTTAATTGTCTTGATTTATATAAAAAAAGAGTTAAAATTACTAAACTACCATTTAATTGTCTAGAGAATCTGCAATGCTCTTGGAAAAGTAAAGGGAGAATTGATTTGATTAGTTAATTTTCTTGATTTTTGGAATACTTACACTAAATAGAGTTTAGTTGGTTGGATTTTGCTTATATTTGAGTCCAAAAAATATAGGTACTTTTTTGCTTATAAATGAGTCCAGAGGGAGTACTATATCACATAAAACACGATCGGTAACAACCTTAAAACTGTTTCCGACTTCTGAAACAAAACAATCCGACTTCTTGAACAACCTTAAAACTGTTGTTTTTTTTAGTGAATGCTCAAATTGTCTCGAACAGCTTTAGTCTAGAAAAAAATAATTAATTAATTATTTATTCCCTCAAACTTTCGACCACAGGACACATTAGTCCCTAGTTTTTTTTTTTGGCGTCTATTTACTTGCCTACGTGTTCCATTAACCATCCTACTTGGGCCAGTTAGTGGTCCTGCATGGTTTATTTCAAATTTCCTATGTGAAAAACGAATAAAAAATAAAAAACATACACAATTTTAAAATTCAAATATCTGAACATTATGCACTTTTTTCACTTTTCATTAATTTTTAACGACGAAAATTCATCTTAAGCTACTCAGGACCATTAACGAGCCGAGTAGGATGGTTAATGGGACACGTAGGTAAGTAAATGAATGTCAGAACTAAATTTAGGGACTAATGTGTCCAACGTTTGAAAATTTGAGGAACTAAATAATTAATCTATTTTTTAGTTAATCTATTTTTTTTAAGGATTAAAAATGGGTTCCCAAAATTTTTGGGGACCGATTTGGGCAAACTTTTTTTTATGATACTACCATTTGATTTTGATTAAAATACTAGTTTGTCTTTTTAAATAATTAATTTAATATTCTACATAATTTAACACACGTCAAAAGTTCTGAAACTACCCAGAGGTCCGTACGACTTGATTCTTGTAAGAAAGTCACTGTGGCAGAACATAGAAACCAAACAACAACCGGTTATTATTTGTATATTTTTTTAATTGGAATAAAATCATTACCGGTGGGACTTGTTGTAACCGGTAATTTTGAGGGAAGATTGATCCTCAACTTGCCCCATTGAGGATCTTTTGCTTTCTAAAGAATTGAACTTTAATATATCAGAAACTTTATGAATTAATAGCAGCCCTACATAGACATTAAAATCCACTCAGTAGTTATTAGGACTGTTATGTCAGTTATGTCAGTTAAATTAGTTAACATATAGTTAGCGTATACAGTTAGTTTCTAAATTAGTTATGTGATGGTTAAGTTGTTAACTTACTTAGTTGAGTAAATGAATGTATATATAGATGAGAACTCATATCTTGTAATTCACTTTTGTATCATTTCTTCATTGAATGAAAGCATAATGAGCACATTGCTCCTTTCATCAACTCTCAGTTTCTAGACTCAATATGGTATTAGTGAAGATTTTTTTTCTCTGCAAACTCTGGGTTCATTTCTTCGAGAGTTCTTGAGTTCTTTGTTCTCTTCTCCTTCCATATCTCTTTGTTTTCTCGCTTTTTGCTGTGTCTCCCATGGCTGCCATGGATGACTCACATCCTTTCTTCCTTCACCCCGCTGATAATCTCGAGGTAGTTTTGGTTTCTCATCCACTATGTGATGATAACTATGTTTCTTGGAAAAAGGCCATGACTATGGCACTCATTGGAAAGAACAAACTTGGTTTTGTAGGCGGTTCCATTGCTGAACCTGCACCCGAAGATCCTCTCTATCAAAGATGGCGTCGCACCAACATTGTTGTAGCTTCTTGGATCTTGAATTCTCTTTCTAAAGAGATGCAAACTGCAGTTCTTCATTGCACCACTGCTTTTGGCCTCTGGCATGACCTCAAGGACAGATTCGAGCAACCAAATGGACCACAAATCTTTCAGCTCAAGAAAGACTTGGTCTCTTTACAACAAGGTTCCCTCTCTGTAAGTTCCTACTATGCTCGGTTCAGATCTCTTTGGGAATCCTTGGCAAAGCACAAACCTCCACACACTTGCCACTGTGGAGGAGTCAATCCTTGGGTCAATTACACAAATGGAATATGTAATGCAGTTCTTGTGTGGGTTAAATGAGTCCTTTTCATCAATAAGAGGACGGATCTTGGCCATGGATCCCATTCCCACAATCACTAGAGTCTTCTCCTTGTGTGTCCAAGATGAGAAGCAAAGGGAAATTGGTTCCTCCAATGGCAATGGTAACCCTAACCATGCCTTTGCCGTGAAAGGCAGTGCTGAGAATGGTTGGAAGGGGGCCAAGAAGGACAGGCCTCTTTGTGCTCACTGTGGATTGCTAGGCCACACAAAAGAAAAATGTTACAAGCTTCATGGTTACACTCCTAACTACAAGAAGGGAAAGCCAAACCAATCGACTATGGTAAACCAGATTTCATATGACTCTGAGGCACCTGAGGCATCTTCATCTTCCTTTCAACTCATTGCTACACAATATAGCCAGCTCATGAACCTTCTGCAAAATCACACATCAAGTGCTGCACCTTTCCCATCTGCCTCCCAAGAAGGTATCATTCTTTCTGTCAATCCATCTCATTCCATGTTCCCTTATAATACTTGGATAGTATATTCGGGAGCTAGTGCACACATCACTTGTTCTCTGCAATCTTATACCACATATCATCATGTTTTCAACAAATTTGTTACTTTACCAAATAAAGAATCTGTGTGAAGAATGAAGTTGGTACTATTATGATAAGTCCTACTCTAGTCTTACATAATGTCTTGTATGTTCCACGATTTACTTTCAATCTGCTCTCAGTTAGTGCATTATTGACTAACACCTCATTTTCAATCACTTTCTTCCAAAACCACTTTGTAAATCAGGACATGCAACACTGCAAGAGGATTAGCAAGGGTGAACTTCTTGAAGGACTATATGTTCTACCTTTCAAGAAGCCTGTCACCAATTCAGTTGATGCACATTGTATTGTCAATACCAATTTACCTTGTAAATTAGTAGTTGAATCTCAGAATAATTGCAATTCAATTCAATTTGACACTTGTAATAATGCCAATTTGTGGCACACACGATTTGGACATGTATCCGATAAAGTGTTAAAACACTTGAGCAATACAATTCCCTTTTCTATGCCTTCTGGGTATTCTTCTTCTTTATGCCAAATATGTCATCTTGCTAAATTTATACGTTTGTCATTTGTTTCACACAATCATGTATCTAATTCAATTTTTTCTTTATTACATTGTGACATTTGGAGTCCATATGGACTTCCCACATATGATGGAAGAAGGTACTTTTTGACATTGGTGGATGATTGTTCAAGATTCACCTGGCTATATCTCTTGAAAAACAAGTCAGAAGCTGCCTCTGCCATTATGAAATTCTTTACCATGGTCAAAACACGGTTTGGGTTAACCATTAAGTGCTTGAGATCTGATAATGCAAAAGAGTTAGCTCTCACATAATTTTTACAATCACAGGGAACACTGCATCAATTCTTTTGTGTAGAAAGGCCTGAGCAAAATTCTGTGGTTGAAAGAAAGCACCAACACTTGGTTGAATGTTGCAAGGGCACTGTTTTTTCAGTCCAAACTTCCCATTTCCTTTTGGGGTGAGTGTGTAGCCACAACTGCCTTCTTGATAGACAGGATGCCATCACTTGTCCTGAAATAAAAGTCTCCACATCAAGTCCTATATGGCATTGACCCGGACTACAAGTCCCTAAGAGCTTTTGGTTGCTTGGCCTTTGCTGCCACACTGCCTTCTACAAGAAACAAATTCACTCCTAAAGCAAGACCTGCTGCTTTTGTTGGCTATCCACAAGGGTACAAAGGTTATAGGCTATTTGACTTGGAAACCAAGAAATTCTTCATCTCAAGAGATGTAATTTTCCATGAAACAATATTTCCTTTCCATTCTAGTCCTGAAACTCAATTTGTACCCTTCAACAACATTGTCATTCCTCTCCCAATACCAGAAACTTCACAATCAGAATTCAACCAACCACCAAATAATTCACCACCACCTATTTCACTCCCTAACCAATCACACCCCAACCCTGAGCAGCAACCAATTCCTGCTCCACCTAGAAGATCTCAAAGAACTATCAGACCTCCTTCTTACCTACAAGAGTATGCTTGTAACATCACTCCTTACCCTATGGCTAACTTCTGTTCTTATACCAAACTCAGTCCCTCTTATAGAACTTTTGTCAACCAAATCTCTTCAATACATGAGCCTTAGTTTTTTCATCAAGCAGTTAAATTTGATGAGTGGCACCAAGCCATGAATGAAGAGATTCGGGCTCTAGAAGCCAACCAAACCTGGACTCTTGTACCACTGCCTCCATACAAGCATTGCATAGGATGCAGATGGATCTATAAGGTCAAGTATAAGCCTGACGGATCAGTTGATAGGTACAAAGCCAGATTGGTAGCCAAGGGCTACACTCAACAAGCTGGGATTGACTTTTCTAACACTTTCTCACCAGTTGCAAAACTCACTTCTGTTAGAGTTTTGCTTACTGTTGCAGCAGCAAAATGGAGGCATTTGTTGCAACTGGATGTCAACAATGCCTTCCTTAATGGAGACCTATTCGAATAAGTATATATGAACTTGCCATTAGGGTACAAAACTGATGATAAGAGACTGGTTTGCAGGCTCAACAAGTCCTTATATGGTCTTAGACAAGCATCTAGACAATGGTTTTGCAAGTTCTCCTCGTCACTGCTTAACCATGTGATGAGTGTGGTTTCACCTCATTTTCCATGTACATTTCTGCATGCATTTGCATATAGTCAGGCCAATTTAGTGTTGATTTTGTATAGTTTTTCCTTTAGAACGGATGAGGTGGTTTCTGTGTGTTGTTTTGCAGGATTTAGTGGAAAAATGCCCAGAAATCAGCCTTGGTGGAGCTTGGATGAAAAAGAGCTTGAAAAGTGAAGATTATGAGCCAAGCGAGAGTATCACGGCCTTTTAGTGATGGCCCTCACTACCGTGAGGGAGCGAGAGTGAAGAAAGATTGAGCCAAAAGTCGAAAGGCCATCACGGCCTGGCCGTGATGGCTATCACGGCCGTGACCTGCTAGTTGGAAAAGTCGAAACGATCACGGCCTAGCCGTGATGGATATCACTACCGTGATGAATAAGTGAATGAAGAGGCGCCCAAGTCGGAGACCATCACGGCCTGGCCGTGATGGCCATCACGGCCGTGACGGGCGACGGACCTATAAATAAACAAAGACCGCAGGCAGAAAAAGGGACTAACTTCTAACCTAAAACAATCTGCACTTGGAGGCGGTGAGAGGCTGGTGGTGGAGAGGGTTTCTACCCAAAAAGGGGGCGTTTTCTCTGCTCTTGGATGGAGAGAAGATTGGAGGAAGCTTGTCTATGAGTGTTCTTCATCCCTTCTCTTTTTCCTTTTTGTATTTCCTTATCATGAGTAGTTAAATCCCCAATGTTGGGGTTAGATGTAACTTTTCCGAACTTATTGTAATTGATTTGGTATTTTAATACAAGTTTCTATTTCGTTATGAGTATGTGATTCCGTGTTTAATGCTTTCCTTGGATTAGCTACCCATAGGAATGATTTGTTGCTTTGATAGATGATTTGGAAGGTTGGTATTAAGGCATGCTCATGAATCATATGCCAAGTAGGTCAAGAATCTAGACATAGGTGTTGGCCGCTTGCAATCTTATAAGTCTTAACTTAATGCAAAATCTCAAGGTTATTCCACCTAAGACATTAGGGTTTAATTTGGGGTTTTAGGCTCAATGCACCTAAGACATTAGGCTTGAGTACTTTAGAAAAGGCTTGATTGGCATAATTGAATTAGGACTTGTGTTAGAAACCATTTCATTGCAATTAAGGGAGGATTAGTGTAGTCTAACCCACGACAATTCTAGCCACATCCCTGTTTGCATACCAAGTGTTTGACAAAATTCCAAAAAGACAAAAATAATTTGTTTCTTTATTTTAATCCCTCACACTTTAGTTAAGTCTAAATAGTTGTTGAATTTGCGATTGGTAATTGACAACCAATCCTCGTGGATACGATAACCGGTCTCACCACCGTATTACTTGATTTGCGACGAGGTGCACTTGCCTTTATTTATATCTTAAAAATACACGCATCAAGTTTTTGGCGCCGTTTCGGGATTGGTTTTGTCAATATCGTAGTAACAAATGAGACAACTAGTTTAGACATTTTGTTATTTTATTTTTCTCGTATATATTTGATATCTTTCTTTTGTTAGTTTTGTATATATTTGTTTTTGTGTTTCTTTGATCTTGGGCTTAATTGTTTGTGAGGTGAAAAATTGATTAGATAGGATCATGGACTACAATTGGTATCAACCACCCGATGCGTAATGGAGATATCTGAGTTGCAGCTGCGGGTAGATATGCTGCAATTAGCCGTAAAAATCCAACAAGTGAGTAATGAGCTGTCAAGGGCACAAATCTCTCCTCCACCAATGGTAGGTTGTTCTGAATGGGGAAATCAATTTCCCAACACTTCTACTCCATGGTGGGGGAACCCTCCAAACAATACGTTGATGGATGAAGGGGAACATTGGGAATCTTCCACACCTTGGAATGATGAGCCATCCCCATTGGAAGTTGCTTGGGAGAACTTCAAATCTGCATTCCCAGTCGAGGTTGAGCAACCTATCCCGGATAGTCAACCTCACTTAGAGGCTGTTTTGGAGAACTTCATGGCAACAACAATGGAAGAATTAAAGAATCAAGAAGATGCCATTCGAAGTCTCGGGGTACGTATTGAGGAACTCTCTAACCTACTATCCAAAATGCCAAATGAGGACTTGATGGATGATGATGAAAATGATGCAATGATGGATGAGGAGGAAGAAGAAGAAGTGGGAGCAACCGAGTCAAGAAGTGAAGACCCTGTTTTGGAGAACATAGTTGCACCACTCCCCATTGAACCCTTGACTAAGGAGCCTGAAAGGAAGAGGCAATTGGAGGACATCTATTTCACCATGCTTGGAGATGATGAAAAACTTTTGGAATTAGATGGTGCTATTGGTTCCTATGCATGTGTGGAATGTGATGGGAGAAACACTTGTGTGGTTTGTGCGGAGATTTCTGCATATCTGGAAGGTGATGGATTTGGCAATGATGAGAGTGAAGATTGTACAGAAGCCAGAACAGCACCAATGATCCTCTCGAATTGTTTGCCACCTCACATTTTAAAGCAGTCAACAATGGAGTTCATGCCTCTACCTGAGGTTGAACCCCATTTTTATTGGGAAGATTTTATTGATAAAGGGGTCAATTTTGACCCAAGAGGGAGTGAGAAATTCAACACATTTGGTGAGGTCACCATGATTTTCAAGAGCTCACTCCCATATTTTTGCTGCAAACTGTGGGATCCGATTGAAGGATCTTACATGGTTAGCATTCCTTGGTCCTTATACCACAGGTTATGGGATCCAGGTGGATGCTTCTTAATAAGTCAAGCTAGTGACGTTAAAGAAGCGCTTATTGGGAGGCAACCCAACTTTCTTAACCCTTCTCTTTAGTTAATTTTATTTTTGCTTTAACCTCTTGAATAATTTGAGAAGCTCAAGAGGTTTGTTAATAATTTTGTTAAGTGTCTTCAGATTTTGAATAAAGGAAAGAGAAAAAGAGCAGGGAGAAACAGAGCCAAAAAGCATGTGAGCCAACACCCGTTACCGCCTCGGTAAGCCGTTCCAATTTTTGCTTTATTTTATTTTTCTCCTACCCTCTCCAACTTGATTGTTTACATTGGGGACAATGTAAATCTTTAAGCTTGGGGTAGGGGTAATCTTTTTACTTGCATTGTAAATATTGCATTCATATAGGCTTAAGTTTGCATGATCGCATGATTCGGTTACCCCTGCTTAGATTGAGCTTATGATTGTTAGAGCTAAGTGCCAATTTTCTGTGATAGTGGATTTTTGAACCCAATTCTGTTTATTCTTGTGATATGGCTGCAAATGAATATGCTTGAGATGATTTTGGATAGTTGATGATTAGCATATGTTTCTTTAGACTTGTGTTTCTACCTTGGTTTTTGAACCTGATAAATGTGAGCTTTTGAGCCATTAGGGGGTACTCACTAAATCTGCCCCCATTCTTTGTGTAGAGTGTTATTCCTCTTGGTTTGTTTTCTCTAGAACTTGACTTAAAACCATTTTGAAGCTTAGAAAATTTTTGGAAACATTTTTGAAAATGATTGAGGCAATAGGTATTTTTCTGGCCTTCTGAGCTTTGAATGTGTAAATGCTACCCTTAGTTGCCCAATTTTGAGCCTGAATGATTAAAATGCTTTTCTTGGTTCCCTGAAAAATTTTGATACATATACTTGATAAGGGACCTTCTAAAGTATCACAAAAAGGGTGAAAAAGGTAGTTGAGAGTTTGGGAAAAGAATCGGAAAAAAAAAAAAAAAAATCTTGATTTGAAAAATTTCCCCTTCTCCAAATAAAAGAAAAAGAAAAAAAAAGAAAAAAAAAAGAAAGAGAATAATAAAGTAGAGAAGGGGATGACAAAAAGAGAAGTGAGAAATAAAAGAAAAAGAAAGAAAAGAAAGGTGGAAAAATGTATTGAAAACCCAAGAAGGTATTTTAGAAGGTTTCTTGTGTTGAAATGTTTGATACTTGGTTTAGCCTTTTGAGATATCCCTTTCTTGTTATCCCCACCTAAAGATTAATCCCATGGCCACATTACAACCAAATAAAGACCTCTTGATTCTTAGGTGTTTTCATAAATAAAGTGGAGATTTGGTTGATAGTCAAGCATATGGTAGGAATCATTCCTTGAGGAAAATGGAGCGAATTGTTATATATACTTGAACACTTGAGTGAGTGAGGCAAGAAAGAGAACCAAGCAAATAAACAAGCTTGGGGTGAGCTTCAAGTGAGCAAGAGTGCCCGAATCAGTGAGAATGTGAGTCTAGGAAACTTAAGCCCCTAATTGGACTTGAATTGATTGTCTCTTGCTGAATTGTTTGAATTGCCTGTTGCTTGGATCATTTTACTCGGGTTCTTGGTTCACTATCCATGCTTTGATTGTTTATCTCTTCTGGCCTTAGTTTTTGCTTGAGGACAAGCAAAGTCTTAAGCTTGGGGTGATTTGATGAGTGTGGTTTCACCTCATTTTCCATGTACATTTCTGCATGCATTTGCATATAGTCAGGCCAATTTAGTGTTGATTTTGTATAGTTTTTCCTTTAGAACGGATGAGGTGGTTTTACGTGTGTTGTTTTGCAGGATTTAGTGGAAAAATGCCCGAAATCAGCCTTGGTGGAGCTTGGATGAAAAAGAGCTTGAAAAGTGAAGATTATGAGCCAAGCGAGAGAGTATCACGGCCTTTTAGTGATGGCCCTCACTACCTGAGTGAGGAGCAGAGAGTGAAGAAAGATTGAGCCAAAAGTCGGGAAGTCTGTCACGGCCTGGCCGTGATGGCTATCACGGCCGTGACCTCGCTAGTTGGAAAAGTCGAAACGATCACGGCCCAGGCGTGATGGATATCACGGCCGTGATGAATAAGTGAATGAAGAGGCGCCCAAGTCAGAGACCATCACGGCCTGGCCGTGATGGCCATCACGGCCGTGACGGGCGACGGACCTATAAATAACAGCACTGCAGACAGAAAAAGGGACTAACTTCTAACCTAAAACAATCTGCACGTGGAGGCATGCTGAGTCTGGTGTCTGGAGAGGGTTTCTACCCAAAAAGGGGGGCGTTTTCTCTGCTCTTGGATGGAGAGAAGATTGGAGGAAGCTTGTCTATGAGTGTTCTTCATCCCTTCTCTTTTTCCTTTTTGTATTTCCTTATCATGAGTAGTTAAATCCCCAATGTTGGGGTTAGATGTAACTTTTCTGAACTTATTGTAATTGATTTGGTATTTTAATACAAGTTTCTATTTCGTTATGAGTATGTGATTCTGTGTTTAATGCTTTCCTTGGATTAGCTACCCATAGGAATGATTTGTTGCTTTGATAGATGACTGGAAGGTTGGTATTAAGGCATGCTCATGAATCATATGCCAAGTAGGTCAAGAATCTAGACATAGGTGTTGGCTGCTTGCAATCTTATAAGTCTTAACTTAATGCAAAATCTCAGGTTATTCCACCTAAGACATTAGGGTTTAATTTGGGGTTTTAGGCTCAATGCACCTAAGACATTAGGCTTGAGTACTTTAGAAAAGGCTTGATTGGCATAATTGAATTAGGACTTGTGTTAGAAACCATTTCATTGCAATTAAGGGAGGATTAGTGTAGTCTAACCCTGACAATTCTAGCCACATCCCTGTTTGCATACCAAGTGTTTGACAAAATTCCAAAAAGACAAAAATAATTTGTTTCTTTATTTTAATCCCTCACACTTTAGTTAAGTCTAAATAGTTGTTGAATTTGCGAATTGGTAATTGACAACCAATCCTTGTGGATACGATAACCGGTCTCACCACCGTATTACTTGATTGCGACGAGGTGCACTTGCCTTTATTTATATCTTAAAAATACACGCATCACCATGGCTTTGTGCAATCAAAGAATGATTATTCCTTGTTCACTTCAGGATCTGGATCTTCCCTAGTCGTGCTACTGGTTTATGTAGACGACATCATTCTTGCAGGCCCTGATATTGAGCAAGTCAATAAGGTTCAAGCTTTGCTGCAATCCTTGTTCAAATTGAAGATTCTTGGAAATCTCAAATATTTCCTTGGACTTGAAATTGCCAAATCCTCTCAAGGCATTTCAATGTCTCAAAGGAAATACACCTTATCCCTCTTGGAGGATACTGGTTTCTTGGACTGCAAACCAGCAACTATACCAATGGAGCCAAATGTAAAACTGAATAATTCAGATGGTGACTTGTTGGATGATCCTTCACAGTACAGGAGAATGATTGGTAGGCTAATGTACTTAACCATTTCAAGGCCTAACATAAGTTTTTATGTCCACAAATTGAGTCAATTTATGTAGGCTCCACGCACTCCCCACCTACATGCTGTCCACCACCTACTTCAATACCTCAAAAATGCTCCAGGTCAAGGACTGTTATTCCCTGCTGCAAATTTATTGAACCTCACAGCATATGCTGATGTTGATTGGGGTAGTTGTGTTGACACAAGAAGATCTACCACTGGTTTCTCAGTCTTCCTTGGGAATGCTCTACTCTCTTGGAAGTCAAAGAAACAGCCTACGGTTTCAAAGTCCTTTGCTGAAGCAAAATACCGAGCTCTATCTTCAGTGGCAAGTGAGATTGTCTGGCTCACAAGGCTACTAAAACACTTTGAAGTTGAAATCATCTCCACTATGATTTTCTATGACAATCAGTCCGCAATTCATCTTGCTTCAAATCCAGCTCATCATGAAAGGTCGAAGCATATATGCATTGATCACCACTTCATCCAAGAGTTAGTATAAGCAAATGTGATCAAGCTTATCCATGTCAAAAGCCAGCATCAGTTAGCTGATCTGTTCACAAAAGCTCTCCCATTTCCTCAGTTTTCAACACTCATGCACAAGTTGAGAATAGTCAATATCTATTCTCCACCTTGAGGGGGGTATTAGGCCTGTTATGTCAGTTATGTCAGTTAAATTAGTTAACATATAGTTAGCCTATGCAGTTAGTTTCTAAATTAGTTATGTGGTGGTTAAGTTGTTAACTTACTTAGTTGAGTAGATGAATGTATATATAGATGAAAACTCATATCTTGTAATTCACTTTTGTATCATTTTATCATTGAATGAAAGCATAATGAGCACATTGCTCCTTTCATCAACTCTCATTTTCTAGACTCAATAGTAGTCTGTATATGCTGACTTGATAGAGGCCCAAAGTGCCAAGAGCCTAAAAATGAAATGCAGTATATCTTCTATACAATCACGTGGATTGTGATATATGTGGGGAGGGGGGTTTAACCCTAGCCTTGGTCCTACCACCCACAATTAACCATGACAAAAAAATCCAACTAAATAATCACTATCAAAAACTATTTTTAGTAAAAAAAAAGGTTCTCAATAAAGCACCGTAAATTAAAGATATACTTTCTCTAACAATTTTTAATGAGGAGGGATCCGTTACATCGATATAAGTCATTATTTTTATTTTTATTTAATTATAACCATTGATTTTATTTTCAACCAACGATAATTATAAAAAATGACTTACATCCAATATAAATGAATCCCTCCTTATTTTTTTATATTTTTTTTTATAACAAGGGAAATTAACCAAAACTAAGAGACCTAGGAAGGATCACTCCCCTAGCATCCTCATCGAGCAAAAGCTTCAATTGAAGAGGGGTTGAGTTCAATCGAATATAAGAAAAATTTCCTAAGTGTGTTTGAATGAAGTATTTTAAAATTCCAAAAAATTTGAAATATCTCATAAAATACCCCATAAAATCCCTTTATTTCTAAAATCTTTTATATTTAATATCCAAACAAAGTATTTTAGAGTGAAGTATTTTAATTACCCTATTAAAATACTTCACCCTCTATAAATACCCCATCCAAACACACCGATCCAAGCTTGCTAAACAATCAACGCTTCTATTCGCCTCATAATACGAATGTTGAATTGAACAAGTTTGCTAAACAATCAACGCTCGCCTCATATTTATAACAACTTCATAATCCAATTCCGCAATAACATTACGAATCTGGAGACTGCATGGTAGCTTGAGACAATGGACCAAACCCCAAAGCTCAGCAAAAATAGAGATAGATACTCCCAAGTTGCAGTGGAAACCAGCAATGATACGTCTTTTTTTTAATATTTAATTTGTTGCTGAAAACAAGTTTCCCTAGTTAAACTTTAAACTATAAATTTAAAACTGGGTCCCCCTTTTTTTGGCGAACTTTTTTTCCCCTTTAAATGGGTTATTTTTTACTTTTTTCTATATAAAAATGTAGTTGATCATATACGTGTTTGGGTCATGTCCAACGATCAGACGTGCATTTAGATACTCCCTAGGAAAAAAAAAAAGGTTTAATGAATATTATGATTCCTGGAAATAGGATGAGATTTGCTACTCCCTCTAAAAAAAATTTCTCAGGGTTTAGCTATTTATGAGTTATTCTATGGGAAGGGAAGGGAAGGAAATGAGAGATTAATTTATTTTCCTCTTGTTTATGAGTTTTATTAATTGGAGGGAAATATTTTGAAATTTTTTAATTAATCATCAATTCTCCTCCTCAACCCACTTTTTTTATTTCACTCCGACATGGATATACTCTCATTCTCCAGTTCTCCCCCCCTTTCCTTCCCCTTCAATTCCCTCTCTTCCCTTCCCCTCCAAACTCGTAAATAGTGCCTAAAAGTTTTAAAATTTTAAAATTCATTCGTATCGTTAGGATACCTCGACTAAGTGGTGATGTGATAGATGAAGTGCCGCATCATTATTGCCATATGTACAAAAATACTAATTTTAATTTCATAAATTTTTTAAACAAGTTTTGATCCTGTAAAATTCATCAATTTTGATTTTAATTCATATTAAAAAAATTCTTCGAATTTCGTAGTTGTAGTCTCAAAATTTTTGTAATGGGTAAAATAGGTTTACTAGATTGTGCAGCACCAAGGTCCGCGATATTACTTGTTTACTCAGTGAAAATTACGTAAAATTAGGTTTCAGCAACAGTAGTGCATGTGATCTATCAAAATTCTCAAGAATAAATAATTTACGATATGGCTAATCTGGATCATAAAATTTAAGTTGAAAACTCCTTGAACAAAATGATTCAATTGCGAAAAAAATATATATAGGATTTGTTCTACTGCGATTGAGCTAATAAGAAAGTAAAGAAACATCTTTTTCAATTTTTGGTCACTATTTGATGTTTTCCTTTTTCTTCTTACAGATCTATTTTGGTGGGTTTCTTTTCTTCCCTCAACAAGTTCGACACATATAACAAGACAAATCAATCACAGCGTTGAAACTGGTATTGTGCGCAAGGCGGCAGGAAAGACTCTTATGTAGAGCCCTTAGGGGCAGATCCTAGTCCATTTAGTCCTAATCTGTATGGATCAGGGTCAAATGGATTTCAGGATCAAAAAGCTCACATTAAAAAAAGCCCACAGAATCAGAAAACACTAAAATGTTCTAAGTGTCAGGGTCAATCCATGGATCATAATTTTTTTGATGGACCTATTATTATTTTTTTATAAAACTTGACAAAAAGAATCACAACTATAATCACTATAACATTATGTAATAATGTCATTTAACCTATGAAATTATCTATTTCAATATGTATTGCGTGCTACAATTTTCCCTTCACTAACCGCACAACCACTTAGGTAATCCAAGTGAATGGTTTTCCTTAGCTGGAATATTATCTATTGCAATAATTTGATATCAGTTATCTACTTTAACAATTCATTTCATATAAAGACAATGATGAAAAGAGATAAAACAATTGTTTCTCTTCAATATTTTTAGAGAAAACTATAGAACTTAATATATATTTGATAGTTAATTTCATAGGTTAAATGATATTATTACATAATGTTAGAGTGATTATAATTGTTGTTCTTTCTGTCAAGTTTTATAAATAAAATAAAATAAATAGGACTATCAAAAAATATATGGCCCATGGGCTGACCCTGACCCCAGGGCTTTTTAATGCTTTTTGGCCTTGCGGGCTTTTTTTAATGTGGGCCTTTTTTTATGTGGCATCATCCTACCCGACCCACATGGACTAGGGCTAAATGGACTAATATGACCCATTTACTCATTCTAACTATGAGCTAAATGGACTGAACCATTATTATGAACCAGATGAACTGACCTTAGGGCGTAAGACCAAATTCACAGCTCCACTCTTATGATATAGTGAGTGGCGCTGCCACTACTAACTCCTTTTCAGCAATCCACTTTCCTTGTGCTGCAGGCCAATACACTGTACATAAGGGATGTGTTTGTGTGTCTAACATTTGATTCTTGGCATGGCTTTTGAGCCATCCTACTTTTCTTCTTTCCCATCAACATCTTAATAAGCTATTTACATGCTTTTATATACGTTATTTTGCAATTTGTATTTTTAATTTACAGCTTTCAGTTTGATTATAATTGAACTCAGTATATTTCTTACAATTATATAATTTTGTGTGTAGAACTGATGTGTATTTATCATTTCTCTTAACATTTTAGCCTAGGAAAAGAAGGTTCATAAGTTGCTGATGAGGCTCCACATGATACCCATTATTGACGAATCAGGGTTTTCTTTGTTGTTGCTGACCCAATTTGATAGTTGTCTTGAGCTGAAAAAGAAGAATTAATTTTCCCGATATAAAAAGTTAATTTGCATGAGATAGGTTGGGATGAATTTATATGGTGTGTTACATTAGAATTTTAAAAGACTATTTTGAGATAAAATAATCTTGTAGATTTTAAAATACTATTTATAAATTGTAATGATTTTATAAGATTTTTGAAAGATTGTTATCATCAAGATTTCCTAATTTGAATTTTAAAAAATTTATACCACAATTTATAAAATTTGAAAGGGCTTTATTGATTTATAAGATTTAATAAGACCACATAAAATTTTAGCAAACATTCAAAACTATAAGAGTGAATAAAAAAAATTAACAAATAAATGATAATTTTTTACAAGATTATAATGGTTTATATACTTATATAGACGTTTCAAACAAGTATAGTATATTACATATCAATAATTCAGTTTAGTTAGCTAGCTTAATATGTAACAACCTTTCTGATCTAATACATGATTAGTTATCAGTCAGTTCTCAATAGGTTAGGTTAGTTAGGACCTTTTCTTGACTACACCTTTCCTTATACAAGCACATGTCATCTTTCAAGTAATTAATCAATTCAATACATGAGGAATATTCAGTTTAATTTAGCCTCCTGATTCTATCACGGTATCATATTTCTTTCTAAATACCCTGCTTTCGCTATTCATCTTTCCTCTCCAGCCATGACTAACGATTCAATCAATTACAGTTCCAACAATAATAATGGCAATGGCTGCGATGGCAATGCAAGCAATGCAACCAATCCCCATGTCGATCCCTCTTTAACCCAAACAACTCTTATTACTTATACCCTGGAGAAAACCCAACTTTTGTTTTTGTCTCTCTGGCTCTCAATGGAGACAACTATTACTATTGGAGTAGAGCTATATATGAAGTATGCGTTGTCTTCCAGGAACAAATTAAAATTCATCAATGGCGGTATAACCCAGCATGATTCCTCCACTCCATTATATGACTTTTGGGAACACTACAACAACTTGGTTGTATCTTGGATTACTTGCACCCCTTCTCGCCAAATCTCTTAAAGCTCAGCTTCATTTGATAGTGCTTGAGATCTTTGATTGGATCTAGAATATCGATTCACCAAAGAGAACCATTTAAGCATGTCTAACCTGCTTTAAGAATTTCATTCAATGCACCTAGGTGATAGAACCCTAACAAAAAAGTGGGAGGAATTGTGTAACACCGGTGCCGAGCGAGGACGGAGGAGTGGTCGCGGTGACCGTGTTGGTTTGTGAGGACGGTCGTCAATCCATAAAGCAGCCGAGATGTTACAAATTGTGCAAGCCCAAAAGTTGTGGTGGGTTGGGCTTCAAAAAGCTTCATGCATGAATGATGCCTTTATCCTAAAAGCTGGGTTGGGAATCCTTACGACCCAAATTCCCTTTAGACCTCGATTATCCAGGGAAAATATCTTTGGGTCAAGGGAATTAAATACTGATTATCTCACGCACAGGTGATTCTCAACTTTAGAACCGGATATGCAAGCTCGGCCCCCTGGGTGAGAGAATGTGAAAAAGATAAATTGGAGCAGGGGAAAGATACCTTATTCTGGAAGGATGTATGGATGGACAAGAATACTCGCCTTGAAGATTGGGTCCCGAAAGAGCTGACTCTAGCAGATCTCTACAGCTCAGCTCAGGATCTTGTGCTTCCATCTCATAAATGGAACACTAAGTGGTTGAAGCCCTTTCTTCCAGGAGATCTGATTTGTAAGCTGATGGAAATTCCAACTCCTATGGTATCTGAAGGGAAGGATGGCTTTGTTTGAAGAGGCACATCCCATGGGAGCTTCTCGGTCAAAAGTGCGTATAACATTTGCGTTGGTGGCGATACCTCTGGGAACAAGAAGATATGGGACCTCATTTGGAGCCGGAAAGGCCCCCATTGGATTCAGCTGTTTCTTTGGAAGGTAGGGCATGATAGGTTTCTGACCAACCAAAGAAGAAATGCATGGAGTTCCTCGTCTCCTGATTGTTTGGTATGCTCGGGTGTCTCTGAGTCTATCCTTCATTTCTTAGAGACAGACTATCCCAGGGCGACTCAAATTTGGATTCTGTTACTAGACTCTAGAAAACTTCAAACCTTCTTTGGTTCAGATCTGAGAATTTTTTTAGAGGATAACTTATTCGGTTCGTTTGGAAAGAGGTGCCCATGTGCCATATCTATGGGGGCATTGGTTCACGACTGGCAGCTATAGGCTTTGGTTGTGGCGTAATAATCTTTTCGATCCATATTTTCAGAGGCCATCGAGTGTAGCCAAGAGCGTCATGGTAGAAGCAAATCATTGTTTCTTGCTAAAGAAATCAGACGACCTAGTAAGGCAGAAGAGAAGTACGACGCAAATGATCAAATGGGGTTTCCCTCGTAATGGTTGGTGCCAACTGAATTTAGATAGGGCTGCCAAAGGCAACCCAGGCAAGACAGGCTATGGAGGAATTATTAGGGACGGCAGGGGTTTCTATGTAGCAAGTTATGATATGAATTTTGGTATTTGTAATGCTCATAATGCAGAGTTGTGGGTGTTGAAAATCCAACCAAAGGAAAGTAACAAAAGTCTCCCATAGTTAAATGCAATGGTTGAAAAGCTTTCAACCTCCAACCACTTACCATTCCATGCAACTCTTTTTGCTTCTATAAATAGAAGCATTTGAGATGAAGGAAGATGCACCAATCCTCACAATCAAAGAGAAGGAGAGTGATAGAAAAATAGAGAGAGAGCCTTAGAGAGAGTTTTAAAAGAGAGAAAAATAGTGAGCCAATTTGTGATAGTGTTATCCACAAATTGAGGATACAATATTCTTGAATTTTTGTATTCCCATTATTGTTATAGTGGAAGTTTAAGCGGCCTACGGGTCCCGTGGTTTTTTTTTCCTTGCTCGCATTGAGAAGGTTTTTCCACGCTAAAAATTATCCGGTGTTATTACACTTTTCTTTACGCTTCCGCTTAGTGCCTATTTTTGAGTTCACAGAGGAGGGAAATTATGCTGGTATTTCCCAACAATGGTATCAGAGCTCTCAGAGCTCTGGAATACTAGGTGACTGATTTATAAGAAAATTCTTAGTATGCTCTGTGGCTGCAGCATAGTCTGATCTTCCACATCAGAAAAGAATTATTCTTGTTGCTAGAAATAAAGTGTGGTAGTGTGAAAGTGCATGCCTAGAAAAGTTCTGGCTAGGAAAGACTTGGTATTTAAGTGTGTCTATTGACCCACCTCTCTTTCTTGGGAACTTCCTCTGTACGTACTGTTCACAAACTACAGTAATTTTCAGCATTCTGTACAAGTCACCTATACGACACTATTCACGTATAGTGTTATTTTTATCACAACCCAACTGGTTGGAGGAGCTATTGGCCTGTGTAACTCAAGATGGAGGGAGCTATCACTCATGATGGAGACATGTTCAAGCTAACTGCAGATAACTACTCCTATTGGAAGCCGATGATGGAAGATCATCTATACTGCAAAGATTTGTATTTGCCAATTACCCAGAAGGATATGCCAAAGGATATGCCGGATGTGAAGACTGACAAAGATTGGTAGCTTCAGAATCGAAAAGCAGTGGCTATGATCTGGAAATATATTGATCGAAGCTTGTTTGAGCATGTATCAACTTATACCAATGCGTATGAGTTGTGGACAAAACTTGAATCCTTGATTCAAAAGAAGACGCCCAGGAACAAAGCCCGCCTTGTCAGACGATTGGTAAAGTTGGAGTACATGAACGATCAAAATATGATCGAACATTTGAACACTTTCAAAGGCATTGTTAATCAATTAACAAAAGCAGGCATGAGTGTTGATGATGAGTTGCAAACTCTTCTACTCCTCAGTTCTCTACCTGAGAGTTGGGAAACTCTAGTTGTCACTCTCAGCAACTCTGCTCCAGACGGAAAGCTTAGCATGGATTCTGTTACAGATTGTTTGCTAAATGAAGAGTCAAGACGGAGGGAAAGAGGTTTGAACAATCAGTTTGAAGCCAATGTTGTTGAAAATAGAGGAATGAGTAAGAATTGTGGAAAAGGATGTCGTGGAAAATCACAAGGTAGGTCCAAATCTTGAACCAGACTAAATTGTTATTACTGTGGCAAACTAGGACACGTAAAGCCTGAGTGCAGATTCTTGAAAAGAGACCAACAAGCTGAAACAGTCCACCCTAACCAGATTGACCCGAAGAAGAAGAAAGAAGATGGAACAACTACTGCAGTGGCCTCGAATGATGAGAATATATTTCTTATCGGAGAAGAAAATTATCTAAATTTTGCATCAGATGATTGCATATGGATAATTGACTCAGGAGCATCCTTCCACGTCACACCTCATGAAGAATTCTTCTCATCATACCAAAAAGGAGATTTTGGTACGATGAAGATGGGAAACCGTGTCACAAGATAAAATCGTCGGTATTGGCGAAGTAACTTTGATGATCGAGAATGGAAATAAGCTTGTCTTTGAAGGAGGTCGAGACATGTACCCGAGATGCGTTTGAACCTTATCTCAGTGGGAAAGCTAGATGAAGCTGGGATGATAAACCAATTTGGTAGCGGCAGATGGAAACTCAGTCGAGGAAGCATGATTATTGCTCGCGGCAGAAAGGAAGGCTCTCTGTACATTATGCAGGGAAAGATATGCAAGGGGGAGACGAATGTTGCTCAAGACGCAACCAAAGAGCTGTGGCATAGACGACTGGGTCACATGAGCGAGAAGGGTCTGGAGATCCTTGCAAAAGATCATCTCCCAAACATAAAAGGGCAGCCACTTGAATCTTGTGAAGACTGTCTAGCAGGCAAACAACAGAGTATCTTTTAAAAAAATCAGATGATGCAAGAAGAAGAAAGAAGATTCCGGATCTTGTTCATTCAGATGTTTGCTCTGTCTAAAAGGTTTGTTGGTGGTGCTCAATACTTTGTTACCTTCATTGATGATCACTCTAGGAAGGTGTGGGTGTATCCATTGAAGACGAAAGATCAAGTTCTTAAAGCTTTCAAGGAGTTTCATGCTTCTGTAGAACGAGCATCTGAAAGAAAACTGAAATGCTTGAGAAGTGATAATGGCGGAGAATACATAGGTCTGTTTGAGACATATTGCAAAACTCATGGGATAAGACATGAGAAAATTCCTCCCAAGACACCTCAGATGAATGGAGTAGCTGAAAGGATGAACAGAACGATCGCAGAGAAAGTCAGAAGCATGCTTTCTCAAGCAAAACTTCCCAAATCATTTTGGGGCGAAGTAGTGAAAACTGCAGTTGATCTGATAAATCTGTCTCCTTCAAGACCTTTAAATGGAGAGATTCCAGATGAAGTATGGACTTGAAAGAAAGCCTCTTATGGTCACTTGAGAGTCTTTGGGTGTAGGGCATTTGTCCACATTCCTAAATATGAAAGAGCAAAGCTAGATGCAAAGACGAAGGAATGCATATACCTTGGTTCACCAAGAGATGAACTTGGTTTCAGATTATGGGATCTTGCACACAAGAAGATTGTTCGAAGCAGGGATGTGGTGTTCTTTGAAGATCAAACGATCCAAGACATTAAGCAATTTGAAAAGCCAAAGCACAAAGTGATTTTTGATTCAAGTCCTGTTGTGATAAACAATTCAGGGGGAGAGAACCCTCAAAGGAATGATGAACATGATCTGGAGGAATAATCTGATCAGACAGAACAACCTGACCAGATAGAACAAAGTCGGGATCAGATGATGGAGACTGATGAGACAGAAGAAGAATCTCAAGTAAGATGATCCAGAAGAGTCAGACAACCATCAAGAAGATATTATTCCGATGAATATGCCAATCTCACTGATGAAGGAGAACCTCAAAGCTTCATAGAAGCAATTGAGATGAATGATAAGGAGAAATGGTTGCAAGCCATGGAAGAAGAAATGCAGTCCCTGAAAGAAAATCAGACGTATGACCTGGTGAGATTACCAGATGGACGAAAGGCGTTGAAAAACAAATGGGTGTTCAAGCTCAAGACGGAAGAGAACAACCCAAACCCTAGGTACAAAGCAAGAATTGTTGTAAAGGGGTGCAACCAGAAGAAAGGCATAGATTTCGAAGAAATCTTCTCACCAGTGGTGAAGATGACATCTATTAGAGCAATTCTCGGTCTAGCTGCAAAACTAGACTTGGAGATTGAACAACTTGATGTAAAAACAACATTCCTACATGGAGACCTAGAGGAGGAAATCTATATGGAGCAACCAGAAGGTTTTGCAGAACCAGGCAAGGAACACCTAGTGTGTCGTTTGAAGAAAAGCCTTTACGGTCTGAAGCAAGCTCTAAGGCAATGGTACTAGAAGTTTGATCTCTTCATGACCCAACACAATTTCAAGAAGACCTCCGCAGACCATTGTGTGTTTGTGAAGAACTATGAGAATGGTGAATCCATCATACTTTTGTTGTATGTTGATGATATGCTAATTATTGGGAAAGATAAGGCGAAAATAATTTGCTCTCAAGAAGGCATTGAGCAAGTCTTTTGCCATGAAAGATCGGGTGCGATGAAGAAGATTCTTGGAATGAAGATAACTAGAGATCGTTCTAGAAGGATGCTGTGGATGTCACAAGAAGACTATATCCAGAAAGTTCTTGAAAGGTCCAACATGCATAATGCCAAACCTGTGCATGTTCCATTACCTGGTCATCTCAAACTGAGTAAGATGCAAAGTCCAGGGAATAAAGAAGAAAAAGAAGAAATGAACAAGGTGCCTTATTCTTCTGCAGTGGGTAGTCTTATGTATGCAATGGTCTGTACAAGACCAGACATTGCTTATGCCGTCGGAGTTGTGAGTAGATTCCTTTCAAATCCAGGAAAGGAACACTGGAATGCAGTGAAATGTATACTATGATATCTGAGAGGAACTGCCAAAAGCTGCTTGTGTTTTGGCAATGAAAATTTAAAGCTTCTTGGGTATTCAGATGCAGATATGGCAGGAGATGTGGATTCAAGAAAGTCTACATCAGGATATCTAATTACTTTTGCAGGGGGAGCCATCTCATGGCAGTCAAGACTACAAAAGTGCATTGCTTTAAGCACTACAGAAGCAGAATTCATCGCAATCACCGAAGGTTGCAAAGAGATCTTGTGGATGAAGAAGTTCCTACAAGAGTTAGGACAGGATCAGGAAAGTTACATTCTCTATTGCGACAGTTAGAGCGCAATCCATCTCAGCAAGAACTCGACATTTCATTCAAGGTCGAAACACATTGAGAGGAACTGCCAAAAGCTGCTTGTGTTTTGGCAATGAAAATTTAAAGCTTCTTGGGTATTCAGATGCAGATATGGCAGGAGATGTGGATTCAAGAAAGTCTACATCAGGATATCTAATTACTTTTGCAGGGGGAGCCATCTCATGGCAGTCAAGACTACAAAAGTGCATTGCTTTAAGCACTACAGAAGCAGAATTCATCGCAATCACCGAAGGTTGCAAAGAGATCTTGTGGATGAAGAAGTTCCTACAAGAGTTAGGACAGGATCAGGAAAGTTACATTCTCTATTGCGACAGTCAGCGCAATCCATCTCAGCAAGAACTCGACATTTCATTCAAGGTCGAAACACATTGACGTAAGGTATCACTGGATCCGTGATGTGTTGGAAAGTAAACTGCTGCAAATTGAGAAAATACACACAAAAGATAACGGGGCAGATATGATGACAAAAGCTCTACCAAAAGAGAAGTTAGAAGTCTGTGAAGAAGTTGCAGGCTTAGTATCAACCCCAAACTGATCCAAGGATATTTTCCCTTTGGCCGGAGGGGGAGAATTGTTGAAAATCCGACCAAAGGAAAGTAACAAAAGTCTCCCATAGTTAAATGCAATGGTTGAAAAGCTTTCAACCTCCGACCACTTACCATTCCATGCATCTCTTTTTGCTTCTATAAATAGAAGCATTTGAGATGAAGGAAGATGCACCAATCCTCACAATCAAAGAGAAGGAGAGTGATAGAAAAATAGAGAGAGAGCCTTAGAGAGAGTTTTCTAAGAGAGAAAAATAGTGAGCCAATTTGTGAGAGTGTTATACACAAATTAAGGATACAATATTTTTGTATTTTTGTATTCCCATTATTGTTATAGTGGAAGTTTAAGCGGCCTACAGGTTTCGTGGTTTTTTTTCCTTGCTCACATTGAGGAGATTTTTCCACGCTAAAAATTGTCCGGTGTTATTACACTTATCTTTACGCTTCCGCTTAGTGCCTATTTTTGAGTTCACAGAGGAGGGAAATTATGCTGATATTTCCCAATAGTGGGGTCTTCTAATAGGTTTGGAAGTTGCTTGGGATAAAGAGTTAAAGACATTAGGATGCTTGAAACAGACTTGAGTTTGAGACTATTATCGGGTTAATTAGCAATGGGCCTAAAGAGAATGACCGTATATGTTCTCTGGTTAGGAGGATTCTCAAATGGAAGCAAAAGGATTGACAACTTAACTTCAATCATATATACTGGGAAGGAAATAAATGTGTGGACTAGCTTGCAAACTAGAGCTTGGAGCAAGAATAAGGTTTTCATATGTTGGATCAAATTCCGGATGGTCTTAGTGCTCTTATTCATAGCGATGGTTCTGGGTCTCTTTATCCCGCATAGTGAATATTATGTTTTTTTTTTCTTCTGTTTTTGGCTTTTTGCCCTTTGAGCATAAAAAATTATTTTTTGATCAAAAATTAAATTTTAAATATACAATCAAGGGTTTAGTCGCATATTAAATGCTGGTATATTACTGTTACATACAAGAAATGGTGGCAAAAGAGAAAAGAAAAAGCTATGACACGCGCCTCTGTATTCTCCAAGAGAGAGCACCATCCGTCCACCCATCCCCCATGCTATAACCGCACTTTCATTTCCTGTCGTTCTTGTCGCATCAATAAAATAAATAAATAAATAAATAAATAAAAATAATAGTAATAAACGCTTCTCTCTCTCTCTTTCTTTCTATTCAGTGTGCGTTCGTTGCTTGGCCTTGTTTATCAACCAAATCAGAGCTACCCATTTCCTTGTTCTTCCATTTGAACGAAAATTTCTTATTCTGTACCTCCTCCATTCTCTTTTCTCCATTGTTTCTCTTCAATAATTCCATTCCTCTTTTTTATTTCTTCCTTTTCGCTACAATCTCGTTAAATCAGCTCACACACACCCCTTTTACGCAGTGATACTGTTGGAGCTTTTCAAACAAGGTATCTTATCTCTATGTAATGGGTTTCATCTTTCATTTTTCAAAGTATTTTCTTTCTTTCTCTTTTTCTTTTTTTTAAGGGTGGTTGTGGGGGTGCTCCTCTGTGTGTTCATTGATTTGTATCTATTTTTGGATATTTGATATTTGTTGGGGATTGATTCTCTTATTGGTTAGTCTTATCAGGATCAAGAACCTTGGTTATTTGCTTTATTTTTTTTTAATTATTTAATAACCAATTGATTTGTTTTTGTGTAGTTTCAATAGGTTTTGATGCTAAAATTTGTGGTGAGTTTTCTGTATCCAATGTTGTCTCTTTGTGCACAAAAAAGACACTGTTTTTGAATGAACAGGCTTTCTGTGAAAAGTTGGTTCTTTCTTTTGGGGAAAAAAAATTATTGGGTTTAGCATTATTTACTATTTCTGATAAATGCTTATATAAGGAATCGGCAAGTTGCAATGCTTGTTCTCTTTCTGAGGCATTTGGATTTTTTATTTCATATAAAATTTGTTACTCTCTTCTGTTTGATAAAAATCTCCCCTTCTAGTTGTGCGTGGTTTTCATTTATGCCTTCTGAGTGGTTTTACTTTGATATCAAATTTCTGAGCTAACCATGAAGCCTGTAGATTTTGAGCGTGTTTCTTCTGTTATCTAGTGGTGTGGTGAGCTGAACATAATATTGTATACGATATCCGGATATTATCTTCTGTTTGTTGAATTCTTTCATATTATTAATGTTAGATATGTGGTTTTTGTTTTTCCATTTAATACTGTAGAATGCTTTATCTGGCAATCTGCAACAGGCACCTATTGGTTGATACTAATGTGCTATGCAACATTAGTTTCAAATCATTTTTAGGACTTTTCCTTTTATTGCTTTTGGCTATGTTTGCTTATACCAGATCATTTTCAGATATTCTACTGTAGTAAGTGTTATACATCTTCCCCTAACCGTATGGACTTCTAGGATAACTCACAGGAGGATAGTTGATGGCTATGAGTTCCCTTATATTCGTCCTTTTGTAAGGTTCAGTTTTTGTTTCAATTTTTTCTTGAAAGCAGATGAATTTTTCTGTATATGCCTTCTTCTCTTAGTATGATCTGGAGGTTGTGCCCTTGCTGCATTGTATCCACCCATTGTTATTTATCAGGAAAGCTCTCTGTTGTGTATCCACCCATAGTATTATTAGTTGTGTGATTTAAAATTAATTTTTCATTTTGTCACGAGGTGCTTCACTTTTTATTAGTCTGAGGCTTCATGTTGTAGTATATTATCAGGTGATAAAATATATGGTTTTCTTTCTGATTTGGTGTTAGAATGTTTTAATAATCAGCTGAGTCCTTTTTAAATATATTCGTTAGGCCTATACATTCGACTTTATTATGGCGGGAGAAACATCATGGATCAGCCACTACGATGATGACCCACGAAGGGAGACTAGGGAGTTCGATTCATTTTTAGAACTTGGTGAGGAAGTTGATAACGAAGCACCTGCTGTTTCTATGGACATGTTTTTTCCTGATGAACTGTTGGAACGTATCCTAGCCTATCTTCCCATTGCCAGCATTTTCAGAGCAGGTAGTGTGTCTAAAAGATGGCATGATATTGTTTCTTCAGAAAAGTTTTTATGGAGCCTTTCCCATGTGCTACCACAGAAACCTTGGTACTTTATGTTTACTAGCTCTGATGAACCAACTGGTTATGCTTACGATCCCATCCTCCGGAAATGGCATGGCATTGAACTTCCCTGCATTGACAATTCTAATTGGTTCATTGCTTCATCACATGGCTTAGTTTGCTTCATGGACAATGACAGCAGAAGTAAATTGTGCTTGTGCAACCCTATTACCAAAAGCCACAGGAAGCTTGAGGAGCCTCCAGGTATGAAATTTTCTGATTACAGTGCATTAGCAATCTCAGTGAACAGGAAATCTCACAGTTACACTGTGGCAATTGTAAAATCAAAGCAAGTCCCTGATCACTTTTTCCAGTGGGATATCTCAATTCATATATACAATTCAGAGAAAGCGACCTGGGTGACGACTTTATCAGAGGTTTTGATGGGGTGGAGAAGTGGTGAGGAGAGTGTGATATGCAATGGTGTGCTATATTTTTTAGTTTACTCGACTGGGCATAGTCTGCTAGTAAGTCGCCATGCCCTAATTGCATATAATATTAGCAACCGATCTTCACAAGGTAGCTTGAAAAGGAGCTTTATCGATGTACCTTGTTCTCTAACTTGCGGCCGTCTGATGAATCTGAAGGAGAAGCTTGTGATGGTGGGAGGAATTGGTAAGAAAGATCGACTTGACATAATAAAAGGAATTGGCATCTGGGTTCTGAATGATAGGAAGTGGGAAGAGATTGCAAGAATGCCCCACAAATACTTCCAAGGTTTTGGAGAGTTAGATGATGTTTTTGCTTGTGGTGGTACAGATGATCTGATATATATTCAAAGTTATGGAGCTCCTGCACTTCTTATTTTTGACATGAGCATTAAGCAATGGAAATGGTCACATAAATGCCCAGTAACAAAGAGGTTCCCTCTGCAGCTTTTCACTGGTTTCTGCTTTCAGCCCAGGCTTGAAATTGCTCCCTAGTTTGTTCTTCATACTATCAACTGCTGCTATTTTCACACTTGTATCCACGGTTTTGCCATTTTACTTCATTGTTATTGAAGTTAAAATTTAATATGATTTCTGTGTTTTAACAGTTCATACAAAGTTTACTTGCTGGTAAAGTTGGTTATTCATGGATACTGGAACATTATATTATATGATTAAAAAATACAACAGAACTAGTTCATACAAAGTTTACTTGCTGATAAAGTTGGTTATTCATGGATACTGGAATATTATATTATATATGATTAAAAAATACAACAGAACTATATATCTTTTACTGTTTCTTATTCTATCTACCTGTGCACTTCTCTCCATTTTCTAATGTGTTACAATGAAATGTATGATATACAATTACTTATCTGCTAAATATTTCACTAGCTCTAAATTATCAAAGCAGAACATTTGACAGAGCTATATATTTCCCTTTGTTTTCCCTGAAAAGTGGAGGTTATGGTGCATTCACATTTAATTGATCGATTTGACAAAAAAGTAACCTTGCTAAATTTTGTTGACAAATAGCATGTTTGGAATCACTTAAGTTAGACTAGAATCACATTTAGTGTGAAGCGGCTGAAATGCATGTTTTCCTAGAATGATTATGTTTCCAAACACACAATAAGTTTCTTTATTTCCTTTAGCCCTTTTTCAATTTGGATAGCATCTCCTAATTCCAGGTTATGAACTTATGAGCAGGACTAATTTCCTTCTGCTAACATGATGCAGGCTTTCCGGCACTGCTTTAGGAACTTGTATTAGATTCATAATAATTAAGGGTGTGTTTGGTTTTTGTTAGAAAGGATTCAAACATAAATGGAAAACCAAACACACACTAAGGCAGGTACTATTATCAAGTTGCTAGGAATCTGTTGCACAGTGAGTTAATGAAAGTAGTTCAGGGTTCAACGGTTTTACTTTTATCAGGTTTCCCAACCCGTTAAGTCTTATCTTTGTGAAGACTTGAGAGAAAGGGAAAAAAAAAAATTCTTATGTGGACATACACCTTTGTAATTGTACGGATACTTAACGATATTGAATGAACTTTATGCAACCTTTTCTAGTTCCCCAACATATGTAATTTGATTTATTGACGAGCCAATGAACATGTTATGCTTGAGATTACACTCTGTTGTGCATATGTATGATTTGAGTGTGGTGGGTGTGTGTCGTCCGTACACCATATTATTTTATTGTGCTCTGTGATGGTTGGTGGAGAAGTGAGGTCCACGCCTTCTCTAGCAAAGGTGGGTTTTCCTTAGTGGAGATGTGACAAATAAAGTAAATTTCAAAATGGCTATCATCACTACCTTCTTTTTTTGGGTGTCATGAAATGGCCAGCACTACCCTACACTGGTAGTAGTAGAGTGATGGCATTTGTTAGAGCACCTGCATCGCAAGTTGCCTAACCGGTTCTTAACTTAAGAAGCACGTGCTTGTTTGGGTTGATGGGATGGAGGGAGTGTTTGTATAAGAATTTGGAGAGAGAAAATGCTTATACAAACATCTCTTATAATAAAAAGTGGGTTATTTTAATTATTTTAATAATAGATCAGTTGTGAAATAAAACAAATTATTGATAATGTAAGGACATGAGATCAATTTAAGAACTTTTTATATGTTGTTGAGTTGGAGAGTGTATTTTACTATTGAAAATATTTATTAATACTCTTGAATTATTATACATCTCAGTTCAAAGTAGTTGTACATGATGGTGACTACAAATAATTTATAGTTTAATAGAACTTTATCATATTTTGGCGTGGTTTGGTAATGGAGAAACCATTTAATAATTTTATTTTCTTTTATTTTTTCTAAAAAGACACCATTTAACATTGATTCTAGAGACGTCGACCAAATTGATGGGATAAAAATCAAATCTACAACATCAAATACTAGAAACAAGACTGCAAGAGGTATAATTTTAAAATTATCTTACTGTTATGAAGTTATTAACTGTTGCAATTATTAACTGCCCCAAATCTCATTGGGAAGATATGTTTGATGTTTTTAAAATTGGATCGAATATTAAATTAGTGAGGTGGTGTCTAATCATAAAATGTACGTAGAAGTATAAATTGCATGAATATGTAGCATTCTTTGTTGCAGAATTTTGCACTTAAGTGCACATATAGTTAACTAAGTAATAAAATGAATGAGACATTTTCACGAGTATTAAATATTAATTAGAGTTTAATTTCTATGCAATGTTAGTATAAAGTAGGTTTACGTATACTTCCAATAATATTTTGGCAAATAGTTACTATTGTTGTTTCTCTATCTTAATATTTAAAATAAAAGCACACATGTCAAGATGCCAGTAGATGTAAACCCTAATCGATTTAGGGAGATGCAAGTTTAATTTTCAACTTGCTTATGTTTGGTAACTTTGGTTTTGCCGGGTCTAACTATTTATGTGTGTGTTTGGTTTCACTTCTGGAGGTAGTAGAAGTGCTTCTGCACCTGTCAAACGTGATTATTGTAAAAAAAGAGGTGTTTGGGAACATGTTTGTGGAAGCAATTTTACATCCATAATTGATTCTACCAGAAGCAGCTTGGAGTAGCTTCTGCTTTTGGATTAAAAAATTATACTAAGTTTTACATCAAACTTGCTTTCAAAGTAAAAACATCCAAACATAAATCATTTTACTTCAAACTCAATTGTATTGAAATCAATTCTATAAAATCAATTCCATCCAAAATCATGTTTGTCAAACGTTCATCCAAACACACACATAATGTGTCTTTGCTTTTAACATAAATATATATGTGCTTTTCAGTATCTGATGGTGAATCGGTAATATCGGTTGTGGGGTCATATAGCAGTTCTCCTATTAATTAATGGTAAGAAACCCAACCTCAATTAGCAGTATAGCCCCCTTCTGATTAAAATAGAAGAAGGGGGCGGGGATAAGGACCGTTTAACATGATCTATATTAGTATTATTTATATAGTTCGTGATGTGCTGTTTATATTACTGACGACAAGCAGCTTCAATAATTCATCTTTCAATTTCGCTAATTTCATCGACATGCAAATTCAGAACTGCTTAAGCCTTCCCATGATGTAAATACTAAATACCAAACAGATGGCAACAGAAGCATTTCAAATGACAGCATTGATTATATAATATATCAATTAGTGCGAGGATGTCTTTTCTTGAATATAGTTTTTTATCGTAATGAAATCCAACCAAGCACTCATGACGACAATCTTCATCATTTTTTGTTTAATGGAAAACATGTAACACAGTTGTTAGAATTGCATAATTCAAATTCGAATCGCATGATTTGATATGATTCGACAAACTAGTGTTTTGGACTATGTAGTGGAATGCAGATGACTCTAACTTATATAATACGTGCACGATTTGTTGCGATTTGCATATATCAATATGATTTGCACGATTTTATAATTTAAGATGGACACAATAATTATTAAAGCCTAAAACAAATTTTGAAGTGCGGCCTTTTTAAAGCTAATAAAAAAAATAAGTTTGTTATATTAATTTTTTTTTTATTTTTTTAGTTAATAGGTGTATCAAAATAACTACATTTTTTTAGGTCTAAAATCCATTTGGTGGCTTGGGCTTTGGGCCAGCCATGTATAATTTTATGATTTTTTTTAACTTTGTTCATTAATATTAATATCCGTGTCAATCTTTTCACAAATATGCATCCCAACATAAGCCACTTGCAGTAGCTTTTACATTTGTAACGTGATTTACACACAATACATACAAGAGTTATGATATTTTGATATCAAAATTTGACATCATGGAGAGACATCCTAGTTTTGAATAGGTTATTTATTACTCTACTCTTTCTATCTCTTTATTTCATTGGTTCATAACCTACTCAAAACTAGGGTGTCTCCCTTGGTATCAAATTTTAATGTCAAAATATCATAACTTGTACATACGAATCCAAACGCACATATGTATGTGTTTGGAACCACACAAGACACAGGCATAAATACATTTTGAACATGAAAGCTATTATTGCTAATATAATAGCTAAGTACCTTTCGACATAACATGCATCCAAATGTTTGTTTGGATGAACGTTTGACAAACGTGATTTTGAATGGAATTAGTTTTATATAATCGATTTGTATATAATCAAGTTTGAAGTGAAGTGATTTTATATTCGGATGTTTTTATTTTGAAAGCAAGTTTAGTGTAAAACTTATTAGTATAATTTTCAACCAAAAAACAGAAACTACTCCAAGCTGCTTCTTTGATAATCAATTATGAAAGGTAGAATTGCTTCTCCAACAAAGAGCCAAACATCTCAAGGGTTTGATCACTTTAAACTTACTTTGATGGTTCTCACCATGAAACCAAACATATGCCAATTGAACCGGGCACATTTTTGGTCACAACAATACTAGATTTTAAGTTATGCCATCCAATATAGATTTAAATAAAATCTTTGTTGAAAATTTATTGATTAGATTTCTTTTGTTCTTAAAGTAAAGAAAAGAATACTAATTTCATATTATTTCCCTATTTGTCCAATATTTGTTAAAATCTTTGTTTCCTGCTCTCTGTTTGGAGCTGAAACATCTAACCTAGATTCGAACCATGGTCCATGACCATGAATAAGGAACTTCTCTTTTGGAATGGATGGATAGAATCGTCAAATCACCGTATATTGGACCTGGGCTGCGGGAGCGGAACATGCCTTAACGAAATCCGGCGTGAAAAAGGACATGAGGTTACTGTCCGGTCTCAATTCTCAATGGCCTATAAATATTTATTTGTAAAACCTCAAACCCAATACATGGGAATTGCAAACACTGAAAAGGACCCTTATTATTACTTATTTAACTTCAGTTTATTTTGTTTTTAGTTTTTTGTTTTTAAAAATAATTATAAAACTGTCACTTTATTTTTATTATATTTTCTGTTTTAAAAAATTTGTACATGAAACGTTAAAAACAATTTTTTTGTTTTCACTGTTTCTTATACAAATCTTTAAAAATAAGAAACAAAATGAAAACAAGTTGATAGTTTTATAATTATTTTTGAAAATAAGATATGAAAACAGAAATTTGTAAATAAAGCAAACAAACACATAGGTTCTGCACCAAGATTTAATGCAACTTTAAGGAACAAAATACTTGCTGGATTTTCTATTCAGCTTCTTCCCTGTCCCTTGGATCATTTCCATTTTAATTGTGTGAATCTTATTGATGAATTCGACAATAGGAGAAACTAGGGGTGTTCGTTGATCGGTTTGAAGCCAAAAAAATCATCCGATCTAACGATTAAAACATCATGTAGTCCGGTTCGGTTTTGATTGCTTCATTAAAAAAATCTGAACCGATTAAATACGATTTGGATTAGATTGGATAGTTCGATTTTTACAAACATGATAATTAAAAAATAAATCTAAATAAAATTAATATATATACCATATAACGTACTAAAAATTAAAATTTTACGAGCTAACAAGTCTCAATTTTATGTTTAAAACATTAAAATAGGAGAAAATTATGTTACATCAAATTAATAAGTATGATTAGAAAAAAAAATGGACAAATAATAAGTCAATAATACAAAAAAGTAGAAAATATATATATTAAACTTCATATACCCGGTTTGGTTTGGATAAGTTCGGTTTCAAATAAAGGATTCGAAATCCAATCGGGTTTCACAAAACAAGATAAAAAAACCGATAAATATTGGTTTTGTATGATTTTCCATTTTTTGGATCGGTTTTTTGATTTTCTTTTTGACCGGTTTGGATATAAATTTTTTGAATTTTTAGATCGATTTTCGATTTTCTTTTTGATTGATTTTGATATAAACCCAACATTTTATTGACATTACTGTGGTATGGATCATTTTATGAATGCGGAATTTCTTTTGAATTAATTCCTAATAGTCTCCACTTCAACTGAGTCTTTGTATGAGATTCAGCACTCATACTACCAGTTTTATAAAACTTATCTTGATGTGTATATCAATATAATGTTTTTACATTAGCATTTAATGATGTATTAGACTTCTTAGGTAGTAGTTGACTAATTGTTAATAATAATTTTGATAATTACTAGAGTTTTTGCCCGTACGTGGGTTACATCATTGTATAAGATAAATTGGAGTATAAAATATGGAATATAAAATATGTCTATAAGATAAATTGGAGTATAAAAACTATTGCACAAAAATAACACAAACTACAATAAACAGATAGTAAAAAAATAATTTATTTTATTTCTATAGTTACTACCAATCTTTTTTTGTTTATCTAAAATATCTAATTTTTAAAACTGCACAGAACAAAAATCATGTATTTAAATGTCTAAAATATCCTTTTTTTTATTTAAATGTTCAAATTCAAATTGTTTTATTGTTCAAATTCAAATTATGACTATTTTCAATACATTGATTTCCTTAATTTATTCCAACTTCCAAAAAACCATAAATTTAATTTAATTCCAACATACCATGACATCCAGTCAAACAATTTCTATATTAATTAAAATAAAAAATAAAAAATGAGTTGTTATTAGCTGTCAAAACATTCCTCCAGGATGAGTTATATATATATATATATAGTTAAAAATTCGAATTTCGAAATAAAAATTTAAATAAAATAAATATTGGAATAAGAGGTATTGTAATTTACTTGTCATTAATTACACTCTTGAGAAGTAACCTGGAAAGAAAGAGAAATGACACACTTACACATTTCAAGACATAAATTAATAAATACATATTTTAATTATAATAAATATGTCTTGTAAACAACTAAAATTCGAAATTTAAAATAAATTTTGAATTAAAATTAAAAATTAAATAATGAAAAGGAAGAGTCATGGGGTGGGGTGAAAGATAATTAACCATGTTTTGAAAGAATTCAAAATTAAAATAAAAAATTATTGGAATAAGAAATATTGAAATTCTACTTGCCATTAATTATACTCTTGGAAAGTAACCTGGAAAGAAAGAGAGATGATACACTTACACATTCCAAGACATAAATTAATAAATACATATTTTAATTATAATAAATATGCCTTGGAAATAATTAAGAAGAAAAGGCAAGAAGTAGAGAATCACATTGAATAGGTTGAATTGGACGGTGGTGTCAATAATTTTTTTGAAAACCAAAAATATTGGAAAATAAAGCAAATTATTACTATTATCTAATTTAATTTGTTGATCATTTATCATTATTATTTAAAATTGATTCATTGAATATTTTCAAATAGAAACAGGAAATTCATTGATTGAATATAAATACTTATCAATATTAATTATGAATTTATCATTCATCAATTATTTCTCTAAAAAAAAGGCATAATCATTCCCAAAGCAAAAGTTAAATTTGATAAGTACTCTTATCTGAATCACACAATTATAGTAATATAGTAAATTGGAAAAAAAAATGAATGAAGATGAGGCAAGACATTTTCGAAAAAAAAAATATAATTTAGAAAAAGGTCATGCATCATAGGCAAGACATTGTCAAGATTAAAATCCTCCGTTCAAACACTCTAGAATGAGTTTTGTGTGTGTATATATATATTTAAAAATTCAAAATTAAAATTAAAATAAAAGAAATATTGGAGTAATAAATATTGTAATTCTACTTGTCATTAATTACACATTGGGGAAGTAACCTGCAAAGAAAGAAAATTGGCACACTTACACATTCCAATACATAAATTAATAAATACACATTTTAATTATAATAAATATGTCTAGGAAACAATTAAAAATCGAAATTTCAAATAAAATTTGAACTAAAATTGAAAATTGAAAATAATAAAAGAATGAAAATGAAGAGTCATGTGGTGGGGTGAAAGATAATTGATCATGTTTTGAAAGGGGAAATATCATCCGAGAATCTACAAAGTTTGTATTGGAATTAGATGAACAATTAAACTCTTAATAAAATGTCTTGAAAACAATTAAAAAATTTGAATTTCAAAATTTATATTGTATGAGCAATTAATAAAATGCTTGTAAATCACTAACAAAATTGAAAATCGAAATTTTAATTAAAATTTAAAATTTAAAATAAAAGAATAGTAAGACTCTTCCATGAAGACTAATCTAAGACAAAAATATATAATAAAAAATAAAGAAGTATAATAGCAACAACAACATATAATAATAATAATTTAAAAAAAAGGGGCTTAGCAAAAAAAGTGATTTGTTCTCTGTTTAAGAGAACTTCCGAAATTTATAAAGATATCATTCTAGTTAAAAGATAAATGTTAAGAAAAATAAAAACGAAAACAATGCTGACAACATGAGACACTCCGTTGTGTCCCTTTGTGCCATTAAATTAAAACCTTATTATTTAATTATTTAATCGTGCTCTTAATGTTAAACGTGTATCCCAAAACACGTAAAAATTAAAACTTAACTTATAAAACATATAACATTTGAAAGTTAAAGCATCACACTTTATATATATAATACATACACCATATATGTCTTGCATCAGAGTTATCAAAACACTGTTTAGGGTATCCTGTCAGTATGATCCCTAACAGGCATCTTAAACCAAACTAACATTTGCGGAAATATAAAACGTCTTATAAGACTCACTGGCCCTAGACACTAATCTACATCGTTGGAGTCCACAGCTCGTACTCTCGCATCTGATTCATATGGAATCCCATCCAGCTCCTCAATATCAAGCTCCTCCACAGAGTCTTCTCATACGATCACATAATAAATAAAATGCAACATACAGAAAGATATAGGGGATAAGAAACACGTCTATCATCAAAAGCGGAAAAGAGTCGTAGCATATCATACAATAATTGTCACAGACAATCAACATACATAACTATCAGATCATCCTCAAAATAATTTATCATCCTCTACCCTCCAACTCATGCAACTAAACCTTTATGTTGACGTGACCACTACTAATCCTGTCACACATCCCCCGTTAGGAATGTCACTCAGTCATCCAAGTGACACGTTCCCAACGCTGGTGCACATTCTCATCCATGGTGAGAATACTCATGCAAAGCAATGACACTATAGTTGCACGGTACTGTCGGTGCACACCCTTATTTTCTCTCTCATCTCTGTCAAGGGTGCTTATGCATAGCAATGACACTATAGTTGCACAACTTAACTTCTAATTTGGAACGGTCCACGAGAACTTCGGACCTCGTGTATCTCAAATACACGGTTATGAACAATAATGCAACATATGATTCTCACTGACTTTTATCAATAACAACCTAATACCTCAAGTTTTTCCTCATAACCTCCACTTACATTCTATATCACATCACTTCTATAAAATAATAGCGAGGCACCTCTAATTCATATTCAAAACTCTTACCCAAACAAAATACCTCCGAGCAATATATATCTTTCCTTAAAATCAACTAAGCAATTTATCAAACCAGGCAGATCATGCATAATACAATATTAACAAAATAATCAAACATCATAAAATATCACATAGAGCAAATTATCACAATCAAATCAAATAAGTAATAAAGCCAAACATCCTCAACATCATAAAATCAACCTTAATGTCGATAAACCTACAATCCCCGAATCATCATTGGTTTTACAGAAAAGGTTTCCAATATGATTTTGGTCTTGTCGATTACTCGACTACTAGTAGGGTTTAGGTTGCCCTACACAATTATCATATAATCTACTACTTATCGTTTCCGACGACAGAGTGATCCTTTCCCCCACCCGAGCTTATCTCCGGAAACACGAACTTTCAGCTCCTCGTCATGACACTATGGTTATTAAATCAACCTTCAACCAATCATAAGAATGAATTAATCAAACAAAATTCATCATTGACCACAAAAGGCCAGGTTCGGCTATGACAACCCAAAATAAGGCTAGGGATTTCAAAACTTCACAAACTCTTAGATCAATGGTCCTTAAGCATTTATAATGATAAAATCAATGATCATAACTAAAAGAATTGAAACAAAATCCTCTAACACCAAAGGTTAGGATTTCTGCCCATATTAGGAAAATAGGCTAGGAAATTTAGTTGGATTCAAGCTCTTGGATTTAGATCATATAGGTACTAGAGAGCTCAAATCAAGCATTAGATTTCAAAAATGAAAACAAAATCATCAAACCCTCCTTTGGGTGGGATTCGGCCAGTTAAAGAAAATAGGGAAGGAAAATGTTTTTGATTGCACACTCTTGGATAATGTAAGTAGAAGACATCACAAGATCATATAAATTGGTTTCACATTAAAAATATTTTTCTACAATTTTCTAGAATTATTTGAAGTCCTAGATCTAGGAATGGAAATTTATGAAAACTTGATGATCATGGCTTGATCTTACAAAATAAATGAAGGAGAAGACTTAGATGATTAAGGAGAAGAGCTTTTACCTCTTGAAGATTGAAGGAATGAAGAAAATGATCAACCTTCACTAAGTTGAAAACTGGACAGCTCGAGGATGTGATGGTATTGTGAGTGTATTTCACAATATACTAATCCAAAAATCACGAACTCTGGCTTGTTAGAAATATAATAAGAAAAGGAACAACTTTGGTGTTTAAGGTTTCATTTGGTTCGGATCATAACAGGGGTGAAAAGGGCCTTCTTTCTGCTGTTTCGTGGGTTGCTGAGAAGTCTGAGCAGTTTCTGTATTTTGAGCCTATCTCCTAATAACTTATCTGTTTTTGATGATCTCTAGCTTGTTGGAAAGAAGAGATAAATAGGAACAACTTTTATGTTGAGAGTTTTTCGATTTTCAGAAAGGAAGAGGGTCATATTTTCGGTGGGGATTCGGCGTTCTTATGAGTTTTGTAACTTAGTTGGTGAGGAAGATGAAGAGAATGAAGGTGATGAAGAAATGAAGGAGAATTGTGGGGAGGAATGCCGTGGGGTGGGTGGGGGGGGAGGGGTATTTATAGATAGGGAATTGTCTTAACCTAGATTAAGTTTAACTAACCATGGTTAAGTTAAGATATAAATATCTAGATATTTTGAAATAAATATCTAGATATTTTTACTAAATATCTAGATATTTTAACCAAATATCAAGATATTTCCAAATAAATATCTAGATATTTTTACTAAATATTTAGATATTTCCATCCGTTCCAGTCCCCGTCGATGATTTAACGACGAAATGCCTCCGTCGAAATTTTTGAAAATAGCCTATCTTGTTGGAAAAATGATAAAAACATACTTTGTTTCGTTTATGAGTCAAAATTAGGTTTTCTGCTCAGTAAAATTATATTGTCAGTGAAAACGCAGATTAGTTTCCGTCTGAATTTTCAACCCAAATTTTTATCGGAAGCTTCTACCCTAAGATAGAGTATGAATATGATTTTTATTTCATAAAAATCAATCTCCATGAACTCGTATAAAAATATAAATAAATACATTTATACCGGTTAATACAACGAAAATATTTTTATTGAAAAAATAAAAATCAGAAAATAAAAAGTAGAGTGCTACACAACATATATGTTCCTTTTCTTCTCTTCATCGTGTAGTTCTCTAATAGGAAAATAGGTAGTCCTTTTTCCGAATATCAAACAATCTTAACAAAGTCTATGTTGTCTTGAACCCTCTCACTCATAAATCCTAAATATCTCTGCCCATGAGAATTCAGTTGCTGCAAAATATACATTGACAATAAGCAATATGAAAAAACCAAATAAAAATCCCAATACTGAAAAAGGTAAAAAAAAAAAACAAAAGATTAATTGGTAGGCTTGCGTTTGTGGCGAGAAGATGGATGTCGGCCCATGAGTTTTTCTTCATCATCTTTATTGGAGCCTTCATGTATTAATCCCTAAACTTGCATCACTTGAAGATATAGTTGAAGAGTATGATGGACAAATTAAACTAAAAATAAAAATAGAGAAAGAGGAAGAATAAATTGAAAATGATAAAAATAGACTCTTTACATGTGGTTCAAGTGCTTTCAAATTTTTGCCATGGATATCCTCTTGTTTCTGTGTTTGTCCATGGGGGGAAGGAGAAAAAAAGAAACAAAACCTAAAAAACACAATCAACATAAACCAAACATATCACTCTTCATAAAAATAATCAATTTAAAAAAGAAAATTAGGAAGAAATTCAAAAGAAAGATACACAAAAGTATAAACAAAACATACCCATAAATGATTTTAAGGAGAATGGTACCCCTATGCCACGGACTAAATGAAGAAGAAAGCTTCTCCAATTTTGTGTCATAAAAAAAAATGAAATCCAAGAAAATATATGTAAGAAAGTTCGTAAAAATTAATGATAGAATGAGATAAAAAAACTCAGCATTGCGCACATGGTTGGGTGATCGCAATGTACAGAAGAGACATAAGATGGTCTCCTTATAGCGACAACAATCTCTTGTGGTGATAGGAAGACCTGAACAACCTATGAAGGAAGAGAGAGAATGAAATGAGAAGACAGAGATGATGGGGAAGTCATGGGATGAGAGTTTGAAATGAGAACAGAGAGAGAGAGAAATGAATTTAAATTAGGGTGCATTGAAAACCATTTATTTATATTAAATATTTCAGATTCTAAATGAAGCAGGAAGGATTAGATGACTTTTCATTTAATAAAATATTTGAATTATATAATTTTTTTTTTGCTATAAGGAATATTGAAATTCTACATCTCATTAATTATACTATTGAGAAGGAAGATGGAGAGAAATTCGAAATAAAAATTAAAATAAAATAATGAATTGTTATTAGTTGTCATCAATTAACGTTTGAAATCTATTGAAAGCTTTCCTCTTTAAAAGATACTTATTGTAGAATTGTTGTAGGATTAAATGTGGTTGTGACACCTGTCCAAACTTTCCTTAGAATGGGAAAGAATTGTAGTTTAATATAGATATAGATATAGATTTGTTATATATAATCAGTTCAAAATATAAATAAATTTGACATTAATAATACATCAAATGAAATAAGAAATTAACAGATTGTCCAAGAACTTTAAAAACAAAAAGGGAAACCCTGTCGTTTAGTTAAGTTCATATATTTTATTGGGGCCCAAGTTTTCACTGATAGAGTTGGAGTCAAAAACATAAAACCAAAAGCCCATTCCGAGCTGAAGAAAGAGAGCATAAGGAAGACACTTGATCGGCCCAGGTAAATGGCGTTTCTTCTCTGCTTGTGTCCTAGTTTTGTCATGTTGATGGAGAATACGGGTTTTAAGAAAATGGTGCTTTTGTTCAAAAAAAAAGAAAAAAAAAAAGAAAATGGTGCTTGATTGTGTGATATGAAATGTAATGGCCCTTGATTTCCTTCTTTTTATCTATTGCGCTCTATTGTTTTTTTCCATTAGTTGGTTAATGGTTATGCTAACCTACCATTCATTTATCAAGTGGCAACATTCTTATATGTTTTATTTTGCCTTTTTGCTTGTTGTGAACATTTTTGTATATGTGCTCTTTTGCTTCTGCGTTTTGTTTTTCCCTTTTGAGAATGAATACCTTGCTAATCTCGTGAAATTCTTTCCATGTTGTGAATTTTTTTGGGTTCGATGTGAATTTTTCTCTTAATTTTTTTTTGAATATTTTTTTTGAATAATATAAATGAAATGAGATTTATATAAATTTTACTTTATGAAATGCAAGGTAAGTAATTCATTAAATTATTAAGAGTAAAAATGAGATAAAAATTAATATGATATAAACTATTAGCCATAAGTTAGATAAATTAGCTTATGAAAAAAAGTTTTAATTAAGTTAATGAGATAAGCTTGTTTACCAAATACTTCTATCTTAGTCAAACAAGCTTATAAACTAGTCCAATATGCTATAAGTTAACTTATTGGACATGTCAAATAAAGCAGCACTTATAATATATTTAGTTGCTAATCTGTGATACTTTTGTTGGAAGAGAGAAAAAAAAATACCACGTTTGTAGGTTGGAGGAATTAGTTAATAATTAGGATTCTCTTCAACCACTTTGTTTCCGGCCACTCTCCGATCCTTTTATGTTTATCTTCCTTTCTCTCATTTTCTCCCTCATTTACCCCTCCCTCTTTATTCTCTCTCCTCTCTTCTCTTTGATTTTGTTGATGGAGAGACGGGACATCACGAGACAATCCAAATTCATTAGTTAAAGGATAGGAAAGGATTATGTTAGTTACTGACATGAGTTTTGTGAGCTGATGAATTACTGATGTAGTTCGGTATCAAGTTTGAGTCATTGTTTCAAATTTTCTGAAATTGCTCTCATTCATTGTGGACCCGGAAGCTTTCAACCGTTCAATGCAATAAGGCACACCGTCTTTCTTGCTTCTCACTTTCTTATCTAGGACCAAACAAAACATATATAAACATTCATGCATATAGTGAACGATGCCTTATTTATTAACATAAAGCATCCAAATCTGACATGCAAATGGTAGACGTATTTAAACCATTACACAATCATCACCTATGTTGGATATATAAAAAGGCATGTTGTTAATGTCGGACCACACTCAATTTAAGGGAGAGGATACCTACAAAAGCGGTCCAATAACGATAATTGTGGTCCTCTCGTGAAATTTACTTGAGAGCAAAACGGGTAGGGAGTTCGTACTAAATGCAATTTATCCAATTATTAGAACTTTGGATGTAGGGTTGGTGGCAATGTCGCTATTCAATTAACCATCTGTCATGGTAAGTATATATATTGCCATTGATGTTGATTGGAAGACAGAAAATTTGTACAAGGTCTACCCACAACGGCACACAACCCCTCTATGAATAGCACTCTTTGCATGGGCTTTTCACGTTCAAAATAATAAACTTTAGAAGTTAAAGAAATTGTCTAGGAATAAATTCCATGGGGGACATGAGAGAGAAGGGTGGACCACAAGTTCCCTCTGGTTCATGAGGATCATAATGGACCATCTACAAAGTTGGACGTGGACCATGTGAGCCTAGCTTGGGCCCGAAAACGATGCACTGATGAGGACAACACGACATGAATCCAAAGACTCACACCATCCCATAACTACGTAGAAGCCAATGTTTTTAAAGGTTCAATGTTCCCCTAAGTTCGATATTTTAGTTAAAATGCAATAGTATTGGGAAAAACTCAAGTCATACATTAACTAAAGATAATATCTAATGAGAGCTGCTTATAATTAGTGAACAATTTTCATCCAAAAAGATAATTTTTGTGATTGAGTTACATCCAAATTCTAATAGTCTTTGAACAAATTCAAGGCCCCTATGAATTAAGAATCATAATCATATAGGTTCCATAGTGTAGCTAAGGCTAGTATATATAGCATGAAAGGAAGCAAAAATGACAAATTCAAAATTGCAACTCGTAACTTTTGGCTTTTTTTATCCCCCTTTTTGGCTCGTTGTTTGCTTCACGACATCTTCTGTTTGTCTGGTAACTGTTTGAACTTGATCAGATTATGAAGGGCAAGAAGGGCCAACCATTTAGAAAAAAGAAAATGTTCGTATGCATATAAAATCATAGACAAACGTTAATACTGGAAGATCTCAGTCATCAAAGTTTATTTTATGATAGTGTATTTTGGATAAATAGTTCAAGAGTTTAATTAAACACTTAATTGATAAACTTTTTTCAAATAAATAAAAATAACTTATTTTTGTAAGTTTTTCTAACAAGTTTATTTTAATAAGCTAAAATAAGTTTATATAAAAGTCATAAGCTATTTTCATAAGGTTAAATAAACATTTTGTAAGCTCTTCCAAACATATATTATGAATTACACACCTTAAGTTTCTTCTATGACCGTAAATATTCATGGATAAAACCATGTGATCAGATTTGAGGATAATTATTTTCTATTATGGACATATGGGATGGAACAAGTTTTTATATTATTTTAATAATATTTTTTTTTAAAGAATTATTTTTAATATAATTGATTTTGAAAGAGTTGATTTTTAAAAAAATAAAATTAAATATTGAATTGATAATAATATTTTAAAAATAAGCTTAAAAGAATTGGTTTTATTTGTAAACTATAATTACTGTTGAAATTATAAACATAAAGAATTTGATGGGTTGTACGTTTAAAATTAATTTTATTCGAGATAAAAGCTAATTTTTATTTTTATAATGAATTCTACCAAACTCAAAAATAATTTTATTGAAAGGAAAATTTCCACGGCTACTCTACTCATAGGCCATAGCCTGTTATTTTTCTTTCTTCCCCTAAACATTAATTTCAACATAGCATTAGTAACAGCGGGCCCACCTAGGACGGAACCGGTGAGGTGTCCAAAGTTGGGGAACACTCAACAACTGAGGTAACTTGTTCATGGAATGGAACTTGCAGAGAAGACATAGACGGAAGCTAAAGTGAGAGAGATAAAACAAAAATATGAACTTTGAAATTTGAACATCGGATTTCAAAAGAGAGTGATGGAAAGAACAGAAAAAGAGAAAGGGCCAGGGTTAATGGTGGAAAAGTTGAAACAGGGAGTTTTGGTAGGGAAAAGGGGTGGTCCCTGTACTCCATCACTCTCATGGAGACTTGAGCTTCCATCTCACCAGAATGCTAGTAACAATAACTTTCCCACCCCACCAGCCATTTCTGCAAGAAAGCTCTGTGCCAACCTCTGGGAAATTCAGCCCCACCACCAACAACACACCCCACTTCCCAAAATGAACAACCCAGCCACCAGGCTCCGCCGCCGTCGCCGCCATCTTAGAGACACTGTTTTTGAAGTTCACAAACAAGTTGTTGAGCCTCCAGACAGCCCTTCTGACGGCCAGGTTTCATTTCACCTTATCTTATGTTTTGTTTTGTGTTCTATTTTTTTTCTCTTACAAAAAATTGTCCTTTGTTCCACATATCCTTTTTGCTTTGCGCTGTTAAGCACTATTCACTTGTTTTTTTTTTTTTTTTTCATGTATGATTTGCTTCTCTACTAGATCAGAAGAAGTCCCTGTGGAAATTTCAAATTTGTCTCCCTGTCTTCTGTTTCTTGTTTACCTTTCACCACTTTTTATTGTCTCTCCTATGTTTTGGGGGGTTTGTTTAGGTTAACTTGGTCACACAGTCACAGAAATGTTATCCCCACGCACAAGATTTTGCTCCCTTAGGATCTGATTTGGTGGGTAGGGTGTCCCATCTGTTTCACTTAGTTCCATCACATACATATACATGCCTTGAACGTTTTTCTTTAAATTATTCCTTTTCTAAATCTGTCCCCATTTTTTTTTTAGGTTGTATTACTTTCATATGCTTACAAATGGAAATTTCAATTTCAGTTTAGAAGTTGGGATTGGGTTTGGTTTGTATGTGTAAATAAAAAGTGGTTTAGATGTGTGAAAAAATTATAATTTCACTTGGCCTATTGTTAGCATTATGCAGTTGACTTGCTCTTTGTTCTTTGTTTATAGGATTTTAATTATAGTTTAACATGCTTTATCATCCACTGGTCCCTTCTTTCTTGCTGAAAGCCTGCTTCGTTTTCTCTTAGGTAGTCCTCTTTTTTCATCCTTGTTGTTTTCTTACTTCACTTTACATTACATTTTGCTGTCTAAAACTATTGCAAGTGTACTGTTGCTTAGATGTTTGAGTTCCTTTCAATTTTCTCATTTATTTATGATTGATTATGTATACTCCCACATGCTTTTAACAGCTTGCTTCTCATAAGGGGCACCAAAGCACAAATTTTTCTACACATTCTTTTTCTGAACCTCGTCCCCATGAAATATTACCCCATATTGTCTTATATGTTTTATCTCTAAGTGAGGCTAGGATAAGTTACAAAATAGCTAGGAACTTCTTATGAAGAGAGGTGATTTATTGTCTATATAATTGCATTCCTCTGTCTCTTTTATTTGGGTAGAATATAATTCATTGATTTGCTTCCATTGAGATCCTTTCTACACTTGTAATTTAAGTTGTTCCCATGAGTTGTTAATACTTAATACAACCCCACAATTATTGCAATTCGTTTTGGAAATTAAGATTGCTTTTATTTGCACGGTAATTCTTACTTGCATGCCATTTTATTTGGGATCACTTGGACAGCTAGCATCAAGGTGATTTCGGATAAGTGAGAAAATAGAGATTGTTAAATAATGGATTCTTGAAGTTAAAATTTTGTTGTCAGCATTTTGGATACTATTGTTGAATGGAGAAGTGTAAGTATTTGTATAGTCAGTGTCTTTTTCTTTTCATGATATTTTAATATGTTTTCTATTGAAATGCTGACCATTACCCTGTGCCTGCAGCCAGCATCTGCTAGTGGCTTGAGAAGGCATGTTGCAGCATCACTTGTTCAGCACCACAGACCCGTTGAAAGAAATGGCTGTGCTCTACAGCCTGTATCTCCTGCTAGTTACAGTAGTTCAGTGGAGGTAAGCATATTTTTTGTCTATTTGAATCTTGAGCAGTTCTATGTCAAATTTTCATTGTTCAAATAAATATTTAATTACTTGGCAAGATATGATATGAGTTCGGCAGTTTTTAGCTTTTAAAAATTACTCTAAGTGTGAATGTTGAAATGATAAGGAAACTGACTTTGAATTTTAGGATTCTTCATTTTTGTTTTTAACTATTATGGTCATCGCCCATCGGTTTTTCCTTTGTAGGGACCATTATTTCTTGTGATTATCAAGTGGAACTTTTTTTTTGGGGCATGAGAATATATTGTAAAATCTAGTAGTCTCAAAGCAGGAAACAGAAAATGATACTTTATACACCGGTAGACATACTTTTGTTGCAATTATACATACTGTAAACTCTGCATGATTGAAATGCTTTTCGTAATCCATCATTATAGGAAAACGTCAAGAAATAGGGTACCCTTTTAGAGCAGTCAGTTTAGAAATATTTTCCATTGTCTGTTTTAGCCCTTTAAGTCATTATGCCATTGAAAATGTATTCCTCAGATTTATATCCTTGGTTTTTGGGCATTCTTCCAGCATTTGTTTACTTTATTTAAATTGAATTTTTATGAGCTTAGATGATGGACTTCTACCAAAATCGTCTTCAACAACCTCTATTTAGTTTGAGAAGAGAAAATATAGATAAATCACTTGGTGAATTTAGTTTTAGATAGGCATTGAAGTTGATTCACAGCAACTCTGTTCTGGCCAAATTTACTAGTCATGATGCATTACTCTTCAATGATCCTTCTATGACAATTTTTATACATCACTTGAAAACATTCTGCAGACCAAAGAATTTTTAAAATGTTATTTCATCCTTCATAGCTGGTATTAACTGATGCATATGCTGAAAACAGGTTGCACCATATGATCGTGAAGTGACTTCCACAAGTTCCTTAGACTTAAAAGGTATGATTGGAGAGTCAAGTCACAGCCGTAGAACAACCACGGAGTTACTTAAGATACTCAACCGTATCTGGAGTCTTGAAGAACAACATGCCTCAAATATATCAGCAGTGAAAGCCTTGAAAATGGAACTTGATCATTCTCAAGCACAGATGAAGGAGTTACAGCGAGAGAAGCAAATGAATAGGCAGGAAATGAAGAACTTAATGAAGCAAATGACAGTGGACAAACTTTTTAGGAAGACTAAAGAACATGATAGAATTAAAGCTGCTGTTCAATCAATCAAGGAAGAGCTAGAAGATGAGAGGAGGTTACGAAAGCATTCAGAAAGCTTGCATCGCAAGCTGGCTAGGGAGCTTTCTGAAGTAAAGTCTTCATTCTCTGGTTGCTTGAGGGATCTTGAGAGAGAGAGAAAAACACGAATTCTTTTGGAGAATTTGTGTGATGAGTTTGCCAAAGGAATTAGAGATTATGAACAAGAGGTACATTATCTTAGGCGAAATTCTGAGAAGGGTCAGGCTAAAGAGAATAACCTTGATAGGCTAATACTTCATATTTCAGAAGCTTGGCTTGATGAGCGCATGCAAATGAAGCTAGCCCAATCTAGCAGTGATCTCATAGAGAGAGATTCAATAGTTGACAAATCAGGTTTTGATATTGAAACATTTCTTCATAATAAACGATCTGTTGATTTGAAAAAATATGGTTACTCCTCCCCAAAGGAGCTCAAGGAAATTGACCCTTGTCAACACTCATCGGATTCTTTTCCACTAAGGGAGGCTACAAGTGCACCTCAGAATATGGCTCAGGAAGATTCCATTGATACTGAACCAAAAAGGGTTGTTGGTGAAGGACTCCATAAACTCAACCCCAGACTACTGCAATGCAACAATTCTAAAGGCAGCCAAAATTCAATGAGGAAACAGGTTCAGTCAAAGGAAATGAATGAGGACTGTCAGTTGCGAGCAAACGCGGGCAGGAACATGTCTTGTGATGATAATGAGTGTTGTTTTGTGGAGAGGAAATCAAGTGAAATGGGAGGAGGCAACACAGCTCTATTAAATGAAGAGGGTAAACAAGGTTCACAAGAAAGTGATAGACCCTGGTCCCAGAGAATGAATTCAAGTGAGGGACCTGATAACCTTGTTGGAAACAGTTCCTTGTCATCAGAAGGTGACAAGGTTTATCCTGAGAGTGTTTGCAGGGTTGATTCTTGTGTCCAGTCTGTAGTTACAGCTGATGGTATTCCTGTAAAAGTGTGGAAATCAAAGTTGACTGTTTCAGATTTTGACAAGTCTGAGTCTTCTACCAAATTGCCTAAGGGAGTAAAGGAAAACACATTGATGGCAAAACTGCTTGAAGCAAGGTTAGAGGGACATAATTCTCGCTCCAGAGCTAGCAAAGGCACTTCTAGATCAATTAGAGAAATTTCGGATGGAGAAATTGGAATGTGAAATAGTTGAAATGGGTGTAACACTGGGATCTCTCATCAAGGAGCTCGTACATATCACTCTGATTGTAGTAACCATTTTGTATAAAGGAATCTTATTTGTCATTTACATGGCTAGACAAATGATATCAGAGTAGTGTCTTGTTATAAGATTTTGTTTCATGTCACTATGCCTACCCTGCTACGGGAAATAGCTTTGATGTGGGACCTGGATTCCCCGTAGTTGTTTTACCTTGCAGTCACTGGATTGTTTCCTAGAAACGGTACTCGATTTTCATTTTACTAGACCATGTATGCGTGGGATGTACGGGAAATCAATGTTTAAAAGTATAATTAAGATTTTTAAAATTAGCTTTCAACATCAACAAATCTAAATGGAAAAAACGTCACAATCTACTAAAAAAAAGTACTTCATAAACAATGAGTAAGAGATGTAATGTTCAAAATAAATTTAAAAAATGCTGTCACATGCCTATGTTAAATTATGAAATACGTATTTATATACTACATTGGAGGTGGAATTTGAAATGTGACCTTTATTGTCACATATCAGTATCTTTAAACATTAACGTGATGTAATCCTTGATATTGCAACAGACAACTGCCCATGTGAAGATTATGGGAGATAAATGCCCACATGTTTTATGGATTGTCCTTACTCTTATTTGTTGTCATTGCAAAAGAAACAACCACAGAAAATTGTCTACGTTGGAATTTAAAAGGGATCCTAATGTCAGTTGGCATCAATGACAATCGAGGAATAAGAACCTTTTGTCCAATATTACTTTCGAAAATGATTTTTGCCTCCAAATCACAGTTGCCCATGTGGGTAATGATGAGTCGTGTGTCATTGCATAACCTTAAGACTGATCTATGTTTCTTCACAACATGATGGTTGCGAATACCTAATTTTGTCCGGGTGTCACTTTTTTTTAATTAATATTTTGAAAAGACAAGAAAAAAATGCAAAAAATCAAAAAATATTTTGTTCATGCTCTTGGCCCAATAGATGATTAGAGTTAGCCCAAATTTTAATTACAAGTTTTATGTAACCCAAGTATCCAAGCCCATGAGTTTAAAAAAAAAAAAAAGGTATTTTGTGCTCTTTGTTTTCTCTCACCTGTAGCTCTCTGCCTCCTCTCAATTCAGGAAAAAATCAGCTTTGTTTTTATTTCCTTTCTTTTGTTTTGTTGTGCTTTTTTTCAAAATAAAAGGTACACAACCCCTGTACCCGCGACACCGTCTACAATGCTCCATCCTCAAGTTGGAGTTTGCATCCTCCCTGTTATTTTGACTGAGCTAGCAGGTGTTCGGTATATACGAATTAATTTTCTAATTTCTACATCCGGTTTGCACCGGGCAGCACCGTTTGCACAAATAGAGCAGGATGTCAGGATGTGTTGACTATAGGGAAATAGTGCAGGATGCAGTGTCAGGGATATGATGATTAGAAATAAATAATAAAATAACATTGGAAGAGTTGGTCACAAAACCAATTATCGAGGGTCTAGATTTTGAAAACAAAAATCTCCATCTGTTAATTAATTTAGTATTAATTTTTTACTGTTACATTGCTTAACTTACGCATTAAGTAGATAAATAATCAATTAATTTTATAAATAAAAAATAAATACAAATTAAACATTAATTAATTAATTAGTTTTAAGACATATATTTAAAGTTTGGCCGAACTAATTTCCTCATTTTAATATAAGAACGAATCCGCTATCAGGGATGTTCACGGATCGGTTTGATTCAGATTTTTATTATAAACATTTCTGAATCAATAAAAATCACTTGAGTCGGGTTAGTTCGATATTATTATTAATATTGAATAATAAAACTTTATATATTAGGATATTTAAATATAGTAGTTTGTTCGTTTCGATTTGGTGGGGAATTCAAAATGATTGAATCCGATATCCCAACTTGTATATCATCGGATTTAGATTGGTTTGATTCGGTTCAAATCCGCACACCAAAAATAACCAGACAATTTTAATCGGTTCGTATCTGAACATCAAAAATAACCAAATAATTTTAATCGATTCCGATTAAAATGGTTGATCAGGTCGATCAGAACCAATGAACACCCCTATGATGACTACACTTATACTTCTTTTCATATATTTTATTATATTGCCCGATGTATAGCTGACATTAATGCTATTTGTACTAGCCGAAGATATAAGGCCGAGGGTTGTCAACACCACCGAGCTCATTCTCGTAAGTGGGCCGTGACCCGAACTCCCATAAAGCCGAAGACCTGTTGATACACTTGACACCCGAAGATAACTACTCGGTCCTACTTCATAGTAGACCACAAATGAAGATATCTCGGCCCCGAACTATCCAGTCACAACTGACTGGGCCGAATATCTCGCTGGTCCAAATATCTCTCCGTATAACTCGGAGCCTTATCCATATCAATTGTCTAACTGCAAGAACGATCCGATCCTAACAAATAGGATCTCAGAATGGCAAATCTTACTCAAACGATTGCTCTGAAAATATCTATAAATAGGGGCTCAGCCCCCTCACTTAGAACTACGTTTGCTTTGATTCCCATTTGGATACGTAGGAGCAGAATCTCAATTATGTCAAGCTAATTCCAAAACACTCTCACTAGACCTTCTCCGGTCGAGTATCTCCTATCTGAGATATTTGGACGGAACATTTGGCGCCGTACGTGGGAATCGAAGCAAAACTTTCCCATACCACAAACCATGGTGAGAACAAGGAGCGGGAACTGCAGGAGAGAGGAGCCAGAGAATGCTAACAACGGAGATAATGGGGAACGGTCCATAAACCCGGCTATAACGACCGACAACCCCATTATCCAAGAACTTCTCGCGCAGATTGCCATGCTGAGAAGGGAGAATGAGGAGATTCAGCGGCAGAACAGCCGTCGCGAACAAGGACAGAGCAGAGAAAGGTCCGCCTCTTCTCCTCCTGAGAGAGAACGTCGGACAGCTGAGAATGAAGGATCCAGAAACACGCGCAGAGAAGGATGCCCACAACTTCGGGCTTCTCATCATATGGACCGAGCAGACGAGGATGAATTTCCTAGGCAGGCACTTGGCAAATAGGCCTAATGAAAGGGCCGGCATGCGGAGGCCTAGACATCCCTTCACCAATGCCATCATGGAGGTTCCTCTTCCATCCAACTACAAACCCATAAGCATTGACAGGTATGATGGCACCTCGGACCCGGAGCGTCACTTAGATGCTTTCACTACTCAGATGTACCTCTTTACCGACGATGATGCTGTCATGTGTAAAGTCTTTCCAACTACTCTGAAGGATGCTGCGTTGAGCTGGTACACCCAGCTACCACCAGCGTCAGTTGACTCCTTTGACACATTCATGACTAAGTTCAATGCTCAGTTTGCCACAAGCCGGGCTCATCAAAAAACCTCGGCCTCGTTGGTAAACTTTAGGCAAGAAAAGAATGAGTCCCTGCGTGATTTCATGGCCAGATTCAGCAAGGAGACTGTCCTCATCCGGAATCTCAGTGCCGATGTTGCACTACACACCATCTTGACCGGGTTACGGCCTGGCCCTTTCGCCAGACACTTAGCTCGGAAGCCACCAACCAGTATGGATGAGTTGAGGAGAAAAGCTGCGGGATTCATTAATATGGAGGAGATTGAGGAGTCTAAGAAAAGGGAGAGAACTGATGATGCTGACAGACGAGAAGGGAGAGAGAAGAGGAGGGCTGGAGGTGATAAGCCGAAATTCAAAGGCCCATCCGAGCATTTGCATAGGGGACCGAAGTATGAGCACTATACTCCCCTCAACACAAACCGAGCTCGGGTGTTTGAGGAAGCCTACAACGCGGAACTTTTGCAGCTCCCCAACCGTGGCCACACGCCCCAGAATGCTGATCGACAGAAACATTGTCGGTACCATCGTAATTACGGGCATACCACCGAGGAGTGCTGGGTCCTGCGAGATAAGATTGAAGAGTTGGTGCAAGCTGGCCATCTCAATAATTTTGTTCGGAGAAATCACAACAATGGCGAGGGGCGTGGCAGAAGTAGAAGAAGAGGAGGTGACCAAAGCCCGAGAAGGGGCGGCGGTCGACAAAATAATGAAAGAACAGAGACCAGAGAAAGCCAGAATGAAAGGCGGGAGGAGGATAATGTGGTCCGAGGTGTGATAAATACTATTTCAGGTCGATTTGCAGGGGGAGGCACAACGAGTTCAGCTCGGAGAAAGCACCTGCGGGCTATTCGGGCTGTCAACTCGGTATCCGGCAAAGCCCCGAGGATTTCCCCACCTATTATCTTTTCTGACGAAGACTTCGTGGGGGTGGATCCTAATTAGGATGACCCTATGGTAATCACAGTGCAATTGGCTAATTTCTCGGTCAAAAGAACTCTTGTTGACCAGGGGAGCTCGGCGGATATCTTATATTATTCAACATTTCAGAAGCTCGGGATCCCAGAGAAATCTATTCAGCCATACGACAGTAAGCTCGTCGGCTTTGCAGGGGAACAGGTGGATACACGAGGATACATTGACCTCCTAACTACTTTTGGGGATGGCAAAGCATCCAAGACTATCATGGTCAAGTACGTGTTGGTTAATGCAGTAACATCGTACAATATCCTGATTGGAAGACCATCTTTGAACGAGTTAGGAGCTGTGATCTCTACTCCCCACCTCACAATGAAGTTCCCTTCCACCTCGGGAGACATAGTTGCTGTCCGGGCTGATCAGAAAATGGCCAGACAGTGCTATGCTGATAGTTTGTGTGTAAGCAAACTTAAACCTACAACTGCAGAAGCACTAGACAGGGGAAAAGACAAGTCTGTGAATTCTATCAACTCTGTTGAACTGGACCCGAGAATGGACATGCAGGAGCAACGACCACAACCCATTGAGGAGTTAGAAAAGTTCCAGATCGGATCACAACCCGATCAGTGCACCAAGCTCGGCGGTCAACTTGAGCCGAATTTTTTAAAAAAATAAAGGAAGTACTTCGCAGCAATGCTGACTTATTCGCCTGGACCACGTCAGACATGCCGGGAATTGATCCCGACTTCTTGTGCCACAAACTGACAATTTGTCCCGAGGCGAAACTAGTAGCCCAAAGGAAAAGGAGACTTAGTGAGGAGAGGAGAAAGGTTGTGGAGGAGGAAACAGCGAAGTTGGTCAAGGCCAACTTTATTCGAGAAGTAGAATACACTACCTGGCTGGCCAACGTTGTTCTGGTCAAAAAAGCAAATGGCAAGTGGCGCATGTGCACCGATTATACAGATTTGAATAAAGCTTGCCCAAAGGATTCCTATCCTTTGCCGAGTATTGATAGACTAGTGGATGGAGCCTCCGGATACAGAATTTTGAGTTTTTTGGATGCATACTCGGGGTACAATCAGATCCGAATGTATCCCCCAGATGAGGAGAAAACAACTTTCATAACTGAAGGCTCGAATTACTGTTACAGGGTAATGCCATTTGGACTGAAAAATGTTGGAGCTACATACCAAAGGCTCATGGACAGGGTGTTCGAAAAACAAATTGGAAGGACTATGGAGGTTTATGTGGATGACATGGTCGTAAAATCCGATGACCCCAACAACCACCCAAAAGATTTGGAGGAAATTTTTCAGCAGCTGATAAAGTATAATATGAGGTTGAATCCGGAAAAGTGTGTTTTCGGTGTTCAGGGTGGAAAGTTCCTCAGTTTTATGTTGACACACCGGGGAATTGAAGCCAATACTGATAAATGCCGGGATGTGATTGAGATGCGAATCCCACAAAATATTAAAGAAGTACAAAGACTTTCAGGGCGGCTGGCATCATTATCTCGGTTTCTCCCTAGATCTGCAGAGAAATCTCGGCCTTTCTTCAGATTATTGAAGAGGCCTCAAACCTTCACGTGGACTGAGGAATGTGAGAAGGCCTTCATCGATTTCAAGGCCTTTTTGTCTGCACCACCGATATTAACTCGACCCATCCCCGGCAAAGAGTTGTACTTATACCTGTCAGCCACCGAACATGCTATCAGTGCGGTCATTGTACAAGAAGTAGAGAAAGTTCAAATGCCGGTGTACTTCATCAGCAGGGTTCTTCATGATGCCAAAAACAGGTACCAAGTCATAGAAAAGCTGGTTTTGGCCCTGGTAACTGCAGCTCGGTGGTTGCGTCCGTATTTCCAAAGTCACCAGGTGATTGTCAAAACCGATCACCCGATTAAGCAGATTCTCAAAAAGCCCGAGTTGGCAGGCCGCATGATTGCTTGGTCGGTAGAGTTATCCGAGTTCGGCCTGAAATACGAGTTGAGAGGTCCTCTGAAAGCTCAATGTCTCTCCGACTTCGTAGCCGAGCTCAATCCGCAGCCGAAAATCGAGGATATCTGGTGGAATTTGTATGTGGATGGATCCTCGAATGTCAGGGGCAGTGGAGCTGGGGTGATACTGGAAGGCCCGGGAAAGCTGATCCTGGAACAATCACTAAAGTTTGAATTCAAAACCTCAAACAGCCAAGCCGAATATGAAGCCTTGATAGCGGGGTTAACGTTGGCAAAGGAAATGGGGGCAAAGGCTGTTAGATGCCGGAGTGATTCACAGCTAGTCACAGGGCAAATATCTGGAGGGTATCAAACGAAAGAGCCTCAGCTTACCAGGTATTTATGCAAAGTCAATCAATTAATTTCCAGCTTTGAGAAATTCGCTATTGAGCACATTCCCCGAGAAGAAAATACTCGGGCCGACCTGCTGTCCAAATTAGCCAGTACAAAGAAGCCGGGCCACCATAGAACAGTTATTCAAGAAACCCTAAATGAACCGAGTGTCACGTTTAGGGAGGTAATGGCCAACGAACCGGTAGACCGAGAATGGATGACACCCATATGGGAGTATTTATCCTCAGAAACTCTGCCCCCAGATCACGTTGAGGCCAGGAAGATCAGGCTCAGAGCAAGTCACTTTGCTATTGTTTCCGGAGAATTGTTTAAACGGGGATTCTCGGTACCGTTGCTAAAATGTCTGACAAAGGCACAGTCAAAATACGTCATGGAAGAGGTTCACAGAGGAATCTGTGGTTTTCACTGCGGGGGCAGATCAATGGCCTCCAAGGTAGTCCGAGCAGGGTACTATTGGCCTACCATCCGAGCAGATTGCATTGAGTGGACGAAGCAATGTGATGAGTGCCAAAGATTTTCCAATGTAAGTCGTACCCCTCCCGAAGGACTTCACACATTAAACTCGCCTTGGCCTTTTGCTATGTGGGGAATGGATATACTGGGGCCATTCCCTGTGGCCAAAGGTCAAGTCAAATTTCTCCTGGTAGCAGTGGACTACTTTACAAAATGGATTGAAGCAGAGCCTTTGGCGAAAATTACCGCCGAGAAGGTACAAAAGTTTGTGTGGAAAAGCCTCATCTGTAGGCACGAAATTCCCTTTGCAATCGTCACAGACAACGGAAGACAGTTTATAGATAAGACATTGCGAGAATTCTATGCCAACCTCAGTGTTAAACACCACGTCACGTCAGTTGAACATCCCCAGACCAATGGGCAAGTCGAGGCGGCCAACAAGGTCATTCTCGGAGAACTGAAGAAGAGAGTGGGAAAATCCAAAGGAGCTTGGGCAGAAGAGTTGCCCAGTATCCTCTGGGCCTACCACTGCACGCCTCAATCCACTACTCAAGAAACACCCTTCAGGCTAACATATGGAACAGACGCCATGATCCCAGTGGAGGTTGGTGAGCCGTCTTTCCGACGTATGCAACATGAACAGAATGATAATGAAAGCAACTTAAGGGTCGAACTTGACTTGGTAGAGGAAATCAGGGACGAGGCTAAGATCAGGGAGGAAGCTTGCAAACAGAGAGCAACTAGAAGGTATAATTCAAAATTGAAACCGAGGAGTTTCCTGCGTGGAGACTTGGTGCTGAGAATAAAAAGAGAAGCAAGGAAGGATCACACGGAAGGCAAGCTGGCAGCAAACTGGGGAGGGCCATTCCGGGTGGTAGAAAACTTGGGAAACGGAGCATATAGGTTAGAAGAATTGTCCGGGAAGCCTATCCCGAGGACTTGGAATGCTTCGCATTTAAAATTTTATTATAGTTGATGTATATAGTCAGGTGATGTACTCTTTTTCCTACCTCGGTATTTTGTCCCAAAAAGGGTTTTGACCGAGAAGGTTTTAACGAGGCACACTGTAGACTTCCTTTTTTATCCAATAAAAGAATTTATTGTGGACATTGTCCTGCTTTCTTAATTTGCCGATGTATTTATTCCGTTAAAGTTAAATCTGATGGCCGAGTACGAGCCATTAAGTGTTTGAGGCCAGGTTTGAGCCTGAAGGCTGAGTTCGAGCCAATTAAATTGTTTAAGGCCAAGTTTGAGCCTCAAGGCCGAGTACAAGTCATTAAGTGTTTAAGGCCAAGTTTGAGCCTGAAGGCCGAGTTCGAGCCAATTAAATTGTTTAAGGCCAAGTTTGAGCCTCAAGGTCGAGTACGAGCCATCAATTGTTTAAGGCCAAGTTTGAGCCCCAAGGCCGAGTACGAGGCATTAAGTGTTTAAGGCCAAGTTTGAGCCTGAAGGCCGAGTTCGAGCCAATTAAATTGTTTAAGGCCAAGTTTGAGCCTCAAGGCCGAGTACGAGCCATCAATTGTTTAAGGCCAAGTTTGAGCCTCAAGGCCGAGTACGAGCCATTAATTGTTTAAGGCCAAGTTTGAGCCCCAAGGCCGAGTACGAGCCATTAAGTGTTTAAAGGCCAAGTTTGAGCCTGAAGGCCGAGTACGAGCCGTTAAATTATTCAAGGCCAAGTCAGAGCCTGAAGGCCGAGTTTGAGCCTTTAAAGTTGTCTAAGTAAAATAGAATATGAGCAGTAAGAAGAACAAAACTTTGATCTAAAGGCCGAGTTTGAGCCATTAAAATTCGTTAATAAAACCGAGTACAATGCCGAAAGTAAAAACAAGGTACAAGTCGAGTACTAGAAAGTACTACGACTTACATAAAGAGCTGAAATTGAAAATAAGGGCCGCCCGGCTTGCTAGTAGTCCCCCCGATTAGGGCTGGGGCAAGTCCATGTGGCCAGTTGTCCCCCCAATCGGACACCACGGCTTTCCCTCAAGGGGGAAAGTAATCACTTCCCCCTGCGAAAGCTGGACGATGAGGTGCTTGACCCGCTCAGGGAGTAGACGGCCTCTACCCCTTTCTCGACGCCCGAAGACTGCCATTCTCCCAGTTAACATCCTTCTTGGAGGATTGAATTGTAAAAGGAATTCTGGATCCCATCTCCCACTTACATCCTTTTTGGCAGCTATGAAACTCAAAAAAGGATGTTAACTGGGAGAGGGGAGCGTAAACCCCTAACACTATCATAGAACTACTCGGGTTGAAGGAAGACAAATTTGGCTGGTGGGAAAGAATGAAGAATGAGTAAGTGGAGCAGTGAAACAACCCTATTTATAAGGGGTGAGAGGCGTTGGAAAGGAAGAAATATGTGTTGGGAAAAGGTTTGTTGGAAAAACAAATCTCGAAACTCAGCAAAAAGCAGTAATTGCATGAACCCACTGCGGTTTCCAAAGCATATAATGCGTGACTGCATGCGTAAGACGTGAATCATGTGTTTCACGTGTGACAACTACCATCCGTTTTTGATACGGACGGTAGAATATCTCGGTCTTAACCGAAGATTTGTTTAAACAAGCCGAACACAACGTCAGAAGATAAAAAATACTTCAAAGGGTATCTCGGTCAAACAAGAAGCTACAAGATGAACAGAAAGTCATCAAAATGGTAACAGAGTTTTCATTAAGTAAAACAAAGTTACAAGGGCACAAGCCCATTACAAGGGATGAAGAAAACAAAAAACTAAGTTACTCGTCCCTATGACTCTCCTCGGCCTCAATATGATCCTCGAGGGAATCTTCAGCCCCTTCCACCTCTTCTTCCTCTTCGGGAATTATGGGAACAAGTTCCCCGTTCAGCACCTCTTTATTCACATATACTCCCGAAAGATCAACCCCCGGGGCAAGAACCTCAACTTGAGCAATGGCCTTGTCAAAACCTTTCAGATGCTCGACAATAATGCAGTTAGTGGCCTCTTTTACATCCTCCTGGAGCTCCATCCTGGCCTTGGTCTCGGCCTCCAAGGCAGCTTTAAGTTGCTCAATTTCAGCTTGAGCCTTTTTGAGCTCCTCTTCAGTATGAACTCTACCTTCTTCAGCCCGAGCTTTACTCTCCTCAGCAAATTTTGCTTTGGTTTTAAGCTCGGAGTTCTGGCTATTCAACTCGGTGATGGTAGTGTTCAGGAGATTATTAGCCTTGGCCAGCTCGTCACGCTCCGTGGAGGTCCGGGTAAAATCCCCCTTCAGCATCTCAATGGAAGCAAGTTCAGCTCCCAGTTGTCGGGACTTCCTCTCAGCCTCCACTAAATCTCGGCTGCAAAAGCGGGCCAAGGCAGCAGCTCGGATGCAGTAGGTTGAGAGAGCCTCCATGCTAGATTGAGCCCCTTGTTGCCTCATTAGCCGAAGGTCATCGGGCTTTAGGAAGTTCGAGTCCAAAGAAGGGAAGGGGTTGAAGTCTTCGCCCCAGAGAGATGAAGTCCCAGCTTTTAGAGAAGTGTTGTACCACTCAACTCGGTGGAAGGAGGGGGTTGCTCTTCTCGCCCCGCGGTTCCTGTCTCGTGAGTAGTAGGGTGTGGGGGACTCGTGCGAGGAGGAGAAGCATCTTCGGTGTCAACTACCACTTCTACCCTCTTTCTTTTTTGAGGGGCGGATGATGAAGCCCCCTTCGCAGAGGCCTTGGCGGGGGCCGGAGGAGGTCTTTTCTTCTTCTTCTCAGTCGAGGAGGGACCCTGACCCTATTTTTCAGCCACCTTCAAAAGCTTGGAGAAGTCGAATTTCCCCATGATGACTGCCAAAAAGAAAAGTTGTTAGTACAGGAACACATGCAGAAAAAGATTCAAAAACTAAAATGCCGAACACTTACTTTTTAAGTCGGTTCTCGGAGTAGATGAGAAGGGGAGTTTCAGGAGACGCCCACAATGGAGAGGCCGAGGAAGTTTTTCTAATGTATCTATATCTCGCCTATCCTCGGCGGGAAGGGATTGGTATTCGAAACCGACGAATTTGGTGGGAGATGATTGCCAGTATAAAGAAAACTTGGCGCACCTATTTTCGTCAAAGAAGTGGGAAGAGTGAGAGCTCGAGGGGCGAACTCGGAAGAAGCCGACTTTGAAATCTTTATACGACGATGTGTATAAACTAATCAATCCTCTTCGGTTCAGCCCGTTAAGGGAAATCCATCCCATTTTCTCACCAAACCTTGTTTGGTAAAAATACAAAATTTTTGGAGTGGTGGGCTCCATCCCGAGGTATTTACATAGAATCTGAAAGGCTTTCATAAAAGCCCAACTGTTGGGATGAAGCTGAGTAGGTGCGACATTCATGGTTCTCAGAACGTCACACTCGAACTCTGTAAAAGGAAGAGAGACGCGCAGCTGGGCAAATAGAGTCTTGTACATATAGGTGAAAGGGGGCTCGGAAGGACGAGCCCGGAGAAAGACACACTCGGTACCCGAGCATGGGGAACAGATAAACTCGGATTCGTCTCCTGACGCCGAGATATTAATCTGGGACCGAAGTTGAGCAATTGAATCTGAAGTCTGAAAGTCAGAGAAAAATGTCCCAACCTCGCCTTTAACCCAGGTATACCCAGGAAGGGTAATATCGGGAACAGGGTCTTTTGGAACCCTTAGGCGTTGTTTGCGAATGGGGGGTTTGGAAACTTGGGGAGAGGGAGAGCCAGACTTAGAAGAGTCGGACCCAGAGGAGTTAGACCCAGGGGAAGATGACCCGGAGAAGGACGGTTCCCCTTCTCCGATGTTCAATTCCTGTGAAGGAACGGAAGTGGAAGGAGAACCCCCAATGGGGGAAACCTCGCGCTCGATTAGAGGCGAAGTATTTGACTAAGAGGACATGGATGAACTCATATCTGATAAGCAGAAATTAAACTTAGAAGCACGAAGGAGAGAGGGAGACTGGGCGTACCAGAAGAATGACAGGCAGAAGAATGATGGCAGAAACTTGGAAGACGAAGGTGAAGGGTGAAGGAGGATTAAGCAAGGTAGAAGGGAGTTGGAGTTGGAGGGGATATTTATAGCTGCGGTTGATGACATGACCAACGGCCCACGTTCCATCAAGCCCAAAGGCGCGAATTTTGATTTTCCCCTCATTAAATGGGCGCGGAACTCTAGGGTTTCTTACCTGAAGCGTGCCGCAAAAGTATTAGGGGAAATGATTGCCTTCTCTGACAAAGAGGAAAGATTTGATTGAAATGACAGCTGGGAATGCGGAAGCCTGGGTGGCCAAAGAATAAGCCCGGTTTAATACTTATCAGCTCTTTCGCTTATTTAAGCTCGGAGCTCGGGGGGCTTGTGTACTAGCCGAAGATATAAGGCCGAGGGTTGTCAACACCATCGAGCTCATTCTCGTAAGTGGGTCGTGACCCGAACTCCCATAAAGCCGAAGACCTGTTGATACACTTGACACCCGAGGATAACTACTCGGTCCAACTTCACTGAGAGACCACAAATGAAGATATCTCGGCCCGAGCTATCCGATCACAATCGATCGGGCGAATATCTCGCTGGTCCAAATATCTCTCCGTATAACTCGGAGCCTTATCCATATCAATTGTCTAACTGCAAGAACGATCCGATCCTAACAAATAGAATCTCAGTAACCGTCTTACTCAAACGGTTGCTCTGAAAATATCTATAAATAGGGGCTCAGTCCCCTCACTTAGAACTACGTTTGCTTTGATTCCCATTTGGATACGTAGGAGCAGAATCTCAATTCTGTCAAGCTAATTCCAAAACACTCCCACTAGACCTTCTCCGGCCGAGTATCTCCTATCTGAGATATTTGGACGGAACACTATTCAAATGAAATAAGTTTATCTCCATCAAAAAAAAAATTGAAATAAGTTTATTTTGGAAAAACAAATCAAAAACTTATTTGTCTACCTTTCTTAATACAGTTATATAACCTTTATTCACTAAAATAGTCATTATCATATTTTTTTGAAGTGAATTAACTATATTGGCTTCATTAATTTTATTTTCTTTGTTTTTTTCCAAACTCATCGTAAATATTTATTTCCTTATTTAAATAACTATCACAAACTTATTTTATACAACAATTTTGGGTTATTTAATAATGTTGTATTTTAAAGGAATACAAATAATTCGTGGTCCTTTTATGCAGATTACAGTACATAAAAAAGGAGACAAATAATTGTTTTCAAGGTATGAAAAATGAAATTAGTATGATGGTAGGTAAATATATTTTTTAAAAGTTATTAAATTTGACGGGAAAATAAGATAAATAAATTAAATAGATAGATTTTCAAGAGAGAATAACAAATTAATATGATAGATAAATATATTTTTTAAAAATGATTGATTCATATGGGACAAAGATAAGAAATAAAAGACTAACATATTGCCCGTGAATGGCACGGGTACATACATTAGTGTTATTAAATCCATAATATCTAGGCCATTCGATATTAACGGCCTTTTTTTTTAGCCACTTTATGTTAAAGCCCAAGTATCGTATTGTTCTGTTCTAACCATAAACAAAGAAGACGAAATTTGAGAACGGGCTGGATGGCCGTCCATATTAATTTGTTTAGGCCCACAAAATTTTACTTCTCAAACGACCCATTCAAATCTTGGCCCAATCCACATTCCAACAATCGAGTACTCATGATTGAGTACTTTTTTTTAAATAAACACACTAAAAGACGAAAATATTTAACATATTGTTCACTTCAAAGTAAAAAAAAAAGGACAACAACAATCAAGCTATCATAATAATCCAAATAACAAGCACATCTTGTGACATTCGGGGGTTGGAGACACAAATGAAGAAATTTAACACCATGATGAGAGGGATGCTGAGACTGTATTGGTATGTAGCTATACACTTGGGGATAACTTATAATATCCAATATATAGGAACAAAGTTCACATCTATTTTGGTCGTGGAATAATCAATATCACTGGATATCTGTATTTTTTGGACTCAAATATAACAAACAACCAACTAACTTAACTATATTTCATGTCATTCTATCAGAACTCAACATAATTAACCAATCTTTCTCTCTTATCGTGACCACGAAACGACCCCTAAACTCAAGTTTGCTACAAGGTAAACCAATGTAGCTGATCACACTCTTGCTATGATGCCTACACTAAATGCTTCTGTTCATATTTTTTTATCATTATATTGCTTAATGTATAGATGACATTATTGGTATTCAAATGAAATAAGTTTACTTTGCTATAAATACTTACTTTTTTTTCTACCTTTCTTAATACTTATTCACTAATATAGTCAAAATCATAATTTTTCAACTGAATTAAAAATATTGCCTACATTAAATTTGTTTTTTTTTTTTCCAAACACAACGCAAATATTTCTTAAGTTATTTAATTAATTGTAACAAAGTAATTTTTTTAAAAACATTTTTAGTGTTGTTTATTTCAAATGTTGTATTTTAGTGTCATCATAATAAGGGTCACACTAAATATTCTTTGGAGTAGTTTAGGAACCCACAAGTTAGAAGTTAGAATCCTCATTCTAACGTCATCGACTGATAAGGGAATCATTGTTATTCAAAGTTAGTCGAGGTCGCGGCTAATTTTACTAAATACATGACTTTTTCTTAAAAAAAATTCTCTCTCATTGCCACACGGAAGATGATGCGAATGACCATTTGAGTGATTTGACCATTCCAGCAGGTAGCCTGTCATTGGCATGTCATGTGTAACCGGTAAATACAACTCTAATCTACACCGTCCATTAAATCTATTAATTTATCTACGGTCATTTTTTAGGGAGGATGCAAACTCCAACTCGAGGATGGAGCATTGTAGACAGCACCTGTACCTGCAGCAACCAAGCAGCGTAGTGGGAGCACCACACCATGGCACCACCATTTCTGCAGTTTTCGTCCTCGCCTCACAACAGCTGGATAACAAATATTTTTGTCTTCTTCTTCACTGGTTTGGCTATAAATTTGGCACACAGGAAATGAACATAGGGGGAGGAGGCGGAAAGAAGGAAAGAAAGCATGAAAATAGAGTCTACCTCTCCCCAATCTCCATCAATAACAGTGGCAACACAACACCTTCCACTCATCCAGAACCATCATCCTTATCTACTATCTTCTTCTCCATTCCTATCATGTCATACCCATAGCCTATAAAACTTTCATCCTCTTCAACCCATCATGAACAACCTTCACCACCACTTTACAAATATCAAACCTCTCTTCACCAAATCCCTCTCCTTCATAACCCACACACTACTCCCATCAACCAAACCAACAAGCCGGAGACCATATCAACCACCCAAGAAATTAAATCAAAGTCCAAATAAAAATAAAAGAGAAGAGAAGAAATAGGGAAGGAGGGGAACGACCCACATAGCAACCCATGACCACCGCCGCTGCTTCGACCCATCGCCGTCACCACAGTCCACGTTCCTCCACCCCGAACCCAGCTCCGTCACACTCCACCGAGTCATCGCTCTCCCCTCCGCCTAGCTCCGCCACGAACTCAACACCGCACCAAATGTTTTGCTACGTTCCCCTCCGTCACAAATCACAGATCCGCCTTTCGCCCTGACCTTTGCTCGGTAGTGTGACCACCATTGATCGTCGCGCCTGCCGCTTCACAGCATCGAACCAGAGCCAAGCTTCCTTCTCCGTTCCGCCGTCGTCAAACTCGGACAAGATCTACCCACCAAGGTCGCGAGCGCCGCCGTGTCGGCAGGTCGTCCTTCCTGTAGCCACCCTTTGCTTCTCTGCCTATTGCTTATGTTGGTAACGAAGCTTCTAGCTTCTCTTTTCTAATATGATTGTTCGTTTTCATTTTACTTTGTTGTATCATTAGAGTCTGGTGCTTATTTTGTTGGATCCATAATATGTGGGTTTGTGTTATTTTAATCACATCATTTTTTTAATAATTAAAAAGAACATAAAAATATGAAAAAGACATTTTCAAAAAAAAAAAATTCAAAAATGAAAAATCCTTTTAAAAAGGATTTCCAGGTTATTGCTTTAAATAAACAAAAACTTAAAAAAATTCTTTTTCTTAAAAATATCAAAATTAACCAATCAATCAAGTTTTTTTTTAAAGAACTATATGGTTTTGAGTTTCCCATCGCACCCGAGAATACGTAAGAGCAGAATCAAGCATTCTATCAAGCCAAAATTAAATTTTCCTTACTTTATTGTCTCTTTTTATTTTCAAATAGTTAATCAAAATAATTAAACTTATGATATTTAGGGATGCTCTATGGACACGGTGCCATGTTCAATCCCTTAGATTTGAGGTTGCCCTGTGGACTTATGTGCCATGTTCAACCTCATTTAGATTTTATCAACAATAAATTTAAAAATGCAAAAATCAATAAAAATACAAAATATCAAAAATAAAAATAATTATTTCTTGTATATAATTTTTGGGGTAAAACAAATATTTAAAAAGTTATTAAATTTTTGGCACAATTAACTTGAGGTACTGTTTTTTAAATGGTTGATGTAGGGTGCTAACACCTTCCCTACTCGTAACCGACTCCCGAACTCAAATCTCTCTCTCTCTCTCTTTTTTTTAAAAAGATCAGTTTACCTTAAATAAATGGTTTTTCCAATATTTTTTCCCAAATAAAATATTGGTGGCGACTCCTCTGTTTTTTCCTTATTTACGCGGCTCCCGGACGGGACGGTCGCGACAGCTGGCTACTCCACTGGGAACTCTAGAGAGTCCGGACTATCATAGTTGGCTGTGCAAATTTTTAATAACTTTTATTTGTTTCTTTACCCCTTTTTATTTAGTAAATAGTCTTTTATTTCTTCCTCATACATACTTGTATATATTCTACAATTTGTCATGTTAACCTTTGGATAAATGACATCTCCTTCTTATGTGTGGTTCTGTTTTGTATGGTAGCTCTTAGCTTTTAGGGTTGTACATATTTATATGCTCCTGGCACATACATCACTATTACATATTGCACACACTTTTAACTCTATACTCGAGCTTGTTCCAAAACAAAGGATTAGGCGATGTCTCGACATTGTCATTGAAGAGGTCTTGTACCCCCCTGATATTTGTCGATCCACCACTCAGGTTGTACTCGATATCATGGGATGGTCATATTGAGAGGGTTTATCCCTACTTGTGGCTAGACTTGTGAGTCGAATCTTTAACTTTCGGGATAGGGGCAATCTGGGGACCATGAATTTTAGAAGTCTAGACCCTACCCAATTTTCACTGATTGAGCAAACTTAGGGGCCAGAAAGTTAAAATCGTAACTTTAGGTGTGTCAAACCCTATGTCTTACCCGTCTTAGGACACAAAGGGATCATTTTTTTTTTGTTACTCTTCTTCATGTTTTTTTCTCTTTCATTTTTGTCAGAAAAAATCCACATTTTTTTTTCTAAAAGAAATAAATGATTACACAAATCCTTTTGCTTTTTACAAAAAAATAAAATAAAATATTTCTTCATATTTTGTAACTCATACATTTCTGTAAATAATAAAAAAGGGACCTATGTAAATCATTTTTCTATAACTTATTCATATTCTTTATTGAAGAATAAAAAAAGATCACTTATTTTTTTTCATGCATCTCATGCATTAATTTTTTTGGGGTCAATAAAAAATAAAAAATATTTTCATGAATTAATTACTTTTTATGTCAATCTCATCATAAAAAAAACATTCATATCAAGCGTTCATTAAAAAAACATTTATCTCAAGCATTCATAAAAAAAAAAAATGATTCTTCTCAAAAATAAGAAGATCATCTCATGCATTGCTGTTTTTGTGAAGAAAAAAAGTACCATCATGTATCACATGCATTAAAATTTTTTGAGTCAATATAAATAATTCTTTTTCATACATCTCACTCATTAATACCTTTTGGGTAAAAAAAAAACATTTTTTCATGCATTTCATATACTCATTTCTTTTTAAGTTGAAAGTTTATTAAAAAAAATAAAAATAAAAAAATCATTCCATGAATTGTGCTCCTTGGAGAAACTGGAACCATCGCGCTTTCAAAGAATGGCAATTAAAACCATAGATGATGAGGTGAAGCTGGAAATAAGACTTGCTCAGGTGGTCTGAAAATGCGGATCACAACCTTGTACCCAATCATACAGGTTCGGATGCCAATGAAGTTGAGGGCACGCTTTCACATTCATTTCTCAGAAGTCAAGTAGGACATGTCAATTTTGAGACCTCTATGAAAATGTTATTTTCTAGTGGACTACTGAGACTTAAAGAAGAAAGCTACAATGACATTACCAGAGATTCACATTCTAGTGGTTATGAGAAGTGCCAACACTTTGCGATCCCCGTCTTGGGAATTTCTAAGCAGCCCAGGCTAGATTGGTTCATTGGTGGTTTACCATAAAATGGTGGTTACATTGTATTTTATCATGTAATACTTGAATCATGTTCACTTTCTTGAAGCATTAATGTAATGGATTTGCATCCATACCTTGTCTCATCCATTCTTTACATCTTCCACATCATAATATTTCTTTCTTCATTCTCATATCTCAGCTTCTCTTTTTCTTCCCCAAGTATCATCCTTGGTTTTGTTCATTAAGCTCGCGTTATTAGAAGTTCTTTATGGGGTATTGATCAGCCCACCTGGGCCCACGCCTTTTCAAAAAAAAATCAAAAAAAAAAAGAAAAGAAAAAGGAAAAGAAAATAATAGAGGAGCAAATAAAAAAAAAACTTGGTGAATACCATCTTTGTCTCTAAAATAGAGTTTTTTAAAAAATAAGCAATCATCATTTGAAATGAAGATTGGCCGTCTTTCTCTATCCTTAGTAAATATCATCATTATCCCTTGTTACCCCTTTTGAGCTTGAAACTTCTATTCAAAGAACCTTGGACAAGGATCACCCCTAAACAACGTGTAAGTATGAAAGAAATGGTGATTATAAAGCATAAAGTGGGAAAGTGAAAAAAAAATAGAAAATAAAATAAAATAAAAAAGAAAAAGAAGAGAAAATAAAGATGGAGAAAGAAAGATGATGAAAAACCTCATGCAAAAAAAAGGAAGAAAAAAAAAAGGAAAATTAGAGGAAAACAAATGTTCTTATAAATCGAAAAAGATCATTGATCCTTGGTCCTATTCAACCTTAACACATTTTTTTGAGCCTTATATCCTTCCTTTCATGACCCTCAACCACTGGCCACGTTACAAGCCTCAAAAGTCCATTCTAATCGATGAATGATTGCTACTTTTTCATTAACTTTAATTTTGAGACAAAAATTTTGTGCTCTTCTAGTTTCCAATTGATTGCACCTCTTAAAAAGAAGAAGAAAATAATGAAAATTAAAAAAAAAACAAAAAAGAAAAGAAAAAGAAAGCTCGTTAGACTGAAAAACCTCAAAGACAGCCTAAGCAAAAATTAGGGCAAGATCTACATGGGGCAAGACTTTGCTTTCAAGGGTCTTATTCTATAGCACTTCGATTATTGGATGCCCTACACTGGGGCAGTTCAATTGTCAACTTTTCCTTGTTAAGTGCCCTACACTGGGGCTGTTTCATTCTTGGGACCCAACATTGGGGCAACATCATTCTCAAGTTTTCCTTATCAAGTGCCCTACCTTGGGGCAGTTTCATTCTGGGAAACCTGCACTGGGGCACTCATCCTCAAGGGAACTACTCTGGGTAATTTTATTCTTTAGCGGCATAAATCGAGCCTATTTCATTTTCACATGCCTGATACTAAGGCGAAATTTTGGTGAGCAGTATCCATTACATCCAAAGTCAAATCAACCCACACTAGGGCAATACTCTTTTGACCTCCACCTTACCTCTTCAGTCTTACTTCATTTATGTCCTTTCGAATACCATTTGAGTTTTCAAACTTCCAACACCAATCGAGAAGCTGTTCTGGTAATAATGTCATACTTTTGAATTCATGCATGTTTGTTACATGATGCTTCAGGTAAGGTAAACATGAGTTCAACAGTACAATTTAACCATACAGTGGTAATCCTTTGATGAACAACTCTGGTCAGAAGAATTATGAATACAATGAAGAAAGTGACATCCTCAATTGGCAATTCAAGCAAGAGCAAAGATCCTCACAAATAAGTGTGGCAAAAACTATTCACTTCCCAAAGAATGAAAGAAAGAAAAAAGATAAAAAAGAAAGAAAAAAAAGCAAAAAATATAGAAAGAAAAAAAAAAGTGAGAAAAATGGCTCACTAGACTGAAAACCCAAAAAGGCAGTCTAGGCAAAATTTAGAGCGACCCGGTAGGTTGAAAACTCACAAAGAACGACCTACACAAATATTACGGTCAAATACAAGTAAAGTACAAGAAGTCTCCTCAAACTATTAAACTGGGGCCGTTTAAGAGGATAAGTCATGAAAGCTCCCAATGATGGGACTGGGGCAAGTCACATCCTTAAAAGTTGATCAGACAATCTCATCCACTTGGATAATCATTACAAAGAAGCACATTTCAGCCAAGAAGCAAAATATCAGTTGAGCAAGTTAGTGATAATCAAGATCAAGGAGTCTCCTTCCAACCCATCCTCAATCTCGACTGCAATCAAGACTCTAAGGAGATAAGGATCAAAGAGTTTATTGCAAAAAAATACAAAATAAAAATAACAAAATTAGAGTTTTCATCAATGATAAAAGCATCTCATGCATCATGCATAAAAAAAATTAAGCAAGGTTTTCATCAATCATCAAAAGCATCTTATGCATCATACAAAAAAACACACACAATTTTCATCAATCACGAAAGAGCATCTATCATATCATGCATTGTCTCACCATTTCTTGCATTGACAAAATCAACATCTTTGCATTGCATTTGTTCGACTTTAGCGGGCACAGGGTCCCAAAAGTCATGTCTTTGTTAGCTTTAGCAGGCACAATGCCTCGTAAGCTTCGTTTTATTTTTGTCCAGCTTTAACGGGCACAGGGCCCATAAGCTGTTAGCTTTATTGGCTTTAGTAGGCATATGGCCTCTTAAGCTTTGTTTTGTTGTAGTTTGGCTTTAGCGGGCATAGGGCCCAAAAAGTCATGTCTTTGTTAGCTTTAGCAGGCACAAGGCTTCATAAGCTCCTTTCTGTCTTCAAGCTTCAGCAGGTACCATACCTCGTAAGTTATTTTATCCTTTTTTTCAAGCTTCAGCGGGTACCAGACCCCGTAAGCTCTTTTTGTTTTCAAGCTTCCGCGGGTACCAGACCCCGTAAGCTCTTTTTGTTTTAAAGCTTCGGTGGGTACCAAACCCCGTAAGCTCTCTTTTGTCGAGTTTTTGACAAGCAATCCACCCCGTAAGCTCTTTATCTTTCTGTTCGAGTTTCTGACGGGCAATCCACCCCGTAAGCTCTTTTATCTTTCTGTTAGAGCTTCTGACGGACAATCCATCCTGTAAGCTCTGTATCTTTCTATTCGAGATTATGATGGGAAATCCACCCCGTAAACTCTTTTATCTTTCTGTTCAAGCTTCTGGCGGGCAATCCACCCCGTAAGCTCTTTTATCTTTCTGTTCAAGCTTCTGACGGGCAATCCACCCCGTAAGCTCTATATCTTTCTATTAGAGCTTCTGACGGGTAATCCGCCCAGTAAGCTCTTTTTTATCTTTCTGTTCGAGCTTCTGATGGGCAATCCACCCCGTAAGCTCTTTTACTTTTCTGTTCGAGCTTCTCACGGGTAATCCACCCCGTGAGCTCTTCATCTTTTCTGTTCGAGCTTCTGACGGGTAATCCACCCCGTAAGCTCTTTATCTTTGTATTCGAGCTTCTGACGGACAATCCACCCCGTAAGCTCATTTACCTTTCTGTTCGAGCTTCTGATGGGGAATCCACCCCGTAAGCTCTTTTACCTTTTTATTCGAGCTTCTCACGGGCAATCCATCCCGTAAGCTCTCGTATCTTTGTGTTTGAGCTTCTGACGGGTAATCCACCTTGTAAGCTCTTTATCTTTATTTTTTTAAGCTCGACAAGCAATCCACCCTGGAAGTTTTTATGTGTAAACCTCAGTGGGCAATCCAACCCGCGGGTTCTTTACAGGAAATTGTTTTGTAGACACAGGTTCTTTTGCTTGTCAGTGTACCCCGAACAAAATTGGAGTTCATGTCTTTACTCGTTTATTATAACGATAATACATTAACTACGACTACACCTATTATCTAATAAGAAACAAGTAAAGAGGGGCAACTGTGAATACCTAATTTTGTCCGAGTGTCACTTTTTTTAATTAATATTTTGAAAAGACAAAAAAAATTGCAAAAAATTAAAAAATATTTTGTTCATGCTCCTGGCCCAATAGATGATTAGAGTTAGCCCAAATTTTAATTACAAGTTTTATGTAGCCCAACCCATGGGCTTAAAAAAAGGTATTTTGTGCTCTTTGTTTTCTCCCACCTGTAGCTCTCTGCCTCCTCTCAATTCAGGTAATAATCAGCTTTGTTTTTATTTCCCTTCTTTTGTTTTGTTGTGCTTTTTTCTAAAATAAAGGGTACACAACCCCTGCACCTGCAGCAATCAAGCAGCATAGTGGGAGCACCATGCCATGGCACCACCATTTCTGCAGTTTTCGTCCTCACCTCACAACAGCTGACTAACAAATATTTTTGTCTTCTTCTTCATTGGTTTGGCTATAAATTTGGCACACAGAAAATGAACAGAGGGGGGAGGAGGCGGAAAGAAGGAAAGAAAGCATGAAACTAGAGTCTACCTCTCCCCAATATCCATCAATAACAGTGGCAACACAACACCTTCCACTCATCCAGAACCATCATCTTCATCTACTATCTTCTTCTCCATTCTATCATGTCATACCCATAGCCCATAAAACTTTTATCCGCTTCAACCCATCATGAACAACCTTCACCATCACTTTACAAATATCAAACCTCTCTTCACCAAATCCCCTCTCCTTCATAACCTACACACTACTCCCATCAACCAAACCAACAAGCCAGAGACCATATCTACCACCCAAGAAATTAAATCAAAGTCCAAATAAAAATAAAAGAGAAGAGAAGAAAGAGGGAAGGAGGAGAACGACCTACATAGCAACCCATGACCACCGCCGCTGCTTCGACCCACCGCCGTCACCACTGCGTCACCACAGTCACGTTCCTCCGCCCCGAGCCCAGCTCCGTCACACTCCACCATGTCACCGCTCTCCCCTCCGCCTAGCTCCGCCACGAACTCAACATCTCACCAAATGTTTTGCTACGTTCCCCTCAGTCACAAATCGCAGATCCGCCTTTCGCCACAGTCTTTGCTCAGTCGTGTGACCACCAATGATCGTCGCCGCCGTCGCTTCACAACATTGAACCAGAGCCAAGCTTCCTTCTCCGTTCCGCCGTCATCAAACTCGGACAAGATCTACCCACCAAGGTAGCGAGCACCACCGTGTCGGCTGGTCGTCCTCCCTGTAGCCACCCTTTGCTTCTCTGCCTATTGCTTATGTTGGTAACGAAGCTTCTAGCTTTTCTTTTCTAATCTGATTGTTCTTTCTTATTTTACTTTGTTGTATCGTTTGAGTTTGAGGCTTATTTTGTTGGATCCATAATATGTGGGTTTGTGTTATTTTAGTCACATCCTTTTTTTTAATAATAAAAAGAAACATAAAAATATGAAAAGTCATTTTCAAAAAAAAAAATTTCAAAAATGAAAAATCCTTTTAAAAAAGATTTTCAGGTTATTGCTTTAAATAAATAAAAACTTAAAAAAAATATTTTTCTTAAAAATATCAAAATCAACCAATCAATCAAGTTTTTTTAAAGAACTACGTGGCTTTGAGTTTCCCATCGCACCCGGGAATACGTAAGAGCAGAATCAATCATTCTATCAAGCCAAAATTTAATTTTCCTTACTTTAGTGTCTCTTTTTATTTTCAAATAGTTAATCAAAATAATTAAACTTAGGGATGCTCTATGGACACGGTGCCATGTTCAATCCCTTAGATTTGAGGTTGTCCTGTGGGCTTATGTGCCATGTTCAACCTCATTTAGGTTTTATCAACAATAAATTTAAAAATGCAAAAATAAATAAAAATACAAAATATCAAAAATAAAAATAATTCTTTCTTGTATATAATTTTTGGGGTAAAACAAATATTTAAAGGGTTATTAAAATTTCGGCACAATTAGCTTGAGGTACCGTTTTTTAAACGGGTGATGTAGGGTGCTAACACCTTCCCTACTCGTAACCGACTCCCAAACTCAAATCTTTCTCTTTTTTTTTTAAAAAGATCAGTTTACCTTAAATAAATGGTTTTTCCAATATTTTTTCCCAAATAAAATATTGGTGGCGACTCATCTGTTTTTTCCTTATTTACGCGGCTCCAGGACGGGACGGTCGCGACAATGGTAACACCAATTTTCAGCTTCAATTCATGATTAAGAAGTCCAAATGAAGTAATGGTATTCAAAAATTCAGGAGTATGAAAATCATCTGGCCTATCAACATTTCCACTAAGGAAGCATGGGATGTCAAAACTCAAATAAGTTTTAATTTCCCCAGGGGTCAATATCATATAATCATTCAACTTATCAACAACATCATTTTTTGGTGCTAAAATAGCCCTATGTTGAAAAAATGTTGGATCATTCATATTCTCCAAAAGAGGGATGGAAAAGTACTATCCACAATAGAAGCGAAGGGGTCACCTGAATTTGTAATTAATATGTCATCCGGTATATCAATGACAACCTCTCCATCATTGATTTGACCAATGGTGCCATCCCCGATTCTCAATACCCAATCTGAGAATTTTTTTTCATGTCTTCAACACTAATACCAGAAGAACCACACTGTTGTCTCTTGTTCTTACTTAAAGTTAGGATACAACAAAATTACCAGAGGTATGAAGCATTAATACTTGCATGAATAACATCTTGTCTTGTTCCCTTAGGAATGACCGGAAGAATTTGCTTAAAAGCACCACCCAAAACCACGACCGTTCCCCAAAAGGGAAGATTCAAACTATCAGCATTATAAAATCGAAGTATATCCCTAAATGTTCTGTCAACGGCTTCAAAGCAGTGCTTGTGCTTCATCCCATATAAACGTAACATGAAGATTCACGTACAACAAAATAAAAATGAATTTAATAAATTTATCAATTGTTTTAGTTTTAGATATTTTATAATGAGACAACCAATAATATAGATAATTCGATTTATTTTATCAATTCTCCAAATTGGAAAAATACAAATAAGATAAACACATAAGATACCTTTGAAAGGATCTGTCACAAATTTCATTTATACTCAATTAACACCTATTTCATTAATACTCATTATAGAGCCTATCTTTAAGTTTTTTCCCCTCTCTATTTTGTCTCAAAGGTCACACGTTACTTACACTCGCATATTATATATAGGAAAGTGCAAAGGGAGGCAAGCACTGTATGCATGTTTATCAAAGTATCATCATGTTTACCGTAGTGTGTATGGAGGTATGACTTACAACTTGACTGAGAGAAACATTTCCATTTTCCAATCAGTGAAAAATACAAATAAATATAAAGAACATATCAGTTTAATCACGCAGAAACCAACAAATTAAAATTAAATAGCACGATACGATTCTGCTTATATTCAGATACTTGTGTGATATTTGGATTAATAAGCAACTTTGTACCATCAAAAGCATTTGCTATACCCAATGTCCCTAACAAAGAATGATGACATCCACAATTAAGAAAATCAAATATAACACAAATGCATCTAAAGAATGAGAAACACAAATTATATAAAAGATAATGTACCATTAAAAATATTTTTCTCTACACATTTGTAGAATCATTGTAACAGGATGAATGAAATCTTCTTTGTCGAAGTAGGTGTACATCTCCTTAGCATATTTTCCTCATAGACTACATGTAACTTTATTGTTTCTATCATAATATCATTTGAACATGATACACTCGTTAAAATAAAGAAATGCAATGTACAGAGACAATTTAAGTCATACAACTCATAAAAGAACATATCTTTCATTTAATTTAATTTGAAGCTTCATAATTTAAGTCACCTTGAGTGGAGTTCTATTTTATTTTTTATTCTAAAATGAAAATATATTATTTTTTAATATATTAAATAAAAAATGAAATTTAACTAACTTAATGGCAACAAATATCATACCAACCACCATATTTTTTTAAACCTTATATTATATGATTTCAGAAAAGACAATATGCAAAAAATTTATTGATAAGAATGTAATTTGTAAGCTTTAAAAAATCTTTAGTATTGATCTATATAAAAACTTATACGTAAAAACCAAGATTCTTTTAAAATATAATAAGTCATACCTTAAACATTTATAAAAATTAGAATACTTTAGATATATTCTATAATGAGAACAGAAAAATATAGAAAATAATAAGTATATCACATTTTATAAATTCTATAACTTATCCAAATCTTCAAGTACTATTTCAATTAGTTTATTATTTTTATCCATATTTCTCCATCTGCTTAAGGGCATCCTTCTCCACAACATGTCCCGTTACATCTAACAATCAAGGGTAAACAAAGACAATATATCAACAATTTTAAATATTTTTAAACACAATTAACCACATCAAAATTCTAAGTAAACAAATACTAACCAAACAAAAAGTCGTAAGGGTATCGGAAGGGATTTTTAAAAGGACACAAAATCGAAATGAAGAGTTGGTATTGTGTCATCTACTATTTTTTTGCACTCGGTACTACGAATAAAATTCAGCTTAAACTTATGTCTTCACATCTTGAACTTCAAATCATTTTGAGCGACCATAAAATTTTCAACAAAATAGACAGCACCTTCTCCCATATATGACTCAAACTTTGGTATGATTCTACTTTTGACTGTAGCATATATCTTGTTAGACTTCCATTTAAAAAAAGAAAAGAAAAGAACATGTCAGTAAGGCATTCATCTACAAAAGGAAACAAATGCATTAAATACATTTATACATTAATGCACAAAAAAATTTTTTACTCTTTTTCATCAAGGAAAATCATCTCAATACTACCGGTTTACAAAAGATCCTTGAAATCGGCTAGTTTCCACATACAAATCACACGAACCTTGATCTTCCATTCGATCCTTCCAGTAACAATGTCATTAACTAAGGTAATTGTTGATGCCATTCTACAATGTCCGAAGCATTATGTTTAAGAGCAAATATCATTATTTAAAATCAATCCTCATATTTTAGCTCATCAAAACCAAATAATCATATAAAATACCAAAAGTTTAAAATCAAAAAGAGACAAAATAATAAAGGAAAAAAAAGAAAAGAAAACAAACATTCAGCTGTAGTACAGAACACCAATGATCTAATGGTGGACAATATTCACACAATGTATTATGTGCAGTGCATAAGAGACTAAAAGACTTAAATAATGAGAATTAAAAATGGCAATAAAAATAAAAATAATATCATGATCACAACAACAACAACAACAACAACAACAATAATAATAATTTCAATTAAGCATGATTTAGTTTCGTGGATATTTTTGAAATTAAGATCAATTTAACCGTGGAGAAATATGCAAAGCAATAAAATCATTCATATAAAAGAGCAACATTATTTTTTTGGTAGATTAAGAGCAACATTATTTGAATACCAATCAGATTTTCGGATATGAATAAATAATTTAATATGATTTCAAAAGATAATAGAAGATTTGATTAATGATTTCAAATATGAATCAATTTTAATTAATTGACTCAATTCAAATTTTCGAAATAATTTCCTTCTTTGAGAAATATTCAATAACACCATTTATTCATGATAGAGATAATTTTATGAATTTACCTATCTATCCTTTTTTTTGGATGGAAAATATTTCAACCACTACCTATATTAAGTTATAAGCGACCGCAGGAAATCCAAATCCTCTTATATGTGGTTCTACATTTTCAAAACCAAGGCGCTTGGTAGTGCTAGTGATTTCAAATATTTTGATAACCAAGGTGCTAGGTGGTTGTATTGATTTCAAATATTTTGATTATAAGCTTTTTAAAAAGAATAAAAAAATGTTAATACAATCATGTATTATATTAAAATTAATTGAAAATATAAAACGTAAAATGATTCAGTGTTATTAAAACCGACCGGCCGGTCGGATCGGTTAGGCCGAAAACCAGATCTATGGCTGGTCCAGTCAGTATATTGGACTGGAAAGGTACACGAACCGGTGTTGACGTCATCTAACCGCAATTGAACCGATGACCTGGTTAACGGTTGAACCGCTCTGCTATCATGTTTGCATGCTTCCCCGTACATGCAAGCATGTTGCTCAAGGTCACCTGCTCATGCGTGTAATTCAAATTATTCGATTGGAACATAGCCAAAATGTGGTTCTACATATAAGCAACCGCTGGAAATCCAAATACTCTAATATGTTGTTCTACATTTCAAAACCAAGGCGCTGGGTTGTGCTAGTGATTTCAAATATTTTGATAACCAAAGGTGCTTGGTGGTGTTATTGATTTCAAATATTTTGATTATAAACTTTTTTAAAAGAATAAAAAATGTTAATATAATCATGTATTATATTAAAATTAATTGAAAATATAAAATGTAAAATGATTCAGTGTTATTAAAATCGGATCGGGCCAACCAAAAAGATACATAAATCGGTGACCTGGTTCACGATTGAACCACCCTGCTATCACGTTTGCACAGAAGTTTGAAAGAATTTTACCACTAGGCCACACAACAAGGTTGTAATATGTTTAATAAATATAATATATATACATATCCTCTTTATAAAATTTACAAGTTTAATACATATCGATTCATAAGGTTCAACCAGTGACTCACTGGTTCGACCAACGACCCAATGATCCGGTGTCATAACCAAGTCGATGATCGGTTCGTTTTTAATTACACTGAAATGATTTATGCAAATGCACAAATGAAATGGCAGGCATGTGATGAAGTGTTGGTGGTGATATTATTTGCACTTATCATAAGAAAAATGATATTTGCACATTATAAATTTATATTAGTTTCGTACTTTTTTTTAATTTGAGAGAGCAGAAAGAAAGTGTGTTGAAATGCATATTTTATAATTTAATATTTAAAATACGAAAATGAAAAGAAATTCAAATAACTATAGGAAAATGTTTGATACACACTATAGTTATTTTATCTCACATATGTTAAGGTGGCAATATCAAAGTATTGGTGTGCTGAAAACAAGATAAATACCAGATTAAAGATAAATATCTCTTGTTATTTTTTAGTCCATTTTGTTTTCTTTGCTTTTGGTCCTTTAATTTAATTTAATTTTTTGAAATAGGTTTTTACTGTTAACTGCTGTTATTGTTAATTGCTGAAGTGACTGTTGTTGTTAATTGTTGACGTGGCTAACAAAAGTCTACGTTAAGAGTGACATGTGGCATGAGAGTGAGAGGATAGTAAACATTTCACCCTTACTCTCACTGATTTCAACCTTTTTTTTTTTTTCCATGAACAAACAAGTTGTATATTAATATAAGAGAAAGAGATACTCTAATTCAATACGTCAAGCACTTCACATACCAAAAGTGAAGCAACCATAACTATTTCCCAAGTAGCATATAGGAAAGGTTTCTGGCACAATACAAATCAAATTGCTATCCATTTGTCATGATCATTTACAAAACAGTAAATAAACCCGATACTAATCAGCTTCTCCCACTGAGCTTGGATCGTATTGTTCACACTTCACTAATGCTGTCCCAAGTCCCAACCCCCACTAGTAGTGAAGGATTAGGTTGGAGAAAGGTACTTTCTCGAGCAAATAGAATTTGGTGTTCGTGACTATTATCTAACAAAAAAATTGATGTTTAAAATTTTTAAGGGAAAAGGGGACAAGACTTGATGTTAAATTAAAATATATATCAATTCGTTCAACTATTAAAATTATTTTGTACAAACTTTTTATCTTGCTTTCACCATGAGAAAGGAACAGAATAATTAACAAACAATAAGAATTACCTTCGGTTGAATTAGCCACATCGAATTAAAAAAAGAAAAAACCTTTGTTGGTTAATTGAGCCACGAAATTCCTAGAATCATGAAAACAAAACATCATAACAAAATGCAAATCAACCATAACAAAGAACAATTGAATAATAGAAGAAAAAGCAGTAAAAGAAGATGAACATCAGGATTAGCGTGGCTCGACCGATGTAGCCTATGTCCACGAGAGAGAGCAGCAAATCTTCAATATCTTGAACTAGAGATACAAAATGTTTTACAATAGAAAGGTCCCACGGTCTTGCCTAGTCTCGTACACCCATGAGTCTTACACCGTGCCTCCAAGAACTCACCAATCCTTCCGAGTCTTTAATTGTCCAAGGTAGTTGGGACTGTTAATTAACTTACCAACTTCCTCAACTAATTGCAATTTGTTGTTGCATAATTGGTTATCCTTTTGACATTAATCGTTTATGATATCCCTGTCATTAGACACATTTTTTGATTCTAGCCATAATCGATTACGATGCTCCTGTTAATGATCATATAATCGATTATATAATACCACATTCGATTATGCCGTCTGTAACTGCAACTTCATATTGTTGAATATTTTGAGGCATTTCTCAACACCTTCAAACCTTATGATGAAGTAAAACAGGAAAATTGTAATTATTATAGAAGACCAAGTTTTTTATTCACCCTTGTAAGGAACTAGTATTTTTAACCCGTGCGGTACGCATGGGTCAATAATGTTTTTTAAAATAAACTGAATAAATATTTAATAATATTGATAAGTGTGAGAGGAACTTATACATCATATTTCAGTAACAATTTTTTAATAAATAAATAGTGTGATATAAGTAATGAGTAGTGTCATGTGCTTTTATTGGATGCATGATTTGGAATAACACACAAAAAAAAAAAACTACATACATAAGAAAGCAATTTTCGTAATCCAAAACTTGAACAGGAAACAATAAGACAACTTATAGTGAAGTTGTTTTCCTTATCAGCTCTAGAAGCACCAAAAACCTCAAACTTAATACATTAGAATCAATAAAAACATAGTGATCGATTGAAAAATACATAAATCAAAATAAAGTCAACTGAACACATAAGTCTCATAAACTAATTTTCCAAAAAATAAAATATATAAATACACTTGGCATTCAATCAAAATATATCAACAACACTTCAAAAACATTCAAAAGTTAAATATAATAGAGTAATACAATATGCACTTTACATCACAACATGAAAATGTGAAGTGAAAATTTATATAAAATGAAGCATCCAAAACCAAATAATAAATTAATAAGAAACTAATCCAACTAACATTGAGTAACTCAAGCATCTCCAATGCAAGAACCATATTTTGGTTCTGAACTCCTCCAAAACATTAAAAATTACACATTACATATCAATGTCATAATATATAATATTCAAAACCATACATATAACCAAGTTTGGTAAAAAAAAAAACTACGTATAACCAAGTTAAATAATGTTTAAATTAACAAATTCAAAAGTTAAATCATTCCAGTAAAAAAAATTTAAATTATAACATGACAATTTCAATAAAAAATAAATAAATGATGAGATGAAAGGAAAATCAGAATAAGCCATACTGGATCAATGATGGGTCAAGTAGAATGGTTAATTGGACACGTAGGCTAGTAAATGAACGTTGTGACTAAATCTAGGGACTAATGTGTCCCACGTTTAAAATTTGAGGGAACAAATAATTAATTTATTTTTTTAGGAACTAAAAGTAGGTTTCCAAAATTTTTTAGGAACCAATTTGAATCTTCATTAAAAAAAACAATGAAATATATAAATTAAAAACATAAATAATAAAAGAATACAAATAATATCCTTACACAACCTACCTTTTTTTGGAAGGTTTTACTTACTGTCTACTCAAAATAAAAGTTTACTTGTTTCACTTGCACACACTTGCACTTTTGCTAACTCAAAAAATTTTAAATCAACAAAATATACAAGTATTAAAAAGTAGTAAATAATTAAATAATACCAAAAAATCTACGGTTTGGCACCAATGATTACTGTTACAATAACAGTAGTGAAAAACATTCACAGTTGTCAAAGTGTATTGATATATACAGAACTTGTGTGTTGTCGCGACCGTCCCGTCTGGGAGCCGCGAGGAGGGAGGTAAAAACAGAGGGGAGTCGCCACTAAAATTTTTTATTGGGAAAATCTTAGAAAACTCAATTATTTAAAGGTAAACTGGTCTTTTAAAAAGAGAGATATGAGTCCGGGAGTTGGTTACGAGTAGGGAAGGTATTAGCACCCCAGATCGCCCGTTTAAAAAACGGTACCTCAAGTTAATTGTTCAAAAAAAAACATTTTAATAACCTTTTAAATATTTATTTTACCCCGAAAATTATTTACAAGAAAGAATTATTTTTAATTTTAAATATTTTAGATTTTTATTAGTTTTTATATTTTTAAACTTATTGTTTATAAAAATTAAATGAGGTTGAACATGACACATGAGTCCACAGGGCAACCTCAAATCTAAGGGACTGAACATGGCACCGTGTCCATAGAGCATCCCTAAAAAGGAAAAGGTTAACTTTTTGATTAATTATTTTAACATAAAAAGGGGATGCAAAAAAAAGGAAAATTTAGTTTTGGCACGACAAGATGATTTATCTTGCTCCTACGTATTCCCGGGTGCGATGGGAAACTCAAAGCCACGTAGTTCTTTTGAAAAGATTTGATTGGTTGGTTGATTTTAAATTTGAAAAAAATGTTTTTTGTTTTTATATTTTTTTTAAAAGTTTTTTTATGTATTTTCGTTTTTTTATTTATTATTTTTTTATGTCAAAAACTCCTAAACAAGGTAGAACATGGCAAATATGTCCACAGAACTATCTCGCATCTAAGGAATTGAGTGTGAAACCTATCACAAAACAATCCCCAAAATAATTCAATAATTATTCTATTTTAGTCATCTATTTATAAAAATGGATAAAAAGGGTATTACAATACCACAAAAAAAAACATTTAGTTAGATGAAACCCATTTAGCCTGGCCCAATAGCTTACCCATGACCCTAATGACCCATTCAAACCAATTCTGCATAAACAATAATCAATAAAACAGAGATAAACAACTAAGAAGTCAGGATAGATGACAAAAGAAGAACCAAGGCCATCTTCTTTCACCTGTACGTGTGAGGGTGAAGAGAAGAACCAGGTGGTCGTCACGGCAAGCACTGTCGAAGCTCGTGGTTGAGGCGGAAGGGGCGGCGCCGGATCCGTAACTCGCGGCGGGGTTACCGGCAGAGAGAGCGGGTGCGGAAAGGGTTGGCGGTCGCGGTGGTTGCGTGCTGGGTGGGGACGAAGGCCGGCAACGGCGTAACTGCCGACGAGCCGCGCGGATCTGCGTGGGGATGCTGTCACGACTGTCCCAGTGGTGCGCGGCGGAGGAAGGAAGCAGATCCGGAGGAATAGTGACGGCGGAAGACGGTGCTGGGCGGAGGCGTAGCGGCGCTGCGACTGGTCTTGCCTGGCGGTGGAGGGAGGCAGTGGATCTGGGCAGAGACGGCAGAGGGACCAGAGCAGGGACTTCCTTCTTCTTCTTTTCTTGTTTGCTTGCTGTGTTGTTTGATTTTGCTTTGGAAATGAATGAAGGATTATGAACTGAAGTGGAAGATGATGGGTTTTGTTCTGGGTTGTTGAAGGAGAAGATGGTGGTTAGAAGGATGGGAGGTGGGGGTTTATGGTGTTTGTTTGGTTTTGAATGAAGGAGGAAGAAAGGTTGGAGTTAAGAGGAAGATGGAGATGGGTTCTGGGTAAGAGAAGTGAAGCAGAGAAAAAGAGAAAGAAAGAGAGAAAAAGAAAAGAGAAAGGTATTTTTGTTTCTGATTTTCTGATTTTTTTGTGTTTTGTTGTTGTTGGCTTGGTTGAAGAAGATGAAGGATGGGAGGAAGGTGATGATGCATGCAGGAAGAAGGAGAAACAGGGAGCGTATATTTGCTCTTTTTCCCCCTTCGGTTTTCCTCTCTTTCAGATTTTGCTCTGTGCTCCCTCCCCCCGTGTGCTTTCCTGTTTGGCATTTAAATAGAAGAAGATGAATCCCTCATCGTGTCCTCTCACCTTGGGACCAAGGACAGTGTGAATTGGAGTGTTGAAGAGGGTAAAGTCTGCTTCAATCTTTTTCAATGTCCATTTTTGTGTTTCATTCCTCTGATCTAGACAAAATACTCTTCCCCAGTTCTGAAAAATACCCAAAATGGAAGCCTATCCTTGAGGCTGTGCATTGAAAGCTTGTATGATGGAGAGAACACACTCGGCACAATATTTCACATTCAGAACATTATTTCCTTTTTTCTTTTTGTTATTTTATTATTTTTTATATACATATATTTTTTACTTGGGCTTGGATTCAAAACAAACTGTAACAGAAACAAGTTGGGCTAATAACATAAACACATTTTTTTTTATTTCTGTATTTTCCATTTTTTATTTTGTAAATATTAATTAAAAAGATAAAATACCCGGACAAAATTAGGTGTTCACAGCTGCCCCTCTTACTTGTTTCTTATTTGATAATTGGTGTAACTAAAGTTAACCTATTATCGTTATAAGAAACGAGTAAAGACATGAACTCCAATTTTGTTCGGGATATATTGACAAGCAAAAGGACCCGTGACTACAAACCAAATTCCTGTAAAGAACCCGCGGGTTAGATTGCCCGCTGAGACTTACACATAGAAGACTTGCGGGGTGGATTGTCTGTCGAGCTTAAACAGAAAGATAAAAGAGCTTACAGGGTGGATTGACCGTCAGAAACTCGAGCATAAAGATAAAAGAGCTTACGGGGTGGATTACCCGTCAGAAGCTTGAACAGAAAGATAAAAGAGTTTACGAGGTGGATTGCCCGTCAGAAACTCAAACAGATAGATAAAAGAGCTTACAGGGTGGATTGCCCGTCACAAGCTTAAACAGAAAGATAAAAGAGCTTACGGGGTGGATTGCCCGTCAAAAGCCCGAACTGAAAGATATAAGAGCTTACGGGGTGGATTGCCCGTCAGAAGCTCGAACAGATAGATAAAAGAGCTTATGGGATGGATTGCCCGTCATACTCGAACAGAAAGATAAATGAGCTCACGGGGTGGATTGCCCGTCAGAAACTCGAGCATAAAGATAAAAAGAGCTTACGGGGTGGATTGCCCGTCAGAAACTCGAACTTGAAAGATAAAAAAGCCTACGGGGTGGATTGCCCGTCAGAAGCTCAAACTGAAAGATAAAAGAGCTTACGGGGTGGATTGCCCGTCAGAAGCTCGCACTGAAAGATAAAAGAGCCTACGGGGTGGATTGCCCGTCAGAAGCTCGAACTGAAAGATAAAAGAGCCTACGGGGTGGATTGCCCGTCAGAAACTCGAACTGAAAGATAAGAGAGCCTACGGGGTGGATTGCCCGTCTGAAACTCGAACTGAAAGATAAGAGAGCTTATTGGGTGGATTGCCCGTCAGAAGCCCGAACATAAAGATAAAAGAGCCTACGGGGTGGATTGCCCGTCAGACTCGAACAGAAAGATAAATGAGCTCACGGGGTGGATTGCCCGTCGGAAGCTCAAACAGAGATAAAAGAGCCTACGGGGTGGATTGCCCGTCAGAAACTCGAGCATAAAGATAAAAGAGCTTACGCGATGGATTGCCCGTCCGAAGCTCAAACTGAAAGGTAAAAGAGCTTATGGGGTGGATTGCCCGTCAGAAGCCCGAACTGAAAGGTAAAAGAGCTTACGGGGTGGGTTTCCCGTCAGAAGCCCGAACATAAAGATAAAAGAGCTTACGGGGTGGATTGCCCGTCAGAAGCTCGAACTGAAGATAAAAGAGCTTACGGGGTGGATTACCCGTCAGAAGCTTGAACTGAAAGATAAGAGAGCTTACGGGGTGGATTGCCCGTCAGAAGCCCGAACTGAAAGATAAAAGAGCTTACGGGGTGGATTGCCCGTCAGAAGCTCGAACTGAAGATAAAAGAGCTTACGGGGTGGATTACCCGTCAGAAGCTCGAACAGAAAGATAAGAGAGCCTACGGGATGGATTGCCCGTCAGAAGCCCGAATAGAGAAATAGGAAGAGCTTACGGAGGTAGGGTACCCACCGAAACTAACAACAAAAGACAAAATGCTTGCGAAGCCGAGTATCCGCTGAAGCCTGAAAAGATAAATGGAAAGCTTCATGAGTCGGTTATCCCCCGAAGCTTGACAAGAAAGGTAAAAAGCTTATGAGCTCGGTTATCCGCTGAAGCTGAACAGAAACAACACAAAGCTCATGTGTCCTATGCCTGCTAAAGCTAACCAAGACATGACTTTTGGGGCCCTGTGCCCGCTAAAGCCGAACAAAACAAAGCTTATGAGGCCGTATGCCTGCTAAAGCCAAAAAGACATGACTTTTAGGGTCCTTTGCCCGCTAAAGCCAAACAAAACGAAGCTTATGAGGCCCTATGCCTGCAAAAGGTAACAATAACATGACTTTTTGGGGCCCTGTGCCCGCTAAAGTCGAACAAAACAAAGCTTATGAGGCCCTATGCCTACTAAAGCTAACAAGCATGGCTTTTGGGGTCCTCTGCCCGCTAAAGCCAAACAAAACCAAGCTTATGAGGCCCTATGCCTTCTAAAGCTAGCAAGTCATGACTTTTTGGGTCCTCTGCCCGCTAAATCCAAACAAAACAAAGCTTATGAGGCCCTATGCCTACTAAAGGTAACAATAACATGACTTTTTGGGGCCCTGTGCCCGCTAAAGTCGAACAAAACAAAGCTTATGAGGCCCTATACCTACTAAATCTAACAAGCATGACTTTTGGGGTCCTCTGCCCGCTAAAGCCAAACAAAACCAAGCTTATGAGGCCCTATGCCTTCTAAAGCTAGCAAGTAATGACTTTTTGGGTCCTCTGCCTGCTAAAGCCAAACAAAACAAAGCTTATGAGGCCCTATGCCTGCTAAAGCTAACAATAACATGACTTTTGGGCCCTGTGCCCGCGAAAGTCGAACAAATGCAAGAAGTGATGTTAACTTTGTTGATGCATGAAATGATGAGACAATGCATGATATGAGATGACTTTTTTATTTGGTTGGTGAAAATCCTTTTTTTTTTTTTGTTGGATGCGTGAGATGCTTTTGATGAGTGATGCAGACCTTGATTATAATATTTTTTTTGGGTGTTGCATGATATGCTTTTTATCAATTATGGAAAAAAAAACTGATTTTTTTTTTTTTGCAAACACCTCTTTGATCCTTGACTCCTTAGATTTTTTATTGCAGCCGAGATTGAGGATGAGCTGGAGTGAGACTCCTTGATTTCGATCATCACTTATTTGTTGAACTGATGTTTTACTTCTTGCCTGAGATATACTTCTTTGTGATGATTATCCCAATTGGATGAGATTGCCTGATCAATCTTTCAAGGATGTGACTTGCCCCAGCCTTCATGTATTGGGAGCTTTTCATGGCTTGTCCTCTTAAACTGCCCTGGTTTATCAGTTTGAGGAGACTTCTTGTACTTTGTTTGTATTTGACCCTAATTTTTGCGTAGGTCGCTCTTTGCGAGTTTTCAACCTACCGAGTCGCTCTAACTTTTGCCCAGACTGCATTTTCAGGTTTTCAGTCTAGCGAGCCTTTTTTGTTTACTTTTTAATTTCTTTTTCTTTTTGATTTTGTTTTTTCCTTTTTTTTTTGACGTGGACAGTTTTGTCACCTTTATTTGTGAAGATCAAAGCTCTTGCTTGAATTGCCAACTGAGGATGCCACTTTCTCCTTGTATCAAGAATTCTTCCGGCCAGAGTTGGTCATCAAAGAATTACCATAAATGGTTAAATTGTATCATTGAACTCATGTTTACCTTACCTGAAGCATCATTTAACAAACATGCATGGATTCAAAAGTATGATAGGAAATGACATTATTGCCTGAACAACCTCTCGATTGGTATTAGAAGTTTGACAACTCAAATAGTATTCAAAAGAACAGAAATGAAGCAAGATGCACAAGAGGTGATATGAAGATCAGAAGGGCATTGCCCCAGTTTGGATTGATTTGATCATGGCGATTGCCTCGAGATTCATAAGAACAAAGTTGCCCTAGAGTAGTTTCCTTGAGGATGAAGTGCCCCAATGTAGGGTTCCCAGAATGAAATTGCCCCAATGTAGGGCACTTGATATGGAAAACTTGAGAATGATGTTGCCCCAGTGTAGGGCATCCAATAATGGAGATGCTCTAGAATAAGGCCCTTGAAAGCAAAGTTTTGCCCCATGTAGATCTTGCCCAAGCTTTTGCCTAGACGCTTTATGAGGGTTTTCAGCCTAACAGGCTTTCTTTTTTCTTTTTTCATTCTTTTTTTGGATTTTTTTTAAGAGGAGCAATCAATTAAAAACTAGAAGAGCACAAACTTTTTGTCTCAAAATGAAGTTGATGAAAAAGTAGCAATCATTCATTAATCAGAGTGAACTTTTTGAGGCTTGTAACGTGGCTAATGGTTGGGGGTCATGAAAAAGGATATAAGGCTCAAACAAATGTTTTAAGGTTGAATAGGATCAAAGATCCATGTTCTTTTTCGGATTATTGAGAACACTTACTTTCTTCTAACTTTCCCCTTTTTTTTTGTTTTACATGAGTTTTTTTTTATCCTCTTTCTTTCTCTTCTTTTTCTTCTTCTTCTTCTTTTCTTTTTTTTTTAATTCTCTTTTTTTTTTTGTTACGCTTCATGATCACCATTTCCTTCTTGCTTGCCCCTTGTTTAGTGGTGATCCTTGTCCAAGGTTCTTTGAAGAAAATTTTCAGGCTCAAAAAGGGTAACAAGGGATAATGATGATATTTTGCTAAGGGTAGAGAAAAAATGGCCAATCTTCATTTCAAATCATGATTGTTTATTTTTTTAAACTTTATTTTAGAGACAAAGAGATGATGCTCACCAAGTGTTTATTTATTTGCTCCTCTTTTATTTGTATTATTTTCTTTCTTTCTTTCTTTCTTTTTTGAAAAGGTATGGGCACGTGTGGGCTTCATTGTTGTCCACAAAGAACTTTCAAGAAAGTGGGCCTTATTAACCAAACCAAAAAAGGTACTTGGGGAAAAAAAAAAGGGAATATGATATATGAGTATGACGAGAGAAACATTATGGTGGGGATGAAGATATAAAGAAAGGATGAGACAAGGTACGCATGCAAATCCATTACATTAATGCTTCAAGAAAGTGAACATGGTTCAATTATCTCATGATAGAATACAACATAACCATTGTGTCATGGTAAATCCCTGATAAACAAATCTTGCCTTAGTTACTTAGAAATTCTCAAGACGGGGTCACAAAGTATTGCCTCTTTTCAATCACTAGGATGTGAATCTCTGGTGATGCTAGCATAGCCTTCATCTTGAACTCTTCATAGTCGATTGGGACTGTCCTTATCATGATTTCTTTCTTCCTCAGCCAGGGCCTTATTATCCTGAGTTTGCATGATTTTCCAAAGATCGCTCCATAAGAGCCAGAATATGTGCTACCTGACTCCAGTAGGACGATATGAAATCTTTCACATTGACATCCAAACATCCATGATTAGGCAAAAGGTTGTACCTGCATTTTTCAGTCACTTGAGCAAATATTTTCTCCAGTTCCACCTCATGATCCAAGGTTTAGTTGACATTCTTTTTTATTGAAAGTGCAGTGGTTCACTTTTCTCCAGGAAAGGAGCACAATGCATGAAATGCATGGAATGAATTATTTTTAATAAATATTCAACTTAAAAAGAAATGAGTATATGAGATGCATAAAAAAAGATTTTTTTTTAGCCAAGTACTAATGCGTGAGATGCATGAAATGAATTCTTTATGTTATTATTATTATTATTATTATTATTATTATTATTATTTACCTAGAGAATTGTATGAAAAAGAGTTTTTTTTTTTTATAACAATGGCAATGCATGCATTTTTTTTAATGTATGAGATGAACGGGTTGTTTTTATACTGACCCAAAGAGGTATGAAATGCATGTAATGGTTTATTCTTTATCAAATTTTCTTGAGAGATGCATAAAAAAAATGAGATGAATGAATTTTTATTTTTTATTTCTTTTTTTATCCAAGAGGTTAATGAAATTGATGCAAAAGATGCATGAAGAAGATTGAGTTTTTTATTTTTTATTTTTATTTTTTCACCATATGCATGACATGATTTTTTTTCTTTTAATTTTTTCTTCATGTGGTTGTCACAGAAAGTAATTGATGCATGTAATGCATGAAAAATGATTTTGTTTTTTATTTCTTCATATTGACTCAAAAAATTAATTAATGCATGAGATGCATGAATCATCCTTTTTTATTCTTCTAAAAAATATGAATGAGTTACAAAAAATATGGATGAGCTAATATATATATATATATATATATATATATATATATATATATATATATATACAAGCCCATTTTTTTATTTACAGAAATGCATGAGTAACAAAATATGAAGAATTTTTTTTGTTTTTGTAAAAAACAAAAGGACTCATATAAATCAATTTTTTCTTTTAGAAAAAAATTAAAATGTGGATTTTTTGACAAAAATAAAATAAAAGACATGAAGATGGGTAAAGAAAAAAAAATGCTCCCTTTGTGTCCTAAGATTTAGGGTTGACACACCTAAAGTCCTGACTTTAACAGGCTGGCCCCTAAGTTTGTTTTATCAGTGAAAATTGGGTAGGGTCTAGACTTCTAAAATCCATGGTCCTCAGATTGCTCCCATCCCGAAAGATAAGGATCCGACTCATGAGTCTAGCCACAAGTAGGGATAAACCCTCTCAATATGACCATCCCATGATATCGGGTACAACCTAAGTGGTGAATCGACAAATATCAGGGGGGTACAAGACCTCTTCAATGACAATGTTGACACACCACCTAATCCTTAAGCTTCCACAAGCTTGGGTATAGAGCTAAAAGTGTGTGAAATAAGTGTAAGTGATGTGTGTGCTGGGAGCATACAAACCTGCTCCAAACCTATTAAAATGAAAACTACATCACACATGCAAAAAAGAACAGCCAACAACATAGTAATTCTCTACCCTAGGGTTGCAAGAATATACAAAGGCATATATTAAAGCATATAACAATTTACAAAACAAATAAAACAAAGAGGGGTAAAACTAATATTTTCAAAGTTATTAAAAGAAGTTGCACAAACAACTATGATTGGCCTGACTCTCTAAAGTCCCCAGTGGAGTCGCCAGCTGTCGCGACCGTCCCGTCCGAGAGCCGCGAGGAGGGAGGTAAAAACAGAGGGGAGTCGCCACTAAAATTTTTTATTGGGAAAATCTTAGAAAACCCAATTATTTAAAGGTAAACTGGTCTTTTAAAAAGAGAGATATGAGTCCGGGAGTCGGTTACGAGTAGGGAAGGTATTAGCACCCCACATCGCCCGTTTAAAAATCGGTACCTCAAGTTAATTGTTCAAAAAAAAACATTTTAATAACCTTTTAAATATTTATTTTACCCCGAAAATTATTTACAAGAAAGAATTATTTTTAATTTTAAATATTTTAGATTTTTATTAGTTTTTATATTTTTAAACTTATTGTTTATAAAAATTAAATGAGGTTGAACATGACACATGAGTCCACAGGGCAACCTCAAATCTAAGGGACTGAACATGGCACCGTGTCCATAGAGCATCCCTAAAAAGGAAAAGGTTAACTTTTTGATTAATTATTTTAACATAAAAAGGGGATGCAAAAAAAAGGAAAATTTAGTTTTGGCCCGACAAGATGATTTATCTTGCTCCTACGTATTCCCGGGTGCGATGGAAAACTCAAAGCCACGTAGTTCTTTTGAAAAGATTTGATTGGTTGGTTGATTTTAAATTTGAAAAAAATGTTTTTTTTTTAATATTTTTTTTAAAAGTTTTTTTTATGTATTTTCGTTTTTTTTTATTTATTATTTTTTTATGTCAAAAACTCCTAAACAAGGTAGAACATGGCAAATATGTCCACAGAACTATCTCGCATCTAAGGAATTGAGTGTGAAACCTATCACAAAACAATCCCCAAAATAATTCAATAATTATTCTATTTTAGTCATCTATTTATAAAAATGGATAAAAAGGGTATTACAATACCCCAAAAAAAACATTTAGTTAGATGAAACCCATTTAGCCTGACCCAATAGCTTACCCATGACCTTAATGACCCATTCAAACCAATTATGCATAAACAATAATCAATAAAACAGAGATAAACAACTAAGAAGCCAGGATAGATGACAAAAGAAGAACCAAGGCCATCTTCTTTCACCTGTACGTGTGAGGGTGAAGAGAAGAACCAGGTGGTCGTCACGGCAAGCACTGTCGAAGCTCGTGGTTGAGGCGGAAGGGGCGGCGCCGGATCCGTAACTCGCGGCGGGGTTACCGGCAGAGAGAGCGGGTGCGGAAAGGGTCGGCGGTCGCGGTGGTTGCGTGCTGGGTGGGGACGAAGGCCGGCGACGGCGTAACTGCCGACGAGCCGCGCGGATCTGCGTGGGGATGCTGTCACGACTGTCCCAGTGGTGCGCGGCGGAGGAAGGAAGCAGATCCGGAGGAATAGTGACGGCGGAAGACGGTGCTGGGCGGAGGCGTAGCGGCTCTGCGACTGGTCTTGCCCGGCGGTGGAGGGAGGCAGTGGATCTGGGCAGAGACGGCAGAGGGACCAGAGCAGGGACTTCCTTCTTCTTCTTTTCTTGTTTGCTTGCTGTGTTGTTTGATTTTGCTTTGGAAAGGGATGAAGGATTATGAACTGAAGTGGAAGATGATGGGTTTTGTTCTGTGTTGTTGAAGGAGAAGATGGTGGTTAGAAGGATGGGAGGTGGGGGTTTATGGTGTTTGTTTGGTTTTGAATGAAGGAGGAAGAAAGGTTGGAGTTAAGAGGAAGATGGAGATGGGTTATGGGTAAGAGAAGTGAAGCAGAGAAAAAGAGAAAGAAAGAGAGAAAAAGAAAAGAGAAAGGTATTTTTGTTTCTGATTTTCTTGTGTTTTGTTGTTGTTGGCTTGGTTGAAGAAGATGAAGGATGGGAGGAAGGTGATGATGCATGAAGGAAGAAGGAGAAACAGGGAGCGAATATTTGCTCTTTTTCCCCCTTCTGTTTTCCTCTCTTTCAGATTTTGCTCTGCGCTCCCTCCCCCCGTGTGCTTTCCTGTTTGGCATTTAAATAGAAGAAGATGAATCCTCTACTGTGTCCTCTCACCTTGGGACCAAGGACAGTGTGAATTGGAGTGTTGAAGAGGGTAAAGTCTGCTTCAATCTTTTTCAATGTCCATTTTTGTGTTTCATTCCTCTGATCTAGACAAAATACTCTTCCCCAGTTCTGAAAAATACCCAAAATGGAAGCATATCCTTGAGACTGGGCATTGAAAGCTTGTATGATGGAGAGAACACACTCGGCGCAATATTTCACATTCAGAACATTATTTCCTTTTTTCTTTTTGTTATTTTATTATTTTATATATATATATATATATATATATATATATTTTACTTGGGCTTGGATTCAAAACAAACTGTAACAGAAACAAGTTAGGCTAATAACATAAACACATTTTTTTTATTTCTGTATTTTCCATTTTTTATTTTGTAAATATTAATTAAAAAGATAAAATATTCGGACAAAATTAGGTGTTCACATGTGTGTGTATTATTTATTAAATAAAAGAGTCTTGTATGAATTTTTGTAACAGACAACTATAGTAACAAAAGAGGGCGAGGTTTATCAATGTTAAAATCTAAAAGAGGAGCAAATTAAATAAGAAAAACGATAATTTAATAGTAAAGGAGGAAAGGTGTGAGAGGGAGGAAAGGGCATCAATTGATTAAGGGTCCGTTTGTTTTAGATTTTGATAGAAATGATTTTGCAAGTATTGATTTTGGAAGAATTAATTTTGAAAAAATCAAGGTTAAAAAAATTGATTGTGTTTGGTAACAATATTTTAAAAGTGGGTTTAAAAGAATTGATTTTGTTTGGATGATAAAGTAAAATGATCACTTTTGAAGTGTAAATATGTTGAATTTTGTGGATCCTACATCTAGAATCAATTATTTTCAACGAACCCCACCCTGGAATCAATTATTTCCAACGGAGTTTCGTAAACAAACGCATGAAGTTATTATAACAACTGAGTTTGGGACCCCAAACGAAGTTTTGATACCTCTCAACTATAAAACAAACGGGCACTAAGTAATAACTTTAACGTGTGTTTATATATGATTTGATAACGAGTATTTTATTAACAATGTCTTAAAGAAGAAACAAAAAACAATACTACGGTGTCCTATGATGATCTCAAGTAGTGGCTATTGTGGGAAACAAGGATATAAATTTATATATCATGTATGGAATACATATGTTTGTTAAAGTTAATGGCTGGTTACCACTGACTAAATCCAAGGAGACTGACATGATGAATGATGATCATAGCAGAATATATACTAATTTCTTCTAATAGTGGCCCACTGAGGATAGCTGCTATTGATAGTTGCATCACAATCAAATGATAGACAAATTAAGTTTGACGCAGGTTACATTAATATTAGGTATTTTTAATAGATTAAATATAAATAAACTATCGACATGTCGTTTTCAAATCCTAAAGCCATACACTTCAGGTGTACCACAAAACTCATTTTGTAACTAACCATTTAATTTGATTTTTAAGGAAATCTCTTTCTTCTTTTTTTCAGGGGAAGCTCATAGGAAATATATGAGGGGGAAGAGAAAGGAAAATAGGCGGAACGCATTACAAGGTTTTGATTTGTGTACTCATAATTTATGTCTTGTAACATAACCAACTGAGCTAATTCAATAAGATTTAAAAAAGTCTCTTTATCCTTTGAATATTAGATTAATTATTTCGGATATAAATATAGCCGAACCCTTCTTACAAGTGACTCCAGTTTCTCAAAACTCAATTTGTTAAAAGTTGAATCTGCATCCAACCTTTAACACTTAACAATGTGTTTGAAAAAGATCCTCTATATTTTTCATCTCTCCATTTCTATCAATTTCCAAAGTTTTAGAGAAATAAATATGTATTATACACATATGTGTAGTTCCTCCATATATTTATTATCCCAAAACTTTAGAAATAGAAAGGATCTCTACCCGTACATGGATTGATGGTGATAGATGGAATGAAGCAAAATGACTTAAATGATACTAAAGTTCTTTTTGACAATAAATGATACTAAATTTCATTATTTATATTGTTTAAAAAATATATGATGAAATGAATGAAATTTGATGAAATGGAATATTCAATAGTTCTATTTTTCTCCCCTCTCCCTTATAAGATGAAATGGAACCAATTTATTATTTATTCTATTCTAAGTTTTTTCGTCATGAAATATCCAAACAACATCATGGTAATTAACTTTGTTAATCCCATTTCACTAGATCGTATTTCATGTCATTTTATCCATCACTAAATATTCAAATATAACCTAAGTAACCAACCTTGAATATACAATAGATTTAATTGGTATGTATTATCAATATAAAAAAATTTATACTATCAATTAATCATAAATTAACAAATTATTAAAAAATGATTGATTATTATCATATATAACTACTTTAAAAGTCATACATGATTTGTAAAATAAAATTAGGAGAGTAACTTTAAATTCCAATATATAAAAAATGACTTTAGGTGACACTAATTTCACTAAATATTTTTAAAATAAAAATGATTGATACACAGACTCTTTATACCACAAATCGCATAGAAAGTTAATTTGAATCTTGGATAAGTGGGAAAAAATAAAGAAAAAGATAATAACAATTAATTTTTTATTAGACAAAATCAGATACATGTTTTTTTATAGGCAAATGTTAGATTGTTAGTATTCATTATATTAATGGAGGGAGTTGAACCCATGACCCTCCACCTTATCACTCCAAACCCTATCTCCTTCCCCAAACCACCAAGTCATCTTATAACTCCCTAACAAAATCGGATACATGTATTAATTGTTAATATATTTATAATAATTCCATAGTCTTTT